>CM040127.1:22352121-22973425 GCA_022559845.1 Amorphophallus konjac
GGTTCTGACTTCTCTGAAAATCACCGTTGACCGGTGGGAGGACCTTGCAATATGGAGATGAGTTCTTCATAAAAGTTGAAGATCTCTGAGATAGAAAACCGGGACTATTTTTGGTTTTTGATTTGGATAGGAAATGGATTTTATGGGATTTTTTGAGTGGACCTGGGTCGGATCTGGGACACTGTGGAAAAATTACTCACAGGAACTGGAACGAATTTTGAAAAATAGCTAGAGACCTTATCAAAAATTAAGAAAATTCATGGTGGTAGACATATGTGGACAGAAGTCTCAGTAATTTTTAGAGCCCCAACAAAATTCAAAACATGGGTCGAACAAGGTAGACTCAGAACTGATGAACAGTAGATAGAACCTGGACAGAACTGAAATTTGAACTTGGACGAAAATATAAAAATATCTAAAGGACGAATGTTTGCCTGAAATTTTTTGTGGAGGTAAGGGTTCAAGAGGGGAACCAACCCTGAAAATTGGAGCTTCAGAAGATGAGGGAAGAGAGAGGGACAATTCGGAGAAGAGAGGTCTGTCCAGAGTGGACAGAAAACCGAATTCGTTGGTGAAGACGCGTCGGCGGCGAGACGGCGGCGGCGGCGATCACCGGAGCTGCTTCAGAAGTTGGAGGGGATCAAGAGGGGAGGGATCTCACTCTATAACTGGGCTGGAGGTGGAAGAACACCAGGGAGAGAGGGGAGAGGGGCACAAGCTTCAAGGAGGCAAAATGCTAATTTCTTCTTCCTTAATTCTTTCCATAAGAAAATACAAGTATTTATATGAAAGGGTTCTAATCTAATATGAGCCCTTGGATCAAGGGTTGAAGAATGGAGGGTTGAGATGTGGTGTGAACACCACATTAAACCCAAATAAACTAATAGGTCCGCCCCCCCCTTAAAGAGGACAATTTGGAATTGTCTTCTTTATTTAATTCATGGTCCAAGTCCAAATTTGGACCATGGACCAGCCACCTTGGACCCAAGAGTCCATGTGGACCAATAAGGAGGAGGGAGGGGGCCCCTGCAGGGCCTACAAGCATATTTGCAAAGAAACCCAATGGCCTTTTGCAAATAAACCCACTAAGACCTACTATTGTGTACGCATATATCACAAGGGCGTACATACAAATACAAAAGGACATAAATGCAAACACAAAGTGAGCTGGTTGTCGCTGATGTCCCCATCAATTCTCCCCGGGTGGGAGGAACTCGACCCCGTCGAGTAAAGGGTGCGGCTACTCAGGTCTCCGGCGGATCCGTCACCGTGCCAAGTAGCGCGGGTATGCTCCACTCCAAGTGATCGGCACCTGCTCATTCCACATATACTCGATATGCGCACTGCTATGGCCAAAGGTGGTCACTCCGAAGGGGCACTCTCAACGGAAGGAAACAGCTCAAAGACTCACTAGGAATCACTGCTGAGTCCCTATAGGTGACTGATCCGGGTATAGAAGTAAACCGATCCCATACTCGTCAAGTGAATCGACTCGCTTCACACTCATTCGGGAACGACACGAGCTTGCACAAGACACATGCAGACTCACCATGCACTGACACACGAATGCAAACCATGCAAACAATCGACTCAAAATCACCACACAAACAAACCACACAAAGAAAGCACACTGACTCATGCACGACTCTAGACTAAGGTGGTAGCATCAAACCCACTAGGTGGCGACATCCTGGGCGGCAGAAGGGTCGCCCAGCTCTTCCCCCATGGCATAGTATTCATCGGCCAGTGCCTCGTCGGCCTCGTAATCGACATGCTCAAGCTCGGGAGGTGCGGATCCTCCAACACCTAAGGCTAGGGTGGTGCGAGCGGGACGCTCACTAGCAATGTGGCCGTACCCGTGACAGTGGAAACATTGTATTCACGATCAACTACTCTCCCCGATAAGAGGGGCCTTACCCTTATCATCCCGCCGGGTAGGGGGTGTAGGCAACAATGGGGGAGGTGTAGGTGCCTTGGACAAGAGTGGCGGGGGTGCCGGTGCCAGAGGACGGGCTATAGGAGCTGGGGGACGGGCAAAGGGTGCCGGTGGTTGGGATGGAAATAGATCCCGGGGTGGAGGAGGGCGAGGCCGTGGAGCGAAGTGCTCCTGACGGGTGGGCTCCTGAGGTCGAGCCATGGGAGGCCGCTGATGTGGGCCTATAGAGTGACGGGGCTCGGTACTACGGAGAGGGGTGGGGCCCAACCGATGGCTAGACTCGAACTCTCCCTCAAATTGCTCCATCTCGAGAGCAACCTGATATGCCTCTTCCAACGTCTTGGCATTGCGGCGGAAAAGCTCATACTGGTAGTGTGGCCGCAAACCACGTCGAAAGCGGGACACGGGCATGGTACTCTCCTCCGTGACACCACATCGTAGAAAGTACTCATCAAACTCCGCGATGTATTCGGAGACGGACCGGTCTCCCAGGCTAAGACTTTGCCATCTATCGATGAGTCGCTGGCGGTATGTGGGAGGAAGGTACTTTTGCCGAAGTTTATTCTTCATCTCGGCCCATGTGTCAATCGGGGGTTCTAGCCGCTGAAGTAGCAGGCTCTCCACATTCTTCCAATAGGTTTGTGCCTGCCCCATGAGTTTCATGGTGGCAAATCGGACCCTTCGACGCTCCGACATATCATACCATTCAAAATAACGGTCCATGCCAAACTCCCAATCTAGGTAGACTTTCGGATCCAAAGACCCGTAAAAAGCGGGAGGATCCGCTCGCACGGTCTTAAGGACCCGATCATCATCCTCATCTCGTTGTGGCTGAAAACCACGACGGCGTTGACCATACCCCTCGTAGGCATTGTCGGACCCATAGTCCTCGAGACCAAGGTCACGGTGTGGTAGTTGGGGAACCCGAGGAGGGGCGGGTGGAGGAACCAGTGGTGGCTGGTTTTGGGCCGAGGGAGCGGCCTGGACTTGGGCCATGGGAGCGGGTGGGACTTGGGCCCCCGCGGGAGGAGGTGCGGGTGGACCTTGGGCTGCCCCAGGAGGGTCCCCGTGTGACATCCTATCTAACCGCCCAACGAGGTCTTGGACCGACCTATCGGAGTTTTCCATGCGTCCCTCCATGGCCCTAAGGCGACCATCCATATTCTCGGAGAAGGTCCAAAAGTTAGCATCGGATTGGTCCAACCTAGCCATAATGGCCATCATCGCCTCTTGTAGGGAGTGGAAGTCTCCCGAGGTATCCCGTGGGTTGGCCATAGGTGGGGGTGGGGGTGAGTACTGAGTACCCCGACGAGTGGGCATGCAAACACACCGACTAGAGGACACCGACTAAAGCAAAACACACTAATGCAAAATGATGCGCCTAGACTTAACCAAAACTCGGTACGCGGCGGAGATAATTGACCCGAAGGTCACTCGCACAAGTGTGCGGCCTTCCCGATAGGCGTAACCTAACGGTCGGACAACACCTTTATACCGAGTAAAGGGATGTATGCGACCCAAAAACGACTCTTTTTGTTGTTTTAAAAATATGATGATCCTAAACACGACTTAGACCGACTAATGACTAGACGTAAATGACATTCTTTTTTTTTTTTTTTGCTTTTTGACACCCTAGACTCAAACTCGCTCTGATACCAAATTGATGCGGGACGGGACCACGGACACAACAAGCTCGCGATCGTCCCTTGATGAGGGAAGCGTCGGACGTGCACGGTTGAGAAACCGGCAAGAGCTAGGGTGGTCGGCTCGCACTTTCGTGCCCGGATCGGGTCACGGGACGGTAACGCTCACTCTCGCAGCAGCGGTGATACAAATAGAAAGCGAGCTAGTTACCCTATCATGCTCTCTAGCAGCGGCATAAACAAGCATATATGAGAATTAAGCAAAATGCCAAGTAAAGAGCGAATACGATACCTCCACGCGCTCGGCGTGGCGAAGATGGCACCCGGCCGAAACTCGTACTCCCGGGAACTTAATACATTAAGATTACAGCAATACAAGTAAGCCCACTCCACGCAGGGAGGTAACGGGCGACACAAGGGGGACCCGGGAGGACCAATTCCGGGTTGACGGGCGGTTTCCGGGCACGGCTTCGGCTTCGCGCGTACTCGTGCTAGTGGGGCCCACGTGTGGACCGGAGGGGTCGTGTGGGACCTGATGCCTCCTCTGGTGTGGGTACACTTGGGAAGCGCTCCCCTAGGATGGCGAGTTGCTGGAACGACCGCCGGACGCCGGGCGGCCCTCGGACGACGCTCGCGGGAAACCGGCCACAAGTCTGCACTTGCTGTCTTCTCGCGCGCTGTCCGGCGAGATCGGCTGCTGTGATCAACCCCGTCGTCGGAATGCAACGAGCTCAGCGCCGTTGGAAAGAGGACTCCAAATACTTCGACGTAGAGGCCTTCAGAAAAAATAATCAGATACATATATCTGACTTATGGAATTTACACCCTTGCTGTAAACAGGCCAGAACTGCAGGGGCAGGTTCTGACTTCTCTGAAAATCACCGTTGACCGGTGGGAGGACCTTGGAATATGGAGATGAGTTCTTCAGAAAAGTTGAAGATCTATGAGATAGAAAACCGGGAATATTTTTGGTTTTTGATTTGGATAGGAAATGGATTTTATGGGATTTTGTGAGTGGACCTGGGTCGGATCTGGGACACTGTGGAAAAATTGCTCACAGGAACTGGTACGAATTTTGAAAAATACCTAGAGACCTTATCAAAAATTACGAAAATTCATGGTGGTAGACATATGTGGACAGAAGTCGCAGTAATTTTTAGAGCCCCAAAAAAATTCAAAACATGGGTCGAACAAGGTAGACTCAGAACTGATGAACAGTAGACAGAACCTGGACAGAACTGAAATTTGAACTTGGACGAAAATATAAAAATATCTAAAGGATGAATGTTTGCCTGAAATTTTTTGTGGAGGTAAGGGTTCAAGAGGGGAACCAACCCTGAAAATTGGAGCTTCAGAAGATGAGGGAAGAGAGAGGGACAATTCGGAGAAGAGAGGTCTGTCCAGAGTGGACAGAAAACCGAATTCGTTGGTGAAGACGCGTCGGCGGCGAGACGGCGGCGGCGGCGATCACCGGAGCTGCTTCAGAAGTTGGAGGGGATCAAGAGGGGAGGGATCTCACTCTATAACTGGGCTGGAGGTGGAAGAACACCAGGGAGAGAGGGGAGAGGGGCACAAGCTTCAAGGAGGCAAAATGCTAATTTCTTCTTCATTAATTCTTTCCATAAGAAAATACAAGTATTTATATGAAAGGGTTCTAATCTAATATGAGCCCTTGGATCAAGGGTTGAAGAATGGAGGGTTGAGATGTGGTGTGAACACCACATTAAACCCAAATAAACTAATAGGTCCGCCCCCCCCCTTAAAGAGGACAATTTAGAATTGTCTTCTTTATTTAATTCATGGTCCAAGTCTAAATTTGGACCATGGACCAGCCACCTTGGACCCAAGAGTCCATGTGGACCAATAAGGAGGAGGGAGGGGGCCCCTGCAGGGCCTACAAGCATATTTTCAAAGAAACCCAATGGCCTTTTGCAAATAAACCCACTAAGACCTACTATTGTGTACGCATATATCACAAGGGCGTACATACAAATACAAAAGGACATAAATGCAAACACAAAGTGAGCTGGTTGTCGCTGATGTCCCCATCAGGAACACTTCTTCATCTTGCGCCTCCTCATTCGGGGGCCTGAAATGTACATCTTGGTGAGCTTCCCGCAAATCTGCAGCTTCCGCGGGGTCGTCGCCGGGCAAGGCCGAAACTGATATCACATCAGTTTCGTAATAATCTTCTAGTGAAAAGCCAAGACCGGGGTGCTTGGTGATTTGCAGCAACCGTCGATCCAGGTATGGTGGGTTCCACATTCTTTCGAACATTTCCTTCCGGCTGGAGGGTTGATAGGGGGGAATCTTTTGCTTTCTGACCATTCTGGCTGCCTGGTCGGTCATGTGGGGGAGTCCCGCAATGGGGACGTGCGGGTCATGCAACTCGTCAGGAAATCGGCAATCATCGTCTTCCCTGACTGGCTTTTCCCCGGCAACATAAAAGATAGTGGATGACCCCTCCGGGTTAGGCACTTGAAAAGTTCTCAGCCGCTCGGCCACTTGACAGTCAATTTCTGTAATGGGCTTGATAATCCCTGGCGGGACTCTGACATCCTCCAGCAGGTCTTCGAGGCAAGGCGTCCCTGGTGTAGAGTAGATGGCGAGAGGGGCTGCCTTAAATACCCCCCCTCTTGTGCAATGAATGGTACATGTGGGGGGGCCACATAGCCCGGGGGTGGCGGAGGAAACCAGCTGCCCGACTCCACTTTCTTCTTTCCCTTGTCTTGGGCGGCTTGGGGAGCTTGCTTCGCCTTCTCTAGATATAGGTTGGCATCTGACAGATGACACTCAAACACCTCGAACGGGTGGAGATCGGTGAAGATTCTGACTTCCTTCCCCTCACAGGGGTACTTGATGCATTGATGCAGGGTGGAGGGCACCACTCTGTTCTGGTGTAGCCAGGGCCGGCCAAGCAACGCCTTATAGGAGGTGTTGGAGTTGATGACGTGGAACTGGACCTTGGTGGTAAAGTCATCGAATGTCAAGTTGAACTCTGCAACCCCCATGGGCACCTCGCATTTCTGGTTAAAACCGGCAATCTTAAAATTTTTGACCTCAACCAGGTGCACGTCAAAGTAGTGCTTTTGGTACACCCGGTAAGGAAGTATATTCACTGCTGCCCTTGGGTCAATCAGGACCCTGTTGATAGGCTGGCCGTTCAACTGCCCTTTCATGTAGAGGGGTCTGTTATGGCTGCAGGTGGGCAGGAGCATGTCATCTTCTGTGAAAGCCACGGCCACCTCAGGTGATATCTCTGTTAGGCAAGCTTCAAGATGTGCTGGCGTCTGGAGTGCGGCAATGATGGATTGCCGTGTTTCTTTGTCCAAAGACAGCATCTCCCATACGGTAAACCGGGACGGGATCTTTTTGAGGTGTCTGACTATTCGGTCGACAGCCCGCACCTTGAGTAATTTCATCTCTTCGGGCTTGCCGCGCCTGCCCCCACCTTGGAGCTGGGGTGTCAGATCAGGGGATGCCCCCTCTGCGGGTCCTGTCACAGCCTGTGGGGCCGGCGGGGCCTCCTTTTCTTTCATGAATTCGGCGAGATTTGGGATGCCATTAAATTCTTCTTCTGGCTGAGGGGGAGCCGCCGCCGGTGGAGCTTGGGAACTGCTCGCTTCCCTGGTCGAAGGAGACACCTGAGGACGCGCCCGCCCTGCCGTTCGGGCTAATAGGAATTCGGCGAATGAAGGGGTGCCTCGGCTCCTGGCCCCTCTGGGGTAGAGACCCGACGAAGGAGGGATCTCGGTGCCTCGGACCTCAGGGTCGGGAACCTGGTATGGGTGTTCTCCCCTGAGTATGATGTTGAGGTTATCCTGAGGAGGGCGCCCCCACTTCCTTCCTGACCTGGTGGCGTGTTCGGAGGTGGACGCCTCAGCTTGATTCACCTCTGCCGGTTCATGGGGTGGCTCTTCTTCTTTCTCTTCCAGGGAGAGAGCGGTGTCGAACAGCACCGAGAGGGTGTTGCAGGCGAGGACGACCTCCTTCTCCTTCTTGCCCCTGGTATTCTCTTCTTCTTCTTCTTGCCTGTTGTAGCCAATGGCTGCTCTTGGGGAAGCTCACCCCACAGGGGAGGCTCTTTGGCTGCTTCAGCTTCTGTTCCCGGAGCCAGCTCGAGTGATTCGAACTCCTCCCAGGGGACATACTCCTTCAGCTCAACGGGCTGGATTTTGGGTTGTTCATAATCTTCAAGCCCATCAATAATAGCCTGGAGTTTTTCGACCGCTGGGCTGGTCTTCTTATGCATCCGCAGCGGGACAGAGCTCTTCTTGTTGTGAGTGGGCCGCCTCATGACCAGCCGAGAGGCCGTGTCATGACAAACTGGGCTTGCCGGGGGCAGTGCAGGCAGGGGCGCCGCCTCCCTCGGGTGAATTCCTGGGGTAGGCCGAGGGGCACGCGCCTTTCTGTTCCTTCTGGGTGCAGTCTGCAAACCTCCTTGGTCTTGAGCTGGGGCCATAATAAAAGTTTCATAGGTGGCACGGGCGCAAGCCTCCGCCCACTCCTCAGGTAGCTCCTGGTATAATGAGATCATATTGGCGGCGGAGGTTATGCTAGGCAGCTCATGCGGCTGTGGGGGGTCTACTTTATGCTCCCCCATGTCCAGCTCCCCAGTCCTGATTAGGGACTCAATAAGATCTTTGAAGACATAACAGTCTTCAATGGTATGCCCGAGCATCCGGTGGTATAAGCAGAAGCGCGGGTCATCTTTCTTCTTCAGGTCGCCGGGCCTTTTCGGCTCTGGCAATGTAATTTTGTTGTAGCTGGTTGCCCACTCAAACAGGAGCTTGGATTTGTCCCGGGAGAAGGAATATAGCTTGTTTCTCATCTTCTCCCTCAGTGAGGGGCCCTCCCGCCGTTCTGTGGTTCTGGGCGGAGGTAGGGTGGCAGCCCCCTTGGCTTTCTCTTTCTGCTTTTCAAAAGCCTGGAAGTCTAATGTGTGCACCTCGGGGGGAGCTGGTTTCTTCTCGGCCTGCCTGGCCCTCTGGCTTGACATGGCTGGAGTGGAGGAGTATCGGGCCAAAAGTGCCTCGATTTCTGCTACCACATTGTTCAGGCGGTCAAATGTCTTGACCTCGGTGCCGATCATCCTTTCTAGGATTTCTTTCTTCAAGTTTTGTTTGCAGATCTGCACCGCATCCTCCTGGTGCGGGGGACGCCTGCACCTCATGCTGAGGTTCCTCCATCTCTTGATGTAGTCGAGGGCCGACTCATCGTTCTTTTGCCTTGTGGCATAGAGTTCTGCTACAGTGACTTCTCGTTCTGCAACATAGAACCTTTCTTTGAACTTCTTTTGTATGACGGGCCAATCGGCTACCGACCCGGGTAACAAGCTGGAATACCACTCGAAGGCGAGTCCGGTAAGTGTTGAGCCGAAGAATTTTAGGAGGTAGGCCTCATCAGCAGCTAGCTCTCCCATGATGTTCACATAATAAGCAACATGTTCCCTGGGGGACCCTTGCCCGTTGAATTTTTCAAATTTCGGTGGCTTGGTGACGCCGACCGGCAGCTTCCTCGCAGCATAGTGGGCCGGGTAGGGTACCCGGTAGACGTCAAACGGTGCTTGATCCCCTTTGCCCCTCTCGGCCAGTTTCATATCTATCATCTGTTCGAGCATCAATCGGCTGACTGCTGCCGGGTCGACTGGACTCGGGTAAAAATGAGCGGGCTGCGCGCTCGGGGTGGCCACCACGGTCGCCCGGGGGGCCCTGGGGGACCCTTGTGAAAGCGGAGCCTGTGGCGGGGCCACTGCCGTGCAATGTGCTTGCTGTGGGGGCGCGCCCCCGAGAAGGTTGAGGGTTGCTGGAAGAGCTGCTTCTGAGGACTGCCCCCTATCCCTGGATGCTTCGGGTATACCCTCCGTTTGCCAGGACACCGGGGGTGGTGTGTTTCGCTCATTCAGCTACTTTTTAAGTGACTCGATTTCCTGCTGGAATCGTTGTATCATGAGCAGCATTGTAGGGTCAGCTGTGGGAAGACTGGGCATGCCCCCTGTCTCTTCGGCCGGGGCGTCCTCGGATGATGTCGAGGGTCCGCCACTCGTGTCGCCGGCGGTGACCACATTGGCCGTGAGGGCCGCAAGGGGCTCTTCAGGTGAGGTTCCTTCGGGGCCTGTGGGTGTTGCGCCGCCTGCCGCTCTCCCTCTTCTAGTAAGGGGTCCCGGCCTGACGGCTATTCTGGCCAATTCTTCTGGATCGGTGGGCAAGGCCCCATACCGACCATGAACTCCTGCCATGTTGCAGGTGAATGTTTGCCATTTCTTGTTCTTGTTTCTCTTTGTCGCCCTCCTGGACATTCTTCCTGGGAATACCAGCCTGTCGAAGACCGACCTTCGGGGCGGCGCTTCCTCCCGTACAGGGGACTGGCGCGGCTCCTCCGGGCGGGTCCTCGACTCCACGCTAGGTGCGGGTCGGGCACCTTCCTCTTGAAAAGCGGAAGCCATTTGATGAGGACATCACCAGCAATTTCATATGATCGAGGATCCCGATACTCGCCGCCTAAGCTACATCTTGCTCACCACGTTATTTCGAGTCCTATGATGTAATTTTCATTTTCTACTCATGTAATTTGCCTTTTATTTGAGTCTTGTACCTAGGTTATTAAGTCATTTCCCTAAGTTCGAGTCTCATTAGGCTATGGTGCTTGCTATTGGGCCTATTTCTTTGGGCTAGGCCCATGGGCGCACCCCCCCTTCCTTGGTTATATGTTAGTATGGTAAAAGTCAGGGTCTTATATGTAAAAGTGGGTTTCCTATAAATAGGACCCCAATCCCTCAGTTGGAGCTAATGAATATTTGAGTAAAAAAATTTGCCAAGGCATTTGTGCATCTCTCTCTCTCTCTAGCTCTCTCTCTCTCTTCTTCTCTCTCTCACTAAAGGGGGTGAACCCCATTCTCTCTCCTCCCCACTCCAAATTCGAAATTCACTCTCTCTCCTCCCTATTCACCTCTATTTAAGACCCCTTCCCCTTCCCCATACCTTCCATTTACTCCCCCTCCAACCCCTAGGTGGAACCCCTTTCTCCTAGGCACCTCTCCCCCTTCCCAAGCAACCTTTCCCCTTCCCCATACAACCCCTTCACATTCCCAAGGGAGAATCCATTCTCCTAGACACCCCTTCCCCTTCCCAAAACAACATTAAACCCCATTAACCTCTCATTCAAACCAAAGGAGAGAGATTTCCTCCTCTCTCTATCCCAACCCAAATTCGCAGCTCCCCCTTCCTCCACCTGCTAGACCATCTTCCAGCCCCCATTCTGCCCCTCCCACACCATAGATCACCCTATACCAGACCTCCACACAGCCCGGGGTCGCCCCCCACACACATCCACCCCATCTCCCACCCCATCTACCCCATTTTCTATATACTAGTGAGCAGCTGCAGTTCTGCAGAACCGCCCCCCCCCCCTATTGCAGCACCGCCCACGACCTCATCCCGAAGCTGCTGGGGGCGTGGCCTACATCTTCGGAAAGATCTCCAAGTCAACTTCGCAGGCGAGGTAGAATCATCCCATTCCGACGTCGCTACAGTTCGTGGTGCCCATTCTCCCTCGGCTGCGCAGATCTCCCCCTGCAGAGTACCAAAACCCGACTTGAAGCTGTACCACGACAAACGATGGAAGATTCAGACTACGAGCCCTTCTGCAAAGTTCTTCTTCCTCCAGTCCTCTACCAGGATCAAGATGCGGAACTGCGTTTGGCGTCTGGAGGCTGGAGTTCTCATTTTCCTCCCTCGGTTGGTTGGGCCTGCCTCCCACAGTCTGCAGCGACCTACCTCCACTCTTCTGAGTCTCCCCATCCTCACCGACATCAGACGACTGCCCTGCCAGTTTTTCTGCGAAGAGGGCTCGACCACGGTTCCAGAAATTCCGGTGGCTCGTGATTCAGAGCTCAGGAGCAGCCAGGATAGCTTCTGCAAGTCACTGTTCGTATCAGGTAGCTGCTACCGAGTTACTGCCACCAAGTACCTGAACTTGAAAGAAAGCTGTGCCACGGCGGACCCTAGCAGAACCAAGCTGAGGTTTATTCATCAAAGTTCTCCCACGTCCTGTCCTCTTCCAGGACCAGGAAACGGAACTGCATTTAGGTTCCGTGGGATAGAGTTATCAAGTTTCTCCTCCGACTGCTCCACGCTGCTTCCCCAAGTCTGCTATGACTTGCCAGCACCGTCTCGGGTCCCCCGATCTCCTCCGACCTCATCCGGCTTCCCCGTCAGTTTCGCTGCGAAGCAGACTCGACCACGATTCCAGCAACTCCAACGGCTCATGATTCAGAGGTCGGGAGCGGCCGGTGTAGCTGCTGCAAGTCACTGTTCATATCAGGTAGTTGCTACGGCCAGATTCTGCCACCCTGTTCGAAGCTCGACCCGGACCAACAGCTGTAGTAGAAGAAATCGAGAAAATTCAGAGCCATCCGCACGCCAGATACGAAGATCCCCACGCTGGTCTCGCCTCCAGAAAAATTTAGGAACGTGATCTACAGCCCCGGGACCGTCTGGCTGTCAGCCATCACAGCCTGCAAGTGGAAACAACTTCGGCTTCCTTCTTCCGTTCTCTGACGCTTTTCCCGTCCCCACCTGGCCGGCTTACCGCCCCTCCCTGTGTGGAGGTAGTGTTTGATTGTATTTGATCATCCCTTCCCCGAGGTCACCCTCCTGCGCGAGGTGTAGTGATTGTAATTAACTAAACAGGATTCAAGCATCATCGGCGCGGCGTGCGGGTAGCCCACGCTTCCCCGCTCGCCCTCGTCTCCGGCCGGGATCGGCGTCCTCACGCCGATCAGGTGAGCTTCTGGCCACTCTTCTTTGCTGGTTTGTTACCATTGCTTAGCTTAGTATCGTTTTTAGTTGCCCGTCGGTGGTGAGGCGAGCGCCCGATCCAAAACCATCAATTCGAGTGTCCGTCGCGGAGCGAGTTGTGAGAGAGCCGCTACATCCCACGCCCGTGGCGTGCTGGCCGCCCACGGAATTGGGGCATCCCTGGCCCATTGGGGTCCAACCTTAGCTGGCCATACCCTTGGAACATTGAGGTTCAACCCCGGACCCTCACCGCCATCGCCGGTCCTCCTACGGACCCGAGTGTGCCAACGCGAGTGAGTCCGCTTGTGTCACGTTGCCTAAATCGTTGTGTTGCTTGCAAATTTAAGTCCGAGGGGTCATGTCACATCACCATTGCCCCCAGCAGTCTCTGGCAGCCGGCGGTGGTGCCACCCAGGCCTCGGAGGTAATTCCTCATAGCCTGCTCGATCCCTTGCCACTCCTGGTCAGGGAGAGCAGCCAGTGGTTGCATGTCGATGACAGCGGCAGGAGGAGAATAGGCCGTGAGAGCCGGGCAGGCGGCATTGTGCCGGCGCCCTCGACGACGGCGGTGGACATTCTCGGATGGCACCGGGATGACGGGTGCCGGTCGGAGAGTTGGGGTCATCTCCTCGACCCTGCCATCTCGTCGGGCCCTCCTCGGGCGGAAAGTGCTGGGCCCTGCCTGGGCGGGTGCAGTGGGCTGGGCCTCCTTGGGTACCCAGACTTGCTTCAGTTTGGTCGGCCTGTGAGCCGGCGCCTTCTTCGGTGCCACGGCCGGGGTTACGGGCGTCGCCCTCTCTTTCAGCTTCTCCAGTCCTTGAAACGAATTGCGGACTGGGATGGTCGGGACGATGCGGTCCGGCGTCACCTGGGACCTCTGCCCGTCTAGGCGGACTCGGAGGGCCCCAACAGTCATGGACTTTCTAGAGTTGGAGGCGCGGCGCCCTGAGCCGATGCTGGTGTTGTTCCTCCGGAGCCTTCTTCGGTGAGATGTCGACCCTTGGTGGGATGGGCCGGTAGTTTGGTGCACGTGGTGCACGTTGCAGCTCAGCGTCGTTGTGGGGACGCTGTCGTTGTTCTCGACCACAGCTCGGCCGACAGCAGCTTCAATGGCCCCCGGAGCGGGAGCGTTGATCTGGGACTCCTCGGGCGCTTCTACGTCGAGGATCTCGGTAAAGGCCAACCCCCAAGAAGTTGGGGAAGCCCACAGTGGGAGGGAAGCTCCCGAAGTTGAGGGGCATCGCCAGGTAGCCGCCTCGGACATGGTTCTCCACGACTTGAGGGCCGCAGACGACAGCCATTGTCGGTTCCATGATGCCTCTCTCTCTTCCTGCATTCAAGAAAGTAGCACAGTTAGTATTACAAGAAGGGGGCCGCGGGGCCCCTAATTGCGGCAAAGAGATGAAGGGTGGATCGGTCCCACCGGGCATGCCAGAACTGTGGACGCACTTTCCGTCGGTTCGTTCGTTTCGGCTGGTGGCGTTGGTCTGTTAAGTGCGTGGGCGTGCCAGTCACCGAGGTGACAATTTATTCGGGCTCCGAAGAGCCCATGGTGCGCTCGATCTGACTTCGTCAGACGATTATATGGTTCATGTCGGGACCGAATCCCGTCGCACCATCAAGGTCACGACGTCATTTACATCCCCCATACGAGGGAATACCCTTGATTAATTGCCAAAATTAGGGGCCCCGCGGCCGAAAAGAATAATACTAATTACGAGAGAGAGATAGGGGCAGATCACACTGGGAGTTGTATTCAGACCACAAATCGTCGGCCGTGTTGGTCACTCGTGGACCTTTTCATGTTCGGACACCGGTCCGTGATGGGAACGCGACGGGAAAACCGGGACGAGTCCGTTCAAATGTATGCCGAGCGCACGGTAATTTTAATGATGACTCGGAAGGCGTCCGGAACGAGAAACAAATCCGATCCGGTCGGGATGTCGGCCCGAGGCTAGGTCGGGACCGGACCATGTCGGGATGATTCCCAAGATCCGAGCCCGGCCTGAGAGGGCGGCATTATTGTTCCTTTTACCCCGGGTCCCGGGGAGAGATGGGGCTGCAGTGTGGGCCCTAGCATCTTTTATCTGGGATTCTCTTAATTATGTGCATCTCTTTTCTCTGTTGCTTATTACTTCTTTATGCATTTGCTCCGGATGATTTCTCTTCTTTTATTCATTATTATCATTATTTTTATTATTACTATTTTGATTATTTTTATTACCCCTCCCACCTCCTTTATCGTTATTAATGTTGCATATTCAGAGTCCTTTAATTAGCATAATTTTCATTAATTTATTTGCTATTGTTAATGCCCTTATCATACTATATATATATGTATATACATGCAGTGTGCCGGCGAAGGGAATAGGGTGTACCGCTGAGGGAAAGAGTGTGCCGCTGGGTGCTCAAAGGGGGTGTACTGCTGGGATTGAGAGGAGTGTGCCGCTGGGTTGAAAAGGGGTGCAACGGTGAGAGCCAGAAGAGGTGTACCGATGAAGGGGTGTTGAAGGATAGAGGTAGTGTGCCGGAGAAGAGGCTTTGAAGCGTGCCGCTGAAGGCTGGGAGGAGTGTGCCGGCGAAGGGATTGGATGAGCATGCCACTGAAAGATGATTAGAGTGCACCGTTGAAGGGCCAATCAGGGCGTGATGGTGGAGGTTCAATCAGTCTTCAATTCTTTGTTTTAAGGCTTTTCTTTTCTTCTTGTTTTAATTTTTATGCAGTTTTATATAAACTTCTCCCTTGTTTTGTTCTGTTCGGCCTCTCTGCCATAAGTCGGAAGTTCGGCCTGTTGTGGCGTTGATCAGTTCGGTTCTTATCATGGTACCGGCAGTGGCTTGATTAGTTGGAAGGCTTCATCATTAATTATTCTGTTCGTTTGTTACCTCCTTTTGCCTTATTTAACATGTTGTTATTTTCTGACAAAAATTCGGCAGCATCTCCCCTTGACCCGGGGCGTAAGGGAGATAAAGGGAACGCGCCCACATGGAGTGGCGGAACCCGACAACTAGAGGTGGGCGCCCGAGGGCAGCAACACCTTTATGGGGCCTCGGAAAACCCGGAGAAAACCGTGAACGGAAGACTTCTAGTACTAGACAGAATGGGCTGGGGGTTGGCGGCTGAGGGCGTACCGCTGAGGCACCAGGGGAAGGTGTACCACTGGGGGGGGCAGAAAGTGTGCCGTTGAGGGCCTAAGGGGTGTACCGGCCAAGGGCAACGGGGTGTGCCGCTGAGGGCCAATAGGGGTGTGCCGCTGAGGGCCAGAAGGGTGTACCGGCCAAGGGCCAACGGGGTGTGCCGCTGAGGGCCAAAAGGTGTGCCGGCCAAGGGCTGGAAAGTTGCATCTCTGGGAGATAACAAAAAGGGGGGGAAGCTAAGTGTATGGGCTGGGAGGCTTGTAGGTCATTCAGGAAAAGAGGGGAAGCTCAAGGCCAAGGGTGGGCTACTGGTAGCTGGGTGTTCGGAGGGAGAGCAAGGGCCTCCCTCTCTCCTCAAGCCGGTGGGCACAGTAGATGGTCGTGGAAGGGAGTGAAGAGCCCGTGAGACCGAAACTCATAGGGGAGGGATCACATCGCCAACGAGGCTCCAAAAGAGCACCGGAGGAAAAAAAGATGAAAAGAGTAACACAGTGCGTAAAGGCGGGAATAAATCAGTAGAAATAACAGGAAAGGCCCGAGAAGGGTGATTTTTCATTTACGGGAAGCAAAGGGCCGAGGCCCTACATATACATTGACGGACATGCCCGAGCCAAGGTTATGGGCAAGAAAGAAAACCCAAGAACAAGAGAAAGGGAAGAGGAAAACAAGGAAAACCCCGGAGAGGAAGGTGTTGGGGCTGAAGTGGGGGACGACCGTCCACTCCCCCCTTCTCCCACACCTCCCCCCGTTACATCAAACCCTCCTCCTCTCTTACTCTCTCTTCTTCCCGGTGGCCATCGGAGGGAGCTCACGCCGGAACGCCTCTTCTTCCCTTTCTCTCTTCTCCTCTGTCTCTTCTTTCTTCGTCTCCTTTCCGTGTGTGTATCTCCCTCTATCTGAGTGCTTCCCCTCTGTGTCGGGAATGGGAGTCTTTTATACTCCCAGCAGCGGGAGCCTTGAGCACGGCCGCCGAAGGCGGGAAGCAGCTCCGTCATGATGATCAGGCTTGACTTCCCCTATCCTGGCTATCAGTGGAGTAGCCTGCGTGGCCCAACGACCGGCTGACACCTCGGACGGCTCACTGCGCGCCAAGGATGCGTAGGGCATGGGCTTCACGTCGCCCCGTCGTTGAAAAGCCCTGACGCTGTGCCGCTGGCGGGCTGCACAAGCGTGCCGCAGGAGAGCCAAAAGGGCGTGCCGCTGGGGCACAAAACGGCCGTACCGCTAAAGCCCATTGGGGCGTGCCGCTGAAGACCCAAGGGGTGTGCCCCTGGAGCCCCAAATGGGCGTGCCGTTGGAGACCCCAAAGGGGTGTGCCGCTGGAGCTTGAACAGGCCGTGCCGCTGGGGGCTGCCCAAAGGGGTGTGCCGCTGAAGGTTGAACAGGCCGTGCCGCTGGGGGCTGCCCAAAGGGGTGTGCTGCTGAAGGCCACCTCAAGGGCGTGCCGCTGGACCCCAAGGGGGTGTGCCGCTGAACACCCAATGGGGTGTGCCGCTGAAGCTTGCACAGGCCGTGCCGCTGGGGGCTGCCCAAAGGGGTGTGCCGCTGAAGGCCACCGCAAGGGCGTGCCGCTGGACCCCAAGGGGGTGTGCCGCTGTACACCCAATGGGGTGTGCCACTGAAGGCCACCAAGGTGGGTTTAGGGGCCCGTTCTGAGCATGAGTCATGGCCCGTTTACTTTGTTCCGTGGCTTGTGGCTTGTGAGACCCTTGGTGGTCGGTTTCTCTGAGGTTTCTTCACTTGGCGCCGTTGTTGATATGGGACCTAGTGGGGCATCTGGGTGTGCATTTTTTCGGTGTCCACAGGACCAGAGTCAACCCCGGATGGCAGTGCCATCATGAGGTCCCCCTGTCAACACCGGACGTATAAAAAGCCCTTCACGAACAGAGGAAAGGAGAGGCGCAGACAGCGATACAAGAAGAAGAAGAAAAAGGAAGAAGAAGAGAGAAAGAAAGGAGGGTGAAGCCACCCATACGGAGAGAGCAGCAGAAGGAGAAGAAGAGAAGAAGAAGGTAGAAGAGATATAGAGAAAAGACAGAGGAGCGTTGCATGTAGCGGAGGGGGAAGGAATGGAGGGAAGGGAATGGCTGCCCTTCCTCGTTCCAACCCTCTCCCCAACTTTCTTTCCTTTCCTCTTCTTTGTTTCTTCCCTCCTTTTGTTTAGGGATGCATTGTACGATGTGTGGTCTTTGGGTCATGATCTTTGTTATTTTTGAATCCTCCATGAATGAAACAATGTTCGGTTTTGCTTCTTACTGCATTTGTTGTTTTCTCCTCACCAGTCTCCTGTGGTTTTACATTCTCTTCCCCCAACCTCCCAACTCCCTGTTCTACTTGATTTCCCGTGGCGCTGGTTTATGCAGTCAATAGGGTTTTTTCTTGGCTTGACAGGGTATGGCCAGCCTCCTCCCTCTTCAATGGTTTTCTATCGCATAATAACTCTTGATCTTGCCATACGGGTCTGTGGGAGCCCACTCTCTTTTAATACATTGGAGTCATTCAATGCCCAAAGCATCCTCCTTTACCCTCCTTCAGGACCAGTGGTATGCTGTGAACGCGCTTTTCGTTTACATTCTTATTCTTTCATTTCTGTTGTTTATTTATTGGCGTGCCAGTCACATATGTGACGATTTCATTGTACGCTCGATCTGACCTTTAATCAGTCGATTGTGAGTGATCGTGTCTGGACCAAAAGTTCGTCATACCATAAAGGTTATGACGTTAATTACGTCCTCCCTAAGAAGGACAACCCTTGATTAAACGCCAAAGACAGGAGGAAAGTAGTGGCAAAATAAGACTCAAATGAGAGGGAGTTGGTTTACTCGCAGAACATCAAATGGACTGAATAAAGCAAGGATACATCAAGTATGGGATAAATCCGGCAGCATATCCCCATTATCTTGGACTATACCAAGTGGGAATAGGAAGCCATCCATGCAGCGGCAGGATGGAATCCGTAAAAGATCGGGTGTATTTGACCCGGGATCCGGATGGGGACCGGTATGACATGACACACCCTATGCAGGTGCGATGTCTTATTAATATCCCCCTTTGAGGGACCATAGGAGGACATGCGATGGCAAGACTCCATCGGCCTGGCGGGGTTAGGAAAGCATACCGTAGTCACTTAATAATGTAGGTGAATTTTGGCAGCATTTCCCCTAATCTTGGATTATGCAAAGGGGAAATAGGTGATCATCCACGGAGTGCCGGGATGAAAACCAAAGGGAAAGGCACTGGGCCCGGCACAGTGAGGTGTTGGGGATGGTTCCCCATTTATTTGCTCCATGGGGTATACCCTGTGACCTGAAGATATCCCTTGAATTAATGTGACAGTGTGCTCAAGGGTTGGGCAGAGGAGGAGAGGATCTCGGCGCATCATAATGAGCGTAGGCAGGCTTCCCGGCGCGAGAACGAAAGGCTCTCGGCGCGCCTCTAAAAGGGCTTATCGGCGTGGTCAAAAGGGGTCTCGGTGCACTCTTTTTGCAAAGGCGGAGGGGTTCTGGGCGCGTAGCTCTCGGCGCGCCAACTGCCGGGAGCTATTCACCCCGCCGAGGGACGCTTGCGCCGGGAAGGTGAAGGCCTCAGAACCAGGAGGGTTTATGGTTTGATTATGATGCTCTGTTCTGGGGATTTCTTTGGGGTTCGGATGATAACTGGGAGGAATTCAGGATGCAGACGAGGGGGGAGTCAAGGGCCCTATCAGGTTAGCATCAAGAAGTCATGGGTAAAGGTGATTCGAGGGACTGAAGTCACTGAGCGTTCGAACCCTCTAGAATAGGCTTTATGCCATTCATGTTGCCGGCCATCCAGGGGATCAAGAGATGACTGTCTCTGATCCCTGTGATGGCCTCGATGGCTTGGAAAATTCGAGGAGACTACAGACTCCATTGCGTTGAAATCATCGACGCTGTCGGGGGAGAGAGAGAGGACAGAACCCAAGAATCCATGGAGGTAAGGATCGGGGCTCTGTACTAGCTTCCTCGAAACCACAGGAACGACGAGCAGCAGAGAGTGCCTGCCAGTTGCCTGGACTAACGACAAACACCCGGAACCACATATTCATCGATCGAAACTCGCAATCGGAAAGGTAACTACGACTATCATCAGAAAGGGGTGAGAGAAGGGAGACCCAAATTTCCATCCATTCAATCGATTCTATTGTTTATATTCCATCGACTACAGAGGTGTAACTCGAATGATAACCAGTAAAGAACTTTTAGCATCATTCGAATAGAATACAAATCCCACATAAATGTGGTATAAGGAGCACATATGAAAGAATGACATAAAGCCCATTCAAAACAATAGAAAGATGGGAGGTAGTATGTTCAAAGAGAACACAGACGAGAACAGTATGCATCGGGGAAAGAAAGACAAAGAAAGATGGGGGAGGGCGGAGCATTGACTCCTCTCCCTCCCCCCGACGCCCACCTTCTTCTCCTTTCGAACTCCGCAGTAGCCCTTTTCTTCTTGTCTCTTCGATATTTTCCTATCTATCTGTTCTCTCCTTTTTTGTTGACGTCTCTCTCTACTCTCCCTTCCTGCCTTTTTTTTTCTTTCGAGAGAAAAGGGGGGTTTTATAGGCATAGCAGTCCCTTCTCGGCATGGTCCTTCCCGGCGCGCAGAAAATAACTTTCCGGCGCGCTCTTGTCAATCGGGGAGGCTTCCCGGCGCCAAGGGGTGTGGCTTCACGGCGCCCCCTATGGGCTTCGGGCCTTGTGAGGATCTCCCGGTTCCACATTAGTGAGCCCATTTGGGCTTTAATATCTTGAACTCTTTCGTTATCAAGTCTGGACGATCAAAGACATATAACGTGTCTTTTCATTTGTGAGTTCTTCGAACCTGTCAGAACAGGTGAAGGTCTATTAGTAGGTGAGTTGACACAGTCTTATCAGAATATTTCTTGGGGTTCTCATCAGTCAATAGACTGTAATTCTTCATCAGTACTGCCATCAGAGCGACGACGATACCGGACATCGGCTTGACCGGGAAGGGCCTCAGCCGGGTGGTAGCTTTAGTGATGACTATTCTGTAATTCTGGCTTTGCAGGAATTCCTGAGAGCTTCATGTCTGATTCAATCTTCTCTTTGGTCTCATCTTTGTTCTCAGTTATATTTCAGGTGTCAACAAATGCCCCCCACCTGTAGGTAGCGGGAGTGTAGAATAAATGACACGGTGCCTGCAGGTGTATGTCAATTTTCTTTGGTCTTTATCTTGACAACTCTACCGTAATGGCCTCAGTGTATTCTTCTCTTTGTTTTCTTCTTTCATATTTTATGGCAATTTCATATTTCATTAATAGTTTCAGGTGGTTTCTTGATGCACAGGTCTTGGCTTTTGGCGCACGAAAATCTCCCCGGCGTGGAGACGAGGGGGTTCTCGGCGCGCCTGGCTTCCCGGCACGGGGCTTCTCGGCGCCATACTTCTCGGCGCGCCTCTTGGTCGAAGGGGGCTCTCGGCCCACCTATTTTCGGCGGGATTTTTGAAATAGGGGGGTTCTCGGCGCGCCTCTTATCGCGCCGGGAACCCCTCCTCCAGTGGCCCCCTTTTTAAGGCGCCAAGCGCCTCTTCCTTGCTCATTTCTTCCTGTCTCTTCTCTCTCTTCACCCGCTTCTCATCTCGGCGCTAGCTTCTTCCTCCTCCCGGCCGTCCCGCTTCCAGTCTCGGTGGATTTCGCACCCGGGTAGGGCATCATCTGGGGGTTAAACCCCTACTTTTTACGGGATCACCCCCTCTTGGTGGGTGACTCCCTATTCTCTTTTGGGCAGACCCCGAGTAAGGGGAGATGCTGTCGAAATTTTCACAGAGCTTCACGTTGCAATCCTTAGAAGACTGTTTCTTTTTAGGACTTTCATTCACATCTTTTCTTCGGCTGCAGACACTACAATGGCTTCCAGCTCTGCTGCTACATCTTCAGGAGCTGTTGGGGCGAGCTCGTCAGCGCAGCCAGATATATCACGGGCTGTAGTAAATTGGCTGAACGTGCATAGCCTGGACTTCGGGTATGACAAAGTTGCTGCTGTTGACGAATCGTCTGATTCTTAGACGGATACAGTGTAATGCCCTGGATTTTTCGGATCCTCGTTCGTGGGTCCCGGATCTGGTTTCTCGGAGTGTCCAGCTCCGTTGTGTCCGAAATTTCATTTCGGACATCTTTCGTGTTCGGATCGGCGCGATCCGGAGTCGTTTCGGAGGCCCGGAGGCGTTCCGCGGCTTTTTTCGCGTGTATTTTCCGATTCCCGGCGTGGGTTTCGGCTTTCCCTTCGGAACCTCGTTGTGGGTGAACCGGGCCGTTCACCTGGGCGCGAGTGGTACCGTTGCGATCGGTGCGCTCCGAGGATCGCGAGGGTGTAATTTTCTATTTTTCTGGATTTTTCCGATTTTCTGGATTTTCCTATAAATAGCTTTTTCTCTCTCTCCCCCTCTCATTTCTCATTTCTCTCCCTCTCTCTTCTCACGCTCTCTCCTCTCTCCCTCTCTCTCCGGCGGCCGACGGGGCGGAGCATGGGCGAGGCGAGGACGGCGCGGGCGAGGATGGATGAGGATCGAGGCGGTGGAGGCGCGTGGAAGCTCGGCCGTGAGTTCGTGGAACGGCGAGGCTTCAACGGCATTTTCTTCGTGGATCGGCGTCCACGGTGCGCGTAATCTTCAGTGGAGGTAGGGTGATGGACCCTCAGCCCGTGTACTTCCTTTCCCGCGAGTTTCGTAGGCCGTGGTGAGCCGAGCGGGCTAAACGGGGCATTTTGGGCAAAATGCATGATTTTGGGGTGTGAGCCGGATCTCCCGTTCTATGGTGTTTTTGGGCGATCCAGGGGTTTAGATGCATGCCTGGGGGCTTGGGGAAGGTTTCCCCTTTTGTTTCCCCTTCACCTGGGGGTGAACGGGGCGTGGCATGGCTTTTCCCGCGGTTTCCACCGTATTCGGGCACGGACTGAGAACGCGCTAGCCTTGGGTAGCGCGTTCTTGAAGGTCGCGCTGCCCCGATAGGGCGCGTTCATCGGAGAAGATGAACAGTAAGGCGGTTCTTGTCGCGCTATGGGGTCCTAGCGCGTTCTGCCCTGTCGCGCTAGGGGTCCCTAGCGCATTCTGCCTTGTCGCGCTAGGTGATCCTAGCGCGATCTGTGCAGTCGCGCTATAGGGATATAGCGCGATCTGTCGTGTCGCGCTATAGGTGCATAGCGCGTTCTGCTTGAACGCGCTATGGACCTACAGCGCGTTCTTGGAGGTGACCAGCCGTGCTGCCCGGGGCGGGCGGTCTGCGGCTGATCGTGCTCCTCGTGGGCCGTGTGTGCCTTGGACACCCAGTGGAGTTCCGTGACCGTGTTTTGGGGTGTCTGGAGGTTCCGTTTACCTCGTTTTACGTGTCCATGCGCTTAAGGGTCCGGGTGACCTTTTAGCGTCCGTTCGCATTGTGTTGGTCTCCGGTCGACCCGGTTGGGACCCAGTGGTCGACCTCCGGCCTTGTGAGTATCCCGGACACCCCATGGGTTCTGTGTCTGTGTTTTTTTGGGGTGTGAGGAGGGACCGTGTTACCTCGATTAGCCTGCCCGTAGGTGTGGTGGGTCCGGTTGACCCCACGTGTTCCGGGCTCTTGTGTTACGCTTGATCGAGTCACCGTGTGTCGGTGTGTGTGCGGTGGGGTCTCCCCCGCATATCATGGGTTCCTTTGGAAGGCGATTCCCGTGTGGGCCATGTGTTTGGCCTTGGACTGTGAGTCCAGTTGTCCGGCCTGGGGCTGGAGGTTTCCCGCTTGCTTCAAGATGGGAAATCGTCGTGGCGGCTTGTGTGCTACCTTGGGAATCGTGCTTCTGTGTTTTTCGTGTGGCCCGTGTGAGTGGCCTTTGTCCCTTGCGTTCCCTTCCCAAGGGAATGGTCTTGGCAACTCGTGTGTTGTCTTGGTATTCGTGATATCGTGGTTTTGGACCTAGAGATTGGACTAGATTGATGGCCTTGTGCTGTTGCGTGCAATGGTCTTGACCCCGAGTCTTGTGACTCAAGGACCGTTGACTGTAGTGCGTTTAGAGGACTGTCCAGAGTCTAGTGGCTTAGTGCCACTTGAGTTTTCTCGACTCTAGCACACGGTGCGTGCGTGGCCGTGGACTGTGAGTCCCGTTTCTTCTCCGACTGTGGTCACCGTGCGACGGGGCCGGTACGTGGGATGGTCCCCGTACGCCGTCGGATTCGGACGTTGTTTTCCATTGAGTTGAGAGTCTACTCCTTCAGTGACCCTCCACTAGTTGTAGCCCACCAGTACGAGGTGCTGGTCTCACCTGGGAGTGGTGTACGGGCACCCACCTTTCGAGACGGTTTGTGGACCGGTTACCGTAGGCCCCTCGTCGGTAGCCAGAGTCCGGCTACAGGGGAAAACCGGTCAGAGGACCAGACCTAGTGACGTAAGGTCTATGTGTGCACACGTGGTTGGGGGCGGTTGGACCCACGTCGACGGGCATGACCCCAGCTAGTTACTTGTTTGTGGTTACTTGTACGGTGTTCGCGCCTCGGGTAGGACCTATCACGTCAGGCGGTTCACCTGCGGTGCGGTGTAAGACGTCAGGGGACGCTACCGGCTGTGCTTCTAGTGGGTGGTACTCATGTCGAGTACGGAGTGACAGACTGTCAGTCTCTGTGTCTTTGACCTTCGGGTTTTTGGTCGTGTTGACCGGTGAGTTCGGTTGTTTCATCTTGGCGCATGTGTCGGTTCTTGCGCCGTGAGATTAGTGCTAGTGGCTTTACCGAGGTTGGGTCTTGTTGTGCGGTACCCGCGATCGGATGGTCGGGGTTGCACCTTGGACAGCGTGTCCAGGTCGGCTGTGTCCGGGGGACAGGCCTCTACGGCGTGGTTATCGTGTGTTCTTACTTCGGTAGGTGGTACTCGTGGTTCGGTAGCTTCGACTGCGTGGTCGAGGTCTGCCTTCTGGCAGTAGGAGTAGCTGTAGTGCCGAGTTTTGACCGGCCACCGGGTTGCTGTTCCTGCTATAGTTGTAGCTTCCTTTCCGCTACCGCCGTTGTTTCCGGTTGGGGTTCCGCGGGATCCCTGCTGAGTCTCTGTTCTGGAGACTCATTCCCTGCTTTTCAGGTGTAGCGGTTCTTCCTTGTGGTTCGAGGGTGCGGAGCGGAGGTTCTCAGTTGCCAGCTTGCCGGGCCGAGTGTTCACTTGGCATGTGGTACGTTTTACTGCTTTAGACTGTACTTTCTGTTGGACTGGACTCTGTTGTAGCTGTTGTTGTTCTTTCTTTCAGCTTGTTATTGTTGGTTGTCCTGCTTTATTTCCTATTTCTTTGTGCCTCCACACTCCTTTTAGCCCTTCCGAGCCCTCCCGACTCGTGGGCGGCGGTGCGAGTCTCGGGTTATCGGGCCTTCCCGGTAATCGGATTCTCGGGTCGTTACATACAGTATCAACATCGAGGGTATATTCCACTGCAATGGAGACATGCTTCAGACGGGGCAACGACTATCGACCGGATCTTCCGTAGGATCGCCACTTAATGCCGTTCATCCGAACTTTCACAGTGGGTGGCATGCGAGACTATCGGATAGCCCGTGCTGTCGAAGCTACCATCCTTGCCGAACGAGATAGCCTGAAGGAGTCGGTGTACCGCCACAAGGCCATCTATCTTCCCGGGGAGAAGCGTGATTGGGACGCAGTCCTCGGTATATCAGAGCTGGAGTCGGAGAAGAAAATGTTGACCCGGGCCCCGGAATTTACACCTGCCCGGTGGGAGAATGCTAGTGGTCGAGTTCATAGGGAGAAGCCTGGCTATGGTCTATTCTTGGCACCAATAAAATGGGGATACCGTGAAGAGCCCTTTGTGTTGAATTGTTCGGCCGTCCAGTTCAAGTATCATCTAGCCGCCGGTTGGTTTGGAGATACCAAGATCACTGACGCCCACCTATTCCGGGTGGGAGCGGTGGAGTTCACCGAGTTTGTTTTAAAGGAATACGCCCCTCTGCTGATCAGAGCCGGGGTATATCACAGTGTCTTTGCTTCTAGATTCCGCTACCCCATATCCCGAGGGTTATGCTGTGGAATGTTCGAAGTATTCTGCCCTCTATTCAACATATTTTATACAGCAGAGGGTGAAACATCTCTCGACCTCTGGAGTTTGTCACAGCTTTCTGGTCTTCCTATTGACGGCGAGCCGTATGAAGAGGTCTGCTTGGCAGATTCTGAAAAGGATAGCTCAGATGGCGAAGGCAAGTATTCACTTGGCTATTCCTACCGGTATTTAATGAAGGCCTATCGCTCCATCTGTCTGGCGTATAGCAGAGGATCCTCCAAGGGTTACCATCCTAGAGAGAAAGGCAGCAAGCTGAGGGTCCGGATAAGACAGTGGATTCAGTATTTCTTTGACGGCCCCTTAAAATACGCAGACTTCCCTTCCATGGGTCCGACTGCCAGCAAGCAGATAAGGGCTCCTCGCTATAAGTCAGTGTTGCCCTCTTCATTGCGCCATGTAAGCAATGGTGGTCCAAATCCAGCAGGGGTGGACCCTATCACACATTGTGCGGCTTACTTCACATTCTGGTTGTGCACTTTCGCTCTCCCTCAAGGGGACGAGACAATCATTCGGCCCGAAGCCATATACCCGGCATGCCAGATGGCCTAGGGAATGAGGCTGTCACTTTGCCCAGTGGCCTTGTGTTTAATCTACAAATCTTTGGGGGATCTGTACAAGCATCGGACTCCCCGCTCTTTGAGGACCGTGGGCCCTTTTCATTTCTTCAATGCCTGGGTCTGCAGTCTGTTTCCTGAATTGGCTCCTAGAACTCTGCAGGCAGATACAATATTACCCAGAATGATTGAATTTGCCAGTGCTGAACCTGGCTTTTTCTCTGATCAGTTGTTCAAAATAAGGGGCCGACTGATAAGGGTACCAGTGGATACCCCTGGCAGCATTCATTTCTGGAGCTTGGCAGCAGGTTCAGCTCCTTTGGTTCACTCTCAAAGAGAATGCAAGATGGAAGAGGTAGATGTAGACACGCCAAAATTGACGCTATGTTGATCAAATCTCATGTCACTATGTTGACGCCCCAAAGTGAACTTCAATACATTCATAATATGAAGTTTTTCTATTTTTGTGTGTTTTTGATTTGTTCTTGCATTTTTGTGATTCGCGACCTGAAGAGGGGCGTGTTTTAAATAGCGACCTTATCTAGGGCGTGTTCAAAAGAAAGGACGACCAAATGTCAGGGCGTCAATTCCTGGTATTATCCGGTTTCAAAATAAATTCAAAATAAGTTCAAATTATTGATTAACGCCTTCCTCAGGGCGTAGTTTCAATTAATGCCTTCATCTCAGGCGTTTTCTCATAATTTTTAAATAAAGTAAGTTTTATTGCCAAAATTAAATCCAAGAAGTGACGCCCTTGATAGTGGTCGTGTTTTGAGTAGCGTCTTGATGTAGGTCGTCAATTTGTGATTTGACGCCCTTCCGAAGGTCGTATTTCACCTTCCGTGTTCTGCTTAAACTCCTCTTTCCTGGAGAGTTCCCTGCCTCCGTTGGTCTCCTTGCTCGAATTGGAGTTAGAGTCCTGCCTTCTTTGATCATTGCCTATCCTTATCTTCCCAAATCTGAGCTTATCTTCGATTGAAATCTTATAAAAGGATGCTCTGGTCGATCTAGACAGAGGTTGACGGGTCAGAGAGTCCACAGGTTTACGGGTTACGAGTTCAGGGTTACAGAGCTTCATCTTCCTCCTGTGCGATCGTTTAGAAAAGGCTCTGCTTCCTCTGCTTCCGATCAACCGCGTCCACCTTGTTTCCCTTTACTGTCGTCAGGGACAGCAGGGTTCTTTTATTCTGTTGTGTTGTTTTGTCTTTATCAACCGATCATCATCACTGTGTTTTTTCTTTTCTTTCACGTTTGCATTAGCTGCATCATATCTCTTCCTTCCCTATTCTCTTTAGGGGTTTTAAAACAAAATAAGGTGCGCATGTTTTGTTCTTTTCTCATCTTCATATCATCTTTAGGATTGATACTACGTGCACTTGGCTGATCCACTGCTTGTGTGTTTTGTCTTCTTTTGCAAGGGTAATCAATAAAGAAAAACCCCCTTCATCGGCCGGCCGGTTGAAGGAGGAGGAGGAATTCACAATCCATCCCGCGTTCTATTTTCCACCAGGTATTCGCGATCTTCTTTGTTTCTTCTTGAGGTAACCCCTCTGGCGATCACCCTCCTTAGTAGCACCACGTGCTTCTTTTCCTTATTGTTATATCATCTCCCCCTTATTTTTATTTTGCTTTCTCATATTTAAATTTCTTCTCCATGTGTGGATTTATCACGATCTACAAATTGGCGATCAAGCTGTAGACACGCCAAAATTGACGCTATGTTGATCAAATCTCATGTCACTATGTTGACGCCCTAAAGTGAACTTCAATACATTCATAATATGAAGTTTTTCTATTTTTGTGTGTTTTTGATTTGTTCTTGCATTTTTGTGATTCGCGACCTGAAGAGGGGCGTGTTTTAAATAGCGACCTTTTCTAGGGCGTGTTCAAAAGAAAGGACGACCAAATGTCAGGGCGTCAATTCCTAGTATTATCCGGTTTCAAAATAAATTCAAAATAAGTTCAAATTATTGATTAACGTCCTTCCTCAGGGCGTAGTTTCAATTAACGCCTTCATCTCAGGCGTTTTCTCATAATTTTCAAATAAAGTAAGTTTTATTGCCAAAATTAAATCCAAGAAGTGACGCCCTTGATAGTGGTCGTGTTTTGAGTAGCGTCTTGGTGTAGGTCGTCAATTTGTGATTTGACGCCCTTCCGAAGGTCGTGTTTCACCTTCCGTGTTCTGCTTAAACTCCTCTTTCCTGGAGAGTTCCCTGCCTCCGTTGGTCTCCTTGCTCGAATTGGAGTTAGAGTCCTGCCTTCTTTGATCATTGCCTATCCTTATCTTCCCAAATTTGAGCTTATCTTCGATTGAAATCTTATAAAAGGATGCTCTGGTCGATCTAGACAGAGGTTGACGGGTCAGAGAGTCCACAGGTTTACGGGTTACGAGTTCAGGGTTACAGAGCTTCATCTTCCTCCTGTGCGATCGTTTAGAAAAGGCTATGCTTCCTCTGCTTCCGATCAACCGCGTCCACCTTGTTTCCCTTTACTGTCGTCAGGGACAGCAGGGTTCTTTTATTCTGTTGTGTTGTTTTGTCTTTATCAACCGATCATCATCACTGTGTTTTTTCTTTTCTTTCACGTTTGCATTAGCTGCATCATATCTCTTCCTTCCCTATTCTCTTTAGGGGTTTTAAAACAAAATAAGGTGCGCATGTTTTGTTCTTTTCTCATCTTCATATCATCTTTAGGATTGATACTACGTGCACTTGGCTGATCCACTGCTTGTGTGTTTTGTCTTCTTTTGCAAGGGTAATCAATAAAGAAAAACCCCCTTCATCGGCCGGCCGGTTGAAGGAGGAGGAGGAATTCACAATCCATCCCGCGTTCTATTTTCCACCAGGTATTCGCGATCTTCTTTGTTTCTTCTTGAGGTAGCCCCTCTGGCGATCACCCTCCTTAGTAGCACCACGTGCTTCTTTTCCTTATTATTATATCATCTCCCCCTTATTTTTATTTTGCTTTCTCATATTTAAATTTCTTCTCCATGTGTGGATTTATCACGATCTACAAATTGGCGATCACGGTGGGACATCCACTGTTTTTCTTTTGATTACCATCTCCTATTGGCACCCACGTGTGCCCTTTCTTATTGGCACCCACGTGTGCCCTTTCCCCTTCGGCACCCACGTGTGCCCTTTCCCCTCGGTACCCACGGTACCCCTCCCCTTGTGCCCCACGGGCACTCTCCCTTGTGCACCCTGCACACTCCCCGGGATCAGCCAGTTTGTGATTGCATATTTCCTGAATTCACGCCTCAAACAGAGGCGCCTTTTCTTTTAACGCCTTCATCCAGGGCGTGTTATTACTGTGTTACGTCTTCTGTCAAGACGTCTTTCATCATTTTACTACTTTTATCACGCTACCTGTGAATTCACGCCCTGCCCTAGGGAGTTCTTTTATTGCATAGCGCCTCACCTCAAGGCGCTTTGTCAGATTTGACGCCCTCATTCAGAGGCGTCCTTTTCATATTTCGCGCCTCAACCAGAGGCGTGTCTTTGTTTCTCGCTGCTGGCTCATGGCCTCTCGCAGTGATTCACGACAGTGATCCTGTCGTTGCTTTGGTTGATAGCGACCTGCCCCAGGTCGTCTCTTTCCTGCGTTTTACAGAAGCTTGCTTCCTGTTGCTGTCTGTGATAGTTTGTTGGGTTATTACATTGCTTGCCTATGTTGCTGTGATCTTATCATCTTATTTTGCATATTGTGGCATCTGGTTGAGAGACCTCCTCTCTCTACACTAGGATTCCACACACCTCTCTTGGAATCGGGACGACCCTCCATTGAGCATTCCGTCTCTTTGGACCGGAAATCCCTTTTCCAAGACCTCCGTAAGTCCCCGCACCCGTGGATTCCCTCACGGATGCCGGGCTGGTTGTACCCTTGAAGTACCCGGAGTATAGAGAACCTATCGTTAGTGAGGAGAGAGAAAGAATCTAGTTGACCCAGAGGTTTGTTGGCACTCAAAATATGATCCCTGGCGACCAAGCCGCAAAGACAAATGATACGGCCCACTGAAGCACAGAAACCGATGAAAATCAACTTATCGAGGGTCCCTCGAGCTGACGAAGCCCCAAGCCACCTTGAAGGGAACACCGGGGACCTCACCTCAGGAGAGTCAAAGTCAACCCGCAACCAACCGGCGGTGCGATCAAGCCTGCCCAATGATCCGGCATCGACTCTCTCATGCCGCTACCCCACATCCGACGTCCGATCGAGGACGACGGTCTACCTTATGATTCTCCGAAAGAGGAAGAATGCCCTCGGCCATCCACAACAAGGAGCCGGAGGTTCTGTCAGCAAGAAGATCCCGATCACCGACACGGGTTCGGCTTCTCGCCCTAGTGAGGCCATTAGCGGCCGATGGATCGCCGTTCATGGCGGAATTACCCAGGATGCAATGCCATCCTGCAAGGAAGCTTCGGACACAGGTCCGTCTTGATGAGAGGCACCAATCACAGTGCCGAAAGTCGTACCGACGGGACACCCGTGTGTCCGGACCGGAAGCACACGAAGTTCTGATCAAGGCCGTTCGTCACGTCAAGAGCTTCGTCAACACTCCGTCAAGGCTCCCCGAGAGCCAGGGCGAGAGGAACAGTCCACTGGAGTCTCCGGAAGCATCCCCGGACCCATCGGCCTAGCCGTGCCTGGAGAACGGGTTAAAACGGCGCCCCTTAATACGGCGCCGTCGAACCGGCGCGCAAAAGCCAGAAGGGGCCTTTCCCCGGCGCCGTTAAAACGGCGCGCAAAAAGCCAAGGGGGCTGCTCCCCGGCGCCCTCAACCCGGCGCGCCTTTCTCCACCGCGCCGGATTACCCACATGCCATATATATGGCATGCCTGGAGGGGGATCCAACAGAAGGAGGCCAACAGAAAAAGAGAAGAGAAAAAAAAGAGATCGGAGAGGTCTCGGAATCCAAAGAGAAAAAAAGAGAATTAGAAGAAAGAGAGAGGTCCAGGGAAAAGGGGAGGAGGTTCTTCGTCTGAAGAGGTCCCCCGTCTGAGCATTCCGGCGGCCGACATCCTGCTCCATCCGAGCCCCCCGGAGTCGAAGAAGAAGACCGTCTGCTTGTTTGCCGAGGTCGGGTCTCCGTTTTTTTCTTCCGGTTAACCCCTCTGCTCTTCTTTGTTTTTGTTTTCTGGCACAATGTAAGTGAGAGATCGGGGGAGGGGCGATGATACGAGCCTTTCCTCCCCCCTTTTTTCTCTCACCTTTTCCTCCGCTATGCTTTGGCTTCAACTGTAATAGTTCCTTTTCTTCTGTTAATGAAACGGCTGCCGATCGACAACGACGGCGTCGGAATCCATGTGCTCTGCATATATATGAATGTGGGTTGTACATGAATCAATGAAAGTCTATCGTTGCTAATGTCTTCTGCCCCGTGCGTACCCTCTCTCATCCTCTTGCGAGTGTACCTCTGATCGCTCTATTTAATATGTATCTGCATTCACTCGTAGTTGGTTTCCTCCGATGCTGGGTGTGCCTTCGGGCTATAGAAATCATCTGTTCCCCCCCCTTTTTCCCCGGGGTTCCCTCCTGCTTTAAGTCCGATGCAACAACCGGATTTCGTGTTGAATGCTCCACTGGCTCTGCGAACAGAGATGCACTTGTGTGCATATCTCTGTCTATCTCCGCCCAGAGATGAGGACCCTTCACTGTCCCCTGTGTGCCCTGCTTCATAGGCCAGAGGGGCAGGGAGAATCTCTCGGATTGTCCCTAATGGTCCAACGGCCAGCCTCATGGGGTTTGTTTCTGAATGCCGTATATATGTATACAGAGCTGTACCCCGGGCTATGTGCTGGTCACATATTGTGCAGGCGATTGACATGCTCGACCCGACGGGCTCTATCATTCTAATGTGTTTATAGACACTTCGTGTGTTTGTCTGTCGCCGTCAAACGATGTTCATACCGCTTCCTGTCGTGTCATAAGCATCTTGATGGGAGTATGCTACGTAGCATCATTCCCGCATCCGGGGAGGGGTACATTCCTCATAATTCTCTGCCAATCATCCGACTCACGGGGGATTCATCTGGCAATGATGAATATCCCTATGAGCCATAGGATGCACAGCAATGGGGCTAAGCCCTACACTTTAAATCCACAGCCCCTAATGGACTTTGTGGTGACCGTGGGTCGGGTGCCCCTTGTAGGCTTGCCTCGGGGTTTCCCTCCCATCTCGGTCGTCCCGATTCGGGTGTTGTGGTGACTCGGGTCGCATGCCCCTCGTAGGCTAGCCCTCGGGGTTTTCGCTCCCAGAAATGAGTCGTCTCACTCACTCACTGTTACCCACGGATTCGGTGCCCCTAGCAGGCTATGCCTCGGGGTTCTCCCTTTCCGTCCGGGTCTTCGTCGGCCGCCGTTGTGCCACCCGGCATTTAGGGGTTTGCTCCGCCACGTGAGCATCCTCCGCTTCTCCCCGACAAATCCTTTAGGATGGGGAGATGCTGCCGAAATTTCGGCTCAAACGAGTGTAAACTCGGAGCAATTGCTGCGCTCGAGTGTGAACCTCGCGCGAACCCGTGACTTGGCTTTGAACGGTTTGGGACCGATCCAATGAATAATCAATTCAATAAAGTCCTCAAAACCCCCAAAATAATCTAATAAATCCATAAATAAATCAACAGAATCTCGGTTTCCGCGAAATCGGGCTAAAACGGCGCGATCACGCGTTAAAACGGCGCGGCCTAAAGCGGCGCGCCCTGTCCGGCGCGCCCTATCCGGCGCGCCCTCCCCGGCGCGCCCCTACCTTCCACCGCGCCGTTTTAACGGCTTTTCCCCCTTTTACCTACGTTTCAGGGCGCCGTTTTAACCATTCCAACCCGTTTCTTCGCATGCACTGCACCGGTTTCGTTCCGAGTCATGTCATCGCATAATTCTAATCCTTTTTCCTATTCATGGGATGATTTGTCATACTAATCATGGAATTTCATAAGCTCTTTGATTGAATAAATTGAATAAACTAGCTTTTCAAGCTTGAATTGATATGTCTCGAATCTTTGGCATCATGATTTGGCCCAAGCATTCGTGTCTCATTAATGTATGCCCGAGTGGGTGCACCCTTGGTATATCAAATGACATTGTCAGAAGGCCGGGTTATGCCTGACCGGAAACCTTGTCACGCGTGAAGGCGGCTTTCGGGCCTAAGTACTCCGCCATGTACCAGGCCCCACCTCAATAAACCCTGCGTATTCGGTCATGACATCTTGCATGATTGTTCGCATGCTCTGTATCTTTTATTCCGGCTTCGACAGCCCGCTATCTCGGCAACTAATCAAAGGTGTTCCCTCCTCGTGGGGGATGTAATTAACGTCATAGCCTTTACGGTATGGCGGACTGCTGGTCCCGACCGAACCTCACTCTCGCCCGATAAGGGTCAGAATGAGCGCATCATAAATCGTCACTCATGTGACTGGCACGCCCGCGTCGTCAATCAGTCAGTTGATTACTAGTCAGTCAATTGATTGATCGACCCGCGAAATAAATGAATGAAAAATACCAACGAAAAGGAGCGAAGGAAGAGACGGTCGAAACAGTCTGGCACGCCCGGTGGGACCAGTGTCACCTTTCATCTCTTTGCCGAGATATTCGGGCTTCGAAGCCCTTTCAAAGACTACTGATTGTTTTCCCTGTCTATCTTTTCAGTGCAAACAATGACGACTCATGGAATAGCTGGCGTCGACTTCGACCAATCGATAGTCGCCGGACACGCGCAAGGGTACCTGGCGGTGCCCATGGAATTTGGTAGCTTTCCTCCTGCTGTGGGCTTCCCCAACTTCTTGGGGTTGGCCTTTGTCGACATGCAGGAAGTCGAGGCAATGGAACCCGTCAAGGAACATGTGAAGGAAATGGAGCCTCTGAAGGCCCCCTGCCGCGGTGATTCGCTCAAGAACCCGGTTCCGGCCGCTAGCTGCCTGGTGCACCACCTTGTACGGGTGATGCATCCCACTGATATCAACAAGCCCCCTGGAGGACGTCAGCGTCGCCAGGCTCGCAAGAACCCTGCCGTGATCACCGGAACTGTCTCTCAGTCCGGAAAATCAATGCTGGTGGGAGGTATGCGTGTCTTCCTCAACGGGCGCACGGCACGGGTGACCCCAGATCGCGTCATCCCAAACGTCCCTGTCTACAACAACTATCAAGCTCTCGCTGGAAGGAGGGCAGAAAGAGAAGAAGCCGGCCACCATGGCCAAGAAAACCCGGCGCTCAGGCCGAGGAAATTCAAACAGGTGTGGGTTCCCAAGCGGACCCAACCTGCCTACCATCCAACGCCCACCCGCCATCGTCCTATGAACGACGAGGCGAGAGCGAGAAGAGAAAGGGGCTTGTCCCTGATGAATGAAGAAGAGGTGGTTGCGGATCCTCCGCGTCACAGAAGTTTCCGGGCTGTGGCCCGTCAAGCCAACGTCCCTGCCACGGGGCGAAGGTTCCAACAGCCAGCTGACAGAGCTCGACTGGCCTACATTCCTCCTGCTGGAGGTCGACCACTCTCCCCCATGCTACATCAAGAACGGGGTCAAGAAGAAATGGCCTGCCTGGTCAGAAGCTATTTCTGAGGATTGGGTAACACCTCACTCGGACAGCAGCGGCTGATGCAGACAGTCGCCACTGAAGAAAATTGCTGCCCATCAACGGTAGATGAAGAAGAAATAGAGGATATAATAAGGATGTCGTCGGTCGATGACAACGGACACAATGACGGCTCTGAGATCAAAGCCAATGAAGCCTTCCCCGAGCGGGAAGAAAGAAGAAGAATTTCTGTGTTCGAGAGGCTGACCTTCCCGCAACAAGCAAGGCGGAGGGTCCATCGACGAAGAAGGAGGATGCAGGTTTTCACTTGCAACATGGCTGGCGTGTCCAGCCGATATGGGAAGCTTCCTGAAAACTCTCAAGAACTGGCTCAGTTGGCCGTACGGCCGGGACCAGCTACCCGCAGGACAGAAGCAGCAAGAGGGCTTCTGACAGCGATGAAAGAGAAACAGCCCCAGTCATACCTCCACTGGGATGACAAAGCCCCCGTCTTGACCGCTAATGTGGTAACGACGGAAGAAGAAGACGACGTACTCCTCGATATCCTGCCCGAGGGTACGTCCGGGGAAACGACAGAAGGTGTCCCCACCACTATAGACCCATCAGTCTTGATGCTGCTGCAAAGATATCAACGGGAAATAGATTCCCTGAAGAAACAGCTGATGGAGAAAACTGAACACTCATCAGCCTCCAAACCACCCGAAGTCCAAGGTGAATCATCCCGGGGAGCGGCTCGTCGAGACGACCCTCCACCACTTTGCACACTACCCCAGCCGTCAGAGCCAACTGTGACGACATCACAACAGCGGCCACCACAGCCTCAGTCGCTGCTGCCTCCGGTGCTTCCTCAGGTGCACCCAACACCCCCGCTGCTGCATCCTCCACAGGCGACCACCCTGGTCACCCCGTACCTGCAGCCAGCACACTTCTATCCGGAGCCAGTCGACCCCACGGTCGTGAGCCGGATGATGGTGGAGAGGATGATCGAGCTGAAGCTCGCAGAGAAGAGCGAAGGCGACTACGTCGCATTCGATGCCTACCGGGTGCCCTACCCGCAACACCATGCGGCTAAGCGACTTCCCCCGGGAGTCAACAAGCCGCCCAAATTTGACAAATTCAACGGGAAAGGTTCCCCAAAAGAACATATTGCATATTATATGACCGTTATGGGTGATCTGTCCACCGACGAGTCATATCTGCTGAAGTTCTTCGGGTCCTCGCTGACGGGGCTCGCATTTGAATGGTACTCCAGCCTCTCGGCCGGGTCAATCAATGACTGGTCAGATATGCAGAGGAAATTCAGGGAAAGATTCCATGTCACAGAGAGGGAGGTCACAGTGGCCGAACTCTATTCGACAAGACAAAGGGCAGATGAGACCGCCCTTGACTACATCAAGAGGTGGAGGAACCTCGGAATGAGATGTAAGCGGCCCCCGCATCAGGATGACGCTGTGCAAATATGTAAGCAAAATCTCAGGAGGGAGGTCTTGGAAAAAATGATCGGGATGGAAATACGGTCGTTCGACCGGCTGAATAATGTGGTGGCCGAGGTAGAGGCTTTTCTAGCCAAGCCCGTCCCGCCGTCAGCTACCAGCACAGCCCAGAAAGGCAAGGCGGCGGAACGGCGCCCCACACCTAAAGAAGCGAATGCGCTTGATATCAAGGCGTTCGAACAACAGAAGGAGAAAGGCAAGAAAGCGGCTCCCCCGCAACCTGCGAAAGCTCCAGATGACAAAGAAGGTCCTTCGTTGAGGGACAAAATGAAGAAGGCTTATTCCTTTCCTAAGGATAAGACCCGAATCCTATTTGACTGGGTAACAGAATACAGTATGGTCACTCTGCCTGAGCCAAGAAGACCAGAGGACCTCAAAAGAAGAGACAGTCCAAGATTCTGCCCCTATCACCAGATGCTGGGACATTCAATCGAAGACTGTTATGTTTTCAAAGACATCATTGAAGGGATGGTGAAGAAAAATGAGATAGAGCTGGGAGAGTACAAAGTAGACCCTCCTCAGCCACATGAAGCTCCTCCCCGAAGAGCAGCAGTCAACACGATCTCCCTCTACCAGGCGTTACCTGAGGAGATCTCTGAAGCAAGCACACGGAGCACCTACGAAATCCATTTCCTGGAGCCCGTGAAGGAACAGCAGGGGTGGCAGCAAGTCCCTGTGAAGCACAATAAGAAGAGGGCACCCTGCCCGAAAGAGGGGGCACTTATCCGTGGCGTCACGCCCCGGCCTGCTCCGCCAGTGATAGCGCCTACGTGGATTACTCCATCTGCAGCTATCAGAATACATGCACCCAACAGAAGGAGACAGACTCCCCTGCCAGTGGTCAAGGAAACCAACCCCGGGGTCCTTCGACTGCAACACCTGATTGAAGGGCTAGATGAATATGTACAGCCCGAATTGAAACCCCTGCTCGTACGGGACTACGTCCCATGGCAGGAGCTGGAGCAACTCTCACTCAAGCAGACGGAGGAAGCTGAAGTAGCACCCCCTGAAGCGAGCAGTCTATTCTGGGGGCAGGTGCCTGTGGACGCACTAAAATTCGGAGGGGGGATCCGTTCGTTTGTTGGTCGGGGTTAATTCTTCTATTTAGTGCGAGGGCGTGCCAGTCACAAAGTGACGATTTATTCAGGCTCCGTGGAAGCCCATGGTGCGCTTGATCTGACTAATCAGACAATTGTGTGGTTCGTGTCGGGACCGAAACCCGCCGTGCCATAAAGGTCAGGGCGTTATTTACATCCCCCATACGGGGGAACACCCTTGATTGATTGCCGGGAATAAGGGCCCTACGGCCTAAAGAGAATACTAATAATGCAGGAGGATAGTGAAAGATGAACTATGCTAGAAACCCGTCTCGGGACGTGAATGTTCAGACTATGTCGGCCGCCCATGGGCCACTTCATGTTCGGACGAAGCTCCGTGCCTATAGTATAAAAGACGGTGATGAAACCGCGTGAATGTTTACCACGAACAAGGCAAGTTTAATGAGAATACGAGATTGGATCCCGGTAGAAACGGGTCAAGTTGATAGACTGTTGGCCGGAGATGATCTCGAACTGTGACCATGTCAGAAATTCCGTAAACCACGTCCGATACCATAAGGCGTCGTCGGTTTTCTCTTTGCACCCAGTCCGAGGGAGTGAATTATTAAGTGCATAGCCCGAGCTTACTAACGTGCGCCCTCACACGCGGATCGACCTGCGCGGTCAGGTCGCGGGGGTCAAGGGGGCAGCGCCCCTTGCGGGGGTTTCCGGGGGCAGCGCCCCCGGAACAAAAATTCAATTAAGGCGCGGGTGATGGAGCTCCTTTCGTTCATTCTTTTATTAATGGCATTGATCTCTTATATTTCCCTTTGAACCTTTCTATTCTTTTTCTTACTAGCCATTTATCCCTTTTTTATTAAGGAAGCACGCCGGATATGGGAAGGAAGAATATGGCGCCGGTTTAGGGTCTTGACAAGAGGAAATGGGGCGCCGTTTTAAGGTGAATAGGGGAGAAATGGGGCGCGCCGTTTTAAGGTTCAATAGGGAAGAAATAGGGGAAACGGTTGTGGGTATTAGAGGGGGGCGCGCCGGTTTAGGATGGCAGGTTGGGGGGGCGCGCCGGTTCGACCACGCCGTATTAACCAATTGCAAGGAGAGGGGCGCGCCGGTTAAGGGGCGCCGGGTTAAGAATGTTGAAAAGGGGGGCGCTGGTTAGATGAATATGAAGGAAGAGAGGAGGGGCGCGCCGGTTAGATGGACAGTAGGGGGGCCCGCCGGTTTAACATGATGCAAGGGAGGAGGGAGCGCGCCGTTTTAAGAGTTCAGTAAGGAGGGAATGAGGGAGGGCGCGCCGTTTTATCCTTTGGAGAAGAGATAGGGGGACTTTGTGAGGAGTGTTGAAGCGGCGCGGTGGAACAGTGGCCACGCCGTTTTAACCCGCGCCGGGATAGCCATATGGGGGTGTTTCAGAGCTCTGCTTACTGTGTTTTCCTTTCCTTTCACCCGTGGGTTGATTCAAAGGGTTGATTTACCCGTTCTGTTGATAGATCAAGCTGGTAATGAGGAGGTTTTAAGAGTTTTAACCATTTTAATCGTTTATTATGATGAAACAGTATGAACGTCTAAGAGTTTTATTCAAGCAGTTTGCTCACAGAGGCCTCACTTTGTTCTTCATTAGTTCAACTCGTTCACCTGTTGTTGAGCGTTCTTAGCCCTGGCGAAAATCGGGCAGCACCTCCCCTAGACCGGGGCTTGCCAAAGAGAAGCAAAAGTCACCACGCGGATTACTCCCGGGTAAACTCTCAAAAATGCGGAGCGACCTCACGGCAGTCCGTTAGTCCGAGTATGAGTGTGGAACGCTCGAGGGCCAGCCTACGAGAGCGACCATGACTCATGGACGACGATATTCGGGGCGAGACGGAATCTATGCCACAGTAGGGCAATGAATGTTCATCCGACAGTGGGTACCTTCGTGAGTCATGCCATGGAAAGGCAGCCCTCAAGGGCCAGGGATGACCGGAGAATGAGAAGACGGAGCAGAGAATGGAACAGAGAACACAAGAGTTGCAAAACAGACTTTTCTTCTTTTTTATTCATCCACGCAACGGGAGAAGAGACTTCTTAACAGAAGGAGTTCATTCTGAGAAGAAAGTAGAATACATCGCGAGAGAGAGGGGGAGGAGGATATTGACAAGAAGGAAAAGGAGAATACAGATCACTCTTTTCTTTCCACTCACCTCTCACTCTCCCCTCCCTTCACCTTCCCGGCGTGAGGGCGGGCTTGATACACTCCTCCGGCGGGCTCTCCTTCACTCAGAAGCTCCCTCCCCTCCCTTCTTTCTTCTCTTTCGGGACACACACGAGACCCTCTTCTCTTCTTTTGTTTCTTCTTCTGTTCCCTTCTTCTCTTGATCATCCTCCTCTTCTTTGCTTCGCAATGCTGCCCTATATATATCAGCCGGCCTGGGAGCGTCCCTGCCAATTCCACCTCGTCCGCAACGAAGTCAGGAGTTGACTCGTTGTGCTGGACGCCGTTGATTCGTCCCGTACGCTGCTGCTTGTCCGAGGACGGGATGTTCGTAGGTTTGCTGGGGGTTGCTTCGCCATTGAGCTTCTGTGCTGTCGAACGGAGGTTGAGACAGAACCAGGGGCATTGAATGTTCTGTGCATCTCATTTATGCAGAACAGAGTGTCGGCTGGCGGATGGGATGGCCGTCGAGTTAAAACGGCGCGAGGGAAGGTAGTCACGCCGACTAAACATCAAGAAGGCGCGCCGGATTAAGCATTGAAGGGTCACGCCATTCTAACATTTGAAGGAGAAGTTAGTGGCGCCGTATGAAGGTGTAAAGGGGGAGGCCTCTTTGACGGGAGCGCGCCGGATGGCCAAGGGCAACAAAGGGGCGTGCCGTTTTAACATAAAGAAAGGGGGTGGTGCCGTTTTAAGGCGTAAAGGGGGAGGCCTCTTTGACGGGAGCGCGCCGGATGGCCAAGGGCAACAAATGGGCGCGCCGTTTTAACATAAAGAAAGGGGGTGGCGCCGTTTTAAGGCGTGCCGCTTTAAGGCCCTTCCGCGCCGTTTTAAGCACCGAACAGATTCTTTTCGAAGTCGAGGCAGTTTGTACGAATGTTGGCATTCCCATAATGTTCCGGTTGCGTTGCATGGCTTCCACAATCTTCTGTTCGCGGCCTCCGAGACTCGGTCCCAGACTTTGCGTGACTTTCGGTGCAAGTTGAGACTGTGTCGGAGTTCCCGGCTCTTCTTCGATTCAACTCTCGGCACGGCCGGTCGGAGCCTTGTAGCTGTATCTTCTGCTTAGGGGGCTTCCTTAGCGGGTAGTGGACCACCAAGTGAGTTCTTGTCCTGATCGGGCGAGGCATGAGGTTTATTCGGCATCTCTGTCTTCGACTCGCGCTCTAATGTGTAGACGCGAATGTCGCCATCACCATCATCGTCATTTTTTGGCGTCCACAAATGCCCCCCACTCACGGGCGGCGCAAGCGAGGGATGAGTGCGCGGGGCCCGCGAGTGTAGAGTTCTTCAACATGACGTCTATTCTTCTGAGCCACTAGGATGCTGGTCCGGTGCAAATTCACGGGAAAGCGCTCACTCCTTCAGCGAAGGGATGAGGGGATCACTTCACCGCATATGCACGCAGACTGAGATGTCAGAGTGAGGGTTTAGTCATCGGCATGGGGTGAATACCGAAGCGAGAATAAAGGGTCTATGTGTCGTCTCAGGCAAAAGGCCCAAAACAACTTAGACAATGCCAACCCCAAAGAGGAAGTTGTTGACTCGTGCTGGGCTTAGGAAAGTTGTTCATTCACCGACTCGGACGGAGGGTCCGAGCCGAGTAGTGGGATGCACTTTTGTTCATGGACTAGGATGGATGGTCTGAGCCAGGCAATGAGGGGTTTCTTTATGTTCATGGACTGGGACGGAAGGTCCGAGCCAAGCAAGGAGGTTCTTCTTTCTTTCTTTTTTTATTCATCGACTTGGACGAAAGGTCCGAGCCAAGCAAGGAGGTTCTTTTTTTTTGTTCATTGACTTGGACGGAAGGTCCGAGCCAAGCAAAGAGGTTTTTTTTTTTTTGTTCATCGACTTGGACGGAGGGTCCGAGCCAAGCAAGAGGGTTCTTTTTGTTCATCGACTTGGACGGGAGGTCCGAGCCAAGCAAGAAGGTTCCCTTTTTTATTATTATTATTTTTTTATCGACTTGGACGAAAGGTCCGAGCCAAGCAAGAAGGTTCTTTTTTTATATATCGACTTGGACGAAAGGTTCGAGCCAAGCAAGGAAGTTTTTTTTTTGTTCATCGACTCGGATGAAAGATCCGAGCCAAGCAAAGGCGTTTTCTTTTTTGTTCATCGACTTAGGCGGAAGGTCCAAGCCAAGGGTCTATTCGTCTGTGGGACTGGAGTTGTAATATTGAGGTGGTTTATTCATTGACACGGGGTTAGTGCCAAAGCAAGGGTATTTTATTCATGGCACCAGACGGAAGGTCCAGGCCACTGGTTCGTTCATCGATGCCGACAGGGAGTCGGAGACCGACGTGGTTTGTTCATCGGCACGGGGTTAGTGCCGAAGCAAAGGTCTTTTTGTTCATGGAACCAGACGAAAGGTCTGGGCCACTGGTTTATTCATCGACGCCGACGAGGAGTCGGGGACCGACGTGATTCATTCATTGACACAGGGTTGGTGCCAAAGCAAGGGTCTTTTCATTCATGGAACCGGACGAAAGGTCCGGGCCACTGGTTTATTCGTCGATGTCGACAGGGTGTCGGAGATCGACGTGGTTCATTCATTGACACGGGGTTGGTGCCAAAGTAAGGAGAAAAGGTTGATTCCCCGACCTCGAACGAAAGGTTCGGCTGGGGCGTTCTTCGTCAGTGCCGACAGGATGTCAGAGGCTGACATAGTTGATTTGTCTGTTGAAATATTCTTGGAGATAAGAGTGAGTGTTAACGAAGGGAGACCGATTCCTCCCCCCCTTTTTCCTCTTTCTTTTTTTTTCTTCTTTCTTTCTTTTTTTTTTCTTTTTGATATATATATTTTTTTCTTTTTTTTTTTTGACATGCTAGATAAATAGTGCCCAATCCATCTGGACAATAGTAATGCAAATTTGCCCGGGACAGGGCGGAGAAAAACATTATTCCTCGAATGGGGAAATTGGAGCATGGTACAACCTCAGATGTCTACCATTAAGGGGCGGGAACTGGACCTCCCCCCGATGGTCGACGATTGCATACGCTCCGCCCTCGTAGACCTTCTGGATCACATAGGGTCCAAGCCAATTCTCATTCAGCTTGCCCTTGGGGTTGGAAGCCATGACTTCTCTTCTCTTCACCATAACAAGGTTGCCCTTCTTGAATTCGCGTTCCTTGACAAGCTTGTCGAAGGCGCGAGCTATCCGGGCCTGATAGACCTGGATGTTCTGCTGGGCTTGGAGCCTTTTTCCTTCCAAGTTGGAGAGCTCTTCGAGCCTTCGCTCGACATTTGTCTGCTCTTCCCGGACTAACCCGTGTTGGACTGCGACCCGGAGGGAGGGTATTTCCAGCTCGATAGGGACAATTGCCTCTGAGCCATATACCAGGGAAAAGGGTGAACAACCCGTCGGAGTTTTGTACACAGTTCGATATGCCCACAGGGCCTCGTACATTTTCTCTTCCCAGTCTCTCTTGTTAGAACTAACAATTTTGGACAGGAGAGTGCAAAGAGTCTTATTGAAAGCTTCAGCCAAGCCATTGGCCTGTGGGTTGTAGGGGGTAGACATCCTCCAGTCGATCTTGTACTTTTCTGCCAGCCGGTAGACCTTCTGGTTGCGGAAGTGACTTCCATTGTCTGAGATAATTCGGTTCGGAGTGCCAAACCGGAATATGATGTTGCGACGGACAAATCTGGTGACGATCTCCCCGGTCACTTCTTTCAAAGCAATAGCCTCCGCCCAGCGGGAGAAGTAATCAGTTGCGGCCAGGATGTACTTGCACCCAGCTGATGATGCGGGTAGTGGACCCACAACGTCTGTTCCCCATTGGGCAAAGGGCCAGCTGGGCAGTGTTGGATGCAAGGGCACGGGCGGTCTCCTGGGTACCGTCGCGTGCTCCTGGCATTTTTGACAAGACTTGGCATACTTGCAGCAGTCGTCGAACATTGTCGGCCAATAGTAGCCGAGCTTCTTTATTTCAATCTTCATTTTCGGTCCTGCCTGATGTGCACCAGCTGCTCCGGCGTGAACCTCCTTCATGACCTTCCAAGCTTCTTCAGTGGATAAACATCGGAGGAGCACCTTCCGTTTGGCGTCTGCCATAATTCGGAATAGGATCCCGTTCCGGACCTCATAAGAGTCCTTTGTTCTGATTAACTTGATCTTCTCTTCCCTTTGCCTGGGCAGTTGCTGATATTTAAACCACTGCAAAAGGGGGTCCCTCCAGTCGGGCGGGCTAATGGCTTCCGCTGTGATGACCTCAAGTTCTTCTTCTCTGGCCCTTCTATCATGCTAGGCACTTGGCGTTGATTCACCACCCGGATGCTGAGGGATCCATCTGGCGGGACTGCCAATGAACTCGCCAATTTTGCCAGTGCATCAGCTTGTGCATTCTCTCCTCTGGCAACGTGGCCTATCTCAATGAGGTAGAACTGCTGCATGAGCCGTTTCACCTTAGTGTGGTAAGGGAGTAACTCGGGTTTTCGAACGTCAAACTGTCCCTGGACCTGCTTGACGACCAGCAATGAATCGCCAAACACATGTAATATTTTAATCTCCATCTGTAAAGCGACTTGAGACCAATGATCAGAGCTTCATATTCTGCCTCATTATTTGTGCAGGGCTTGCTAATGGAGCAGGATGTGTGCAGTACTTCTCCCTCAGGGGATTTAAGGACGATGCCGGCCCCGGCCCGTACTTTTGTGTGCCCAGACGGGGTTGTTTCTGTTCTCGAAGCTCCATCAAAGTGCAGCTGCCAGGCGATCAGTTGGGCTTGGTCCACTTCAAGTGTTTCATCTTCAGGCAACTCTGTGGCCAGTGGGGAATTTTCAGGCACAGGGTGTGCTGCAAAGAAATCGGCCATGGCTTGACCCTTAACGGCCTTCTGAGGCACGTAGATGATGTCAAATTCCATTAACAGTACGGCCCACTTGCCGAGACGTCCCTTCAGGACTGGCTGGGAGAGAATGTGCTTGACTGGGTCAGCCTTAGAGATTAAGCTCACTTCATGCGAGAGCATGTAATGCCTCAACTTCTTGACTGCGAAGACTAAGGCGAGACAAACCTTCTCAATCGGGGTGTATTTTGTTTCTGCCCCCATTAGTCTTCGGCTAAGGTAATAAAGAGCTTGCTCCTTCCCCTCATCATTGTTCTGGGCGAGCATTGCCCCCAGTGAACATTCAGTGGCAGCTATATATAGAATAAGTGGCCTCCCCTTGACAGGTGCCCCCAGCACAGGCGGGGTCTTTAAGTAATCCTTCAGCCGATCAAAGGCCTTCTGACATTCATGGTTCCAGTTGAAAGGTGCATTCTTCATCATTAATTTGTGGAATGGTTGACAGCGCCCCGACAAATTGGAGATAAATCTTCGGATGTAGGCTAGCCGGCCTTGCAGGGACCTTAACTCTCCCAAATTCTTCGGAGGAGGTAGCTCCTGAATGGCTTTCATTTTAAAGGGGTCGATCTCGATCCCCCTATATCGGACAATGAAGCCGAGAAACTTTCCACTAGAGACGCCGAAGGCACACTTCATTGGGTTCATTTTCAGCTCGTACTGCCGGAGTCTCTCAAAGATGACTCTAAGGTCATTCAGGTGATCCCCCCTTTTCTTTGTCTTGACGACCAGATCGTCGATGTAGCATTCAACTTTGCTATATAGCAGTTCGTCGAATATCTTGGTCATCGCCCGCTGGTAAGTGGCGCCAGCGTTCTTGAGGCCGAAGGGCATCCTTTTGTAGTGGAATATCCCTTTAGGTGACCGGAAGGCCGTATGAATCCGGTCATGTTCAGCTATCCATATCTGATTATAGCCAGATGATCCGTCCATGAAAGACAAGGCCTCATGGCCGGTAGTTGCATCAATCATCACTTCAGTGACGGGCACCGGAAAGTCATCCTTTGGGCAAGCTTTATTTAGGTCGCGGAAGTCCACGCAGATCCTGATCTGTCCATTCTTCTTCTTCACCGGCACAATGTTGGCCAACCAAGTAGTGTATTGATTTTCAGCTACAAAATCGACATCTATGAGCTTGTCGACTTCTTTACAAATCAGTTTTATCAGCTCCGGCCTCATACGCCTGGGGGGCTGCTTCACCGGCTCTACCTTGGGATCAATAGCCAGAGTATGTTGAGTCACGCCGGGGCTCAGACCGGGCATCTCCTTGTAGTTCCAGGCGAAACAGTCCCTGAATTCTTGCAGCAACTTGACATATTGTCCCCTCTCCTGTGGAGGAAGAAGGGCACTCAGAAAGGTCGGCCTGGGGTCGCTTTCTGTGCCCAGGTTAATTTCAACGAGCTCATCCACTGTGGCCTGGCCGCCATCTTCAATTTCTGGAGGCGCTGGCAGCAGGTCGATGAAATCATTGTCTTCACCATCTTCTGCTTCAAGGGCATCACATGCGTCTTCTTGCTCTGCCCCATTGGGTAACGAGGCTTTGCTTGTTTCCCCCTCTATTAGGCTTGTTGTGTGCGGCTCTGGAAGGCTGTCTTGTGTGGAGAAGTAAAGGACTTCTTCGGGATCTTCTTTGTAATTGTCATAGATGGCTCTTGCAGGGGCTAAGGTGATTGATTGCCGTACTGGGGGCTGCTGCTCTGCTGGTGGCTGGGGTTGCCCATTCTCGGCTGCATCTTCAAAAATCTGGTGCTGAACTGACACCATGTAAACACTTCTTTCATGGCCGCCTGCCACATGGGGGCGTGGCGGAGCGACCACATAATCTCCCATTCTGAGCTCATCTTTCTCAATCAGGTCTTGAGCAATGTCCTTGAAGACGTAGCAGTCTTCGATGGAGTGGCCCAGTATTTGGTGATAGGGGCAGAACGAGGGGTCACCGCTTTTGCGAGCATCTTGCGGCCTCTTTGACCTTGGGAGGGAGACCTTGCCATAGTAGCAGGCCCATTCAAAAATCCCTCGGGTTTTATTCCTTGGGAAAGAGTAGGGTCTTTGCATCTTCTCCCGCAACGTGGGGCTTCGCTCGACTGATCGCCTGACCAGGGAAGCAGCTACATCCCTAGCCTCCCCTTTCAGATGCCCGGGGGCGTTTGGGATGGTGTTCGGGGACCGGTGCGCGCCGATGCTTTGTCGACAGAGGATGCCTCTAATGAGTACAGTCATTTCGGCCAAGCGAACATTCAGCATTTCGATCTCTCGCTGTTGCCTGCAGTATAGGGCGAGTAGGGTAGAGTCGCACCGAGTGAGGTTCGGGGCTTGGCCCGCTTCCCCATCCTTTGGGTCAGTGTCAGACGAGGGCGATGGCACCCCGCTGCTGTGGTCATTCGGGATTGGTCCCCCGGAGGAGGACGGGGTCTTCCCCTTATTCCTGCAGGGAGGTGGATTCCATAGGAATATTTCTTCATCTTGTTCTTCGTTGGCCAAAGGCATAAGGTGCTGACGGCCTTTATCCTGCCATGGGCCTGCAGTGCCTGCGTGGCTATTGCAGCCTAGAGCCGAGACTGATATCACATCAGCTTCATAGGAATCTTCTAGTGAAAAGCCCAATCCTGGATGTCGGGTGATTTGCAACAACCGCCGGTCCAGGTTTGGCGGGTTCCACATTTTCTTGAACATTTCTTTCCGACTGGAGAGCTGGCAGAAGGGGATCCCTTGCTTTCTGGCCATCTTGACCACAGGACCGGCTGTGTCAGGAAGTCCCATTATTGGGACGAGTGGGTCGTACAGCTCATCGGGGAGTCTACAATCATCATCCCCCTTGACCGGGTGCTCCTTGGCCACATAAAAGATGGTAGGCAGACCCTCGGGGTTGGGCACCTCGAAGGTCCTTAACGGTTCAGCCACCTGGCAGTCAGCTTCTGCAAGAGGCTTGATGATCCCGGGAGGGACCCTGATGTCTTCTAGCAAATCTTCAAGGTATGGTGTTCCCGGTGTAGGGTAGATGGGAAGGTAGGTGGCCCGGAATACCCCTTCTGCTTCAGAAACAAATGACACCTGAGGGGGAGCCACATAGCCAGGCGGTGGTGGAGGGAACCAGCTGTCAAGCTCTGCCCTTTTCTTTCCTTTGTCTTGAGTAGCTTGGGAGGCTTGCTTCGGCTTTTCCAAATAAAGATTAGCATCCGACAAGTGACATTCGAACACTTCGAAAGGATGGAGGTCGGCGAAGATTCTCTCCTCTTTCCCGTTGCCGGGGTACTTGATGCATTGGTGCAGAGTGGATGGTACCACCCTATTTTGATGTAGCCAAGGTCGGCCGAGCAACGCCTTGTAAGAGGTGTTGGAGTTGATCACATGGAATTGGACCTTGGTGGTGAAGTCGCCGAGGGAGAGGTTGAACTCCGCGACCCCCATAGGGACTTCGCACTTCTGGTTGAAGCCGGCAATCTTGACGTTCCTGACCTCAACCAGGTGTACGTCAAAGTAATGCTTCTGATACACCCGATACGGGAGTATGTTCACTGCTGCCCCAGGGTCGATCAAGACTCTGTTGATGGGATGCCCATTCAGCTGCCCATTCATGTAGAGTGGCCTGTTGTGACTGCAGGTTGGTAAAAGCATGTCCTCTTCAGTGAAGGCCACGGGTACCTCAGGTGACATTTCTGCAAGGCAGGCTTCAACATATGCTGGTGTCTGGAGTGCGGCGATGACAGCTTGCCGTGTTTCTTCATCTAAGGATAGGATTTCCCAGACGGTAAACCTGGCTGGGATCTTCTTCAGGTGTTTGACTATTCTGTTGCTAGCTCGGACTTCGAGCAACTTCATTTCTTCGGCTCTACTGCGCCTGCCCCCAGTCTGGGTCTGGGGAGCTGGCTCAACGGGTGCCTCCTCCACTGGGTCGGATGCCGCTTGAGCTTGTGGGGCCCGCTGGGTCACTTCCTTTTCTTGCAAGAACTCGACTAGATTTGGGATGTTGTCGGGCTCTTCCCTTGGCCGAGGAGGGATTGCTACAGACGGAGCCGAGGGGCTGACTGCCCCTTGGGTCTGCCGGGACTCGTGGGGGCATGACTGTCCTCCCCTCTGAGTTGTAAGAAATTCAATGAATGACGGGGCACTCTGGCCACTTGGTTCTCCGGGGTAGAGGCCCGATGGAGGGGGGATCTCCATGCCTTGGACCCTAGGCTCGGGGATGTGATATGGTTGTTCTCCCCTAAGCAGGATGTTGTGGTTGGCCTGAGGAGGGCGTCCCCACTTCCTTCCCGACCTGGTGGCATGTTGGGAGGTGGATGCTTCAGCTTGATTCACCTCTGACGGCTCGACGGGTACTTCTTGCTCTTCCTCTCTTAGGGAGAGGGCTGTGTCAAATAATGTTGAGAGGGTGTTGCAAGTGAGGACCACCCCACTCTTCTTCTTGTTTCTAGGTCTTCTCTTCTTCTTTTTCTTTTTCTCTTCAGTGGCTGGAAACTGCTCTTGGGGAAGCTCACCCCATAAGAGAGGCTCTTCTTTCGTCTCGTCTTCCGCTTCTGGAGCTAGTTCGAGTGACTCGAACTCCTCCCAAGGGACATACTCCTTCAACTCCATAGGCTGGATCTCGGGCTGTTCATAATCTTCAAGCCCATCAATAATAGCCTGGAGTCTTTCAACCGCAGGGCTGGTTTCCTTGTGCACCCGCATCGGGATGTGTTTCTTCTTGTTGTGAGTGGGCCGTCTCATAACGAGCCGGGGGGCTGTGTCATGCAAAACAGGTGTCACTGGTGGCGGCGCCGGTTGGGATGTAACACCCCTTATGCGAACCTCTGGAGTGGGCCGAGGAGCTTGTCTTCTTCTTTTGTTCTTCGTTGGCGCGGCTCTCCAACCTCCTTGATCATGAGCTGGCGCCATGACGAAGGCTTGATAAGTGGCCTGCGTACTGGACTCCGCCCATTCTTCAGGCAACTGTTGGTATAAAGATACCATGTTGACAGTGGTGCCGAGGGTCGGCATCTCGTGCGGCTGCGGAGGATCCACTCTGAGCTCCCCCATGTCCAGCTCTCCCTTCTTGATCAAGGCCTCAATGACATCCTTGAAGATGTAGCAATCCTCAATGGTATGCCCAAGCATCTGATGGTATGGGCAGAAACGAGGATCATCCTTCTTCTTCAAATCACCAGGCCTCTTTGGATCTGGTAATGTGATCTTGTTGTACCTGGTGGCCCATTCAAATAGGACTCGGGCTTTGTCTCGAGGAAAGGAATACAATTTGTTCCTCATCTTCTCCCGTAGGGAGAGACCTTCCCGCCGTTCAGTGGAGGTGTTGGCCATCTCATTGGCTTTCTCTTTCTGTTTCTCGAAAGCTTCGAAGTCCAGTGTATGAACTTCTGGCGGTGTTGGCCTCCTCTCGGCCTGCCGGACCCTCTGACTTGATGCAGCTGGAGCAGAAGAGTATCGAGCAAGGAATGCTTCGATCTCTGCCACTATGTTGTTCAGGCGGTCGAACGACCTCACCTCAGCACCGATCATCCTCTCAAGGATCTCCTTCTTCAGATTTTGTTTACAGATCTGCACTGCATCCTCCTGATGCGGGGGACGTTTGCACCTCATGCTGAGGTTCCTCCATCTCTTTATGTAGTCGAGTGCCGACTCCTCATTTCTCTGTCTCGTGGCGTAAAGCTCTGCCACGGTCACCTCCCGCTCAGCTATGTAGAATCTTTCTTTGAATTTCTTCTGCATATCAGGCCAGTCTGCAATGGACCCGGCGAGCAAGCTCGAATACCACTCGAAAGCGAGCCCGGTAAGTGTCGAGCCAAAGAACTTGAGAAGATAAGCTTCATCGGCAGCTAGATCCCCCATAACATTCACATAATAGGCAATGTGCTCCCTGGGAGACCCTTGCCCATTAAATTTCTCAAACTTCGGCGGCTTGGTAATGCCGGCCGGTAGCCTCTTGGCAGCATAGTGTGCCGGGTAAGGTACCCGGTATACGTCGAATGGCGTGTGATCACCATCGCTCCTCTCCGCCAGCTTCATATCTATCATTTGTTCAAGCATCAGTCTGCTTACTGTTGCCGGGTCAACCGGGTTTGGATAGAAATGGGCCGGTTGCATCAGCGGTGTTGTTAACACTGTCGCCTGAGGTGCAATAGTGGACCCTTGGAATGGCAGGTTCGGTGGCGGGGCCGGTGTGACATGTTGTGGCTGATGCAGGGGTACGCCTCCAGTGTAGGTAGGTATTGGGGGAGACACCGTCGCCTGTGGAGAAGCTTCCGAGGCCTGCCCGTTGCCCCCAGGGGTCTCTGGTAATGCTTCAGTCTGCCCGGATGTTGAGGGCTGAGCGGCTCTTTCAGTCAGTTGTTTCTTCAACAATTCGATCTCCCGTTGATATTGTTGCATCATGTGCAATACCGCGGGGTCGTTCATGGGAAGGCTAGCGGTGCCCCCCCTTTCTTCGATCGGCCCCCTTCGGATGAAGTGGATGGTTCTCCCGTCGTGCCTTCTGTAATAACATTGGCAGCCCAGGATGTTGAAGGTTCCTCATAGTTAGCTCCTCCAGTGTGGACTTGTGTCTTTTCAGCTGCCGCTCTCCCTCTTCTGGTAAGAGGTCCTGGCCTTGTGGCAAGCTTGGCTACTTCTTCGGGCTCGGTTGGTAGAGCCCCGTACCGGCTAGATACCCCTGCCATATTGCAGGTATAAACTCTTAGGTCTCTACCTCTTCTTGTTGTTCTTCTCGATGGCCTCCCTGGAAAGACCAATCTGTCAAAGACCGCTCTCCGCGGCTTCACTTCTTCCCTTGCCGGGGACTGATAATGCTCCTCAGAGTAGTTTCTTGACTCGGCAGTGGGCACTGGCCGGGTCTCTTCTTCTTCAAAGGCAGAGGCTACTGCCTCCAGTAATCTTCGGCGACCCAGGGGAGTGCTCCCCGGTCCCCGCAAGTAGTTCTTCATGGCTTGCTCCACTCCTTCCCAGTCCTGGTCAGGAGGAGAAGCTGATGATGTCGCCCCGTTGGCAGCAACGGGCATGTGGGTTGCAGGCTCCACACGGGCAGCCTGATAGTGGCGTCGATAGTTTCGACGGTGGACGTTATCCGGTGGGGCCGGTGTAGTTAATGTCGTCTGGTAGACGTGGGCCGACGTCTTGACCCGATCTCCTTGTTGTGCCCTTGTCGGGCGGAAGGTGCTGGGCCTCGCCTGGGCTGGTGAGGTGAACCGGGCCCCCTTGGGGACCCAAACTTGCTTAGCTTTGGTGGGCCTGGAGGCTGACTGATGTTGCGGCGTCGGGCCCTGAATGGCGGGCGTCATCCTGCCCTTCATCTTCTCCAGTGCCTGAAAAGAGTTGCGCACTGGTACGGCGGGTACAATGCGATCCGGGATCACCTCGGAACGCTGTCCGTTAAGATGCACCCGGAGAGTCCCGATGACAGCCGACTTGTCGGTGCTGGAGAACCGGCCTCGGTATGATGTTGTGGCATGGCTCCTTCGGAGCCTCCTTTGGTGAGAGGCCGACCCTGGGTGAGAAGGGCCGACAGTTTGGTGCACGTGGTGCACGTTGCAGCTCAGCGTCCCAGTCGGGACGGTCTTGGAAGTCTCGGCCATTGATCGGCCGACAGCAGCTTTGGCGGCCCCCCGGATGGGAGCGTTGCTTTCAGTCTTGTCAGACGCTTCCACGTCCAGCAGGTTCGTGAAGGCTACCCCAAGGAAGTTGGGGAAGCCTACCGCGGGAGGGAAGCTCCCGAAGCTGAGGGGGACGGCCAAGTAGCCGTTTCGAACATGGCTCTCGACGGCCTGTTGGCCGAACGTGGTGGCCATCATGGTGTTCAGAATGCGACCTGCATTTGCCAATCAAACAATTAGTATTACAAGAAAGGGGCCGTAGGGCCCTTAGTCCCGGCAAAGAGATGAAGGGTAATTTCAGTCCCACCGGGCGTGCCAGACTTGTGGACGCACTAAAATTCGGAGGGGGGATCCGTTCGTTTGTTGGTCGGGGTTAATTCTTCTATTTAGTGCGAGGGCGTGCCAGTCACAAAGTGACGATTTATTCAGGCTCCGTGGAAGCCCATGGTGCGCTTGATCTGACTAATCAGACAATTGTGTGGTTCGTGTCGGGACCGAAACCCGCCGTGCCATAAAGGTCAGGGCGTTATTTACATCCCCCATACGGGGGAACACCCTTGATTGATTGCCGGGAATAAGGGCCCTACGGCCTAAAGAGAATACTAATAATGCAGGAGGATAGTGAAAGATGAACTATGCTAGAAACCCGTCTCGGGACGTGAATGTTCAGACTATGTCGGCCGCCCATGGGCCACTTCATGTTCGGACGAAGCTCCGTGCCTATAGTATAAAAGACGGTGATGAAACCGCGTGAATGTTTACCACGAACAAGGCAAGTTTAATGAGAATACGAGATTGGATCCCGGTAGAAACGGGTCAAGTTGATAGACTATTGGCCGGAGATGATCTCGAACTGTGACCATGTCAGAAATTCCGTAAACCACGTCCGATACCATAAGGCGTCGTCGGTTTTCTCTTTGCACCCAGTCCGAGGGAGTGAATTATTAAGTGCATAGCCCGAGCTTACTAACGTGCGCCCTCACACGCGGATCGACCTGCGCGATCAGGTCGCGGGGGTCAAGGGGGCAGCGCCCCTTGCGGGGGTTTCCGGGGGCAGCGCCCCCGGAACAAAAATTCAATTAAGGCGCGGGTGATGGAGCTCCTTTCGTTCATTCTTTTATTAATGGCATTGATCTCTTATATTTCCCTTTGAACCTTTCTATTCTTTTTCTTACTAGCCATTTATCCCTTTTTTATTAAGGAAGCACGCCGGATATGGGAAGGAAGAATATGGCGCCGGTTTAGGGTCTTGACAAGAGGAAATGGGGCGCCGTTTTAAGGTGAATAGGGGAGAAATGGGGCGCGCCGTTTTAAGGTTCAATAGGGAAGAAATAGGGGAAACGGTTGTGGGTATTAGAGGGGGGCGCGCCGGTTTAGGATGGCAGGTTGGGGGGGCGCGCCGGTTCGACCACGCCGTATTAACCAATTGCAAGGAGAGGGGCGCGCCGGTTAAGGGGCGCCGGGTTAAGAATGTTGAAAAGGGGGGCGCTGGTTAGATGAATATGAAGGAAGAGAGGAGGGGCGCGCCGGTTAGATGGACAGTAGGGGGGCCCGCCGGTTTAACATGATGCAAGGGAGGAGGGAGCGCGCCGTTTTAAGAGTTCAGTAAGGAGGGAATGAGGGAGGGCGCGCCGTTTTATCCTTTGGAGAAGAGATAGGGGGACTTTGTGAGGAGTGTTGAAGCGGCGCGGTGGAACAGTGGCCACGCCGTTTTAACCCGCGCCGGGATAGCCATATGGGGGTGTTTCAGAGCTCTGCTTACTGTGTTTTCCTTTCCTTTCACCCGTGGGTTGATTCAAAGGGTTGATTTACCCGTTCTGTTGATAGATCAAGCTGGTAATGAGGAGGTTTTAAGAGTTTTAACCATTTTAATCGTTTATTATGATGAAACAGTATGAACGTCTAAGAGTTTTATTCAAGCAGTTTGCTCACAGAGGCCTCACTTTGTTCTTCATTAGTTCAACTCGTTCACCTGTTGTTGAGCGTTCTTAGCCCTGGCGAAAATCGGGCAGCACCTCCCCTAGACCGGGGCTTGCCAAAGAGAAGCAAAAGTCACCACGCGGATTACTCCCGGGTAAACTCTCAAAAATGCGGAGCGGCCTCACGGCAGTCCGTTAGTCCGAGTATGAGTGTGGAACGCTCGAGGGCCAGCCTACGAGAGCGACCATGACTCATGGACGACGATATTCGGGGCGAGACGGAATCTATGCCACAGTAGGGCAATGAATGTTCATCCGACAGTGGGTACCTTCGTGAGTCATGCCATGGAAAGGCAGCCCTCAAGGGCCAGGGATGACCGGAGAATGAGAAGACGGAGCAGAGAATGGAACAGAGAACACAAGAGTTGCAAAACAGACTTTTCTTCTTTTTTATTCATCCACGCAACGGGAGAAGAGACTTCTTAACAGAAGGAGTTCATTCTGAGAAGAAAGTAGAATACATCGCGAGAGAGAGGGGGAGGAGGATATTGACAAGAAGGAAAAGGAGAATACAGATCACTCTTTTCTTTCCACTCACCTCTCACTCTCCCCTCCCTTCACCTTCCCGGCGTGAGGGCGGGCTTGATACACTCCTCCGGCGGGCTCTCCTTCACTCAGAAGCTCCCTCCCCTCCCTTCTTTCTTCTCTTTCGGGACACACACGAGACCCTCTTCTCTTCTTTTGTTTCTTCTTCTGTTCCCTTCTTCTCTTGATCATCCTCCTCTTCTTTGCTTCGCAATGCTGCCCTATATATATCAGCCGGCCTGGGAGCGTCCCTGCCAATTCCACCTCGTCCGCAACGAAGTCAGGAGTTGACTCGTTGTGCTGGACGCCGTTGATTCGTCCCGTACGCTGCTGCTTGTCCGAGGACGGGATGTTCGTAGGTTTGCTGGGGGTTGCTTCGCCATTGAGCTTCTGTGCTGTCGAACGGAGGTTGAGACAGAACCAGGGGCATTGAATGTTCTGTGCATCTCATTTATGCAGAACAGAGTGTCGGCTGGCGGATGGGATGGCCGTCGAGTTAAAACGGCGCGAGGGAAGGTAGTCACGCCGACTAAACATCAAGAAGGCGCGCCGGATTAAGCATTGAAGGGTCACGCCATTCTAACATTTGAAGGAGAAGTTAGTGGCGCCGTATGAAGGTGTAAAGGGGGAGGCCTCTTTGACGGGAGCGCGCCGGATGGCCAAGGGCAACAAAGGGGCGTGCCGTTTTAACATAAAGAAGGGGGGTGGTGCCGTTTTAAGGCGTAAAGGGGGAGGCCTCTTTGACGGGAGCGCGCCGGATGGCCAAGGGCAACAAATGGGCGCGCCGTTTTAACATAAAGAAAGGGGGTGGCGCCGTTTTAAGGCGTGCCGCTTTAAGGCCCTTCCGCGCCGTTTTAAGCACCGAACAGATTCTTTTCGAAGTCGAGGCAGTTTGTACGAATGTTGGCATTCCCATAATGTTCCGGTTGCGTTGCATGGCTTCCACAATCTTCTGTTCGCGGCCTCCGAGACTCGGTCCCAGACTTTGCGTGACTTTCGGTGAAAGTTGAGACTGTGTCGGAGTTCCCGGCTCTTCTTCGATTCAACTCTCGGCACGGCCGGTCGGAGCCTTGTAGCTGTATCTTCTGCTTAGGGGGCTTCCTTAGCGGGTAGTGGACCACCAAGTGAGTTCTTGTCCTGATCGGGCGAGGCATGAGGTTTATTCGGCATCTCTGTCTTCGACTCGCGCTCTAATGTGTAGACGCGAATGTCGCCATCACCATCATCGTCATTTTTTGGCGTCCACAGTGCCCACAGAAGCAAAAAGGAAAAAGAAGCAAAAGAAGAAGAAAAGAAAGGCCGCTGGCGCCAATAAAGCACGGGTTGTCTCCTGTAATACACTATCAGCCCTCTTCAACCTACCCGGGGAAGAGGAAGAAGAAGAAATATGCTTTACACCCCACACTGGGGAAAGCAAGGTCGAGGCCGCCACTGCTGCACATGCCACGCGGTCAGGCCGAAAATGGGGGCGCCAACCCCCACCAAACCACAATATTGTGTTCAGAGGGGAACAACCCTACAAGACACCTCCGCCGGAGGTCAAGGGAGTTCAAATCCCTCCTCCGTCAGGTCTATACAGCAAGACTGGGGGCAAGATAGTCCCTCCATTCCTTGAATTCGTGAAGATGTCAAAGGGGAAGCAGCCTTGTCAAGACGCCAACCCTACACCCGGGGTCAATCACCCTCGGCCAGTGCAATCTACTGAGGATGCAAATGCAGATGGGGCTTGCCCTGCAGCAACCAATAAAGAAGACTCGACAGTCGGTGCCAGTCGAGAGGGTGCCGAGACCGAGGAAGATGAAGCAGGTCCGTCTGGACCCACAAATCAAAACCTTCCTAAGCCCAGATGGGTTGAGGAGATGAAGCTCTCCAATGTCCGGGCTGGAAGCCGAATAATGAAGCTGCTCAAGAAGCTCCCTGCTCGTTTTACGATCTGGGAAATTCTCTCTTTGAGTGAAGAAACTAGACAAGCAATCATCACTGCTCTGCAGACGCCTGCCCAGTTTGAAACCTGCATAGCTGAGGCTATACCAGAAGCCAGTATGACCTTCTCTCCAGAAGACATGCTACTGCCTACGGCCAGTCACAACAGGCCGCTATATATGAAAGGGCACCTGAATGGAAGAGAACTGAACCGGATTCTGGTCGATCCTGGCGCAGCAGTCAACATCCTGCCATATAGAATATACGAGAGGTACTACTTCAATGTGCATCTCGAAAAGGCCGGGGATATGCGTATCGCGGGCTTCAACCAGAAATGTGAAGTATCTATGGGGGTGGCAGAATTCACACTGACTCTGGCAGATTTCACTACAACGGTGCAGTTTCACGTCATTGACTCTCGCACCTCCTACAAAGCACTGCTCGGCCGCCCATGGCTGCATGAAAACTTGGTGGTGCCCTCCACGCTCCACCAATGCATCAAATACAGCCTCCAGGGGAAGGAGGAAAGGATATTTGCTGACATCCACCCATTCGAGGTGTTTGAGTGTCACTTGGCGGACGCCAATCTGTATACGGGGTCTCCCCGGAAGACTTCTAAAACTGAAGCCCCCGTAGGGGCATCGAAGAATAGATCGGGTGACGGTTGGTATCCACCACCGCCGCGCGGATATGTCAAGCCGAAGGTGGTCTCCCACATCACGGCTTCTGGAAATGTCGGCAGGGTGACACCCCCAGCATTATACCCCAAAGCTAAGGAAGTGCATGTTGACCGACAACACGACCGCATCGGAGTCCCGGCCGGCCTCACCAAGCCTGTCTCCGGCCTCGATGGTCCCACCGTCGAACCTTTCAAAGCTTGGGAAGTGGCACAGGAAGATGGGCACAGCAGCTTATTCTATACAGCTGAGGAGCATCCTACTCAGGAAGACACGGATTGCAGCCTCCCTGAAGATCTAGCCAACCCACGGGTTCCTGTGCAGGGCCTGGCATTCACCACTGATCGGACGGCCAGGATGTTTCAAAAGCAACACATCCCTCCCGATCAGCCTCAAAAACGCAAGGAAGCTTTCCAGAAGATGTGGTATCCTGTAAATCTGGACAAAGAAATGAGACGTGTCTCTCAACACCCGGGTCTGGGTTTCACCCTGGAAGACTACTATTACAGTGGGCGGTACGAGGTGGACACCATCTCCACCTTCTATCCAACTGAAGACAGCCCTCTGGGGGCAACCTTTGATGAATATCCGGCGGAAGCCGAACATGCTGAATTAACCCTATCCGGGAATCAACAAATGGAGACTTTGATCTCATGCCGATGCTGGGAGCAGGTCCATCCTGAAGGAGCGGCCTTTCAGGCCGAATTTGATACGGCTAGCAGCAGCGAAGCCGAAGATGCTCAAGGAGCAGAAGTCTCTCCCTCCGCAGGGGTCATGCTAATGACGACTTCAACACCCTTTCTGACAGTCAACAGAGCCTCGGTTTACTCCAATCAAGGGGAGCCGGCTACCAGAAAAGAAAAAGCCACTTCTGTGGAAGACACAACTGTCCCAGAAGGCGAGACTCCCTCAACTCCTGCTACCAATCCAATAGGCTGTCCGAGTCCGGCGGCAAATAACTGCTGGCCTGTCATGGCTGCAACCTCACCTACAAGCACTGAAGCTGTCCTCTCGCCCTCGGGAGCTGCACCGGCAATGGATCTTCTAATAGAACAATCCGCCCAGCCGCTAGCACAAGAGATCAAGAGACCCCATGAAGCTCTGGCGGTGTCTGACGAGGAAGTCGAAGTACTCGACCCTCAAGATGGTATTCCAGACTTCGTCGACCTCCAGCCGGCACCTCCGGAAATAGAAGACGGAGGCCAAGCCACAGTCGATGAACTAATAGAAGTCAACCTGGGAAATGAGAAGGACCCTAGGCCTACCTTCCTCAGTGCCCAACTGTCCCCAGAAGAACGGGAGCTGTACATCCAGCTGCTGCTAGAATACCGGGATTGCTTCGCCTGGACTTATAAAGAGATGCCAGGTCTAAACCCTGCTGTCTCACAACATGAGCTAACAATCAGTCCCGAAGCCGAGCCGGTGAAACAACCACCGCGGCGTATGAGGCCAGAGCTCATCACCCGAATCTGTGCTGAAGTTGACAAGCTCATTGATGTGGGATTTGTTGAAGAAAATCAGTACACCACATGGCTGGCAAATATCGTCCCTGTGAAAAAGAAGAATGGACAGATCCGGATTTGTGTTGACTTCCGGGATCTAAATAAAGCTTGCCCTAAAGATGATTTCCCGGTGCCAATAACCGAGGTAATGATCGATGCTACAACCGGCCATGAAGCCCTGTCATTCATGGATGGGTCGTCCGGCTACAATCAGATTTGGATTGCGGAGCACGACCGGGTCCATACTGCTTTCCGAACTCCCAAAGGCATTTATCATTACAAGAGAATGCCATTTGGACTGAAGAATGCTGGCGCAACCTATCAGCGCGCAATGACTAAAATTTTTGATGAATTACTCTACCACAAGGTCGAGTGCTACATAGATGACCTGGTGGTCAAAACCAGAAGAAAAGAAGATCACCTGCAAGACCTCCAGATTGTTTTTCAGAGGCTGAGGCAGCATGAGCTAAAAATGAATCCTATGAAATGTGCGTTCGGAGTGTCGAGCGGAAAATTCTTGGGCTTCATCGTCCGACATCGGGGAATCGAGATAGACCCCGCAAAGATCAGGGCGATTCAGGGGTTACCTCCACCAAGGAACATCTCCGAGCTGAGGTCACTACAAGGCCGCTTGGCTTATATCCGGCGGTTCATTTCCAATTTGTCAGGGCGATGCCAGCCTTTTCACAAGTTGATGATGAAAGATGTTCCCTTCTATTGGGATGAAGATTGCCAGACAGCCTTTGACAAACTAAAGGATTATCTGAAGACTCCTCCAGTATTAGGCGCACCGGTGAAAGGACGGCCGTTGATGCTATATATAGCAGCTACACACAACTCTCTGGGGGCAATGCTAGCCCAGAATAATGAAGAAGGGAAAGAGCAAGCCCTCTATTACCTCAGTCGGAGACTGGTCAGAACTGAAGAAAAATACACTTATATTGAGAAGATTTGCTTGGCACTAGTCTTCGCAGTTAAGAAACTCCGACACTATATGTTGTCGCATGAAATCAGCTTGGTATCCAAGGAGGATCCCCTGAAATATATCATGTCCCAGCCAGCACTCAGAGGCCGTCTGGGCAAATGGGCGGTGATCCTTATGGAGTTTGATATCTCCTACGTCCCGCGCAAGGCCATTAAAGGTCAAGCTATCGCAGACTTCTTTGCTGCGCATCCGGTACCCGGAAACTACCCGTGGGAACCGGAACTCCCCGAAGATGAAACTTTGGAAGCCGCTCAAGTACAGCCTTCCCCGTGGCAGCTATATTTTGATGGCGCTTCTAGAATTGACATCTCTGCTACTGGATCGGTCAGAGTCAGAGCAGGGGCAGGCATAGTCCTGAAATCCCCAGAAGGAGAAGTGGTGCATACATCCTGCTCCATAAATAAACCATGCACCAACAATGAAGCAGAATATGAAGCCCTGATAATCGGGTTACAAATTGCTCTGTCCATGGGAATTCAGATGCTGGAAGCATTTGGAGACTCCATGCTAGTTATAAAACAGCTGGAAGGAGAGTTTGAAGTGCGAAAACAAGAACTCATCCCCTATTGTAGACACGCCAAAATTGACGTTACTATGAGTACATCTCATATTGCCTTGTAATGCCCCAATTTGACCCTCAAATTAGTTCTATTTGAGTGATTTTTTCTCACTTTTTTTGGATTTCTCCATTTTTTTCCCTTTTCTTATTTTTTTTCTATTTTTCCCTTTTTTCTGGATTTTTCTGGATTTTTCTGAATTTTTCTGGATTTTCTGGGCATTTTTCTCAATTTTTCAGAAATAACGACTTGACTGGGGGCGTCTTTTAAATAACGACTTATACATGGGCGTTTCTTAAAAATTGACGACTATATTGAAGGGCGTCCATTCTTTGAAATTTCCATTTTTCTAGATTTTTCTGGGAATTTTTCAGAATTTTTTGGGAATTAACGACTTAGCATAAGGCGTTATTTTGAATAAAAAATCAAAAAAAATGAATTCACGCCGTACGTGAGGGCGTGTCTTTCAAATGGAATATTTTATTATTATTTTTCAACCCCTTCCAGAGGCGATTCGGTGACCTTCCGGGTGTCAGAAAAACTCGCAAAAATAGTCGTTGGAATCAGGGCGACGAGATGCACCTTCACCTAAAAAATGGGAAAATAATATTGAGAATTGAAAAATGGCCCTATTTTGAATATTTTGAATTAACGTCCTTTGTTAAGGCGTTTTTTAATTAACGCCTTTAAATCAGACGTGTTTCACAATTTTTCAAATAAATTCTAAAATTTGATTTTTAAATTAACGCCCTGATCTAAGGCGTGTTTTTAAAAGACGCCCTCTTGAAGGTCGTCAATTCTTGATTTGACGCCCTGAACAAGGTCGTGTTTCACTTTCGTGTTCCGAACGAACGCAACCCCTTTCCCTAGAGAGTCCTTGCCTCATTAGACTCCTGCCTTGATTGGGGCTCTTGCCCATTCTTATCCTTCCCCCTTATTGAACTCTTGCCCGTGTTTATCTCTTCTTCAACCTATTTAACAGAGCCATTGGCTCTGTTAATCGGTTCGGACCGATTCCCTTCCTTCCCTTTTGCGTTTTTCTTCTTTCATTCTTCTTTTTTTACAGGTTGCAGGTTGCTGTGTTTGGCTACGGGAGAAGCTGTACGAGAGCTTCATCATCATCAAAGGCTTCCTCCCTCCTTGAATATCAAAGCCCTCAGCACAGGCTCCTCCTTTTCTTCTTCTTCTTTTTTTTTTTTTTGGTTTATTGCATCATACGTATATGCATGCATGCTCATTCCCTTTGGTTTTATTACCCTCAACGTGTTGAGACTTTCCTCATAGTGCATCTCTTGTACTCTTTTCCCCTTTATTTTATTTACATATTCATGTCATATCATTCATATCTCCACACCCTTTTTTGCATAGGGGTTTAAGGGCAATCCCCTTAAGGTGTGTATTGTTCATATTTTTCATGCTCACCTATATTTTTATTGAATTTGATGCTACACCATTGTTTCTAATCCATATCTTTTTGGTGTTGTCGTCTTTGTTTTGCAAGGGTAATTAATTGAAAAGACTCTCTTCGTCGGCCGGCCGATCTTGAAGAGAAAAGGAGTACTCACATCCCCCGCATATTCGAGGTATTTTGCGATCATCTCCCCATATAATCTCCACTTGAGACCCTCGCGTCTCTGGCGATCACACACACTCCACATTAGCACCCCGTGCTATCTTATTGCTTTCATCATATCTATTGCTTTTTTATATTTAAGTGGATTTCTAATTAGGATCTACAAATTGGCGATCACGGTGGGACACTTTGTGTTCTTCATCTATTACCCGTTTCCCCTTAGGCACCCGCGTGTGCCATCTCCCTTATTTGCACCCTCGGTGCGTCCCCCTTTTGTGCCCCTCGGACACCCTCCATTGGTTTTGTCCTTTTCCCTAAGTGATTTGTCAATTTATTGATTTTTCTTTAAAATCTCCACTTATTTGAAATTTTGATGAGCATGCTTATATCTTATATTTGTTGATTGCCTTCGACTGTGAGTGGTTGTTACTGTTGGCCGTGGATTGAGAATTAACGCCTCTGTCGGAGGCGCCTTTTGATTTCACGCCCTAACCCAGGGCGTGTTAGGGCGTTTGCTAGCTGTCTCCAATTATCTCTGCTTGCTTGGTGAATTCACGCCCGTTGCAAGGGCGTGTTTATCTTTATTAGCGCCTCCCTTAAAGGCGTTTTCTTGGATTTGACGCCCGCTGGATAGGGCGTCCTTTTATTTATAGCGCCTCACACTAAGGCGTGTTTTACCCTACCCCTTGGCCCCTCACGTTGATTCACGACAGTCACACCGTCGTGTCCTTGTTTAGTAGCGTCCCCTTCCAGGGCGTGTTTTTACTGTGGGTTTCCAGAACCCCCCGGCTGTGGTTTTTCATGATATTTCATGCTTATCTTTGTTGATTGATCATATTATTGTGGTTGGCCTGTTTACCCTGTTTCATTCATATTTGCATTGGTTTGGGAGCCCCCTCCTCTTCATTAGGATCCACACACCCCCTTGGTGAAGGAACGACCCTCCATTGAGCATTCCGTCTCTTTGGATTGGAAATTCCTAAACCAAGCCTCCGTAAGTCCCCGCACCCGTGGATTCCCTCACGGACGCCGGGCAGGTTGTACCCTTTTGGAGTCCCGATATAGTTGGCCTAATACGTGGTGAGTGAGAGTTCCTAGTTGGCATCGAAGTGAATCATATTGAAACTAGGACTCTCCTTGTGTGAATCTTTCCAAACTTTATTAAAATTCATTAATTCACCAAGGATTAAACAAATCAAAATCACGGTAACCATTCCAACTTGTGTGCTTATTTGCATAATTATTGAGAATTTTGATTATATAATGGCTTACCATGATAGAAACATGTTCAATTCGATTCATGAGGATGCACAGCCTAGCACTTCATATCCTCAATTTCAACATGTTAATCAGCATTCTCACCATTCTTTCAAGGGACCACGCCCTTATTCTCATGGTCATGCCCGACCCATGGGTAATGTCCATCTTCATGGTCCCCCTCCTCAATTTCGAGCCACTATTCCTACGGGACCGTCTCATCCTAATGACGGGAAAGTCTCTCAAATCTTGCATGCATTAGATCATCTTACCCCTCAACAGATCCAAGCCCTTAAGGCCGCCGTTGAGGGTACATCACATGCATCTCCCTCCAATTCTACACGGGTGGCCCATCACCCACTTCCCTCTTCCGTTCATATTCCTAATCGGGTGGCCCATCACCCACCTCCCTCCAATTCTACACGGGTGGCCCATCACCCACCTCCTCCTTCCAATCATATTCGGGTAGCCCATTACCCATCTCCCCCTATTCATTCTACTCGGGTGGTCCGACACCCGCCTCCTTCTATTCCTCCTCCCTCACGGCCCCGAGGCCCATTTATTCATTGCAATCCGGCCCTTCCGGGTTCTTTTACGGGTCATACCGTCAACTCCCCTCCACGGCCTTTTTATGCGGCCCCTCCTCCTTCAAGGCCCTGCCAGCCCTCTATTGTTCAAGTCACACCCCTCCAACAATCTCTTTTTGATAAGATTACTTCCATGGAGGAACAATTAAAGAGGGTCACGGTTCCTCCTACTCCGGTCAATCCTCTCTATGCGGCTTTGGATGACATTACAAGAATGGAGAGAGAATGGAAGGATAGGATGGACGACTACGGCGTTGATATTCCAAGCGAGCAAGAACCGGCAATTGAAGAATCCGAGCCGGTATATGATGATGAAGCTCCGCAGGCACCCCTTTCGAGTTTCCTTAACTTTCCACTTCCCCCACTTTCATTCGATGAACCCCTCGCTCAGGATGAAGCCACCATCCCCGATCCAACCCCTATTTCCGAGACTTCTTGGTGTTACGACGATGGGTCGATACTCCAATCACCCGCGCCGACGCATCTTGAGTTTTTCACCACTCCAAACACCGCTCGCCCCATTCGGCATTTCCTACGCACCAAACCTTCACCCATTAACCCTCCACCCATTACACCTCCTCCAGTTACACCATTAACCTCCGCAACACTGGCCTCCCCCAAGCCTTCCACTATTAAACCACCACCCGTTAAGCCATCTACCTCCACACCATCGGCCTCCATTAGTTACAGCATTAAACCTTCCCCAATTAGCCTCCCATTACCGCCACCTCGGTCTTCCATTATCCCTTTAAAACCCACTTTGCCTATTCCACCACATAACCCTCCACCTTTACCTATGGCTAATCCTGAGCAGGACCCACCACTTTTTGCACTCGAGCTAACCCCGACCGCTTGCAAGCAAAGGGAGAAACTTGATGTGTTTGAACCTCCGCCTCCACTTACGCCAACACTTTCCATTATACCTCCACCACTCACAAAGCCTTCCGCCTTCGCTTCACCTCCTTTTACTACTCGGAATGGGAGTGCTTCTGCAAGTACTTGTGCCGAAGGTGATCAAGAGCCGGGCAAGACAGATGTGGCCACGGTTATGCGATTCAAGATTCAAGAAGTCATGCCAATCCGGATTATTGTGCCGAGCATGGTCGCAGAGGCCAAGTCACCGCCATTGCTCAGGGAAGAATGCCAAGAATTGATGCCATCCAAGGGCCAGGCAGGGCACCCTTTGTTCCCTCTTCCAAATCTTGATTCCATTCCTCCATACAAGGGGCGAATGCCCAATTTGTTCAACACTTCCTATACACCACAATTAATGGGCATGGCAATGCTTCATGTTCCAATTTTCCAACTCCCTCACACCATTACTTTGCACTCTCCAAGGGAGTTGTCATTCACCATTGAAGCCTCGGCAGGGGCTATTTTTCATACACTTTCACTGCCGTGGAGGGGCAGTTATCTTGATGCCAAAAGGCCTTCCATTATTTCATCCATCTCTATCACTTTTTCTTCATGGGCCATTCCCAGGGTTAGGAGGAGGATCACATCCTCTCGCCCTTCACATTCTTCATATTCTTTGCATTTCATACATTCATCGCATCCATCCCATTACATGCATTTGCACCTCCTGCTTCCCGGGTTTCCAAACCCGTATCTTCCTCACCTTCCGGCACCGCCGGATATTCCGCATTTCCCATCTTATTCATATTCATCCTTTTATCCACTCCCCTTGGGGCATCGCGTCCCCCTTCCTGCCATTTCCCTGGAACCTCCAGGAATTTTATCCCTCCTCTTTGGGCATCTCGCCCTTTCTGATTCTATTTCTCCGGAACCTCCGGACCTTTCTCTCGGGCACGACGCCCCTTTCCATCTTCTCCTTACTGATTTCATCCCTCCGGAACCTCCGGATTCTCCACCTGATTGTCTCCATCTTTTCCCCGGGCATCGCGCCCCTTTTTATTTGCTTCCTCCGGAACCTCCGGACTTTCCCCTCGGGCATCACGCCCCTTTTCATTCTCCTCCTCCGGAACCTCCGGACCTTCCATATTTCCTTCAATTCATCTTTTTGCTCCTCCAGGACTCCATATCTTTTATTCTCTTCTTTCTTTTCCGTCATCTTTTTCATCATCTTTTTCCCTATTTCTCCCCAGGGCATCGCATCCCTTCTTTCAATATTCCTCCGGAGCCTCCGGATTCCTCCTATCATGATTCTCCTCCTTTACCTCCGGACCCTTCGGATCCACCTCTTTCCATCTACCAATTTCTTCTTCTGATTCCTCCTAATTCTGGGTCTGACCCAACTTCTTCCACATCCACTGCTTTGGGCATTTGCCCTTTCTCCCATTGTTTTAGAGGCTTTAGTCCTCACTCCACCTCCTAATTTTTCGCTTCTTTGGTAAACTGTTCCTTGTAATCAGGGTCTCCGCGCCTTAATGAGGGAGTTCTAGCCCTCGCCTCTCTTCCTTTTTTCCTTATTCATCTGAGTCTGGTCTTGGCACTACTCCTTCTTGTTAAGCCACTTTCAATCCTTTGCTTCCAATCCTATGGACTGCCAAAGAGGACTATCCCACGATGATCAACATCGCTTCGCAGCAGCTGCTTCTATGAAGGTTGCAAGGTAACATATTGGCGTAAGCGCATTTTTATGATATCATTACCCCATTTCTTCACGCATGATTCTCAAAAGGAAGTGCTTCTTAACAAGATTAAGAATGGTGTTTTAAACCTTTATCTTAGGCTTTTAATTGAATCATTTCGAAAAAAGAGTCTTTAGACTTGCTTTGCAGCACTTTGGTTGATAAAGAACCCAGCATTGGGAATACAACATTCTCTCCCCACTTGTTTAAAAGTAACCCTCGGTTGGGCATTCCACACACTTCACGGCGTCCTTAGCCGGCTCCTTTGGTAAAACACCGTTGCTACCTTGGCCATGCCATGAGTATATCTAAAAGTCTTTTCTCTTCTTTACTCGGCCGAATGCAGGTGCAAGAGATTGACGGATGAGATGACCAACCTAGGTAATCCCCAATACGAGAGGAGTCTCAAATAGGGGCAGTCTTGACCCAAAATCAATATGAATTTCATGACACATCTCGCCACAAAGGGCAATTAAGAATCAAGTCAAACTTTCGATAATTGAATTATGAATCATGGCATGACAAGAGTGGCAAAGTCCCCGCAGGGAAAACCCTGGTCGTATGCATGTCATGGGTCTAAAAATCAAAGGCAAAAAGCCCCAGCGCAACAGACTACCTCTTTGAGGGTTTAATACCTTGGAAGGAATTCAAATCTTGATATCTCCCATCCTGCTTTAAGCTTATCTCCACTTATTCGTCTCTTCTCCCTCCAAGACCGAATGTTTCTCAGGTATGGCCTTGGTAGGGGCACCGTTGATCAAAGACGGTCGGTTATAGGATGCCACTTTCAATGCACGTCCAGCTTTGGGTAATTTTTAGCGAAAAGGGAAGGAACAAGGACCCCTAGCCAGTGGTTCAAAACACCCTTTGATGCTGCATTAACAATGTCTAAGCCAAAATCAAACAAAAATTGAATATTTCCTGATCAAAATCCAACAAAAATTGAATATTTTCAAAAATTCATAAAAAATCAAAATATTTTCAAAATCCACATAAAAATTCATATATTTTTCAAAACTCATAAAAATTTGCATATTTCCAAAATCCAAAAATTTGCATTGTATTTTCTGATGGTGTTTTGCAGGAACAGCTTTGCAGAGACCAAAAACACGGGATGGGTCCTCTCTCTACTTATTGCTATCAATCTATTGATTCTTTCTCGATATTTTCATGACATGCCACCAGGGGCATTTTTTTTTTGATTATCATCTCCCTATATCATTCTGATTATCATATCTCATGATTATTCATCTCCAAATCTTTTTTAATCAACTCCTGCTAATTTCATCTGATCACTCCGCCGATGGGCATTATATCAGATCTTGATCATTCATCTCCAAATCTTGATTAGCCAGATTGTCTCCTCATGATAAAACAACAAACAATGCTATGATTTGACTTATGCTATTCATGCCATATACATGCTATAATTGATGCTTTGATGATTGCTATGCTTAAATGCCTTCTTCATTGTTTGTTATCTTTTATATCTTGGCTAATGAATTTTTGAGCGCAGGATAAGAAGCTCTTGGTCCCGCCGACTGGGCATCATCATCAAAGTCCCACGGTGCTTGCAGCTCATTTCTCAGTTCCCATGCTTATTGATATCACCATCTCCCTGTATGCATTCTACTATATGTTACATATGTTACTAGATTATATCAAGGACCTTGTGGCTTTGGTAAATCTGGGATTTGAGTTCCCCTTCATCAAAAATAATGATGATTCCAGAGGCATCTTAGTCACACGGATAGGCCGTTGAGCCGTCCAAGGCTGGGGACGATGGTTCCTTTTTGCGAATTGGTGCGTGGATAAACGGGCTTCGGCTTAGTATCAGCTCGCAGAATCGGTTTCTTGACCCAGTCTGGGCAGTTTAACAATATTATCCTTGATTATTCTATATTTTTCGTTTGATTTAATTTTCCCTTTAAACCCAGCATGCATTCATGTAGGAATTTGAAACAATTGTTGAAAAATCATTCTGATAAGCTGTTTTTGTGGGTCAAATTGATCTTGATCTTCGATGTGAGATATTCCATGCCGAATTGAGTCCTCAGTTCGTTTTGTCGCTGTTTTGGGTCATTTTCTCGAAAGCTCCTTGTTTGGATTTCTATCATCTTATTTTAATCCTTTTCCCTTTGATCCACCTTGGCTGCAGCACGTCCACTGGCTGGTAACCGCTCCCCAATGGTGAAACCTTCAGGTTTGTGACCTGGGGTACTTCCACCGCGCTGGAAGTTGATCATTTATTTTATCTCCTTCGTGCACCGCGTGCACACTCCCCGTTTTATCCGAACATTGTTGATTTCCTTGAATTTCCCGAGATTTGCTTCATCTCGTGCTTCTGATTTCATTTCTCATCAAGTGATGTCGATTGCGTGTCTCATCACACCTTGGCATCTACTTTTCAGTTTGCTACGCTCCCTTGCAAAGCAGACGCCAAGGCGGGGCAGCTGTAGACACGCCAAAATTGACGTTACTATGAGTACATCTCATATTGCCTTGTAATGCCCCAATTTGACCCTCAAATTAGTTCTATTTGAGTGATTTTTTCTCACTTTTCTTGGATTTCTCCATTTTTTTACCCTTTTCTTATTTTTTTTCTATTTTTCCCTTTTTTTCTAGATTTTTCTGGATTTTTCTGAATTTTTCTGGATTTTATGGGCATTTTTCTCAATTTTTCAGAAATAACGACTTGACTGGGGGCGTCTTTTAAATAACGACTTATACATGGGCGTTTCTTAAAAATTGACGACTATATTCAAGGGCGTCCATTCTTTGAAATTTCCATTTTTCTAGATTTTTCTGAGAATTTTTCGGAATTTTTTGGGAATTAACGACTTAGCATAAGGCGTTATGTTGAATAAAAAATCAAAAAAAATGAATTCACGCCGTACGTGAGGGCGTGTCTTTCAAATGGAATATTTTATTATTATTTTTCAACCCCTTCCAGAGGCGATTCGGTGACCTTCCGGGTGTCAGAAAAATTCGTAAAAATAGTCGTTGGAATCAGGGCGACGAGATGCACCTTCACCTAAAAAATGGGAAAATAATATTGAGAATTGAAAAATGGCCCTATTTTGAATATTTTGAATTAACGTCCTTTGTTAAGGCGTTTTTTAATTAACGCCTTTAAATCAGACGTGTTTCACAATTTTTCAAATAAATTCTAAAATTTGATTTTTAAATTAACGCCCTGATCTAAGGCGTGTTTTTAAAAGACGCCCTCTTGAAGGTCGTCAATTCTTGATTTGACGCCCTGAACAAGGTCGTGTTTCACTTTCGTGTTCCGAACGAACGCAACCCCTTTCCCCAGAGAGTCCTTGCCTCATTAGACTCCTGCCTTGATTGGGGCTCTTGCCCATTCTTATCCTTCCCCCTTATTGAACTCTTGCCCGTGTTTATCTCTTCTTCAACCTATTTAACAGAGCCATTGGCTCTGTTAATCGGTTCGGACCGATTCCCTTCCTTCCCTTTTGCGTTTTTCTTCTTTCATTCTTCTTTTTTTACAGGTTGCAGGTTGCTGTGTTTGGCTACGGGAGAAGCTGTACGAGAGCTTCATCATCATCAAAGGCTTCCTCCCTCCTTGAATATCAAAGCCCTCAGCACAGGCTCCTCCTTTTCTTCTTCTTCTTTTTTTTTTTTTTGGTTTATTGCATCATACGTATATGCATGCATGCTCATTCCCTTTGGTTTTATTACCCTCAACGTGTTGAGACTTTCCTCATAGTGCATCTCTTGCACTCTTTTCCCTTTATTTTATTTACATATTCATGTCATATCATTCATATCTCCACACCCTTTTTTGCATAGGGGTTTAAGGGCAATCCCCTTAAGGTGTGTATTGTTCATATTTTTCATGCTCACCTATATTTTTATTGAATTTGATGCTACACCATTGTTTCTAATCCATATCTTTTTGGTGTTGTCGTCTTTGTTTTGCAAGGGTAATTAATTGAAAAGACTCTCTTCGTCGGCCGGCCGATCTTGAAGAGAAAAGGAGTACTCACATCCCCCGCATATTCGAGGTATTTTGCGATCATCTCCCCATATAATCTCCACTTGAGACCCTCGCGTCTCTGGCGATCACACACACTCCACATTAGCACCCCGTGCTATCTTATTGCTTTCATCATATCTATTGCTTTTTTATATTTAAGTGGATTTCTAATTAGGATCTACACCTATCACCAGTTGGCAACTTGCCTGATGTCAAGATTTTACTTCATCAGCATCAAGCACATCAAGCGAGGCCAAAATGCTCAGGCGGACGCCCTAGCTAAGCTGGCTAGTTCATTGGCAGTCCCGCCAGACATAAGCCTGAATATAACAGTAATCAACCGCCGACAGGTCCCTAGTGTAACAGAGGATCTGGCCGACGAACGGGAGATAGAAGTAGCAGTCATCGAAGGGGTTCAGCAGCCCGACTGGCGAGAGCATCTCCTACGCTGGTTTCAACACCAGCAACTTCCAAAAGAAAAGGAACAAAGAATGAAGCTCCTGAGGATCAAGGATTCTTACGAGATGAGAAGCGGAACTTTGTTCCGGATTATGGCAGACGCCCGAAGGAAAATCCTACTCCGTTGCTTGTCGTCAGCAGAAGCGGAACAAGTAATGCAAGAAGTTCATGCAGGGTCAGCCGGGGCGCACCAGGCCGGTCCGAAAATGAAGATAGAAATAAAGAAATTGGGCTATTATTGGCCCACTATATTCAATGACTGCTGCAGGTTTGCCAAAGCCTGTCAGAAATGTCAAGAACATGCCAATGTGGCGAGGAGACCTCCAGTGCCGCTGCATCCCACTCTACCAAGTTGGCCGTTTGCTCAGTGGGGCACGGACGTGGTGGGGCCACTACCAGCATCTTCATCAGGGTGCAAATACATCTTAGCAGCTACGGACTACTTTTCCAGATGGGCAGAGGCAGTAGCACTAAGAGATGTGACGGGAGAACTAGTTGCAAGGTTCTTCCGACAAAATGTAATATTCCGGTTCGGGATTCCCAGCCGAATCATCTCTGATAATGGCAGCCATTTCAGAAATCAGAAGATTTATCGGCTAGCCGACAAATACAAAATTGACTGGAGGACATCGTCCCCCTACAACCCTCAAGCCAATGGATTAGCAGAAGCCTTTAACAAGACTTTATGCACGTTGCTGGCAAAGACTGTCAAGTCTAATAAGAAAGATTGGGAAGAAAGGATGTACGAGGCACTTTGGGCCTATCGTACCGTCTATAAAACCCCAACCGGCTGTTCACCTTTCTCCCTCGTCTATGGGTCGGAAGCTGTGGTGCCGATCGAACTTGAGGTGCTTTCATTGCGAGTTGCCATCCAGCACGGACTAGTCAGTGGTGAGCAAAACAATGCAGAAAGAAGACTGGAAGAGCTCACTGAGCTCGAAGGGAAACGCCTCCTAGCGCAACAAAACATCCAACTCTATCAAGCTCGAATGGCCCGCGCTTTTGACAAGTTAGTCAAGGGTCGAGAGTTCAAGAAAGGAGACCTGGTAATGGTCAAAAGAAGAGAAGTAATGGCCTCTAACCCCAAAGGGAAGTTGGTCGAAAACTGGGTCGGACCGTATATCGTCCGCCGAGTATATGAAGGAGGAGCCTACGTCCTTGTAGACCACAAAGGAGTCATCCAGTTCTCTCCCCTCAATGGAAAACATATTAAGCTGTATCACGCAGCGCAACCAACCCTCCCCGAGTGATCGGACGGAGCTACACTTTTCCTTGATTAGCGGCATTCCGCCCTGATCAAGCTACCTTTCCTTGGTTAACGGCATTCCGCCTTAATCAAGCTACCTTTCCTCGGTTAGCGGCACTCCGCCCTAATCGAGCTACACCTCATCTTGGTTAGTGGCATTCCGCCCTAACCGAGCTACCCTTTCCTTGATTAGTGGCATTCCGCCCTGATCAAGCTACCTTTCCTTGGTTAACGGCATTCCGCCTTAATCAAGCTACCTTTCCTCGGTTAGCGGCACTCCGCCCTAATCGAGCTACACTTTTTCTTGGTTAGTGGCACTCCGCCCTAATCGAGCTACCCTATCTTGGGTAGTGGCATTCCGCTCTAATCGAGCTACCTTTCTTTATCTTGGTTAGTGGCATTCCGCCCTAATCGAGCTACCCTTTATCTTGGTTAAGTGGCATTCCGCCCTAATCAAGCTATCCCTGCCCTTGGTCAGCGGCATTCCGTCCTGATCGAGCTACGTTTTCCTTGGTTAGCGACACTCCGTCCTGATCAAGCTATCCTTCTTTGGCTCTCATTCCGAATAAAAAAAATAATAATAATAAATAAATAAATAATAATAAAAATAATAATAATAAATAAAATAAAAATGGGGTTAAAAAATAAAATAGAGATACCCCGCCAGACTTGCTCCTCTATCGGGACGAGTGCAAAAATGGCTATAACCCAGCTGTGGCGAAAACCCGAAAGGGCGTCGCAGGCAAAATCGGGTACCCCGTCACGTGAAAACCCGAAAGGGCGCGTGGGCAAAAGCAAGAGGGGGCTGGCTTCGGCGAAAACCCGAAAGGGCGCTTGAGTCAGTAAAGTGATAACTTCCAAATCCCTCTCCTATTCTCCACCTAACAAACTCCGAGAGGGACAATCATCAAAGTCTCGCCGGTAATCCGTGAACAAACCATTTTCGACCCTCGTCATCATCGGCGAGATCGGTCGATCTCTACCCTCAACTTGGACCCTACGTCCCTGTTGACAACCCCATCCTTGTTTTGGCAATATCTCATGTCGACGAACAAACCCGTGGTCGACCCTCGTCATCATCGGCGAGATCGGTCGATCTTCATCTTTGACTCGGATCTTACATCCTTGTTAACAAACCATATCCTTTGCTTCGACATCTAGCCAGTGTCGACGAAATGAACCAAAACCCGAGCCTTGTCATCATCAACAAGGCCGATCAACACTCTCGCGGTCCAGCTCTTCTGCACCTCGAACTCAAAAAAAAAAATAAAAAAATAATAATAATAAAATAAAAAAGGGGTTAAAAATAGAGATACCCCGCCAGACTTGCTCCTCTATCGGGACAAGTGCAAAAATGGCTATAACCCAGCTGGGGCGAAAACCCGAAAGGGCGTCGCAGGCAAAATCGGGTACCCCGCCGCGTGAAAACCCGAAAGGGCGCGCGGGCAAAAGCAAGAGGGGGCTGGCCTCGGTGAAAACCCGAAAGGGCGCTTAGGTCAGTAATGTGAATAAAAAAAATTGAATGATGAATAGTGATGAACCATCCGCCGTCCAAAAGGCCACTTTCAAGGTCGTGACGAGGATCTTCATCCGATATCCCACTTATACACGTCCAGTGTCTACCTTTTCGACCCTTGTCATCATCGGCAAGATCGGTCGCTACCCTTCCGGTTTTTGTCATCATCGGCAAGACCGTCTACCTTTTCGACCCTTGTCACCATCGGCAAGATCGGTCGCTACCCTTCCGGTTTTTGTCATCATCGGCAAGACCGTCTACCTTTTCGACCCTTGTCACCATCGGCAAGATCGGTCGCTACCCTTCCGGTTTTTGTCATCATCGGCAAGACTGTCTACCTTTTCGACCCTTGTCACCATCGGCAAGATCGGTCGCTACCCTTCCGGTTTTTGTCATCATCGGCAAGACCGTCTACCTTTTCGACCCTTGTCATCATCGGCAAGATCGGTCGCTACCCTTCCGGTTTTTGTCATCATCGGCAAGACCGTCTACCTTTTCGACCCTTGTCACCATCGGCAAGATCGGTCGCTACCCTTCCGGTTTTTGTCATCATCGGCAAGACCGTCTACCTTTTCGACCCTTGTCACCATCGGCAAGATCGGTCGCTACCTATAACAGTTTTTGTCATCATCGGCAAGACCGTCTACCTTTTCGACCCTTGTCACCATCGGCAAGATCGGTCGCTACCTATAACGGTTTTTGTCATCATCGGCAAGACCGTCTACCCTTTTCGACCCTTGTCACCATCGGCAAGATCGGTCGCTACCCTTCCGGTTTTTGTCATCATCGGCAAGACCGTCTACCTTTTCGACCCTTGTCATCATCGGCAAGATCGGTCGCTACCTATAACGGTTTTTGTCATCATCGGCAAGACCGTCCACCTTTTCGACCCTTGTCATCATCGGCAAGATCGGTCGCTACCCTTCTGGTTTTTGTCATCATCGGCAAGACCATCTACCCTTTTCGACCCTTGCCACCATCGGCAAGATCGGTCGCTTTCCCCCCAAACCTGGCAAAGGCCCTGTCCCAGGAACGGCTACACCGCGGTGGAGCGAACACCTCATCCCTTCCCTGAAGGCGTGAGCGCTCTCCTGCGTTATTGGCACTCGTTCCCGGGTTCAGGTGATTAGCCGAAAGAAAGAAAAGACGAAAAGAAGTCGTGGTCAAGACTACGAAAAGAAATGCTTCCATTTAATAAAAGTGGAGAATACATTCTTTTGCCCAGGGCATCCCCCAGGGTACATAAACTCCAAAGACAAAAAAAAAGGAACAGAGCTTCCAAAAGGAAAGGAAACAAAAAGCAAAGGGAAACCAAGACTACGGCAGAGGACGCCGGAAGATGTCCCCTAGTTCCAAAAGGCCCAGCGAGGGGTACTGGGTCAATTCCTCCAGACGAGTCTCGGTGGCTGTCAGCTGCAATAACCTCTCGTTGAGTGAAGCAAGTCGTCCTTCAGCCAGGTCGGCCTCCTCTGTCGTCTGGACTTCTAGGCGCTCGCCTTCCTGTAGCTCGGCCTCGGCCTTAGCTAGTTCCGCACGCAATTCATCTATCCGTGCCCTGAGGAGCAGCTGACGTTCCGAGATATTCTCAGCGGCGTCCCTCAGCTGTCCCACCGTCACCTTCAGTGAACTGACGGCAGTGCGGCAATCTGCCCTCTCCAACTTCACAGCAGCAAGCTGATCGGAAACCTCCCGATTCAGGAAATCCCGCCTCTTGGCGTGCTTCAGCAACATCACAACCCGTGGGGTCCAATCATCCATGGGGCAACCAAATGCCAGTAGCGGCCGGGAGAGGTGGTCCACCAAGCTTCTCAGCTGTGCATAAGTCAAGTCTGGAGAAGCTGACATGGCCCGCTGGAGATTATCCAGAGATTGCCATACCATGTCTCCAGAAAATTGTAAGCCCAATGGCGAAGTCTCGGGGAGCCGAAAGTCTACCCTGCTGTCCACCTCAGCCCAGATGTCGTCGGCCACCCCGAGGGACGTCGACGGCATAGTCTGCACGGCACCCACTCCCGGTCCGACCACTGCAGCCATATCAACGGGAGGGACCTCCATAATAACAACTTCTTTGCCCGCCCTTTGGGGTGAATCTGCAATAGCCGTGTCGGCAACAGAAGGCACATGCTCCTCTTGAGTAGTTTCGCCAGCCGCCAAGGGAAGAGACCCCTCTATAATGGACAAGGCCTGAGTAACATCGGCCTCATCCGCAATAATTTCTCCGGCCTCTATGTCTGAAAGACCACTAGGCAACGACAACGATTCTGCACCAGTTGCCAAGGCTTGAACCCCTGCAACCTCAGTCGGAGCGCTAACTTCGGCAGCCACGCCGGACTCCTCTGATACCGCTGCAGCAGCATAGGTCCGTGGAAGCCGCAGGGCAATGGGCCGCACAATAGGCGGGAACGCTGGCTGGCTCATATCCACGCCAGGAAGAGGCATACGGATCATTATAGCTGGCGGTACCACCTCAGCCTGCAGTACATATACAAATATCAGCCAGCTGGCTTGGAAATGAAAAGAAACGTTGCAGGCGGGAATCAAAAGGTTTCCTACCTCGACCGGCACTATGTTCAGGCCTCCCAGAGTTGCCTCTGAAGATACTGGCCCTTCTCCTGCAATCGGGTATGGTAGCCCATGCTCGGCTACCAATAGCCTCGGAGGGCTAAATGTTGAAAAGTCGCTCTCGTAAGCTGAAGAAGCCCCGGCATCCTCAGCCTCGGTTTCCGCCATCGGGAACCCCTCATCATCGCCGGAGCCGCCGCCATAATCAACTTGTTCGGAGGAAGAGGAGTCTTCTGCTTGCTCTCGAACCTCTGATACCAGAGCGGGAACCAGGCTGCTAGGAGGATGCCCTCTAGCCTGAACCTCCTCAGGGGTCTCCGCCTCGGGGACATCCGTTGGCGGAGTATCTAAGGGTTGGTCCCTCGGAAGCCCTTGCTCGCCGACGACAATCCTTGCTGCGGCACCCACCTCGGGAAGTAGCGTGGGTCGAACATCGACTGAAGTCAAAAGATAGCAAACAGTCAGGCCTTGACTGAAAATAGAATATGCCAACAAGCCCTGCGGGCGAACTACAAATTACCTTCTACTTCTCGATGGGGCGTCGGCGAAGGCAAGTCGCGCTCAATAGGGAGCGAGGGGGCCTCTTCCCCTCTCTCCTCAGTAGCAGCTCCAGGTGCCGCCTCCAACCCGACAACGGCAGAGGTAGCACCAGCAGCTATTGAAAAGAAGAATGATCAGCCACATTGGTGAAAGTAAACAAACAAGCCAAGCAAGAATAAGAAATCACCTTCGCCCTCGGACCCTTGCGTCCGGGCGGCCTCAAATTCAGAGAAAGATGGAACCCGAGGAAGCGGAGTGGCGGACTCCTCCTCAGCAACCTTCCTCGACGAGCTCTAGTAGCACGGGACTCTGCTCTCTTGGCCTTCTTGGCCCTACCAATAGCCTCCCTGACCTGGGATCTGGTTCGTTTTCGCGAGTCCCCAGGGGGTAATGGCGTTGTAGTCGGAGCTGGCTCCGGAATATTAAAATACGAAGGCTTCTGCGCCTTCGATATCAACTCCCTGCAATGCCGGGTCCCCTCCACTGAGAGACGAGCTGCAGAAAGCATATAAGTCAGAAGATGCACACTGACTGCAGAGAAAACAGCCCCATGGCTGAAGAAGAAAACAAACATTACCTGGCAGCCCCGTATATCGAGGACTAAGCGGCCAGTAAAGCAATACTGGCGCCTTGTCCCGGGAAGCCGCTTCATGGATCAGCCAGCACACGTCCCCAATTGTTTCACTCTTATCCGCTAGCTGAGCCAAGTCCTCATGGCCACAGGATGATAAGTGATGATATAGACTCAAGTAGTCGAACCCCCAGCCGTCGACATACTTGAAAGATATCAGTAACTGATGGCTCCAGATGGCTTCTAACGGACCAGAAACTGAAAGCCCATGAGAATGAAGCAGGGCGAATATCCAGGGGGTGTTGGCATACAAGTCAGCCCGCCTGTCTTCCCTCCTAATGAAGGTCCGATAAGGATGAAATCTGTCAATCTCCGGGCGCCAGCTCGCCACAGTAGGAAGAGGTTCTTCCACTGGAAGGGGAATTGTCTGAAGAGCAACCCGGTCACTGCTGACCCGACACAATCCCCAGAGGGTCTTCACATAGTCATCCTTCCTGATTTCAGGCATCTTCGGGTCGGACTTGGATGACTTGCCCTTCACAGCTTTCCTGGCCTCTATATATGCCGTCACCTCGGCATTGGACCAGGACTTCAGCTTCTTCAGATATGCGGGATCAATGTCCAGAATGGGCTCCCGCTGGGAATCTAGAAAGCGGCGTTCGGCAACGTGCCAGCAGTCTTTCCGGAAATTCCGATAAAAACCCGTTCGTGCATTCCACCACTTGATGAAGTCTGGAGTCACTCGGGGAAGACGAGCCGGGGTTGGCACCCTGAATGATACATCCTCCCGGCGATGAAAGTAATCCCACCATGTGCGGGCTTCCTCTGTAGTCGTCTGACCGGCCCGGTGCCTGTTTGGAAGATTGAACTGGGCCGCCGAAGAGGGAATTTGTTGGTCATACCCAAAATTCCGACTGAAGCGGAAAGGATAATACGGCTCCAGCCACAGCAAGCCGCTCTTTCTAAAAACAAGAACACTCGGGCGGATAGACAACGCCCAATCAACCAGTTCCGGTTCCAGGATGGGCCTTGTGCTCTTGCGCCCAGTCAACTCATGAATGAACTCCTCTGTCTCAAACAATCGGCACTGCCGCATCCTGTTTACCAGAGGACTAGAGCTGGCAGCCAAGCTCCAGAAATGAAGAACTCCCGGGGAATCTACTGGAACTGTAGTCAACTTCCCCCTGATGGCAAAAAGCTGATCCGCCAGTGAGGATGCTTCAGCACTGGCAAATTCAATCATCCGCGGCAGCGGGCGATCTGACTGCATTGACCGGGGAGCCGCTTCCGGGAATAGGGTACAGACCCAGGCATTAAAGAAGTGGAGGGGACCAACTATCCTCGAATTCCGGGGAATACGTGATTTGTGCAAATCCCCCAACATTTTGTATATGAGGCATAAAGCCACGGGGCACAGGGACAGCTTCGTCCCCCAAGCCATCAAACAGGCGGGGTAAATCGCCTCCGGCCTAATCACCGTCTCGTCCCCTTGGGGAAGGGCGAATGAACAAAGCCAATATGTTAAATACGCAGCACAATGCGTGACTGCGTCAACTCCTGTGGGGTTCGGGCCGGCCTGCCTCTCTCTCCCTGCGACAGCTGGATACGTTGCTTGGCGCCGGGCCCTCTTCTTCCGCGCCACTGCTGTCGGAACTACCGTGGGAAAGTCTTCATATTGCTGCTCCCCACCAAAGAAATACTGAAGCCACGTGCCCATCCGCACGCGTCTCTTCTCACCCGGCTTTCGCGCCTCCCGCGAGTCCAGCGTCAGGCGCAGCAAGGTGCGGTACGCCTTCATCAGATAACGATAGGCGAAGCCCGTAAAATATCTACCTTCGCCGTTCGTCTGATCCTTTAGCCAGTCTGGGAAGCAAACTTCTTCATACGGCTCTCCGTCTATCGGTAGGCCGCTCAGCTGAGAGAGGCTCCATAAATCCAATGAAGTCTCACCTTCCGCTGTGTAGAAGGTGTTGTACTCTGGGCAAAAGACTTCGATCATCCCACAACATAGACCTCGGGAGATCGGATATCTATACCGCGAAGCATATATGCTTTCGTAGACCCCGGCATGTACCAGAATGGGAGCATACTGTCGCAGCACAAAATCTGTGAATTCAACTGCTCCTGGTCTGAACGCATGAGCATCAGTGGCTTTGAGCTCTCCAAACCACCCCACTGAAATCTGATGCTTGAATCGGACCGCCAAGCAGTCCAAAAGAAAAGGCTCGTCCCGGTAGCCCCAATGCAGCGGGCCGAGGAATAAACCATATACAGGCTTCTCCCTGTCAACACGGCCAGCAGTTTCGTTCCAGCGAGCTGGTGTGTACTGTGGTGCTCTCGTCAGCATCCCGGCCTCCGGAGACAGTTCCTGCACCCCTAGCACCGCTCCCCACTTCCTGGGCTCACCCGGGATGTACATGGGCATACCGCAGATGACAGATTCGGCCAAGCTGTCTCGCTCCGCCAGCAGGGCCCCTTCAGCTCGGCGAACCAGGATGAAGTCACGCTTCCCACGAAGGTTGAAGCGCTCGAGAAAGGCCATCAGATGTTTATCTTTGGGATGATCCCGTCGGATGTCGTCCCTTCGATCATACTTAAACTGGTTGCCGTCTAGAATGAACAAGCGACTGGTGTCAACTGTGTCGGTCTCTGAGTCCGAAGATTCGGCCACTGCAGCTATATGTCTCAGCCCCCGCTCAAGGGAATGGACGTTCCCCCAGGTCACAGCAACCCGGGATGCGGAAGAAGAAGATTCAGATGCCATACTATCTACAAACCAACAAACAAAGGTCAGAAATCAGTTGATCAAAACGACATTTCTGACAAAATTTCGGCAGCACCTCCTCAGCTCGAGGAATTGCCAAAGAAGAAACGGAAGCCGTCCACAGAGGGAGCAGCCCCTAAAAGCAGCCATAGGCATTAAGCCAAGGCCAAATGGGACACCTGAGGGATCTAGCTCCGAGGACAAGTCCTACAAAGAGCCTCCCGGAGCCCGAAGAATGGGTTCAAAACCCGAAGCAATAAACCACTCAACTCACCTACTCACAGGCGAAAATCGCCCGAGCTCAGAGCTCACTCGGCGCCGCGGGAGGGAGAGAATGGAAGAGAGAGAGAAAATTTCGTCAAATGAAGGACTGTGAAGAAAAAAGGAAGAAGAAATGGACTTATAGGGGGGGCTCCACGGTCGTTAAAACGGCGCGCCCTGGGGCGCGCCGTTTTAACTGTTTGGCGCGCCGTTTTAAGGAATTCTGGCGTGCCGTTTTAACCCTTTAAGGCCGCGCCGTTTTAATAAGCTCATTTGCGCGCCGTTTTAAACGGCCGCGCCGTTTTAACGGCCGCGCCGTTTCAACACGGCCGAACAAGTTTCCCGCCTCGTCCGACTGGCATCCGGAGCCAGAATTGAGTGCCGTTCGAGCTTTCGTCATCACACGAAGCTCATCCGTAGGCACTGCTGCACTCCTGCCTCGTTTGCACCACCCACGTCTGGGGGGCATTTGTTGGCACTCAAAATATGATCCCTGGCGACCAAGCCGCAAAGACAAATGATACGGCCCACTGAAGCACAGAAACCGATGAAAATCAACTTATCGAGGGTCCCTCGAGCTGACGAAGCCCCAAGCCACCTTGAAGGGAACACCGGGGACCTCACCTCAGGAGAGTCAAAGTCAACCCGCAACCAACCGGCGGTGCGATCAAGCCTGCCCAATGATCCGGCATCGACTCTCTCATGCCGCTACCCCACATCCGACGTCCGATCGAGGACGACGGTCTACCTTATGATTCTCCGAAAGAGGAAGAATGCCCTCGGCCATCCACAACAAGGGGCCGGAGGTTCTGTCAGCAAGAAGATCCCGATCACCGACACGGGTTCGGCTTCTCGCCCTAGTGAGGCCATTAGCGGCCGATGGATCGCCGTTCACGGCGGAATTACCCAGGATGCAATGCCATCCTGCAAGGAAGCTTCGGACACAGGTCCGTCTTGATGAGAGGCACCAATCACAGTGCCGAAAGTCGTACCGACGGGACACCCGTGTGTCCGGACCGGAAGCACACGAAGTTCTGATCAAGGCCGTTCGTCACGTCAAGAGCTTCGTCAACACTCCGTCAAGGCTCCCCGAGAGCCAGGGCGAGAGGAACAGTCCACTGGAGTCTCCGGAAGCATCCCCGGACCCATCGGCCTAGCCGTGCCTGGAGAACGGGTTAAAACGGCGCCCCTTAATACGGCGCCGTCGAACCGGCGCGCAAAAGCCAGAAGGGGCCTTTCCCCGGCGCCGTTAAAACGGCGCGCAAAAAGCCAAGGGGGCTGCTCCCCGGCGCCCTCAACCCGGCGCGCCTTTCTCCACCGCGCCGGATTACCCACATGCCATATATATGGCATGCCTGGAGGGGGATCCAACAGAAGGAGGCCAACAGAAAAAGAGAAGAGAAAAAAAAGAGATCGGAGAGGTCTCGGAATCCAAAGAGAAAAAAAGAGAATTAGAAGAAAGAGAGAGGTCCAGGGAAAAGGGGAGGAGGTTCTTCGTCTGAAGAGGTCCCCCGTCTGAGCATTCCGGCGGCCGACATCCTGCTCCATCCGAGCCCCCCGGAGTCGAAGAAGAAGACCGTCTGCTTGTTTGCCGAGGTCGGGTCTCCGTTTTTTTCTTCCGGTTAACCCCTCTGCTCTTCTTTGTTTTTGTTTTCTGGCACAATGTAAGTGAGAGATCGGGGGAGGGGCGATGATACGAGCCTTTCCTCCCCCCTTTTTTCTCTCACCTTTTCCTCCGCTATGCTTTGGCTTCAACTGTAATAGTTCCTTTTCTTCTGTTAATGAAACGGCTGCCGATCGACAACGACGGCGTCGGAATCCATGTGCTCTGCATATATATGAATGTGGGTTGTACATGAATCAATGAAAGTCTATCGTTGCTAATGTCTTCTGCCCCGTGCGTACCCTCTCTCATCCTCTTGCGAGTGTACCTCTGATCGCTCTATTTAATATGTATCTGCATTCACTCGTAGTTGGTTTCCTCCGATGCTGGGTGTGCCTTCGGGCTATAGAAATCATCTGTTCCCCCCCCTTTTTCCCCGGGGTTCCCTCCTGCTTTAAGTCCGATGCAACAACCGGATTTCGTGTTGAATGCTCCACTGGCTCTGCGAACAGAGATGCACTTGTGTGCATATCTCTGTCTGTCTCCGCCCAGAGATGAGGACCCTTCACTGTCCCCTGTGTGCCCTGCTTCATAGGCCAGAGGGGCAGGGAGAATCTCTCGGATTGTCCCTAATGGTCCAACGGCCAGCCTCATGGGGTTTGTTTCTGAATGCCGTATATATGTATACAGAGCTGTACCCCGGGCTATGTGCTGGTCACATATTGTGCCGGCGATTGACATGCTCGACCCGACGGGCTCTATCATTCTAATGTGTTTATAGACACTTCGTGTGTTTGTCTGTCGCCGTCAAACGATGTTCATACCGCTTCCTGTCGTGTCATAAGCATCTTGATGGGAGTATGCTACGTAGCATCATTCCCGCATCCGGGGAGGGGTACATTCCTCATAATTCTCTGCCAATCATCCGACTCATGGGGGATTCATCTGGCAATGATGAATATCCCTATGAGCCATAGGATGCACAGCAATGGGGCTAAGCCCTACACTTTAAATCCACAGCCCCTAATGGACTTTGTGGTGACCGTGGGTCGGGTGCCCCTTGTAGGCTTGCCTCGGGGTTTCCCTCCCATCTCGGTCGTCCCGATTCGGGTGTTGTGGTGACTCGGGTCGCATGCCCCTCGTAGGCTAGCCCTCGGGGTTTTCGCTCCCAGAAATGAGTCGTCTCACTCACTCACTGTTACCCACGGATTCGGTGCCCCTAGCAGGCTATGCCTCGGGGTTCTCCCTTTCCGTCCGGGTCTTCGCCGGCCGCCGTTGTGCCACCCGGCATTTAGGGGTTTGCTCCGCCACGTGAGCATCCTCCGCTTCTCCCCGACAAATCCTTTAGGATGGGGAGATGCTGCCGAAATTTCGGCTCAAACGAGTGTAAACTCGGAGCAATTGCTGCGCTCGAGTGTGAACCTCGCGCGAACCCGTGACTTGGCTTTGAACGGTTTGGGACCGATCCAATGAATAATCAATTCAATAAAGTCCTCAAAACCCCCAAAATAATCTAATAAATCCATAAATAAATCAACAGAATCTCGGTTTCCGCGAAATCGGGCTAAAACGGCGCGATCACGCGTTAAAACGGCGCGGCCTAAAGCGGCGCGCCCTGTCCGGCGCGCCCTATCCGGCGCGCCCTCCCCGGCGCGCCCCTACCTTCCACCGCGCCGTTTTAACGGCTTTTCCCCCTTTTACCTACGTTTGACCGCGCCGTTTTAACCCCTTTTACCTACGTTTCAGGGCGCCGTTTTAACCATTCCAACCCGTTTCTTCGCATGCACTGCACCGGTTTCGTTCCGAGTCATGTCATCGCATAATTCTAATCCTTTTTCCTATTCATGGGATGATTTGTCATACTAATCATGGAATTTCATAAGCTCTTTGATTGAATAAATTGAATAAACTAGCTTTTCAAGCTTGAATTGATATGTCTCGAATCTTTGGCATCATGATTTGGCCCAAGCATTCGTGTCTCATTAATGTATGCCCGAGTGGGTGCACCCTTGGTATATCAAATGACATTGTCAGAAGGCCGGGTTATGCCTGACCGGAAACCTTGTCACGCGTGAAGGCGGCTTTCGGGCCTAAGTACTCCGCCATGTACCAGGCCCCACCTCAATAAACCCTGCGTATTCGGTCATGACATCTTGCATGATTGTTCGCATGCTCTGTATCTTTTATTCCGGCTTCGACAGCCCGCTATCTCGGCAACTAATCAAAGGTGTTCCCTCCTCGTGGGGGATGTAATTAACGTCATAGCCTTTACGGTATGGCGGACTGCTGGTCCCGACCGAACCTCACTCTCGCCCGATAAGGGTCAGAATGAGCGCATCATAAATCGTCACTCATGTGACTGGCACGCCCGCGTCGTCAATCAGTCAGTTGATTACTAGTCAGTCAATTGATTGATCGACCCGCGAAATAAATGAATGAAAAATACCAACGAAAAGGAGCGAAGGAAGAGACGGTCGAAACAAGGTTACACTTGGATCAACTAGGTTTCACATTGCAAACAGAAGTGAACTATTCAACAATTTAATCCACTCTAATCTCAAGCATAACACTAAAATCTTGCGTTCATCTCAACTTGGTTGCATATACTCGCTTGGATTGATTTGTTTAGACTTGTTTGGATTGAGTGGTTGTTTGTTTGATACTGCCTTTATAAAGCCGTCTCTCCTCTTAAACATGAAACTCCGTTCAGGAAAAATCATCAACATGGCAGGCTACGGGTATTCTTATGATGACGAGGATGAGAATGTTTTTGGTCAATATGAGACCCCCCCTGGATTCCATCTATTACGAGGGAAATTATCCTCCTCCTCAGTCCCATCATCCTCAAATCCATGTGGTTGATACCACTCCTCAAGAGGTCGTGCCCTCTTCCCAAACTTTACCCTCCAACACCTCGGGGAATTCTTCTCCATCCCTCAATGTCACGGATTTAATTAATGCTTTATCTCAGTTAGACGATTCCCAGCGGCAGGCTATTCAGGCCGCTTTGAAAGGGAAGTATGTTCCCTCTTCATCCTCCAATCCCCCTCCGGCCGAGAGTGGCCATCACCTCACTAGTGACCAGGCGGTCTTGCATAAACCCCCCTCTCGTCCACCAACGCCCGGTGCGGCCATGCCGGCCCAACAGGCGAGCTATTCAGCGGTTAGGCCTCAGTTCCAACCTCCCCGAATTCTGTGGACACCTATACCACATTCTTTTATTCAAAATCCGGCCCCAGTCGAGTCCGACACTAATATGCTATTACTCCAGAAATTGGCCAGCATGGAGGAGCAACTAAAGAAGGTCACCACGGCTAAGAATGCCCTGGAAATTTCGCTCCCTACATTGCCCCTCTTCCACTTACCACCATCTGAAATGCCGAACTTCCGGCGATATAATGGGACTGGTAATCCTTTTATTCATTTGAAGGACTTCAGGTACGAGACCTCCTTCTGGCAAGACAACAAGGCCTCTTTGACCTACTTATTCAGGAGATCTCTGGAGGGGCCAGCCCTTGAATGGTTTTATTCACTGGATTCCGCTGATGCCGGTGACTTCGATATTGTTCAAAGGAAGTTCTTGCAAAAATACAGAGACCGGGTCGGACCATCCCTTTCGCTCACAGATCTGGTCGCGGAAAAGATGAAGCCCGAGGAGGACTTCATAATGTTTGTTGATAGATGGCGGTCTATGGCCGAAAAGTTGAAAGATACACTGTCTGAACCGGAACAAGTCAAGATGATAATTTCCAATGCCACTCCTCAGTTCCGGCACATACTGGCCATGAACCGGTTAACCACCATGGAGGAGCTCTATGAGAGAGCTCGTTATATCCAGACGCAGATGAAGGATTCGCCCATTATGGGCATGTTTGAGCCGAAGTCACGGCTATTCAAGAAAACCACAACTGTCAACAACAGCGGGCCCACGACGGAGGGCACTATTGCAAATGAGCAGGTTGGCGTAGTTGGCCATCCCCATCAAGCTAACCCACGTCCTAACCCACCTCCACCATAAAACCCCCATTTCAACTCCACTCCACAACGCCAATTCGCACCCCAACATTCCTTTGCTTCACCACCAAACCAAGCGCCCCGCGCTAACCCTCCAGCTCCGCAACAGTACCACCAGGTACCACCACCTACCAACTATGGCCAACAACAACAACGGAGACCACCACTTGGCCCCAAAAGGGACCACTACCCTCCATTACCAGAAAGTCTCCCGGATATTTTCAATGCCTTAATGGCCTCCAATTTGCTCATATTACCAAGGGAAAGAACAGCGTGGCCCGCAAATGTTGACACATCCCGATACTGCGCTTTCCATCGTGCACCTGGTCATAACCTGGATCGTTGCTTCCACTTCAGAGATTACATTTATGACCTAAATGACCAAGGTGACATCAATTGGGACGAAATGAGGCAATTCATCGCCACCATGAAAGAAAGAAGGTCTCCTCGACAGCAACAGGCTCAGCAGCCACAACAACCAGCTCCATAGCAGCAACAACAAGCTCTAGCACCTCAGCACGATATGGTGATTGTCCACAATCCACTGCCGGAGCACCCGCCAAACCAGCACGTAAACCCTGTCACGTCTCTCTATGAAGTGGAGAGAGGGCAGGGATGGCATGAAGAAAACGCCTCTATCGGGGCACTTTACCATAATCAAAATCAACCTCCGCGCCTCTTGCGCACCACTTCTTCTCCTACCCCTCAAGTGGGCCGATCTCTTCTACGCCCCGTTAATTCATCGCCTATCACCAATTCTCCAACCTTGCCGGTTCGCCCCCTTCTTACACGCTTATCACCTCTACAGCCTACGCCACAACAAAACCCATCCACCACCAACCCTTCGCCACTGCCATCTAGGCCACTCCTCATCCGCCCATCACAAACGCCCACTGCACCCGCCACCACTACTCCTTCACCGGCAAGGATCCCCCCACCATCGGTTCCACCACCTTTTGTACCCAGAACCCTTCTCATTCCACCCCCCACCAACTCCCCCCGCATTCGGGTATCCCTTTCTACCTCTACGCCTCCTACCAGGGCACCAGCACCCTCTACAGGGATTCCCTCTGCGGGAACTCCCACTCCACCACTTCTTAACACCAACACACCTTCTTCTTCTTCTAATCCCCCTCCCACACTTGTCCCGACAGAGGTACGTCAAGGCGTGGCGCCGCTCCGCAGTGGACGGATGTTCCACCGTATTTTTCCACAGAGAGAGTTAGAGCCCGTGCAGGGGCCGCAAGAACAAGAGCAAGAATAAGAGCCAGTGCCAGGAACTCAGTATGATTTGCTAAAGCACTTGGACCGAACACCAGCAAGGATTTCAATCCTGGAATTAATTAAAAGGTCCACCACTCATCAGCTAGCTTTGAAAGAATATCTGCAAAAGGTGATGGTCAATGAGGACATTCCAGTTGAGTAGATAATCACGGTTTTAACGCCCGCTAGCAGTCAGCCGGCAATTACTTTCCATGAACATGAACTGGCGCCACTCCCAGCAAGAAAGTACGCTCTATGCATCACAGTTGACATTAATAAGGTGACTGTTAAGCAATGTCTGGTGGACACTGGGGCATCCATCAATGTCTTGCCACCTAGCACCTTGAAGTTGTGCGGCATTCCGGAAAGCCAAATTCGGCCGTCCACTATCACAGTCACTGCATATGATAACACGAAGAAACCTCCTATAGGCATGATTACGTTAAAAGTAAGTTTGGGTCCTGCCGCCATCACATCAGATTTCCATATTCTGGATATGGATCTGACATTTAATGGCATTCTGGGACGCCCCTACATTCAGCAACTCGATGCGGTGCCCTCCACAAATCACCAATGCCTTAAATTCCCACACAAGGGCCGCATTATTAAAGTTACCAGTATGCCGATTTTGCCAGAGGAGGATATTCATGTGGCTTCGTCAGTTCCATCCATGTGGCCGGCCAACAAGCCACTATTATTTGTGCTGGACGTCCCTTGTCCACGACCAATGCCAGAAAAAGTCACAACGGTTGCTATGACACCCCTGCCTCCCAAGGGGAAAAAGAAGAAAACAATGATGAACACCTCTGGCTGGAACATCTTAATGAAAATGGGGTATCAAAATGGCAAAGGTCTGGGTGCCAATTGTCAAGGCAGAATTAGGCCTATTAAACCTCAGAAACTGATTACACGAGGTGGCCTAGGTTACAAAGGGCCAGGCAAAAACGAAGATGAACCATGGGCATTCATGACATCTACGTTAAAAACAGATCGCCAACCGCTCACTTGGACATTAAAGACATATTTTGTCACGGGTGGCTTTCAAAATAATGAGCAAACTACCATAATCACTTCCATATTAGACTGTCAGGATGTTCATGCTAGATAGTTTGCTCGTCATATTGTCCCGTTGGCCACATACAAAGCCCTGGAGTCCTTAAGGCCTGACAAAAGAAGAAAAATGGATGATCCAAAATGTGACTGGTACAGGTGGTTCGATATGCAGGATATTACTATTTCTTTGAGCCGCCTCTTCATGCCGACTGACTTGGAATGGCCGCCACTTATTCATGAATTGATTGAGATGCCAGCTGCAATTACAGATAAGAGGCAGCTGCTGAGTGACTACACTGATACTGGAGAGCCAGATGTTCCGTTTGAAGAAGGCTTCACCGTGGACAGGCTGTGGGCTGGCCTCTTTTCTCTCACTTCCATGCATCCATCTGTGCTTGCTTCTCTATATTCTCATCGGTTTGGTCACGTGCCAAGACCACCTCCGATTATAATCAATTTATCTCCAGATTCAATCCAAGTTTCTCTCACAATTCCTTCTTCGCTCCTCGAGCGATTTTCTAAACTCTCCGTCACGCCCCCGCACGGGCCATCACTGATTCAATCTTTCTCTGATCTGGCAATTTCCACTCCTCCTGCTATTCTCCCTTCACACTGCTTTCTTCTCGAAACAGAAAATAAAAATGAAGAAAAAGACAAAAATGAAAAAAAAACGCCAAATTCCCAAATTTCCAATCCTCCATTTCTGTTGAGGAGACCTCCTATTTCTCTTCTGAGTGCGTCCCGACCCAGGGGCCGCTTCTTCAAGATTCATTGCTAAATCTTTTCTCCCCCTCTGGTGAGGGGACTTCCTCTGTATTACCTCCTGTATCCACTTTTTTACCTCCTTTTTTTTCTTTTTCCAGTCAAGCTAGTTGTTCTTCTTCTTCTAATAAAATTCATGGGGTAGATTCTCATAAGAAGTCCAAGGGTAAGCAGATTCCCCGTAGGTTTCTGTTGGAGTTAGCTATCAGATGCCAGGCTTGTTTAGCCCTTCCTGAATTTATGGAGAATCCAATCATCCTGCCAGAGCTGGAATATGAGGATGCTGCTGTTGTTTCTTATGAGGGTTTGGGTGTCTATGAAATTATGAATGATGAAGACCCTATTGAAGAGGGGGATGAGAGTTATGAAGAATATGAGGACGAGGCTGATGCTTTTGCTAGTGGCATAAGACGATTTGACGAACCGTCAGCCTCTGTAGAAGAGCCTACCAAAGAAATTAATTTGGGTACCGAGGAAGACCCTAGGATTGTCCTCATAAGCAAGAATTTACCGCCCTCCGAAGAGGAGGCGCTCATTTTGGTCTTGCAAGAATACAAGGACACGTTCGCATGGAGTTATGAGGATATGCCTGGATTAGATCCTGCGCTCGTTGAACACCGCCTTACACTTAAGCCAGGGTCTGTGCCGGTCAAGCAACGGTTGAGGCGTTTCCACCCTAATATGGCTTTAAAGATGAAAGAAGAGGTCGACAAGCTCCATAAGGCTAGATTTGTTAGAGTTGTCCTCTACCCCAATTGGGTGGCTAACATCGTCCCGGTTATGAAGAAAGATGGAAAAGTTCGGATTTACATAGACTTCCGGGATCTCAACCGTGCGTGTCCTAAAGATGACTTCCCCCTCCCTCATATTGATGTTTTGATTGATAACACGGCAGGATTTGAGACCCTCTCGTTCATGGATGGCTTCTCAGGTTACAATCAAATTCGTCTGGCTGAAGAAGATCAAGAGAAGACATCATTCACTACACCATGGGGTACTTATTGTTATGTGGTCATGCCTTTTGGACTTAAGAATGCTGGAGCCACCTACCAGAGGGCTATGATGGCGATTTTTCATGACATGATTCATATCTATATCGAGGTGTATGTGGACGACCTGGTTGTAAAATCAAGGACAAGGATTGAACATCCTGGGGTTCTAGCCAAGGTCTTGCAAAGATCACGAGAATATCAGTTGAAGATGAACCCCAAGAAGTGCGTGTTTGGTGTTTCTTCAGGGAAGTTGCTTGGTTTCATTGTTAGCAAGAGGGGAATTGAAGTTGATCCCAACAAGGCAAGGGCCATTAGAGATATGTCTCCTCCCAAGAATTTGAAGGAAGTTCGAGGATTAATCGAGAGGTTGCAGTTCATTCGCCGCTTCGTCTCCCAGCATTCACAAAGATGTAGGCCGTTTTACGAGCTTACTAAGCCGGGAGTCAAGTTTAATTGGGATGACAAGTGTCAGGCAGCCTTTGATGGATTGAAGGATTATTTGGCCAATCCTCCTGTCCTGAGGCTGCCGATTCCAGGCAAACCACTCGTTCTCTATGTCTCCGTCCTGGATGACTCTGTAGGTGCTGTCTTGGCTCAAGTGGACGAAGAAGGGAAGGAGAGGGCAGCATACTATTTGTCTAAACTTCTTAACCCCTGTGAACAGAAGTATTCAGCCATGGAAAAAACTTGCGCTGCTTTAGTCTGGGTAGTTCAGAAGTTAAAGCACTATTTCCTAGCTCACGAGGTTCACCTCATTGCTCGCATGAATCCGATTAAATTCCTCCTTGAAAAATCTATCCTCACTGATCGATTAGCACGCTGGCAAAGCTTCCTCTCTCAGTTTGATATCACTTACATTTAACAGAAAGCTATCAAAGGTTACGCCATTGCCGAACATCTTGCTCACCACCCTCTACCTCGTTTTGATCCTGTCAATTCGGAGTTTCCAGATGAAGAACTAATGTCCATTAATCAACCCCACGATCCTATGTGGACATTACATTTTGATGGAGCTCTAAATTCCTAAGGAAGAGGGATCGGCATGGTTCTTTTAACACCAGAAGGGGTCACCATCCCATTTGCTGCTCGGCTCACTTTTCCCGCCACCAATAATATAGCTGAGTATGAAGCTCTTTTGGCCGGTCTTCAAACTGCTCATCGATATGGTGTCACCCATTTGAGGATTGTAGGTGACAGTCAGCTCATTCTGCGCCAGGTGTTGGTCAAATGCTGCACTATCAATCCTAAGCTCAAACCCTACCAGGAACTTGCTTCAGCTTATGCCAAGCTCTTCACCAAATTGATTTTCGTCCATGTTCCTCGTAGTCAGAATATCCTAGCTGACGCTCTTGCTTCTTTGGCCTCGGCTTTAGTCTTCCCTCCTGAGCGTGATTTTCATGTTCCCCTGATTCATCAGCGTGACACGCCAGCTATCAAGGATCGTGCATTCCTCGATATTAGGGATAAGGTGCTTGAGAAGGACAAGCAGAAGGAATCTCTTAAAGGCAAAGAGGTCATGCTTTTAGACTGGGAAGAAGAATTGGCTGACGAAGAGAAGCCTTGGTATTATGAGATTGCCAGATATTGCAATGATCAGTCCTATCCCGAGGAAGCCACCGCAGAAGAAAAGAAAGCAATTAGAAGAGTGGCTCAGCGTTATGTTTTGATTGGAGGTGTGCTCTATAGGAGGGGGCTCACCGGTGTTTTATTAAGATGCCTCGACGATGATGAATCATGGAAAGTTGTGGAAGAGGCGCATTCTGGAGTGTGTGGTGGTCATGTGAATAGCCAGATGCTAGCTAAGAAGATTCTTAGGCTAGGTTTCTATTGGCCAACTCTAGAAGAGGATTGTTCCATCTATGTTCGAAGGTGTGTTAAGTGTCAACTGCACGCCGACAAGATTCATTCTCCTGCTTCTTCACTCCATCCTACATCCTCCCCATGGCCTTTCTCCATGTGGGCTTTTGATATCATTGGACCTCTTGGTGATTCGAACCTCCTGACCAAGCAAAAATCATTCATCCTCACGGCAACGGAGTACTTCACCAAGTGGGCGGAAGCAGAAGCTTACGTGAAGATCAAAGCGTTAACCGTCTGCAAGTTTATAATGAAGAACATCATCACGAGGTTCGGCATTCCAAGCACCATCGTCACCGACAATGGGCCTCAATTTATCTCTCAAGAAATCAAGGATCTCTGCAAGAGGTATAACATTGCATTGCATCATTCTTCTCCCTATTATCCGCAGGGCAATGGCCAAGCAGAGGCAACTAACAAAACTCTGATAAAAATTATCAAAAAGACGTGTGAGGCTAATAAATTTTCGGACTGGCCAGACAAGCTAGTTGAAGCTCTATGGGCCTATCGAACTTCCATACGTACCCCCACTGGGCAAACCCCTTTCGCCCTTACTTATGGAATGGAGGCGGTAGTCCCTTATGAGATTCTCATTCCCTCTCTACGAGTACAATTGGATAAGAAATTTTCTATTGATGAACGTCGTGATTCAATCCTCGCCCAATTGGAACTCCTAGATGAGAAGCGTCTGGTCGCCGCTGAGCATGCGCGCATTTATCAAAACAGGCTCTCGCGTTTTTATCAAAAGAAAGTAATTGAGAGAAAATTCAAAATCGGTGAGATGGTAATCAAGAGAATTTTCGTAAAACCGGGTGGCCCTCGCTCAAAACTCCAACCCAATTGGGAAGGACCGTTTGTTATAAAAGATGTTTTTCTAGGCAATGCTTATAAATTGATTAATGCTGAAGGAGAAGAGTTAACTCACCCTTGGAATAGTTTGTATCTTAAGAAATACTACCCTTGATTTTAAAATCCAAACAAAATGAAAATTGTTTCAAAAATCCAAAAAAAAGTGGAATATTTCCAAAAAAACCAAAAATAGAAGAGATCAAAATTGGTGCCATGGCACACGAAGGATCAAGGTCCGAAAGGTCAAAATTCAGAATTCATTCATCAGTCTTGCTAACTTAAAAGGGGGTTGACTCCCGCACACACTACACGCTTTATTCTTGAACTCAAGCAGTGTAAAATCCAATAGAAAGTCAAAAACCTGACTAAAAGTGAAAGGCAATACCCGTTCTTTTCTTCTTCGGCCCATAAGGGAGGAAGGGAGACCTTGAGGTAGACACGCCAAGCCTATCCGCCGCCCTAGTAGGCGGAAGTCAGGGCCCAAAAGGGAGCAAATGCCATAAAAGCCCAAGTACAATTAGGTTTATTTTCATCAATGCAAATCAATTCCAAAGTGAAAGTCAAGTTGTGAAAAGAAAAGCATGTCAAGAGGGCAAAGTCCCCGCAAGGAAAACCTTGGACGTATGCGTGCAATATAGAAGGGGGCAAAAGGTAACAAATTTCCCTACGTCAAAGACCGAACCCCAACAGGCATAGGGTAGGGGAGGTAACTTTTCCTTGAGCATCTCAGAATCCCTTATGGGCTTCCCTCATATTTTCTTCCATCCTTTCTATGTGGTAAGTCACGAACTGGCAGGATGGTCAAGACGGACTAAAGAAATTGCACTGTGCGAAATCTCGAATACAAGTCAATTATGACCACGTCAACCCCCTCTTAATTACTCAAGAAAGGTTAATGAATTTTGGATGGTGACCGTGCAGGACCCGTGGTCTTGATAGCCTTGACACCCTTTTTCGCAGAATAATCCAATTAACGCCTTTGGCTAAGGCGCTTTTTATAGAATTAACGTCCTAGATTAGGTCGTCTATTTCAGAATAACGTCTCTGAACAGGTCGTTACTTTTTCAAAAATCAGATTTCCTTTTAAAATTCACGCCGTCTTCTAGGGCGTCTTTATGCGAACCACGACCTACTCTAAGGCGCGTTTTTCAGGAAAAATAACAAAAAAATATAAATGAGTGAAAAAAGAAAAAAATGCATTTCTTCACGATGTATGCTTGCATGGGCATCTTTTATTTATGGTTGGCATATGCGTGCTTTGCATGAGGCATCTCCCCGCTATCAGCTATTTTATTTTTGCCTTATTTGATCAAAGGCTTGGCCCCTTGACCCCTCATTAAGGTCAAAATATTGCTACCCCTTACTTATTGGGCAAGGGGCCAAGTCGAACAGTTGAATTAACCTGTTTGTTCAAAGTGTGGATTACAGTTGTAGAAACAAGGCACAATAAAGCAAACACGAAGAACGTGGAAAGAGGAAAGTACACAAACACAAGACCACAACTACACAAAGTGCTCAGGTAACAAAGAAATCTCAATCATATATATATATATACATCATGAATGTCTATCATGTACAAGTGTGAGGGTGGAGGAGTACAAGTAAGTCCCTCAGCTCTCGCCTCCACCCTCCTCTCTCCTACTCTCAACCTCCTCCTCGCCGTCCCGAGCTGGCGCTGGTGGAGGAGGCATGGGCCCCCGTGAAGAAGCTGGAACCCGAACCTGATCCCCTACCTCGCTCCTCTCTCGGAGGGAAGAGCCCGCCACAAAAGTGGAGCTGGGGAAGGAGTATCCCGCAGCCCGTGCTCGCTCGCGCCCTCGCTGGAGATGCTCCTCAGACACTCGTAGCCGCTCCTAAGAAAGGATCAACTGGGTCCTCGAGTCTGCCAGCTCTCGCTCGCGTGCTGCTACCTGCTCCTGGTACCAAGCACGCTCCGCCTGGTACTCCTCCCGCTCACGAGCACGCTCCTCGCGCTCCCGGGCACGCTCCCGTCGCTCCAGCTCAAGAGCCACTCGCAGCTCAGCCACGTCCTGAGGAAGCTCCTCTCGTCGCCTCAGGGACCTCTCAAGCTCTGAGATCCGCTGATCACGGATCGCCAACTCGGTACGTACCGCTTGAAGCTGAGTCATCTGCAAACAGGTAAGCAAATCATCAATTCCACAATTAATGCAATGATTCAATTCAAGCAATATATGATTGAACCACTCACCTGTGTGCTCGTCGGATGGAAGCCCTCATCAACGCAAGTAAGAGCGGCTCGAAGCTCCTCAGTCTGTAAAATGAATTTCATCAGTGCACAATTATATAATCAATATTTGAATGGATCTGTGTTTTAGAATTTACCCGTGAAGCGAGATCGCGCTCTGCTGCCTCGGCTCGTGCGATCGCTCTGGCTAGCTGCCCTGCCAGTGCAGTCACCTCTGCACTGGGCCCTCTCGAGCTGGAGGCCTCTCCTGGGTCTCTCCTCACTGCTCCCTGCTGGGCACGCTGCATTCATTGAGATCGTCAGTGGCGAATCATCAATAACTCAACAAAAAAAAGAGATATACATGTGCATATAGGAATAATTTAAACACTCACCAGGGTCTCTAGGTCAGCCTGTGTGGCGGCCAGCTGGTCCTCCAGGCTGTGTAGGTGGGCCTGGGCATCCATCGCCGCTATGTCCCGTTCATCCTGCATTCATTACATATTAGTCACATGATAGAGAGCATTTGCATTTAATTTAGAAATAATTACATTCATACATACCCCTAAGACCCTCATCTGGGGTCGGCCGGCGTAAACCTCCCAGTAACGCCGGAGGTACTCGGAGATGTCAGTCGCCCGGGAGGTGACTCTGGTCCCGCCTTGCTGCCAGTCGGCGTACTGCTCCTCGAACCGCACCCTCCAGTCGGTCGCTTTCGTACGACCACGCGTCTTCTTCCCGATGCCCCGCGGCTCGCCTACCTCTACCCACTCCTGGTGAAGGCCTAGTGTCCTCATCACCAACCTAAGCCGTAGCGGCTCGATCTCGCTCAGGCAGTGAACCCAAAGCTCACGCTCAAAACGAGGACGGCCCGCTACGACCCACGGCTGGCCCTCGTCCGTCATCCCCTCATAGGGTCTCCACTGAACCTGCATTCATAAACATACATGTCATCATTTCATCATCATCATAATAAATTCAAAATAATTGCAAAAGAAAGATGCATAACATTCATTCATACCAGCGAGGGAGGGAAGTCGCGGAACTCTCTCCGCAGCACCCACAACTCGTAGCCGAGTGGGGCTCCAAACACTATCGGCAGCCAGCGCCGTGCCAGAGGGAAAGCTCCCTCACCTCCAGGCCATGGGTCAGCGCGCCCCATCGGCATGTATAGATGGCTCCAAACCTGCATCCATGCATCACATTAGTGAAGCATTCACCAGCATGATAAAAATAAAAGAAAAGAAAAATAAAAAATGCATACCTGAAGAAAAGGTGAGAAGCCACTGACGGTCGTCTCTCGACCTGTCCCGGTGGACAAGTCGGCCATCATGTGCGCCAGCAGCGCCGCTCCCCAGGCGTAGCTGCCAACTGCCCCCAGGTCCTCGAGTATCCCTAGGAATCGGCAGTTGATGACGTCGCCCTTCGTCTCGAGCAATAGCCTCCCCAGTAGCAGCAGCAGGAACCTCCTCAGGTCTCGGTCTGCTCTCTCTCTGTCGGCTGGGTCGTGGCAGTAGACTGCCCTAGCCCCATCGATCAATCTCTGTGAGAACTGCTCTAAGGTCTCCCCGGACCTGTGCCTAGCATTCCCTAAGCCCATCACTGTAGTAAGGTCGGTGTGGAAGATAGTCCTACACTCGCTGGGTGTCTCGTAGACCATCTCTAGCCCTAGCAGCCTCTGGGCGAACTTAGTGTAGTCAGGGTACGTAGGTGATCCCGCTCACAGCCTCACCGTCTACCCTCAACCCGGTGATCCTAGCCACATCCTCTAGGGTGGGAATCATGTGCCCCCATGGCATCAAGAATGCCCGGCTAGTCCTGTCCCATCTCTCCCGTAGAACCTGGATAAGTGGTAGGTCTGGCCTAACTGGCTCTATGCTAAGGAAGGCCCCAAACACCATAGCATCTACCCTCGCTCTCTGAACCTCGGGGAGGCCGTAGTATGCTGCCCGGACCATAACCCAGGAGATCCGTGTCCTCATCAATCCCTGCATGTAAAGAAAAGAATTTTCACTTAATTATGTTGATTATTCATGCTGAATCTCATTTTGATTGCCTTGGATTATATTGGTGTTTGATTTTAATTAACGACCATCCTCAGGTCGTAGTTTGTTGAATTAGCGCCCCTGAGGAGGGCGTGGTTCTAAATGTGCTTTGAATTTGCGACCTATCCCAAGTCGCTGTTCATCTAAGAAACGCCTCTAGGTTGGACGTGATTCTATGGTTAATATCTGAAATTCTTAAAAATATTTCAAGTCACGCCCTTAAGTGGGGCGTTTTCCAGATGGGTCCGTTAATTTAATCAGGAATTAATGAATGGACGACCTCTGGTTTGGTCGTCTGTTGTTGAATTAACGCCCTAGTGGGGGGCGTTGTTTTCAAGTTTTCAGAAAATAAAAATGACAGCATACGAATAATTCATATTTGAAATAATTAAAGCATGGAATTGATATAAATTAACAGCATGATATGAATTTAAATGGGCGACATGCTTTAGGGCGTGTTCTTATGGGGTTAATTATTCTTCAGGAAAATAATTTAATTAACGCCCTTGGGTCGGGCGTGTCATGTTTGAAACGTGACGCCCCTGAGGGCGCCTTCTTTCTGGGTTGCAGGGTTTATACCCGAGGGCTATGAAATTGCATAAAAATGAAATTAAAATAAAAAAATGGAATTAGGGTCAGGGGCCTACCTTCTTGTGCTTGGGTTCCTGTGGTTGAGGCCGTGTTTGGCGTGGTCGTCGGAGTTGGCCGGGGTGAGGACCGGTCGCCGCCGTGGGCGGCGGCTCATCGTCGTCCTCATCTTCTCCTTCTTCTTCCCCCTCGCCCTCTTCATTTCCTCCCTGTTCGTCTCCACTACCTTCATCTTCTTCACCTCATTCGTTGGCCTCTTGGCCTTCTTCAGCCTCGTCGCCGGCCGCCACCGCCGGTGCGTATTCAACCGCCGCCACTGCGTCGTCTTCCTCGCCGTGGGCATCATCGCCCAGGTCAACGACCTCTGGAGCCGCCACCCTCTGCCTCTTCAAGCCTCCGCCGGCCATAGCTTAGGGCTAGGGTGTAGAAGGAAGAGAGATAGAGAGAGAGAATGAGAGAGATTGGGGGAGGGGGTTCTCGGTTAGGGTTGCAGAAGAAAGAGAGAAAGAGGAGAAATGGACGGAGGAAGAAGAAGAAAGGAGGGAAAGTTAAGTCGAATGGTCAAAAAGAATTAACGACTTAAGGAAGGCCACGTCTTGTGAATCAACGACTGACATCAAGGCGTTTCTTAATAATTGACGACATTTCTTAAGGCGTTATTTTTGTTTGCATGGGGAATGATAACCGTCGTCAGACGCATTTAATGGCAATTGATTGATTTGATGGAATAATCATTACTGTTTTTGAGTAACGACTATGATTGAGGCGTTTTTTTATAAGAAACGTGGCTTTGCCGAAGGCGTTACTTTTGGAATCTCAACGAACATATTTTGGAATATGAAGCGTATTAACGCCTTGCCTTGGGGCGTTTTTCAGTTAACGCCCATTGGTGAAGGTGTCAAATTTGTGAATTGGAATGTTGAAGATGACCTGTGGTGAAGGCGTCCTTTTATGAATTCACGACATTGCCTGAGTCGTTATTTGCAACAGAATCAGAACGTTGGAAGAGTTGATCAGAGACACAGTAAGATGGCTCAATAAAGGAAATATCATTGAGTTATTGGAAGAAAAGATTACAATGCTTAATGATTCATTTTGGGGCTCAATTTTCTAAGAGCTATTACATAAGATTTCCATTCATCTCTGTCTTCATTCAAGCTTTCTACAGGTTGATGAGCCTTGTTGATTTTTTACAAAGCTTGAATAGTTGTGCATTCTTCACCATCTTCGTTGCTGCCAAGGTCCCGTCTCTTGATAGGAGGGAGGTGTGATGGGTCCTCGAATACTCGCCGTGGGAGCCCGAGTTGAAGGAGGCACCGATATGAATTGTACAAAACGAATTCTGAAGCGCCTATAAGACGAAGGTCCGTCCCGGGAGAAAATCTTGCATGGATTTCTTGAGTCTTGAGTATTCCCGGGGCGCAAGTGAAGAGATTCTTTGGCATTACTTTGAGGTGCTCTCTCCATTCCGCTCTCTTCTTGATTTGAGGAATCCGGTTCGTCACTCTATTGCTTATCCCAAGTGAACCGGTCATATAAGAGAGTGGGCTTTTTGAGAAGATTCTCGAGGATTGTTGGGTTTCGTCACATGGATCGAACTTGAAGTGGAAATCTACCCAACTAGAGAGTGCTAGCATGCATCCGTAGATGGGCCTTCCCATCGCCGCCGAGGTAAGCCCGCTATAGAGATAGGCTAGAATCACCGATCCCACTCTATCTCCTTCCCATAAGCTCGCTACGGCGCTTAACTGTGCCTCTTCTAGAAAGTCCTCCATGGATGGGAATAGGAGTGCTCCTGCCAAGCACACCACGAAAGCCTTTGCTACCCGCTCTATCTCTTCATCTTCTTTAGCTTGATCCGCTCTCTTGTACACCCATGAGGCGAGCTTTAGAAGATTGATTCCTTTAGTGGCTTTGATTTGATTCACTAGGTTGGGGCTGGATATCAAGCTTGTCAATAGCTCATGAGAGGCAATTGGTTTTGGCATGATGGCCACCTTTTCCTCATCTCCTTGCTTCGTTCTCTTTAAGCCTAAGATTATCTCCAATTCTTCTAATAGGGTCGTGGCTTCAAAAGTAGAGAAGAGAAAGGTATGGGTGGAAGGATGCCATATCTCTACAAGAGCCCCTATAGCAGCCCAATCAAGATGAATCTGATCATAATGTTTGGCATGGGTGACTAGACCCAGAAGATGCCATCTTGTTAAATAGACTCTCATATCTGAAGAAAATTTGGAGAGTATGAGAGGGAGCCACTTGATTTTTGTGAATCTCCTTGCTCCTGGGACATTTGGGAAGTCCTGTGGAGGGAAGAAAGAAAGAACAATGCAGAGAAAGAAGAATGAATATGCATACAGAAGAGAATACAATGTTTCAGTAAATATAAGAAAAGACAAGAACAGAAGGATTTTCTCTCTACCCGGTTCATAGAAATTCTACTGCTAATATGCCCGTTAATCTCGATCAACCTGGGAGTGGAGGACTTGGATCTCTTAAGTGCCCTCTCCATCTTCGATTTACAGGAAGAAGTTCTGACGATTGCGATGTCTGCAGAAGAACAGACAGAAGAAGTAGCAGAAGACCAAAGCTCCGAAGGTTGCTTTGATTGATTGGAATTGCCTTTCCTTTATAGGAGTCTGGGGAGTCTCGAGGCTGTTCGGAGTTAGCAAGTTGATTGCCATTAGGACTGGGTTTAGTTTGCGAATCGGAAACGGAAGTTCGTGCTTAATTAACGCCTTCTGTTAGAGCGTCAATTGTTGCATTGACGACCTGACTGAGGTCGTGTTTTGTGTAACGCCCTTTCCAGGGTCGTTTTCTTCTTGAACCCTTGGTGAATTTAACGCCTCAGTAAAAGGCGTGTTTGTCGTTTTGACGCCCTCTTTATAAGGCGCCTTCCATGTTTTGACGACGTTCAGTGCAGGCGTGAATTTGTGAATTTATGAATTTCCTTCCTTACATGCTTTGATGAACTTAAGTGCTATTACTTCGTTAGGATTTTATCTTATTAAGCACTTATGATCATGTTATACTTTGAATTGAGGATTATTTATATTGAAATTTTGAGAGAACTAATGAACTTTTGAGTGCAGAAGATTACAGTTTTCGAGATGTCCGGATTAATGTGGAAGTAACATCATGTTGTTCTTGTAAGCATTATTACTATATGGTATCTACGCTATTATAGCATATCAAGGACCTTGTGGTTCTGATGAACCTGGAATTTGAGTTCCCCTTCATCAAAAACGGTGATAGTTCCAGGAGAGTCTTGATCACACGGATAGGCCGTTGAGTCGTTAAAGGTCTGGGACGATGGTTCCACTTTCTGAGTTGATGCGTGGACAAACGGGCTTCGGCCTAGTGTCAGCTTAGAGATCTGGATTCTTGACCAAATCTAGATGGCTTAGCAATATTATCCTTGGTTATTTTCTATCTTTTAGTTTGTTTTATCTTTTCTTTTAGCCCAGCATGCATCATGTAGGACTTTGAGTTTCATGCTGAAAATCTTCATATTATGGTTGTAATGAAGGTCACTCGTTCTTGATTGAGTTGACATGAGATATTCCATTCCAAATTGAGTACTTTGTTCTCTTTGAAGCCGCTTAGGCTGATTTCTTTGAAAATATCCCTTTGCTGGGTCTCCATCTCAATTTCCTTTATTTTTTGGCAAATCCACCTTGGTTGTAGCACGTCCACATTGGCTGGTAACCGCTCTCCAATGGTGTCTCCTTATCATGCCATGCGCACATTTTACTTGCTTAGTTTAATCTCCTTTATCCAGCAAATTGATGTTTCCTTGGAATTACTCGGAGTTGTTTCGCTCAGAATCTTGGAAAGATTTCCAATGCTTAGTGTCTGAGGCGTGTCACATCACACCTTGGCATCTACTTATCAGTTCGCTCCACTTCATTCCGTTTGTTGCACTCTCACTCCATTTCGTCTCACTCCCCTGCAAAGCAGACGCCAATGCGGGACAGCTGTAGACACGCCAAAATTGACGCTATGTTGATCAAATCTCATGTCACTATGTTGACGCCCCAAAGTGAACTTCAATACATTCATAATATGAAGTTTTTCTATTTTTGTGTGTTTTTGATTTGTTCTTGCATTTTTGTGATTCGCGACTTGAAGAGGGGCGTGTTTTAAATAGCGACCTTATCTAGGACGTGTTCAAAAGAAAGGACGACCAAATGTCAGGGCGTCAATTCCTGGTATTATCTGGTTTCAAAATAAATTCAAAATAAGGTCAAATTATTGATTAACGTCCTTCCTCAGGGCGTAGTTTCAATTAACACCTTCATCTCAGGCGTTTTCTCATAATTTTCAAATAAAGTAAGTTTTATTGCCAAAATTAAATCCAAGAAGTGATGCCCTTGATAGTGGTCGTGTTTTGAGTAGCGTCTTGATGTAGGTCGTCAATTTGTGATTTGACGCCCTTCCGAAGGTCGTGTTTCACCTTCCATGTTCTGCTTAAACTCCTCTTTCCTGGAGAGTTCCCTGCCTCCGTTGGTCTCCTTGCTCGAATTGGAGTTAGAGTCCTGCCTTCTTTGATCATTGCCTATCCTTATCTTCCCAAATTTGAGCTTATCTTCGATTGAAATCTTATAAAAGGATGCTCTGGTCGATCTAGACAGAGGTTGACGGGTCAGAGAGTCCACAGGTTTACGGGTTACGAGTTCAGGGTTACAGAGCTTCATCTTCCTCCTGTGCGATCGTTTAGAAAAGGCTCTGCTTCCTCTGCTTCCGATCAACCGCGTCCACCTTGTTTCCCTTTACTGTCGTCAGGGACAGCAGGGTTCTTTTATTCTGTTGTGTTGTTTTGTCTTTATCAACCGATCATCATCACTGTGTTTTTTCTTTTCTTTCACGTTTGCATTAGCTGCATCATATCTCCTCCTTCCCTATTCTCTTTAGGGGTTTTAAAACAAAATAAGGTGCGCATGTTTTGTTCTTTTCTCATCTTCATATCATCTTTAGGATTGATACTACGTGCACTTGGCTGATCCACTGCTTGTGTGTTTTGTCTTCTTTTGCAAGGGTAATCAATAAAGAAAAACCCCCTTCATCGGCCGGCCGGTTGCAGGAGGAGGAGGAATTCACAATCCATCCCGCGTTCTATTTTCCACCAGGTATTCGCGATCTTCTTTATTTCTTCTTGAGGTAACCCCTCTGGCGATCACCCTCCTTAGTAGCACAACGTGCTTCTTTTCCTTATTATTATATCATCTCCCCCTTATTTTTATTTTACTTTCTCATATTTAAATTTCTTCTCCATGTGTGGATTTATCACGATCTACAGTAGAGACCTATGTTCACCCCGTTTCAGGGGCTAATGCTGTTCGGTCTATTCTGGAGCCGGAGCTGGTCAGATGGGCCATGGCCATTCGGCCCAGTGTTTTAGTTTTCAGAAAGGGTGGCCTGCTTCTTCTGGAACCATACTACCCATTCCGCTTTGGGCGGAATTTTGGCTATGACCAGCACATCCCTACATCAATTGCTCAGTTTCCCCTGGATAGCCAGGCCAAGCATGGGTCCACCATTGTTGGTGATGGCTGGTTGTGGTGGGATTTCTATCATCGCCAGGATGGCGCAGTTTTCAGAGTTCCCACTGATTCCAACCGGGTTCCCCGTGTCACATCCGAGTATATCAAATGGTGGAACATTCGAACCAGTTTTTGCAGGGATGGTAGGGGTGCATTCTGGGATGTGGCCGAGCGTTCTTTCCTGAAACAACAGCCCGGGCCGGTATTTGACATCCCCGAGGCCCACCTAAAAAGGATTTATTCACAACATCTGAGGGAGGCAGAGAATTATCTGGCCGAGCATCGGGCTTTGAAGGAAAAAGGCTCCGAGCCGCCCGCTCCTGTCTTTGCTGTCATCAACGAAGACACTTTTATGAAGAATTTGAAACATCTGTGCCATGTAGGAGGTGCTCGTCTGGAGGCGCAACAGTACCCTTTCCCTGTTGAAGAGCCGCTCCTGACAGTCGTCCCCTGGAAGGGTCCGACAGATAGATTTCATCCCTATAGGACGTTTGTGCGCAGGGAAGATAGGACTCAGACGTACTACAAGCACACGTCTTGGCTGTTTGTTCTGCTGAATGTACATGGGTTATCTACAGAGAGTCCGATAGCCGGCATATTGAATAAGCCATTGTTTATCTCTTTTCATTACGTCGACGGCTGGGGCATGGACCACCTCGACTTGTTTCGATGTCTTGATTTTCATGGTCATAGCGATCTGGCATCTTTAGTGGAGAAGTGTCAGACATTTGGTGATGTTTGTTGGCTTGTCAATGGGGCTGCTTTCCGCTCCAAGGAGGTAGCCTATCTGTACTGGCCGCTTTCTGTCTTTTATGATGGCCCAGCAGGTATGATCTTTCCTTTCTAACTGTAGTGCTTTCTGTTTGTTATTTAAACTCTGCATCTACTGATCTCATTGCTTCTTTGATGTCTTCAACAGATAGGCCAGATATAAAGCGACAGGGGCTTTACAGAAAAATCATTGCGCAAGCTGAGAAGCCTGCTTATTTCGAAGTCCCTACAGCAGCACCGACGACCACTCCCCTGCCTCCGGGCAAGAAGAGAAAGATTTCTGCAGTGAAGACTGCAGTTGGGAAGGCCAGGAAGGCTAAAAAGGCCCATGCTCGATAGTCGGCTTCAGCAGTGACGGACCCTGGGACCCCTCTTCCTGATATCCCCTCATTTGATGAGTTTGAATCTCAAAGGGAGGGTGCCCAGACGTCAGTCAAGGGTAACATCAACAGCATGCAGTTGTTTCTTTCATCGTCTTTTGCTAAATTTTACAGAAATCTTCGAATCTGACCCCCCCCCCTTTTTTGCACAGCCCAAGAGCCAGTTGTGACACCTTCTATGGTGGAGACCAGATTGCCCTCTCCTACGCCGGCTAGTGAGGCGGAGGGTAAGTGTGCTTTTTCATCTTCTCTTGCACATTTCGATTATTTGTTTATTGTTCCTCTCACGAACCTCTCCCTGCAGTGACGGCCGGTGAGGGGGCTGCAGTCATGGGAGCAGCTGGCGATATATCTCAGCCACAGGAGGGCCATAAGACCCAGATGAAGCGGGGCCTTGTCCCTGTGAGGCGCATAGTTACCCGGTCTTCATCCAGGCAGCCGTTAGGGACGCAAGTCCTGCCCGTGGATAGTGTGGAAATCTCTTCTAGCAGCTCCACGACCGCTTCCGAGGCAGAGGGAGAAGGAGCAGGTTTCAGCGAGAGCGAGACGGAGGGTATCTCGAAATCAGGGGCCCCACTTGTATGTACTGCCATTGTTCCACTGTTCACCCCCTCCAAACTGCTGGTGTTGTCTTCTGAGGAGGAACTACAGGAAGAATTTGCTGGCTTGGACACCGAGGCAGATATAACTCCTCCCTTTGCTGCTTCAACAGCGGAGCTTTCCTCTCCCTTGCACTCCTTTGAGGATATCGACATCACATTAGAAGTGGGTCTCTCTCCCTTTCCTCATTATTATTATTTTTTTTATCTGCTGCTTGATGTTGCATTGATCTGTTCACAGGAATCCCCTGTTGCTAGCCCGGTAGCGACTGCAGCCTTTGAAGCCACTCTATCTGACACCTTGGCTATTGTTCCTGCTTCGTCAGCCGCCTGTGCAGGCGTTTCTGAGATAATTCGCCCTGTGCTGGTGAGGGTACAGTCTTCTACAGACTTAGCGTTGCTAGACTTGAGGACTTCAGGGGAGAGTTCGGCCCTCATCCGGGTCTTGGATTTCAGAGCTGAGACGGACCCAGCTAGGGGTTCTACCTTTATACCGGCCGCAGTGATGACCATTGCGCCCGAGTCAGCAATTCCCATAACAATAGTTATGGAAACTAAACTTTTGCCTCTTCAGTCCGTGACCCCTGCCGCCTTGACATTGAAGGAACTGGACGTTGAAGCGGGGATGGAAGAAGGGGAGGCAGCTGCTACAGAGATCGGAGTATTGTCCATAACTGACCCAGAATCGATCTCCGTGCTCTCGGAATTTGAGGAGGAGGTGCCCCGAGAAGAGGATGCTGAAGATGCGGGTATCACATTGGGGACCCAGGAAGCAGCCGCTCCAACACTTATTAAATTTGCCCCTACGGGCATTCAAATAGCAACCCCCGAGGGGATGGAGGTGGAAGGCCTCTTGGTTCCGTCAGGGATTGCAGAGAGAGCTCAGTTGGCACCTTCAGCAGACCTCCTGTCTTCCTCTTCCCAGCCAGATGTTACACTATGGGCGGATATTGACAGTGAGGTGACTTTCGAAGTAGCTCCATTTCCTTCTCCTGGCTTCGCTTCATCCGAGAGTTTCGTCTGGCAAAATCTGGACATGCTGCGCCAGCTGGTGGAGTCCCAGCCTGGACTGACTTATCTGCGGCTGAAGGAGATAGCCGAGCGTTTCACCGCTGGTCTACAGGCGATGGGCTGTCCCATGGAAATATGGGCCCAGCGGGTTCTGTTGTTTTTAAAGTTTATACATCGCCGGGACTTCTTGGCACATATTATGTCTGACAGACTGGCAGCTTTGAAGTTGCAAAGGATGGAGTGCAAATCTGAGCTGGAGAAAATGGACTCTGTTCTTCAGGAGCGCCAACGCCAACTGCAGTCTCTGGCGCAGCGGGAGCAGTTCGTGCGCAGTCGGATAACCATCCTGGAGGCTGAACTGTTTGATCTCCGGGCTAAACTGCCGCAGATAACAACTTCTCGGCCGCAGCTTGCGAAGGAAGTAGCTCTGTTGGAGGGGCAGGTGGTATCCTTTCAGGACGAGTCTGCTCGGCTTCAGGAGGAGGAGGCTCAACTTCATGAACTAGGGGCTGCCCCGCATGTAGGGCTTTTGGCCTTCGAAGACATATTCCGACGCCCGTGAATATCCATCTCCCTCTTTTTGTAATACGATTCCCCCTTAGGGGCCCTTCTTGTATTCCCTTTTTTTTGTTCAATGGAAAGGAATCTTCACACCAGTCTCATATGTGGTTTGTTCTTTACTTATCGCACCATCAATATTTCACGGCGATCTGGCAGCGGTTTCAGCGGTCCCTATGCGAATAGCCCGTACCTAGCAGGAGAGCGTCCACCCTTTCAGAGAAAGGATGGGGGACTCGCTCCACCGCGCAACGGTATTCGGAGGGTGCTTAAACCCAATCCTGGGGGTAGCTGAATAAAAGAGGTTTAGAACATCGTCTGGAACAAACAGATGGCTTATCTCGGACAGGTTTCAAAGCTGGTCGGGGCAATGTGCCGACCGACCAGTGACGGATTTTATCATCGATATTGGGTTTATATCGACGCAAAGAAGTTCTATAGGTTTCATCAGAATAGACATAAGGTCTAGACTGGGTAGACTTGATCAAAGGTGGGACGTGAAAAGGGTATGTGGTTCCCATCAGAACGGACGTAAAGTCTGAACTGAACAGGTTTCATGATTGGCCGGGCAATGTACCGATCGACCAATGGTTGGCTTCATCATCGATATGGGATTTATATCGATGCAAAGGAATTTCATATGGTTCATCAGGATAGACGTAAGGTCTAAACTGGATAGGGTTTCATCATTGATCGGGCAAGGTGCCGGTCGATCAATAGCTGGTTTCATCATCGATATTGGGTTTATATCGATGCAAAGGAATTTCATAAATTTCATCAGGGTAGACGTAAGGTCTAAACTGGATAGGGTTTCATCATTGATCGGGCAAGGTGTCGGTCGATCAATAGCTGGTTTCATCATCGATATTGGGTTTATATCGATGCAAAGGAATTTCATAAATTTCATCAGGGTAGACGTAAGGTCTAAACTGGATAGGGTTTCATCATTGATCGGGCAAGGTGCCGGTCGATCAATAGCTGGTTTCATCATCGATATTGGGTTTATATCGATGCAAAGGAATTTCATAAATTTCATCAGGGTAGACGTAAGGTCTAAACTGGATAGGATTTCATCATTGATCGGGCAAGGTGCCGGTCGATCAATAGCTGGTTTCATCATCGATATTGGGTTTATATCGATGCAAAGGAATTTCATAAATTTCATCAGGGTAGACGTAAGGTCTAAACTGGATAGGGTTTCATCATTGATCGGGCAAGGTGCCGGTCGATCAATAGCTGGGACGTAGGTAGAGGTGTAGGTGTCGTTAGGATAGACGTGAGGTCTATTCCAGCAGGTTTTATCGCGGGTGGGACATGAGAGGATATGCAGTTTCATCAGAACAGACGTAAGGTCTATCCTGGCAGGGTTTCATCACTGATCGGGCGAGGTGCCGGTCGATCAATAGCTGGTTTCATCATCGACATTGGGTTTATATCGATGCAAAGGAATTTCATAAATTTCATCAGAATAGACGTAAGGTCTAAACTGGATAGGGCTTCATCATTGATCGGGCAAGATGCCGGTCGATCAATAGCTGGTTTCATCATCGATATTGGGTTTATATCGATGCAAAGAAGTTTCATAGGTTTCATCAGAATAGACGTGAGGTCTAGCCTGGATAGGATTTGATCGCATGTGGGATTTTGCTAAGCAATACGTAGGTTTCATCAGGATAGACGTAGGGTCTATACTGGTAGAGTTTTATTGCTGACCGGGCCAGGAGCCGATCGATCAAGAGAAGTTTTAAGAGTTTCATCAGGACAGACGTAAGGTCTGAACTGGCCAGGCTTTATCAGAATGGTGATGGGTTTTATTGTCGGTGGGGTATTTGAAAAAGGCTATGTAGATTCCATCAGGACAGACGTAGGGTTTGCCCTGTCAAGGTTTTATCGCTGACCGGGCAAGGAGCCAAACGGTTAACGGAAGGCCTTATCAAAGGAAGGAAGTATAGAATTTCTCAGAATTATCACATTACTGACCCAGGCGCCCTTTCGGGTTTTCACCGGAGCCAGCCCCCTCTTGCTTTTGCCCACGCGCCCTTTGGGGTTTTCACGTGGCGGGGTACCCGATTTTGCCTGCAGTGCCCTTTTGGGTTTTCACCACAGCTGGGTTTTAGCCATTTTTACCCTTGTCCAGAATACCTGAACAAGTCTGGTGGGGTATCTCTATTTTTTTTAACCCCATTCTTCATATATTTTTTTTGTCGTTTTCTTTCTCTTTTTCTTTGTCATCGTCTTTTCTGGAACTAGAACTTTCATTCTATGGACCATGGCACCATATGTTTATTGTGGATACACGATCATCGATGTGGGTGTCAACATCAATGCAAAGGGGAATAGGGTTTCATGATCTATCCAGACGGAAGGTCCGAATTGATCTTAGAGGATATAGATAGCAGCTCGGGCACGAGGCCATTCGCTGAAAATGTGAGTTTCATCGTTAATGTGGGGTTTAACATTAACGCAAAGGAATAGAGTTTCATGATCTATCCAGACGAAGGGTCTGAATTGATTCAGACATCTGTATTGTGTTTGTCAGAGCAGACGAAAGGTCTACTCTTGGTGGGTTTTAGCATCGATCGGGCAGTCTGCCAACCGATCAATAGCAGATTTCATCATTGGTATTGGGCTCATACCAATGCAAAGATTTCATATGTTTCATCGGGATAGACGTAAGGTCTAAACCGGACAGGTTTCATCGTTGATCGGGCAGTGTGCCGGTCGATCAATATCAGGTTTCATCATCAGTATTGGTTTATACCAATGCAAGGATTTCAGAGGTTTCATCGGGATAGACGTAGGGTCTAAACCGGACAGGTTTCATCGTTGATCGGGTAGTGTGCCGGTCGATCAATAGCAGGTTTCATCATGGTGAGACATAGGATAGGTTTGTCAGAATAGATGTAAGATCTAAACCGGGTAGGTTTTACCGTGGTGGGTCTTAGACAAAAACAGGTGGAAGTGTTTTATCAGAACAGACGGAAGGTCTATCCCGAGGTGGGCCATCCTTAGCACTGATCGAGGCAACATGCCTTGTGATCAACGGGGTTTCATCATCAGGTGGGACTTTACGATGATCGTCCTTCTCGGAGTTTTATCAGGCAGGGTAAAAAAAAAGGGAATTTTAAATTACCACATTACTGACCCAAACGCCCTTTCGGGTTTTCGCCGGAGCCAGCCCCCTCTTGCTTTTGCCCACGCGCCCTTTCGGGTTTTCACGTGGCGGGGTACCCGATTTTGCCTGCAGTGCCCTTTCGGGTTTTCACCACAGCTGGATTTTGGGCCATTTTTGCACTTCTCCCTAACATAGGAGTAAGTCTGGCGGGGTATCTCTATTTTTAACCCCATTTTTTACTTTTTTTTATTCTTTCTCTTCTCTTTTTTTAGAGGGTGACAGGTCGGAATGCCACCAGATAAAGATAAGGGTAGCTTGGCTAGGGTGGAGTGCCACTAGACCAAGAAAGGGGTAGCTCGGTTAGGGCGGAGTGCCACTAGACCAAGAAAGGGTAGCTTGGTCAGGACGGAGTGCCACTAGACCAAGGAAGGGGTAGCTTGGCTAGGGCGGAGTGCCAATAGACCGAGGAAGGGGTAGCTCGGTTAGGGCGGAGTGCCACTAGACCGAGGAAGGGGTAGCTCGGTTAGGGCGGAGTGCCACTAGACCAAGGAAGGGGTAGCTCGGTTAGGGCGGAGTGCCATTAGACCAAGGAAGGGGTAGCTCGGTTAGGGCGGAGTGCCACTAGACCAAGGAAGGGGTAGCTCGGTTAGGGCGGAGTGCCACTAGACCAAGAAAGGGGTAGCTCGGTTAGGGCGGAGTGCCACTAGACCAAGAAAGGGGTAGCTTGGTTAGGGCGGAGTGCCACTAGACCAAGGAAGGGATAGCTCGGTTAGGGCGGAGTGCCACTAGACCAAGAAATGGGTATTTTGTCTGATTATTTGGGGAATGGTTGGGCTGCATGATACAGCTTTAGATGCCTTCCGTTGAGTGGCGAGAATTGAATTTCCCCTCGATGGTTGACAACCACGTAGGCTCCTCCCTCGTAGACCCTCTGGACTACGTACGAGCCTAGCCAGTTAGCAGCAAGCTTGCCTTTTGGATTGGAAGCCTTGACTTCCCTTTTCTTGACCATGACCAGGTCTCCCTTCTTGAATTCTCACCCTTTGACGAGCTTATTGAAGGCATTTGCCATGCGGGCTTGGTACATCTGGATATTTTTCTGGGCTTGCAGACGCTTACCCTCCAATTCAGCCAATTCTTCAAGTCGTCTTTCAGCATTGGTTTGTTCGGCGCGAACTAGGCCATGCTGGACTGCAATCCTGAGTGATGGCACCTCCAGCTCTATAGGGACTACTGCCTCGGAGCCGTACACCAGCGAATAGGGCGAGCAACCCGTGGGGGTTTTATAGACAGTGTGATATGCCCATAGTGCTTCATACATCCTTTCACCCCAGTCTTTTTTATTAGAACTGACAACCTTGGCCAGCAGGGTACACAGTGTCTTGTTGAAGGCTTCAGCCAGCCCATTTGCTTGTGGATTGTAAGGGGTGGAAGTCCTCCATTCCATTTTATACTTCTCGGCAAGCCGATATACCTTCTGGTTCCTGAAGTGACTTCCATTATCAGATATTATTTGACTGGGGACCCCGAATCGGAAGATGATATTATGCTTGATAAATCTGGCAACCAACTCACCAGTCACTTCTCTGAGTGCTACTGCCTCCGCCCACCTGGAGAAGTAGTCTGTTATAGCCAAGATGTACTTGTGTCCAGCTGAAGAAGTCGGTAGTGGCCCGACTACATCAGTTCCTTACTGAGCAAAAGGCCAGCTGGGAATCGTAGGGTGTAGAGCTACAGGAGGCCTCCTGGGTACAGTGGCGTGCTCCTGGCATTTCTGGCATGACTTTGCAAACTGGCAACAGTCTTCAAACATAGCGGGCCAATAATAACCCAGCTTCTTGATTTCAATTTTCATCTTAGGCCCAGCCTGGTGTGCCCCTGCTGTCCCGGCATGTATTTCTTTCATTGCTTGCCAGGCTTCTTCAGTAGATAGGCAGCGGAGCAAAATCTTCTTGCGGGCATCTGCCATGATTCGAAACAGAGTCCCATTTCTGCACTCATAGGAATCTTTAACCCTTAGGAGTTTCATTCTCTCTTCTCTATTCTTGGGCAGCTGTTGGTGCAAGAACCATTGCAACAGGTGCTGTCTCCAATCAGATGTCTGGGCCTTGTCAACGGTATCAATTTCATATTCTTCAGGACACGCTTCCAGCATGCTGGGGACCTGTCGCCTGTTCATGACAATAATGTTCAACGTCTCGTCTGGCGGGACTGATAGTGAACTGGCTAGCTTTGCGAGTGCATCAGCTTGGGCATTATGTCCCCGACCCACATGATTGAGCTCAATATGGTAGAAATTTGCCATGAGGCGTATAGCCTTTTGACAATAGGGATTTAATTCTGGCTTTCGCACTTCGAATTCTCCCTGTATTTGTTTTATCACTAACATTGAGTCACCGAAGATCTGAAGCATTCGGATACCCATGCTGAGGGTGACCTGGAGCCCAATTATCAGGGCTTCATATTCAGCTTCATTGTTGGTGCAGGGCTTATTTATAGAACAGGAGGTGTGCAACACTTCTCCCTTAGGCGATTTCAGCACAATGCCGGCCCCTGCACGTATCCTGGTTTTCCCATTGGAGTCAGTTTCTGTTCTTGATGCCCCATCAAAATATAATTGCCACATGATTGGCTGGGTCTGACAGGCTTCAAGCACTTCATCATCAGGTAGCTCGGTCTCAAGCATAGCATTTTCTGGTACAGGGTGCTCTGCAAAGAAGTCAGCCACAGCCTGGCCCTTTATAGCCCTCTGAGGTATATAAGTGATGTCAAACTCCATCAGAATCACAGCCCACTTGCCTAGTCGACCCTTGAGTGCCGGCTGAGTCAATATATATTTGAGCAGATCTGCTGCAGATATCAATCTGATCTCATGTGACAGCATGTAGTGTCAGAGCTTCTTGACAGCGAAGATCAGCGCCAGACAGGTCTTCTCTATGTAAGTATAGCTTTCTTCAGTTTTGATCAACCTTCTACTAAGGTAGTATAAGGCTTGCTCCTTTCCATCTTTATTTATTTGAGCTAACATTGCCCCCAGCGAGCAATGTGTGGCTGCTATATAGAGGATCAAAGGGCTGCCCTTCACTGGTGCCCCCAATACTGGAGGGGTTCTGAGATATTCTTTCAGCTTTTCGAAAGCCTCTTGGCATCCGTCGTCCCATAGGAACGGTACATCTTTCATCATGAGCCTATGAAAGGGGTGACATCGACCCGACAAATTTGATATAAACCGTCAGATGTAGGCCAGACGCCATTGTAGGGATCTTAACTCAGACAGATTCTTCGGTGGAGGGAGCTCTTGAATAGCCTTGATCTTGGACGGATCAATCTCAATGCCCCTGTGCCGGACAATAAATCCCAAAATTTTTCCACTGGTCACGCCGAAGGCGCATTTCATAGGGTTCATTTTCAGCTCGTATTTCCGCAGCCTTTGAAACACTATCCGCAAGTCCTGCAGATGGTCTTCCTTCTTTCTGGTCTTCACCACCAGGTCATCAACATAGCACTTCACTTTCTTGAAGAGCAAATCATCAAAAATCTTGGTCATAGCTCTTTGGTAAGTGGCGTCGGCGTTCTTGAGACCGAACGGCATTCTTTTGTAGTGGAATATTCCTTTCGGAGTGCAGAAGGCAGTGTGTACTCTATCCTTTTTAGCAATCCAAATTTGGTTGTATCCGGATGAGCCGTCCATAAATGACAGGGCTTCATGACCAGTGGTTGCATCAATCATTACTTCAGTGATTGGCACTGGGAAATCATCCTTTGGACAAGCTTTATTAAGGTCTCGGAAGTCAACACATATTCTGATCTGCCCATTTTTCTTCTTTACGGGCACTATGTTTGCCAGCCATGTGGTGTACTGATTTTCTTTGACAAAGCCAACATCAATAAGCTTGTCGACTTCTTTATTGATTTGGTTGATCAGCTCAGGTCGCATCCGCCTGGGTGGCTATTTTATGGGGTTGGCTTCTGGGTCAATTGCCAAAAGGTGTTGTGCTACATTGGGACTCAACCCTGGCATCTCATCATACGTCCAAGCGAAGCAGTCCTTAAACTCCCTCAGAAATCGTATGTACTGTTCTTGGATCTCTGGTTCCAGCAGAACACTGAGAAAGGTTGGCCTTGGTTCCTCTTCTGTCCCCAAGTTCACTTCTACGAGCTCATCAACGGTGGCCTGGCCACCATCTTCAACTTCGGGCGGAGCCTCCTGCAAATCGACGAAGCCCCCCGGGATATAGTTTTCTTCAGTTTCAGAATTCTCTAATTCTTCTCGTCGGACCTCGGCCAATGATGACTCATCATACAGGGCAGAAACCATGTGACTTTGTTCAGCCTGACCATGGAACATGACCGGCTCCGTGTAAGGCTCAAAGATTAGGTCTTCCACTTCCGGAGGCCTTGCTGGCGTAGATTCCTCTGGGGAATTTATATTCTGCAGAGCTCGAACTTCTTCCAGAATACGTTCAAACTCTAAGCATTCTCTTGTATCATTAGAAATCTGGTCTTCATCCGGGGTTCCCGTGTCAAACTTTGCTTCGGCCTGGAACAGGTCTTCCTTACAAGACAGTTCCTCCCAGCACCAGCATACATTTGCTTCATCAGACTTTTCTGCCTCGGGCTGGTTATTGGAAGGCTCATCATCCGGTATAGACTGATATATAATCTCTTCATCTTCTGAGGGGTAATCATCATAGCCCATCCCAGGAGGATCTTCATGTGCAAAGAAGGCGGAAATGACATCTACCTCGGTTTCATAGTATTCCTGTAGAGTGTAGCCCAATCCCGGGTGCTGGGTGATCTTCATCAATTCCTTATTATTCTGGGGCGGATCCCAAAGTTCTTGGAATGCTTTCTTCTGGGCAACGGGCTGCAGTGAAGGCATCTGCAGTTTGGAGAACATCTGCGAGACCCGTTGTGTGGTGTAGTCCAAGCCTGTGATTGGCACCATTCGGCTTGTGGATTCTTCCGGGATCATGCAGTCCTGATCATCCTCTTCAACAGGCTCCCCGGTATAGAATATGATGGGAGGCTCGCAGAAGTGAGGGACCTCCATAATTTTGAGTGGCAGCACTGTCTGGCATTCCAAACTGGTGACGGGTTTGACCAGTCCTTCCGGTACTGGGACTTGTGTATATTTTTCTTTCATCTATTCATCAGTATCATCAGGATGAATGCTTGGGGGTGTAATCCGTGCAAAGTCCCCAACATGAGAGACATGGGATACTTCATGTTTCTTGACATAGCCCCGTGGTGGTGGTGGAGACCAGTCTTCTGTCTTTGCCACCGACTTCTCCAGACCAATCGGAACTTCTTTCTTTTTAGCTTTCTGCGGAAGGCTCGCATAATAGGATGCATCGAGCATATGACACTCGAAGACTTCAAAGGGGTGTAGATCTGCAAACACCCTTTCCTCTTTGCCATCATGACAGTACTTGATGCACTGATGCAGCGTGGAAGGTACTATCTGGTACTCATGCAACCACGGCCGCCCTAACAAGGCCTTGTACGTGGTGTTAGAATCAATCACATAGAATCGCACCACAGTGGTGAGGTTAAAATCTGCTACCCCCAAAGGTGTCTCACATTTCTGGTTAAAGCCAGCAATCTTCATATCTCTGACCTTAGTGAGGTGCATATCGAAGTAATACTTCTGATAGATGCGATATGTCAGAATGTTTACAGCAGCCCCGGGATCTACCAGTATCCAGCTTAATGGCTGGCAGTTGAGATGTCCTCTCATGTATAGTGGCCTGTTGTGGCTGGGATTTGGAATCAACATGTCATCTTCAGTGAAAGTGACTGTCGGCCCATAATTAACTTCTGTCAGTAATGCTTCATACTGTACTGGTGACTGTAGAGCATCAATAATTGCTTGGCGGGCGTCTTCACTTAAGGAAAGAATTTCCCATATAGAGAATCTGGTATGGAGCTTCCTCAGCATTTTCATAATCCGGCTGCCTACCCGGACATTGGAGAGTCGCATTTCTTCTGCCCAGCGGGGCTTTGGAGGCTCCTGAGGGGCTTGCGGCATTGCCTGCCTACTTCTTGTCTCAGCTCCCTGGTTAGTTTCTTGAGGGACTTCTTCTGGAGAGACGGCCCTGGGTGTTGTCGGGGAATCTTTTTCTTCTTCTTTGCCTTGCCTAGGCTTCAGGGCCGTTGATTGCTGATGCTTGTTACTTCTGGCTGGTGCAGTTTGCACTGGCTCTTCGCCCTCTAAACTGGATAAAAATTCAAGGAATGACGGAGCTCCATCCCCTTTCTTCTCTTCTTGGTATAGACTGGCAGGAGGAGGGATCTGGACACCTCGCACTTCGGGCTCTGGTATCTGGTAAGGTCGTTCTCCTCTGAAGATGATATTATTGTTAGAATGAAAGGCCCAGATACAGAGGGGGGTAAATGTATCCCTCTACAAATGTGGCCTAATTAAAACTCTAATGCTCAGTAATGCGGAATTAAAACTGTTGCAGAAATAGCCTGAGGAACCTTAGAAGGATCAAAGCAAGACAGCAACTCAAGAAGCCCTCAAACGATCCTAAGCAAGCATCTAATGCGCAGTAATTAAGTGAACATATAAGAAACTCAATTAACCTCTAGGATAGAGATAATCAATTAAATCACGGTCCTAGCATGCATCTAGCGAAGCAGGCAATCAAACAAACCACAACACGATGAATTTAGGTGGTTCGGTCAACAGACCTACGTCCACCCCTCACTCCAAACCAGAGTGAGGCTTCCACTAGTAACACTAGCACATCAGACTCAGTCTGCAACAAAGACTGCCAAACAGCTTGACCAGGGGAACAACCTCCCCTCTTCCTCCCAACCGGAGGGACACCCCAAGTGACTCCCAGCCACTTGGAAACCAGAGACCCACGGTCTCTCTTCCTCCAGACCAGGAGGGAACACCTAGTCTTGCAACCCACAAGACCAGAACCGGAGATGAATCTCCCTTCCTCCAAACCAGGAGGGAACCCACAAGTGACTCCCAGCCACTTGGAAACCAGAGACACACGGTCTCTCTTCCTCCAGACACGGAGGGAACCCCTGGACTTGCTACTCACAAGCCCAGAACCGGAGGAACAAACCTCCCTTCCTCCAAACCGGAGGGGAACCTAGAGACCCAAGTCTCTCTTCCTCTGAACCCCAGAGGGAAGCACAACCGGAGATAAATCTCCCTTCCTCCAACTCGGAGGGAAACAACCGATGTGGTGAGGACACGCGCCGCCTTTCTCGACGGAGCACGCGGAGCACGCCGGCATCTCTTTGGCTCGGCGACTACGGCATGGTTTAGAGGACCTTCTTTTACATGATGGCCATACCAGGCCTTGGTTTAGTCCCTGCGTGGACATGTTTATTCTTTATTGTGGACCTTTGTAGGCCAATTGGGGCCAATTAGACCTTTATTGGGTGTGCTAGGCTCATTGGTTGGGCAATAGGACTAGTGGGCCACTTCTTGGTCCAACCTTTTGGCCCATTAGGGTTTTGGGCGCCCCCTCTCATCTCCTCCAAGAGGAGGAGGAGGCAGCCGCCCCCCTACCTTTTTTTTAGGAAGTAGATTGCGCCCCCCCTTGTTTTCCTTCCCATTCGATCCCCTCCCCCCCTTTGGCCGCCCCCCCTTTCCCCCCTTGCTAGGGTTGAAACCCTAGCATTCCCCCCCTCCATATATAAGGTCTTATGTACTTTCTTTAGGAATGAATGAAATATTTTGATTGAGCAGCCATTTGCGCAGCCACCCCTTGGAGAGGGCGACCCTCTCTTCCTCCTCTGCTCCTGCGACGGGAGCAACCCCGGGGTGCGACTCCCCATCCCCTCGGTGCGACGCCGAGGTTCTTCCTCCCTTCTACTTCGTCTCCGGTTCGAGTTCGCGTGTTCCAGATTTGGCCCCGAATTGCAGCGGCGTCCCCATCCGGTGCGGGTCGAATCCGAGCCCCTCCTTTTTTTGGTGGATACTTCTACGAGTTGGCAGCGCGTGGGCTTTGGTTTCGCCTCGATCCGAGGTCGACACCACCCGTGGCGAGTTTTCTCGTGAGCTAGCGCAGGAGCCTCCCTCTCTGCGCGCCCAGATCCACCCTCCTTCTTGCGAAAATCCCACAGGACGGACAACTCCGAGTTTGGAGCTGATTTCTTCAGAGTTTGTACCTCTCGTCGTCCTCTTTCCAATGCCGCCAACCTCGTCTCGTTCCGACGTCCGAGCTGTTCGTGGCGTCCGTTCCCGTGAGGTCGCGCGGGTCTGCCCAGTCCACCCGGTGCCAGGACAACCGGCGATTTCCAAAGTTCACAGCGTCCAACCCCGACCAGATCTGATCGAGCTCTTTGGTCCGGACCTGGTGCTCTGCGTCCCCGACGTCCTCCCACAAGCGGGGCCTCGTTCGCCTACCGGAGCAGCGAGTTACCATTTTCCCCGCTCGACAGCGCACTTCTGGGAGCAGATTCCTTGTCCCCACTTGCAGGTGCGGCCACAGCTTCCACGGACGGAATCTGAGCACGCCTTTTGGCCGAGGCTTCCTCCTGTGACCTAACTACGCGCCCTCGCTGACGGCGCCCCAATCGGACTCCGGATCCATTCGTGGGAACGTTTACCACCGAGTCGCGTGTTGCTGCGATTCTGCCGATCGTCATCCGGACCCTCCTCGTGGCCAACCCTTCACCGAGTGCCGCCCGTCAGCCCGTGTATCGGCCGCCCCGAATGGAATTGTTGTAGCCTGTTATCTCCCTGCGAGGAGTGGGCACCATTGCTGGCTTGTACCTATTCTTTCATTGTGTGTATCGGGGTTGTCGGTCTCGGTCGGGGTTCCTTCCCCACGCCTAGGCGTGGAGGTACGTGCGACGCTCCCCCCCCTTGGCAGTTTGCTTTACTAGTATGTGATCTTGTATGCCGCGTGAGAGTGTAGGGATCCTAGCTAGCATTCAACACCGCGAGATCGTGAGTGAGAGTATCCCATTCCGTGGCCCTAGTCGAGCACCGAGCTCGGACTAGACTCCTATAGTTGCGCGTCGGCTCCTTTGCCGCTTTGATCCACTCGCTTCCCTCATAGGGACGACCGTGGACTTGGGTTTCTTGTTGAGAGACGCCTCTCTTCGGAGGAATAGTACGGAGGTCGATCACTCGGCTTGCCTTGTCACGTGTGAGTGCTGGCCGCACTTGGTCTTCATCATAGGTTTAGTCCATTTGTCAGTTCCGTCCCGCATCACGATGACACCCTATCAAAGGCAACCAGAGACGCAAGTCTCTCTTCCTCCACATCGGAGGGAACCAACCACAAGTAGCACCCAGCTACTTGCAAACCGAAGACACAAGATCTCCCTTCTCCTGAGTCCACAGGAGGAACCCGATCCCCAACAGGGCAATCGGAAGGACAACAAGTGAATAGTTCAAAAGAAAATCAAAAATCAGCAACAGAAAGCTGAAAAGATAAAATCAAATGTGGCTCTCGCAGGAGCTGGCTGGCCTGGATTTGATCCACGATCCAGCAGGAACTTCTTCTACTGCTTCTCTCTTTCTCCCAGCACGAACTCTCTTTTCTTCTTCTTCTTCTTTCTTACTTCTTCTTCTTCTCACAACTTCTGCCTTCACCTTCTTCTCACTCTCTGTATCTCACTGTCTCTCTTTCTTTTTCTTCTTCTGCTCTCTCGATCTAGCTCTCAGCCTTCTCTCTCTCTTCTTTCTCTTATGCACCTCTTCTTCTTTTCTGGCTGCTTCTACTTCAGTCACTCTCTGCTGTTGGCACTCAAAACATGATCCTTCGGCAACCAAGCCGCAAAGATGAATGATACGGCCCACTAAAGCACGGAAGTCGATAAAGATCAACTTATCAAGGGGACCCCTCAAGCTGACAAAGCCCCGAGCCACCTCAAAGGGAACGTCGGGGACTTCACCTCAGGAGAGCCGAAGTGAACCCGCAACCAACCGGCAGCGCGATCAAGCCTGCCCAATGACCCGGCATCGACCTCGTCGTGCCGCTACCCCACATCCGTCGCCCGACCAAGGACGACGGTCTGCCCAATTACTCTCCTAAGGAGGAAGAATGTCCTCGGCCATCCGTAACAAGGGGGGGCCAAGGGTTCTGTCAGCAGGAGACCCCGATTACCCGGCACGGGTTCGGCTTCTCGCCATAGTGGGCCCGTTAGTGGCCGATTGATCACCAATTCAAGGTGGAATTGTCCGGGATGTAACGTCATCCTATAAGGAAGCTTCGAGCACGAGTCTGTCTCAGCCAGAAGTATAAATCACAGTGCCGAAGACTGTGTCAGTAGGACACCCGTGCGCTCGGACCGGGCACACACGAAGTCTTGTTCAAAGCCATTCGTCCTATCAAGAGCTTCGTAAACACCCCATCAAGGCCCTTTGATGACCGGGGTGAGATGAACAGTGGACGGAAGCTTCCGGAATCATCTCTGGGTCCACCGGACTACACGCCAAGTGAGCAAGTTAAAACGGCGCCGTCAAACCGGCGCGCAAAGATCAAATGGGGGCCTTCCCCGGCGCCGTCTATCCGGCGCGCAAAGACCAAATAGGGGCCTTCCCCGGCGCCGTCAACCCGGCGCGCTTCCTGGGGCGCCGTTTTAACCCCAAGGCTATATATAGCCTGTCGACAGAAGAGATCGAGGAGGATTTTTTTTTTAAAAAAAAGGGAGGAGATCAAGGGGGATCCGATCAAGAGAGGGAGCGGAATCAAAAAGAAAAGAAAAGGGAATTAGAAAGAAAGGGGGGAGGTCCAGGAGTGTTTGGATCCGACGAGTTCTCTGCCCGAGCTCTCGGCGGCCCTCATCCCGCTCCACCGGGGTCTCCCGAAATCGGAGAAGAAGAGCGCCCGTTCTTGTTTATCGAGGTGGGTTTGTCCGTGTTTCATCCGGTGATTTCTTCTGTTCTGTTTCGAGTTTTCTTCCTTCTGGCAGAATGTAAGTGAAGGAGGGGAGGGGCGATGATATGAGCCTCGCCTCCCCTCCCTCACGATGATTTTCTTTCCCCCTTCTCGTTGTAATGGAATTCTTCTGTTAATGGAAACGGCGGCCGAGCGACAACGCCGGCGCCGGAATGCATATTCTCTACTTGTTTGTCTGTATTCCTTTTTTATATGAATGAATGGGATGGAATGTGAGCCTTTGGCCAACGCCGCGTTTCTCTTTCTTCCCTATTAGTTTCCCCTTTTCTTCTTACAGCCGGTGAAACGATGCCGTGCGATGATGCCGGCGCCATGGAGAATGAATGCAAAGCATTGTGCATTCCTTCGGCCGAACGATTTCATTCCTGTTCCGTCTTCTCGACGTTTTATGCCCTGCTATGGCAAGGGCTACATTGATTCCCCTCCCCGGGGGTTTTCTCTTCCGATCGGATGCTAGGAATATTCACCGTGTAAGGCGGGTCAATACATGGATTCCTCCAACCTGTTTGGGCCGCCCTCGTAATGCCCTGTCTGTTCTCGACTATGAACAGAGGGAAATAAAGGCGTCCCCACATTCCCGTATTATTTTCTGAACATTCCTTGATGGATATTTCTTCGATTTGTGAACATGCATATGCATGAACGTACGTATATCCACAGGCATTAGTTCTGGCCTGTTGGTTACGCGAATGATTTCACAGCTCCGTTCTACTGCTTCATTAGGGTGGATCAGTAACCCGGGGAGGGGGAACATCCCCCACTGTTCAGTTTTGATAGCACCCTGTCCACTGGGGACCGTCCAGCATTGATGAATCTCCCATGGACTAATGAGTGAATAATAAACGGGTTAGTCCCGACATCTCAAATCCACAGTCTCTAAGGGACTTTGTGGTGGCCGTGAGACTCGTGTGCCCCTCGTAGGCTGGCCCTCGGGGTTCCCTTCTCTACTCGGTCGTCCCGATTCGAGTAGTGTGGTGATTCGGGTCGCATGCCCCTCGTAGGCTAGCCCTCGGGGTTTTCGCTCCCGTATCAAGTCACCTCACTCACTCATCGTTACCCACAGACTCGGTACCCCAAGCAGGCTAGCCCTCGGGGTCTCCCTATCCATTCGGGTCTGCCGGCCGCCGTTGTGCCACCCGGCTCTTTGGGGGTTTACTCCACCACGTGAGTACTCCCTGCGTCTCCCCGACCATCCTTTGGGATGGGGAGATGCTGCCGAAATTTCGGCTCGAACGAGTTAAGCTCGGAACAATCGCCTCACGCGAGCCCGTGACTCGGCCTTTAAATGACGTGGCACCGATTCCACGAACATTCAACTTAATGAACTCTCAAAATCCTCCAAAACCTTTTAATAAATTCATGAATAAACTAACGAAGCTCCTGTTCCCTCGAGATCGGGCTAATTCGGCGCGTTCATGCGCGATAGCGCCTTAAAACGGCGCGCCCTTCCCGGCGCGGTCTTCCCGGCGCGGCCTTCCCGGCGCGCCCTTCCCGGCGCGCCCCGGCTTCCCGCGCCGTTTTAAAGGCCTGCCCCTTTACCTACGGTTCTGGCACCGTTTTAAACCTTTTACCTACGTTTCAGGGCGCCGTTTCAAGCGTTTTGATCCCTATCTTCGCACGCACTGCACCGGTTCTGTTCCGAATCGTGTCGTCGCATCATTCTAACCCTTTTCCCACTTATGGGATGGTTTCTTATGCTAATCACAGAAGGATGCAAGTCCCTCAACTAATAATCATCATGTAGTTCCTTTTTCCGGCTTCGATAGCCCGCTATCTCAGCAATTAATCAAAGGTGTTCCCTCCTCGTGGGGGATGTAATTAACGCCATAGCCTTTATGGTATGGCGGACTGCTGGTCCCGACCGAACCTCACATTCGCCCTACATGGGTCAGAATGAGCGCACAATTGAATCGTCATGCACGTGACTGGCACGCCCGCGTCGTTAATTGATCATTTGACTACCAGTTAGTCAGTTGGTCGATCGACCCGCGAAAGAAAGAAAAAGGTCACTGAACAAGTCTGGCACGCCCGGTGGGACTGGTGTCACCTTTCATCTCTTTGCCGAGATATTCGGGCTTCGAAGCCCTTTCAAAGACTACTGATTATTTTCCTGTCTGTCTTTTCAGTGCAAACAATGACGACTCATGGAATAGCTGGCGTCGACTTCGACCAATCGATAGTCGCCGGACACGCGCAAGGGTACCTGGCGGTGCCCATGGAATTTGGTAGCTTTCCTCCTGCTGTGGGCTTCCCCAACTTCTTGGGGTTGGCCTTTGTCGACATGCTGGAAGTCGAAGCCATGGAACCCGTCAAGGAAGATGTGAAGGAAATGGAGCCTCTGAAGGCCCCCTGCCGCGGTGATTCGCTCAAGAACCCGGTTCCGGCCGCTAGCTGCCTGGTGCACCACCTTGTACGGGTGATGCATCCCACTGATATCAACAAGCCCCCTGGAGGACGTCAGCGTCGCCAGGCTCGGAAGAACACTTCCGTGATCACCGGAACTGTCTCTCAGTCCGGAAAATCAATGCTGGTGGGAGGTATGCGTGTCTTCCTCAACGGGGGCACGGCACGGGTGACCCCAGATCGCGTCATCCCAAACGTCCCTGTCTACAACAACTATCAAGCTCTCGCTGGAAGGAGGGCAGAAAGAGAAGAAGCCGGCCACCATGGCCAAGAAAACCCGGCGCTCAGGCCGAGGAAATTCAAACAGGTGTGGGTTCCCAAGCGGACCCAACCTGCCTACCATCCAACGCCCACCCGCCATCGTCCTATGAACGACGAGGCGAGAGCGAGAAGAGAAAGGGGCTTGTCCCTGATGAATGAAGAAGAGGTGGTTGCGGATCCTCCGCGCCACAGAAGTTTCCGGGCTGTGGCCCGTCAAGCCAACGTCCCTGCCACGGGGCGAACGTTCCAACAGCCAGCTGACAGAGCTCGACTGGCCTACATTCCTCCTGCTCGAGGTCGACCACTCTCCCCCGTGCTACATCAAGAACGGGGTCAAGAAGAAATGGCCTGCCTGGTCAGAAGCTATTTCCGAGGATTGGGTAACACCTCACTCGGACAGCAGCGGCTGATGCAGACAGTCGCCACTGAAGAAAATTACTGCCCATCAACGGCAGATGAAGAAGAAATGGAGGATATAATGAGGATGTCGTCGGTCGATGACAACGGACACAATGACGGCTCTGAGATCAAAGCCGATGAAGCCTTCCCCGAGCGGGAAGAAAGAAGAAGAATTTCTGTGTTCGAGAGGCTGACCTTCCCGCAACAAGCAAGGCGGAGGGTCCATCGACAAAGAAGGAGGATGCAGGTTTTCACTTGCAACATGGCTGGCGTGTCCAGCCGATATGGGAAGCTTCCTGAAGACTCCCAAGAACTGGCTCAGTTGGCCGTACGGCCGGGACCAGCTACCCGCAGGACAGAAGCAGCAAGAGGGCTTCTGACAGCGATGAAAGAGAAACAGCCCCAGTCATACCTCCACTGGGATGACAAAGCCCCCGTCTTGACCGCTAATGTGGTAACGACGGAAGAAGAAGACGACGTACTCCTCGATATCCTGCCCGAGGGTACGTCCGGGGAAACAACAGAAGGTGTCCCCACTACTATAGACCCATCAGTCTTGATGCTACTGCAAAGATATCAATGGGAAATAGATTCCCTGAAGAAACAGCTGATGGAGAAAACTGAACACTCATCAGCCTCCAAACCACCCGAAGTCCAAGGTGAATCATCCCGGGGAGCGGCTCGTCGAGACGACCCTCCACCACTTTGCACACTACCCCAGCCGTCAGAGCCAACTGTGACGACAGCACAACAGCGGTCGCCACAGCCTCAGTCGCTGCTGCCTCCGGTGCTTCCTCAGGTGCACCCAACACCCCCGCTGCTGCATCCTCCACAGGCGACCACCCTGGTCACCCCGTACCTGCAGCCAGCACACTTCTATCCGGAGCCAGTCGACCCCACGGTCGTGAACCGGATGATGGTGGAGAGGATGATCGAGCTGAAGCTCGCAGAGAAGAGCGAAGGCGACTACGTCGCATTCGATGCCTACCGGGTGCCCTACCCGCAACACCATGCGGCTAAGCGACTTCCCCCGGGAGTCAACAAGCCACCCAAATTTGACAAATTCAACGGGAAAGGTTCCCCAAAAGAACATATTGCATATTATATGACCGTTATGGGTGATCTGTCCACCGACGAGTCATATCTGCTGAAATTCTTCGGGTCCTCGCTGACGGGGCTCGCATTTGAATGGTACTCCAGCCTCTCGGCCGGGTCAATCAATGACTGGTCGGATATGCAGAGGAAATTCAGGGAAAGATTCCATGTCACAGAGAGGGAGGTCTCAGTGGCCGAACTCTATTCGACAAAACAAAGGGCAGATGAGACCGCCCTTGACTACATCAAGAGGTGGAGGAACCTCGGAATGAGATGTAAGCGGCCCCCGCATCAGGAGGACGCTGTGCAAATATGTAAGCAAAATCTTAGGAGGGAGGTCTTGGAAAAAATGATCGGGATGGAAATACGGTCGTTCGACCGGCTGAATAATGTGGTGGCCGAGGTAGAGGCTTTTCTAGCCAAGCCCGTCCCGCCGTCAGCTACCAGCACAGCCCAGAAAGGCAAGGCGGCGGAACGGCGCCCCACACCTAAAGAAGCGAATGCGCTTGATATCAAGGCGTTCGAACAACAGAAGGAGAAAGGCAAGAAAGCGGCTCCCCCGCAACCTGCGAAAGCTCCAGATGACAAAGAAGGTCCTTCGTTGAGGGACAAAATGAAGAAGGCTTATTCCTTTCCTAAGGATAAGACCCGAATCCTATTTGACTGGGTAACAGAATACAGTATGGTCACTCTGCCTGAGCCAAGAAGACCAGAGGACCTCAAAAGAAGAGACAGCCCAAGATTCTGCCCCTATCACCAGATGTTGGGACATTCAATCGAAGACTGTTATGTTTTCAAAGACATCATTGAAGGAATGGTGAAGAAGAATGAAATAGAGCTGGGAGAGTACAAAGTAGACCCTCCTCAGCCACATGAAGCTCCCCCCCGAAGAGCAGCAGTCAACATGATCTCCCTCTACCAGGCGTTACCTGAGGAGATCTCTGAAGCAAGCACACGGAGCACCTACGAAATCCATTTCTTGGAGCCCGTGAAGGAATAGTAGGGGTGGCAGCAAGTCCCTGTGAAGCACAAGAAGAAGAGGGCACCCCGCCCAAAAGAGGGGGCACATATCCGTGGCATTACACCTCGGCCCGCTCCGCCAGTGGTAGCACCCGTATGGGTCACTCCACCTGCAGCTGTCAGAATATATACACCCAACAGGAGGAGACAAACTCCGCTGCCAGTAATCAAGGAAACCAACCCTGGGGTCCTTCGATTGCAACACTTAATTGAAGGGCTAGAGGAATATGTACAGCCCGAACTAAAACCTCTGCTGGTACGGGACCACGTCCCATGGCTAGAGCTGGAGCAACTCTCGCTCAAGCGAGGGGATGAAGCTGAAGCGGCGCCACCTCAAGAGAGCAACCTGTTCTGGGGACAAGCGCCTGTGGAAATCAAAAAGAAGAAAAAGCAAAAGAAGAAGAAGAGAAAGGCCCCTAGGGCCCATAAAACACAGGTCGTCTCCTGCAATACCCTGTCAGCACTCTTCAGCCTACCAGGAGAAGAAGAAGAAGAAGACATTTGCTTCACACCCCATGCTGGGGGAGGCAAGGCCGAAGCCGCAACTGCTGCACATGCCACTCGGTCAGGCCGGAAATGGGGGCGCCAGCCACCACCCAATCACAACATTATGTTCAGAGGGGAGCAACCCTACAAGACACCCCCGCTGGAAGTTAAGGGAGTCCAAATCCCTCCTCCGTCAGGTCTATACAGCAAGACTGGGGGCAAGACCGTCCCTCCATTCCTTGAATTCATGAAGATGTCAAAGGGGAAGCAGCCTTGTCAAGACGCCAACCCTACACCCGGGGTCAATCACCCTCGGCCAGTGCAATCTACGGAGGATACAAGTGCAGATGGGGCTTGCCCTGCAGCAACCAATAAAGAAGACCCGACAGTCGGTGCCAGTCAAGAGGGTGCCGAGTCCGAGGAAGATGAAGCAGGTCCGTCTGGACCCACAAATCAAAACCTTCCTAAGCCCAGATGGGTTGAGGAGATGAAGCTCTCCAATGTCCGGGCTGGAAGCCGAATAATGAAGCTGCTCAAGAAGCTCCCTGCTCGTTTTACGATCTGGGAAATTCTCTCTTTGAGTGAAGAAACTTGACAGGCAATCATTACTGCTCTGCAGACGCCTGTCCAGTTTGAGACCTGCATAGCTGAGGCTATACCAGAAGCCAGTATGACCTTCTCTCCAGAAGACATGCTACTGCCTACTGCCAGTCACAACAGGCCGCTATATATGAAAGGGCACCTGAACGGAAGAGAGCTGAACCGGATTCTGGTCGATCCTGGCGCAGCAGTCAACATCCTACCATATAGAATATATGAGAGGTACCACTTCAATGTGCATCTCGAAAAAGCCGGGGATATGCGTATCGCTGGCTTCAACCAGAAATGTGAAGTATCTATGGGGGTGGCAGAGTTCACACTGACTCTGCCAGATTTCACTACAACGGTGCAGTTTCACGTCATTGACTCTCGCACCTCCTACAAAGCACTACTCGGCCGCCCATGGCTGCATGAAAACTTGGTGGTGCCCTCCACACTCCACCAATGCATCAAATACAGCCTCCAGGGGAAGGAGGAAAGGATATTTGCTGACATCCACCCGTTCGAGGTGTTTGAGTGTCACTTGGCGGACGCCAATCTGTATACGGGGTCTCCCCGGAAGATTTCTAAAACTGAAGCCCCCGTAGGGGCATCGAAGAATAGATCGGGTGACGGTTGGTATCCACCACCGCCGCGCGGATATGTCAAGCCGAAGGTGGTCTCTCACATCACGGCTTCTGGAAATGTCGGCAGGGTGACACCCCCAGCATTATACCCCAAAGCTAAGGAAGTGCATGTTGACCGACAGCACGACCGCATCGTAGTCCCGGCCGGCCTCACCAAGCCAGTCTCCGGCCTTAATGATCCCACTGTCGAACCTTTCAAAGCCTGGGAGGTGGCACAAGAAGATGGGCCCAGCAGCTTGTTCTATACAGCTGAGGAGCATCCCACTCGGGAGGACACAGACTGCAGCCTCTCTGAGGATCTAGCCAACCCGCGGGTTCCTGTTCAGGGCCTGGCATTTACCACTGATCGGACGGCCAGGATGTTTCAAAAGCAACACATCCCTCCCGATCAACCTCAAAAACGCAAGGAAGCTTTCCAAAAGATGTGGTATCCTGCAAATCTGGATAAAGAAATGAGACATGTCTCTCAACATCCAGGTCTGGGCTTAACCCTGGAAGACTACTATTACAGTGGGCGGTACGAGGTGGATACCATCTCCACCTTCTATCCAACTGAAGATAGCCCTCTGGGGGCAACCTTTGATGAATATCCGGCGGAAGCAGAGCATGCTGAATTGGCTCTACCCGGGAATCAACAAATAGAGACCTTTATCTCCTGCCGATGCTGGGAGCAGGTCCGTCCTGAAGAAGCGGCCTTTCAAGTTGAATTTGATACGGCTAGCAGCAGCGAAGCCGATGATACTCAAGAAGCAGAAGTCTCTCCCTCCGCAGGGGTCATACTAATGACGACTTCAACATCCTTTCTGCCAGTCAACGAAGCCTCGGTTTACTCCAATCAAGGGGAGCCGGCTACCAGAAAAGATAAAGCCACTTCTGTGGGAGATTCAACTGTCCCAGAAGGCGAGACTCCCTCAACTTCTGCTACAAATCCAATATGCTGTCTGAGTCCGGCGGCAAACAACTACTGGCCTGTCATGGCTGCAACCTCATCTGCAAGCACTGAAGCTGTTCTCTCACCCTCGGGAGCTGCAGCGACAACGGATATGTCAATAGATCCATCCACACAGTCGCTAGCACGAGAAGCAAGAGGACCCCATGAAGCTCTGGCAGTGTCTGACGAGGAAGTCGAAGTACTCGACCCTCAAGATGGTATTCCAGACTTCGTTGACCTCCAGCCGGCACCTCCGGAGATAGAAGACGGAGGCCAAGCCACAGTCGATGAACTAATAGAAGTCAACTTGGGAGATGAGGAGGACCCTAGGCCCACCTTCCTCAGTGCCCAACTATCTCCAGAAGAACGGGAGCTGTACATCCAACTGCTGCTAGAATACCGGGATTGCTTCGCCTGGACTTATAAAGAGATGCCAGGTCTAAACCCTGCTGTCTCACAACACGAGCTAACAATCAGCCCCGAAGCCGAGCCGGTGAAGCAACCGCCGCGGCGTATGAGGCCAGAGCTCATCACCCGAATCTGTGCTGAAGTTGACAAGCTCATTGATGTGGGATTTGTTGAAGAAAATCAGTACACCACATGGCTGGCAAATATCGTCCCTGTGAAAAAGAAGAATGGACAGATCCGGATTTGTGTTGACTTCCGGGATCTAAATAAAGCTTGCCCTAAGGATGACTTTCCGGTGCCAATAACCGAGGTCATGATCGATGCTACAACCGGCCATGAGGCCCTGTCATTCATGGATGGGTCGTCCGGCTACAATCAGATTTGGATTGCGGAGCATGACCGGGTCCATACTGCTTTCCGAACTCCTAAAGGCATTTATCATTACAAGAGAATGCCATTCGGACTGAAGAATGCTGGCGCAACCTATCAGCGCGCAATGACCAAAATCTTTGATGAATTGCTCTACCACAAGGTCGAGTGCTACATAGATGACCTGGTGGTCAAAACCAGAAGAAAAGAAGATCACCTGCAAGACCTCCGGATTATTTTCCAGAGGCTGAGGCAGCATGAGCTAAAAATGAATCCTATGAAATGTGCGTTCGGAGTGTCGAGCGGAAAATTCTTGGGCTTCGTCGTCCGATATCGGGGGATCGAGATAGACCCCGCAAAGATCAAGGCAATTCAGGAGTTACCTCCACCAAGGAACATCTCCGAGCTGAGATCATTACAAGGCCGCTTGGCTTACATCCGGCGGTTCATTTCCAATTTGTCGGGGCGATGCCAGCCGTTTCACAAATTGATGATGAAAGATGTTCCCTTTTATTGGGATGAAGATTGCCAGACAGCCTTTGACAAGCTAAAAGACTATCTGAAGACTCCTCCAGTGTTGGGCGCACCGGTGAAAGGACGGCCGTTGATACTGTATATAGCAGCTACACACAACTCTCTGGGGGCAATGCTAGCCCAGAACAATGAAGAAGGGAAAGAGCAAGCCCTCTATTACCTCAGTCGGAGACTGGTCAGAACTGAAGAAAAATACACTTATATTGAGAAGATCTGCCTGGCACTAGTCTTCGCAGTCAAAAAGCTCCGGCACTATATGTTGTCGCATGAAATCAGCTTGGTGTCCAAGGAGGATCCCCTGAAATACATCATGTCCCAGCCAGCACTCAAAGGCCGCCTGGGTAAATGGGCGGTAATCCTTATGGAGTTTGATGTCTCTTACGTACCGCGCAAAGCCATCAAAGGTCAAGCTATTGCAGATTTCTTTGCTGAACATCCGATACCCGGAGAAAGCCCGTGGGAACCGGAACTTCCCGAGGATGAGACCCTAGAAGCCGCCCAAGTGCAGCCTTCCTCATGGCAGCTATACTTTGATGGCGCTTCCAGAATTGACACCTCTGCTACCGGATCATCCAGGGTCAGAGCAGGAGCAGGCATAGTCTTGAAGTCCCCAGAAGGAGAAGTGGTGCATACTTCCTGCTCCATAAACAAACAATGCACAAACAATGAAGCAGAATATGAAGCCCTGATAATCGGGTTGCAGATTGCTCTGTCCATGGGAATTCAGATGCTGGAAGCATTCGGAGACTCCATGCTAGTTATAAAACAGCTAGAAGGAGAGTTCGAGGTGCGAAAGCAAGAGCTCCTCCCCTATCACCAGTTGGCAACTCGCCTGATATCAAGATTCTACTTCATCAGCATCAAGCACATCGATCGAGGCCGGAATGCTCAGGCAGACGCCCTCGCTAAGTTGGCCAGTTCATTGGCAGTCCCGCCAGACACAAGCCTGAATATATCAGTGATCAACCGCCGACAGGTCCCCAGCGTAACAGAGGTTCTGGCCGACGAAGAAGAGATGGAGGTAGCAGTCATCCAAGGGGTTCAGCAGCCCGACTGGCGAGAGCATCTCCTACGCTGGTTTCAACACCAGCAACTTCCAAAAGAAAAGGAACAAAGAATGAAGCTCCTGAGGATCAAGGATTCTTACGAGATGAGAAGCGGGACCTTGTTCCGAATTATGGCAGATGCCCGAAGGAAAATCCTACTCTGTTGCTTGTCTTCAACAGAAGCGGGACAGGTGATGCAAGAAGTTCATGCAGGATCAGCTGGGGCACACCAGGCCGGTCCGAAAATGAAGATAGAGATAAAGAAATTGGGTTACTATTGGCCCACTATATTCAATGATTGCTGCAAGTTCGCCAAGGCTTGTCAGAAATGTCAAGAACATGCTAATGTGGCGAGGAGACCCCCAGTGCCACTACATCCCACTCTACCAAGTTGGCCGTTTGCTCAGTGGGGCACGGACGTGGTAGGGCCACTTCCAGCATCTTCATCAGGGTGCAAATACATCTTAGCAGCTACAGACTATTTCTCCAGATGGGCGGAGGCAGTGGCACTAAGAGATGTGACCGGAGAACTAGTTGCAAGATTCTTCCGACAGAACGTAATATTTCGGTTCGGGATCCCCAACCGAATCATCTCTGATAACGGCAGCCATTTCCGGAACCATAAGGTTTATCGGCTGGCCGACAAATACAAAATTGACTAGAGGACATCGTCCCCCTATAACCCTCAAGCTAATGGACTAGCAGAGGCCTTTAACAAGACCTTGTGCACACTATTGGTGAAGAAGAAAAGATGTACGAAGCACTTTGGGCTTATCGTACTGTCTACAAGACCCCAACCGACTGTTCACCCTTCTCCCTTGTCTATGGGTCGGAAGCTGTGGTGCCGATTGAACTTGAAGTTCCTTCATTACGAGTTGCCATCCAGCACGGATTAGTCAGCGGAGAGCAGACCAACGCAGAAAGAAGATTGGAAGAGCTCGCTGAGCTCGAAGGAAAACGCCTCCAGGCGCAACAAAACATCCAACTCTATCAAGCTCGCATGGCCCGTGCTTTTGACAAGTTAGTCAAGGGTCGGGAGTTCAAGAAAGGAGACCTGGTGATGGTCAAAAGAAGAGAAGTGATGGCCTCTAACCCCAAAGGGAAGCTGGTCGAAAACTGGGTCGGACCGTATATCGTCCGCCGAGTATATGAAGGGGGTGCCTACGTCCTTGTAGACCACAAAGGAGCCGTCCAGTTCTCTCCCCTCAACGGAAAACACATTAAGCTATATCATGCGGCGCAGCCGACACACCCCGAGTGATCGGTCGGAGCTACCCTTTCCTTGGTTAGTGGCACTCCGCCCTAACCGAGCTACCTTTTTCTTGGTTAGTAGGCACTCCGCCCTAACCGAGCTACCCTTTCCTTGGTTAGTGGCACTCCGCCCTAACCGAGCTACCTTTTCCTTGGTTAGTGGCACTCCGCCTTAATCGAGCTACCTTTTCCTTGGTTAGTGGCACTCCGCCTTAATCGAGCTACTTTTCCTTGGTCAGTGGCACTCCGCCTTAATCGAGCTACTTTTCCTTGGTCAGTGGCACTCCGCCCTAACCGAGCTACCCTTTCCTTGGTTAGTGGCACTCCGCCCTAACCGAGCTACCTTTTCCTTGGTTAGTGGCACTCCGCCTTAATCGAGCTACCTTTTCCTTGGTTAGTGGCACTCCGCCTTAATCGAGCTACTTTTCCTTGGTTAGTGGCACTCCGCCTTAATCGAGCTACTTTTCCTTGGTCAGTGGCACTCCGCCCTAACCGAGCTACCCTTTCCTTGGTTAGTGGCACTCCGCCTTAATCGAGCTCCCTTTCCTTGGTCAGTGGCACTCCGCCTTAATCGAGCTACTCCCCTTGGTTAGTGGCATTCCGCCCTAATCAAGCTACTTTCCCTTGGTTAGTGGCATTCCGCCCTAATCGAGCTACCTTTTCCTTGGTTAGCGGCATTCCGTCCTAACCGAACTACTTTTCCTTGGTTAGCGGCATTCCGCCCTAATCGAGCTACTTTTCCTGGGTTAATGGCACTCCGCCTTAATCGAGTTACTCTTCCTTGGTTAGTGGCATTCCGCCCTAATCAAACTACTTCTCCTTGGCTAGTGGCATCTCGCCCTGATCAAGTTACCCTCTCTTGGATCACGTTCCAAATAAAAAAAAAGAAAAGAGAAAAGAAGGGGTTAAATATAGAGATACCCCGCCAGACTTGCCCCCACATCGGGACAAGTGCAAAAATGGCTATAACCCGGTTGTGGCGAAAACCCGAAAGGGCGTCGCAGGCAAAATTGGGTACCCCGCCACGTGAAAACCCGAAAGGGCGCGTGGGCAGAAGCAAGAGGGGGCTGGCTTCGGCGAAAACCCGAAAGGGCGCTTGAGTCAGTAAAGTGGTAATTTCCCAAATGCCTCTCCTATTCTCCACCCAATAAAACTCCGAAAGGGACAATCATCAAAGTCCCACCGGGAATACTTTAACAAACCCTTTTTGACCCTCGTCATCGTCGACAAGATCGGTCGATCTCTATCCATAACTTGGACCTTACGTCCTTGTTAATAACCTCATCTTTCCTTCGGTATGTGACCCATGTCGATGAATAAACCCCTTTTCGACCCTCGTCATCATCGGCGAGACCGGTCGATCTTTACCCTCAACATTGGACCTTACGTCCCTGTTGACAACCCCGTCCTTGTTTCGACAGCAACATATGCCGACGAACAAACCCTCTTCGACTCTCGCCATCATCTGCGAGATCGGTCAACCTCTGCTCTTGAACATTGGATCCTACATCCTTGTTAATAAACCACTTCCTCGCTTCGACATTTAACCAGTGTCGACGAAATAAACCTAAGACCCACCCTTGTCCTTATCAACAAGGACGGTCGGCGTTCCCGCGATCCAGTTCTTCTGGATCTCGAATTAAAAAAAAAAGAAAAGAAATTGGGGTTAAAAATAGAGATACCCCGCCAGACTTGCCCCCACATCGGGACAAGTGCAAAAAATGGCTATAACCCGGCTGTGGCGAAAACCCGAAAGGGCGTCGCAGGCAAAATTGGGTACCCCGCCGCGTGAAAACCCGAAAGGGCGTGCGGGCAAAAGCAAGAGGGGGCTGGCCTCGGCGAAAACCCGAAAGGGCGCTTAGGTCAGTAATGTGAATAAAAAATGTTGAATGATGAATAGTGATGAACCATCCGCCGTCCAAAAGGCCACTTGCAAGGTCGTGACGAGGATCTTCATCCGATATCCCACTTATACACGTCCAGTGTCTCTACCCTTTTGACCCTTGTCACCATCGGCAAGATCGGTCACTACCTATCCGGTTTTTGTCACCATCAGTAATACCGTCTACCCTTTTGACCCTTGTCGCCATCGGCAAGATCGGTCACTACCTATCCGGTTTTTGTCACCATCGGCAATACCGTCTCTACCCTTTTGACCCTTGTCACCATCGACAAGATCGGTCGCTACCTATCCGGTTTTTGTCACCATCGGCAATACCGTCTACCCTTTTGACCCTTGTCACCATCGGCAAGATCGGTCGCTACCTATCCGGTTTTTGTCACCATCAGCAATACCGTCTACCCTTTCGACCCTTGTCACCATCGACAAGATCGGTCGCTACCTATCCGATTTTTGTCACCATCGGCAATACCGTCTACCCTTTCGACCCTTGTCACCATCGGCAAGATCGGTCGCTACCTATCCGGTTTTTGTCATCATCGACAATACCGTCTACCCTTTCGACCCTTGTCACCATCGGCAAGATCGGTCGCTACCTATCCGGTTTTTGTCACCATCGGCAATACCGTCTACCCTTTCGACCCTTGTCACCATCGGCAAGATCGGTTGCTGCATGTCCGTTTTTTGTCATCATCGGCAAGACCGTCTACCCCTGTTCGACCCTTGTCACCATCGACAAGATCGGTCGACCACTCTCTAACCTGGGCCTTCCGTCCTCGCTGACCAACAAAACATCGTGGCATCGACATTTGACTCGTGTCAGGGGTCATAACACACCCCTCATCATCATCGGCAAGGTTCGCTAGGTGCATCTGCCTACGCTGCCTATGTCCCACATTAGCAAATGCCCCGTTCCGAGAACGGCTACATCGCGGTGGAGCGAACACCTCACCCCTTCCTTGAAGGCGTGAGCGCTCTCCTGCGCCATCAGCAAGTAACCTTAGGTTCGGGTGACCATCCAGAACAAGAAAGGAAAAGAAGTCGCGATTGACGGCAACAAAAGAAATATCTCCATTTAACGAGAATGGGTGGAACACATTTCTTTGGCCCGGGACATCCCCCGAGAGTACATAAGCTCCGAAGACAAAAAGGAGCAAGATTAAGAAAAAAAGGGGGAGGAAAGAGAGAAGGAATCAAGGTTACAGCAAAGGACGCCGAAATTATCTGCCAACTCCAAGAGACCCAGTGAGGAGTGTCGGGTCAATTCTTGCAACCGTGCTTCAGTAGCTGTCAGTTGCGATAACTTCTCGTCCAGAGAGGCAAGTTGTCCTTCGGCCAGATCAGCTTCCTCTCTTGACTTGGCTTCGAGGCGCTCGCCTTCCTGCAGTTCGGCTTCGACCTCGGCAAGTTCAGCGCGCAACTTTGCTTCCCGTACCGTGAGAAGCAGCCGACGTTCTGAGATGTTGTCAGCAACGTTTCTCAGCTGTTCCATGGTCACCCTCAAAGAAGAAGCAACCGTGCGACAATCTGCTCTCTCCAGCTTCACAGCCGTCAGCTGATCAAAAACCTCTCGGCTCAGGAACTCCCGCCTGTTGGCGTGCTTTAATAGCATTACAACCCGCGGAGTCCAATCATCCATGGGGCAACCGAATGCTAAAAGCGGTCGGGAGAGATGGTCCACCAAGCTCCTCAGCTGCACATAGGTCAGGTCCGGAGAAGCTAACATGGCTCGCTGGAGATTATCCAGAGACTGCCATACCATGTCACCAGAAAATTGTAGGCCTAATGGCGAAGTCTCGGGGAGCTGAAAGTCTACCCTGCTATCTATCTCGGCCCAAATGTCATCGGCCACCCCGAGGGACGACGACGGCATAGTTTGCACGACGCCTGCACCCGGCCCGATTATTGCAGCAGTAGCAGCTAAAGGGGCCTCCATGGTGACAATTTCCTTGCCCGCCCATTGGGGTGAGGCTACAGCACCTGCATCGGCAACGGAAGGCGCTTGCTCCTCTTGAGTAGTCTTACCGGCCGCCAAAGGAGGAGAACCCTCTACGACCGACAAGGTCTGAATAACATCGGCCTCGTCTGTAATAATTTCTCCTGCTTCTATATCCGGAGGACCACTTGGCAACGGCAATGATTCTGCACCGGTCGCCAAGGTTTGAACCCTTGCAACCTCGGTCGGAGCGCTAACTTCGACAGTCACGCTAGGCTCCTGTGAGACCGCTACAGCAACATAGGTCCGTGGAAGCCGCAGGGCAATGGGCCGTACAATAGGCGGGAAGGCTGACTGACCCACATCCGCGCTAGGAAGGGGTATGCGGATCATTATAGCTGGCGGTATCACCTCAACCTGCATTCCATGTATATACATCAGCCAGCTGGCTTGAAAATTAAAAGAAGTGCTGCAAGTGGGAATCAGAAAGCTCCATACCTCAACTGGCACTATATTTAGGCCTCCCAAGGTGGCCTGTGAAGATTCAGGCCCCTCTCCTGCAGTCGGGTATGATGGCCCGTGCTCGGCTCCCAATAGCCTCGGAGGGCTAAACGTCGGCAGGTCGCTCTCATAAGTTGATGAAGCCCCGGCGTCCTCAGTCTCGGTGTCAACCATGGGGAACCCCTCGTCATCGGCCGAGCCGCCGCCATAATCAACCTGTTCAGAAGAGGATGACTCCTCTGCTTGTTCTCGAACCTCAAGTACCTGAGCGGGAACTAGGCCGCCAGGGGAGGGCCCTCTATCCAGAGCCTCCTCAGCGATCTCTGTCTCGGGAGCACCCGTTGGCGGAATATCTAGGGGCTGGTCCCTTGGAAGCCCTTGCTCTCCAATGACGACCTCTACCAAGGCGCCAACCTCAGGGAGCAGTGTGGGCCGAATGTTGACTGGAGTCAAAGGACAATAAACAGTCAAGACTTGACTAAAAATACAACATGTCACTGAGCTCTACAGGCGAGCTGCAAATTACCTTCTGTTTCTCGATGAGGTGTCGGTGAAGGCAAGTCGCCCTCAACAGAGGTCAAGGGGACTTCCCCCTCTCTCTCTCCAGCAGCAGCTCCGGTTGCCGCCTCCAACCCAACAACGGCAGGGATAGTGCCGGCAGCTACTGAAAAGAAAGATGGTCAGCCCAGGCAGCCGAAACAAGCAAATAAGCCATGCAAGAATAAGAAGTCACCTTCGCCTTCAGGCCCTTGTGTCCGGGCAGCCTCAAATTCAGAAAATGACGGAACTCGAGGAAGGGGAACCGTAGGCTCCTCTTCAGCAGCCTTCCTCCGACGTGCCCGAGTAGCACGGGATTCTGCCCTCTTGGCTTTCTTAGCCCTGCTGATGGCCTCCCTGACCTGAGACCTGGTCCGCTTCCGCGAGTCCCCAGGGGGTAATGGCGTCGTGGTCGGAGCCGGCTCTGGAATGTTGAAATATGAAGGCTTCTCCGCCTTAGATATCAGCTCCCTACAGTGTCGAGTCGCTCCCGCAGAAAGGCGGGCTGCCAAAAAAAAAACACATGAGTAAGAAGATGCACACTGAATATAGGGGAAGCAACTCCAGGGCTGAAGAAGAAAACAAGCATTACCTGGCATCCCCGTATATCGAGGACTGAGTGGCCAGTAAAGCAATACTGGCGCCTTGTCCCGGGAAGCCGCCTCGCGGATCAGCCAGCATACATCACCAATTGTTTCACTTTTCTCCGTCAGTTGGGCCAAATCTTCATGGCCGCAGGAGGACAAGTGATGATATAAGCTCAAGTGGTCGAATCCCCAGCCGTCGACATACTTGAAGGATATTTGAAGCTGATGGTTCCGAATGGCTTCTAACGGACTGTCAACTGAAAGCCCATGAGAATGAAGTAGGGTGAATATCCAGGGGGTGGTGGTGTACAAGTCAGCCCGCCTGTTTTCCCTTCCGATGAAGGTCCGATAAGGATGAAAATGGTCGACTTCCGGGCGCCAGCTCGCCGTACTGGGAAGAGGTTCTTCCACCGGAAGGGGGATCGTCTGGAGAGCAACCCTCTCACTGCTAACCCGGCACAGCCCCCAGAGAGTCTTAATATAATCATCCCTCTGGATCTCTGGCATCTTCGGGTCGGCTCGGGACGACTTGCCCTTCGCAGCTTTCCTGGCTTCTACATATGCCGCCACCTCAGCATTGGACCAAGATTTTAGCCTCTTCAAGTAGGCTGGATCAACATCCAGAATGGGCTCCCGCTGGGAGTCTAAAAAACGGCGTTCGGCAGCATGCCAACAATCCTTCCGGAAATTCCGATAAAAGCCCGTTCGTGCATTCCACCACTTGATGAAGTCTGGAGTCACTCGGGGCAGGCGAGCCGGGGTTGGCACCCTGAAGGATACATCCTCTCGGCGATGGAAGTAGTCCCACCATCCACGGGCTTCATCAGTAGCCGTCTGACCAGCCCTGTGTCTATTCGGCATATTGAACTGGGCTGAAGAAGAAGGAATTTGCTGGTCATACCCAAAATTCCGACTGAAGCGGAAAGGATAATACGGCTCCAGCCACAGCAAGCCGCTTTTCCTGAAGACTAGAACACTAGGGCGAATAGACAACGCCCATTCCACCAGTTCCGGCTCCAAGATTGGCCTTGTGCTCTTCGACCCGGTCAGCTGATGAATAAATTCCTCTGTCTCAAATAATCGGCATTGCCGCATCCTGTTGACAAGAGGGCTGGAGCTGGCAGCCAAACTCCAGAAATGCAGAACGCCAGGGGAATCTGTTGGAACTGTCGTCAACTTCCCCCGAATGGCGAAAAGCTGGTCCGCCAGTAAAGACGGTTCAGCACTGGCAAATTCGATCATCCGTGGCAAAGGATGATCCGATTGCATTGACCGGGGAGCTGCTTTCGGAAATAGGGTGCAGACCCAAGCATTGAAAAAGTAGAGGGGACCAACTGTCCGCGAATTCCTGGGGATGCGCGACTTGTGCAAATCCCCCAACATTTTGTATATAAGGCATAAAGCCACAGGGCACAGGGACAGCTTCGTCCCCCAAGCCATCAAACAGGCAGGGTAAATCGCCTCCGGCCTAATCACCGTCTCATCTCCTTGGGGAAGGGCGAATGAACAAAGCCAATATGTCAAATACGCAGCACAATGTGTAACTGCGTCAACTCCCGTGGGATTCGGGCCGGCCTGTCGCCCTCTCCCTGAGATAGCAGGATATGTTGCTTGGCGCCGAGCCCTCTTCTTCCGCGCCACCGCTGTCGGAACCACTGTGGGGAAGTCCTCGTAATGCTGCTCCCCACCAAAGAAATATTGAAGCCACGTGCCCATCCGCACGCGCCTCTTCTCACCAGGCTTTCGCGCTTCCCGCGAGTCAAGTGTCAGGCGCAGCAGGGTGCGATACGCCTTCATCAGATAACGATAGGCGAAGCCCGTGAAGTAGTTGCCTTCACCATCTGTCTGGTCCTTCAGCCAGTCTGCGAAGCAAACTTCTTCATACGGCTCTCCATCTATCGGCAGGCCGCTCAGCTGAGAAAGGCTCCATAAATCCAATGAAGTTTCACCTTCTGCGGTGTAGAAAGTATTGTACTCTGGGCAGAAGACTTCAATCATCCCGCAGCATAGGCCTCGGGAGATCGGGTATCTATACCGGGAAGCGTATACACTCTGATAAATTCCGGCGTGCACCAAGATGGGGGCGTATTGCCGCAACACAAAGTCTGTGAATTCAACCGCTCCCGGTCTGAAGGCGTGAGCATCGGTGGCTTTGAGCTCTCCAAACCACCCCACTGAAATTTGATGTTTGAACCGGACCGCCAAGCAGTCCAACAGAAAAGGCTCGTCTCGATATCCCCAATGGAGCGGTGCGAGGAATAGACCATATATGGGCTTCTCCCTGTCAACACGGCCGGCGGTCTCATTCCAGCGAGCTGGTGTGTATTGCGGCGCCCTCGTCAGCATCCCGGCTTCGGGAGATAATTCCTGCACTCCGAGCACGGCCCCCCATTTCCTGGGTTCCCCGGGGATGTACATGGGCATACCATATGTGACTGACTCAGTCAGGCTGTCCCGCTCCGCCAGTAGCGCTCCTTCAGCTCTGCGGACCAGGATTAATTCACGCTTCCCACCGAGGTTGAAGCGCTCGAGAAACGCCATCAGGTGCTTGTCTTTGGGGTGGTCCCGTCTGATGTCGTCCCCTCGGTCATACCTGAATTGGCTGCCGTCGAGGATCAACAGATGGCCGGTATCGACGGTGTCGGTTTCTGAGTCCGAAGACTCAGCCACCACGGCTACACGTCGGAGCCCCCGATCAAGGGAATGGACGTTCCTCCATGTCACGGCGACCCGAGATACAGAGGAAGAAGACCCGGAAGCCATGTTATCTGCAAAACAGAACCCGGAAAAGAACAAACAAAAGTCAGAAATTAGTGGATCGAAACAATATTTCTGACGAAATTTCGGCAGCATCTCCTCAGCTCGAGGGTTTGCCAAAAAGAAAGCGGAAGCCGTCCACAAAGGGAGCGGCCCCTAAAAGCAGCCATAGGCATTAAGCCAGGGCCGAATGGGACACCCGAGGGATCTAGCTCCGAGGACAAGTCCTACGAGAAGCCTCCCGGGGCCCGAAAAATGGGTTCAAAACCCAAAGAACAATATCACTCAACTCACCCACTCACAGGCGAAACCGCCCGAGCCCAAGATCTACTCGGCGCCGCGAGAGGTGGAGAAAGGAATGAGGAGAGAGAAAAAAAATATTGCAAATGGAGACTGAAGAAGAAAAAATGGAGAAGAGAGCCTTTTATAGGCCCCCCCTCTCATCTCGTTAAAACGGCGCGCCCCGGAGCGTGCCGTTTTAAGCAAATGGCGCGCCGGGGAGGGCGCGCCGTTTTAACTCCAGAAAGGGGCGGGGCGCGCCGTAAAGGCCGCGCCGTTTTAACCCCGAAGGCCCAGGGCGCGCCATAAAGGCCGCGCCGTTTTAACTCTCGAAGCAAAGGCCGCGCCATTTTTAAGCAACGCCGTCAGGCTTCCTACCTCGCCGGATCGACGTCCGACGTCAGAATCAAGTGCTGGTCGAGCCTCCGTCAGCCAAACGAAGCTCATCCGCAGGCCTTGCCGCATTCCTGCCTCACTTGCACCGCCTGCGTCTGGGGGGCATTTGTTGGCACTCAAAACATGATCCTTCGGCAACCAAGCCGCAAAGATGAATGATACGGCCCACTAAAGCACGGAAGCCGATAAAGATCAACTTATCAAGGGGACCCCTCAAGCTGACAAAGCCCCGAGCCACCTCAAAGGGAACGTCGGGGACTTCACCTCAGGAGAGCCGAAGTGAACCCGCAACCAACCGGCAGCGCGATCAAGCCTGCCCAATGAGCCGGCATCGACCTCGTCGTGCCGCTACCCCACATCCATCGCCCGACCAAGGACGACGGTCTGCCCAATTACTCTCCTAAGGAGGAAGAATGTCCTCGGCCATCCGTAACAAGGGGGGGCCAAGGGTTTTGTCAGCAGGAGACCCCGATTACCCGGCACGGGTTCGGCTTCTCGCCATAGTGGGCCCGTTAGTGGCCGATTGATCACCAATTCAAGGTGGAATTGTCCGGGATGTAACGTCATCCTATAAGGAAGCTTCGAGCACGAGTCCGTCTCAGCCAGAAGTATAAATCACAGTGCCGAAGACTGTGTCAGTAGGACACCCGTGCGCTCGGACCGGGCACACACGAAGTCTTGTTCAAAGCCATTCGTCCTATCAAGAGCTTCGTAAACACCCCATCAAGGCCCTTTGATGACCGGGGTGAGATGAACAGTGGACGGAAGCTTCCGGAATCATCTCCGGGTCCACTGGACTACACGCCAAGTGAGCAAGTTAAAACGGCGCCGTCAAACCGGCGCGCAAAGATCAAATGGGGGCCTTCCCCGGCGCCGTCAAACCGGCGCGCAAAGATCAAATGGGGGCCTTCCCCGGCGCCGTCTATCCGGCGCGCAAAGACCAAATAGGGGCCTTCCCCGGTGCCGTCAACCCGGCGCGCTTCCTGGGGCGCCGTTTTAACCCCAAGGCTATATATAGCCTGTCGACAGAAGAGATCGAGGAGGATTTTTTTTTTTAAAAAAAAGGGAGGAGATCAAGGGGGATCCGATCAAGAGAGGGAGCGGAATCAAAAAGAAAAGAAAAGGGAATTAGAAAGAAAGGGGGGAGGTCCAGGAGTGTTTGGATCCGACGAGTTCTCTGCCCGAGCTCTCGGCGGCCCTCATCCCGCTCCACCGGGGTCTCCCGAAATCGGAGAAGAAGAGCGCCCGTTCTTGTTTATCGAGGTGGGTTTGTCCGTGTTTCATCCGGCGATTTCTTCTGTTCTGTTTCGAGTTTTCTTCCTTCTGGCAGAATGTAAGTGAAGGAGGGGAGGGGCGATGATATGAGCCTCGCCTCCCCTCCCTCACGATGATTTTCTTTCCCCCTTCTCGTTGTAATGGAATTCTTCTGTTAATGGAAACGGCGGCCGAGCGACAACGCCGGCGCCGGAATGCATATTCTCTACTTGTTTGTCTGTATTCCTTTTTTATATGAATGAATGGGATGGAATGTGAGCCTTTGGCCAACGCCGCGTTTCTCTTTCTTCCCTATTAGTTTCCCCTTTTCTTCTTACAGCCGGTGAAACGATGCCGTGCGATGATGCCGGCGCCATGGAGAATGAACGCAAAGCATTGTGCATTCCTTCGGCCGAACGATTTCATTCCTGTTCCGTCTTTTCGACGTTTTATGCCCTGCTATGGCAAGGGCTACATTGATTCCCCTCCCCGGGGGTTTTCTCTTCCGATCGGATGCTAGGAATATTCACCGTGTAAGGCGGGTCAATACATGGATTCCTCCAACCTGTTTGGGCCGCCCTCGTAATGCCCTGTCTGTTCTCGACTATGAACAGAGGGAAATAAAGGCGTCCCCACATTCCCGTATTATTTTCTGAACATTCCTTGATGGATATTTCTTCGATTTCTGAACATGCATATGCATGAACGTACGTATATCCACAGGCATTAGTTCTGGCCTGTTGGTTACGCGAATGATTTCACAGCTCCGTTCTACTGCTTCATTAGGGTGGATCAGTAACCCGGGGAGGGGGAACATCCCCCACTGTTCAGTTTTGATAGCACTCTGTCCACTGGGGACCGTCCAGCATTGATGAATCTCCCATGGACTAATGAGTGAATAATAAACGGGTTAGTCCCGACATCTCAAATCCACAGTCTCTAAGGGACTTTGTGGTGGCCGTGAGACGCGTGTGCCCCTCGTAGGCTGGCCCTCGGGGTTCCCTTCTCTACTCGGTCGTCCCGATTCAAGTAGTGTGGTGATTCGGGTCGCATGCCCCTCGTAGGCTAGCCCTCGGGGTTTTCGCTCCCGTATCAAGTCACCTCACTCACTCATCGTTACCCACGGACTCGGTACCCCTAGCAGGCTAGCCCTCGGGGTCTCCCTATCCGTTCGGGTCTGCCGGCCGCCGTTGTGCCACCCGGCTCTTTGGGGGTTTACTCCGCCACGTGAGTACTCCCTGCGTCTCCCCGACCATCCTTTGGGATGGGGAGATGCTGCCGAAATTTCGGCTCGAACGAGTTAAGCTCGGAACAATCGCCTCACGCGAGCCCGTGACTCGGCCTTTAAATGACGCGGCACCGATTCCACGAACATTCAACTTAATGAACTCTCAAAATCCTCCAAAACCTTTTAATAAATTCATGAATAAACTAACGAAGCTCCTGTTCCCTCGAGATCGGGCTAATTCGGCGCGTTCATGCGCGATAGCGCCTTAAAACGGCGCGCCCTTCCCGGCGCGGTCTTCCCGGCGCGGCCTTCCCGGCGCGCCCTTCCCGGCGCGCCCCGGCTTCCCGCGCCGTTTTAACGGCCTGCCCCTTTACCTACGGTTCTGGCGCCGTTTTAAACCTTTTACCTACGTTTCAGGGCGCCGTTTCAAGCGTTTTGATCCCTGTCTTCGCACGCACTGCACCGGTTCCGTTCCGAATCGTGTCGTCGCATCATTCTAACCCTTTTCCCACTTATGGGATGGTTTCTTATGCTAATCACAGAAGGATGCAAGTCCCTCAACTAATAATCATCATGTAGTTCCTTTTTCCGGCTTCGATAGCCCGCTATCTCGGCAATTAATCAAAGGTGTTCCCTCCTCGTGGGGGATGTAATTAACGCCATAGCCTTTATGGTATGGCGGACTGCTGGTCCCGACCGAACCTCACATTCGCCCTACATGGGTCAGAATGAGCGCACAATTGAATCGTCACGCACGTGACTGGCACGCCCGCGTCGTTAATTGATCATTTGACTACCAGTTAGTCAGTTGGTCGATCGACCCGCGAAAGAAAGAAAAAGGTCGCTGAACATCTGCCCACACGCACCCTCTTCAGAGGAAGAAGACACATATATATAGCAGCAGCAGATTAGTGCGGCATGTGCTCTCCACGATTCCCGCCCAAATGCTTCAGTCCACGTGGAGGCTCCTCTGCATCTCGGATCACGTGCCAGATGCCAGCCTCGTATCACGTGCCCCACTCTGCATAGGCTCCACGAACAGTACCTGTCACACAGTCATAGGAGATTAATCAGAAGGATAGAATGTATAGACTTTGAAGACTTAGCCAACGAGTGTATTGACTTGAACAGCTAGCCACGAGTGTATAGACTTAAGATGTGATAACAAGTGTGTAGACTTGAACTTAGAAATGAATGTATAGACATTAGAACAGCAAAAGGTGCACTATACTGAAAACGACATGAGGTACATAAAATGACTACAGCACGAGATAAAAAGAAAACGACACGAAGTGCATATAGTAACAAGGCTAACACTACAAAGAGAACGACACGAGGTCAGATGAGAACAACACGAGGTGAAGAAGGAAATAACACGGAGTAAAATGGTAGTAAAACACGCGATCAGAGGAAACCTGGACGAAGATAGAAAGAGACAACACGAAGACATAAAAACAAAACTAACATGAAGACTCAAACATAAAAATAACACGAAAACATAAAAACAACACGAAGTCATAAAAACAAAAGATAACACGAAGACATAAAAATAACACGAAGACATAAAAATAAAAGATAACACGAAGACACAGGAAAACGACTCAAACTCGAGAACGACACGGGCTGAGAACAACTCGAAGACGAAGACAGAAACCGACACGAAGTGTAATCACAAAGCAAGAAAGACACGGGGTCTTGGAAGAAACAACACGAATACAGAAGACTCGAAGGCATAGGGGTGACACAGATGGAGCGACACGAGGTGAAACAGAAAGCAGCACGAGGTGCTGCAGTGTTCAGCATACGATGGAACAAATAACGACACGAAGATAACTGGAATGATGCGTGTAACAGTTCATTGTACATACTTCCAATGTACAGACTTCATATGATCAGTCCAATGTGCATACTTCCCTTCGATGCATCGACAGTGCAATGTATTGGCTTGACAAATATTATGCAATGTATGGAATTTGATGAATGGCCCAATGTATGGACTTCGCGAACAAGATGCAATGCTGACCAATGTATACACTTGGCAAAGAGAGTGATGCATGAACTACCCTGTACAGACTTTAAGACTTAATGCGCAAGAAAAAGTAGACAAAGCAGCATGGCGTCAACCCAGCTGATCCACTGCGTCAACACAGCCATTGCACCGCACCCATATTAGTGAAAGACAGACATGCAGACATGATCTATGCCATGCTCACAGTTAAAATGTGTACCAAGTTCTGAATGAAGTAAACACATATGACATGAGACGGACGCTGTACATACTTGATGCATGTGAACAGTGAGACGGATGTATAGACTTGATGAACTGCAACATGAACATTATCAGCAGAGAAGCAATGCACAGAACAGAAATCAAGCACAAACCAATTTATCACAGCATGACTCAAGCATACACATGCATTTTTCACAATTCAGACATGGCACACTCATGCAATCTCCCACAGAATAGATCAGACATATTCAAGATAAAGTGGTGACTCAATTATGTTGCTATCATTAAAACACCACATCATCAACAAAGCATAAGGGGCACAACAATCTCCCCCTTTTTGATGATGGCAACATAATGAATAATGAGTCACACTGACTCATCAAACTATTCTCCCCCTTTGACATAATCAAAAAGAAGGGAAATGGTTTGATAGTCAACTGTAGCACATAAATGTAGAGAATGAGTCATGGTTCTTTAAAATGAAGATCACCCTCATGACAATGAAACAGCTCTCCCTCTATCAACATGCATGATTGACTACTCTCCCCTTAGATGTGAATAAATCATAACTCCCCCTGAAGCACAGGAATGGACTCTGGTTATCCAATAAATCAACCTGAAATCAGCCATTACAAAGAATCTGAATTCTGGTGAAAATACCACAGAATCAGAACTTATTGCAGAACAAGATAGAAGATTCCAACAGTGTGGAGAGAAATGCATCTCAGGAATCAATCTGAAATCCACCACCATAAGGATTCTGAAGTTCAGAAGGCTGCAAGTGAACAAGATAATAATGGGAGTGGCACCTCACATTTGTATGGTCAGAAAAAATGCAGATGGAATCAGTCAACTGATAAGAGAGAAGTTCACTTTGTTGATCATGCAAGAATCTGATCATGAGGGATTTGAATGCATACATCACTTCAATAAGTCTTAAAAAATGTAGACTCTTCTATCATAAAGAATTATGAAGTGGCAACTTAATCAATCTGATTTAATTTTGATGTATACCAACTTTGCCAGATTAAACTCAATACTCATATCTGAATCCAAGTTTTAATAAAAGTGAACCAAATAGTCAGAAAACACTCAAAAATAATCATCTTTTATCTTACACAAATGATCTCAATTGCACCTTTGAAAAAATACACAGGTTAGTACTGAAGTTAAACACTTTTTCAAGAACATGAGTTGACAGATTTTTCAAGATAATTTTATTTGAAGCACATTATATTTTTCCTGAGTAATTTAAGTTGATCAACACCTTTTTACATGAGGCACAACAAGTCTTAGTTGAAGTGACCTAGTTACTCAGTGTGATAACTGGCATTGCCTCTCACTTTGAGAGCAGAGTTAGCAATATGAGTGTCTTTTTACATGAGAAGACACCTTTATCAGAGACCAGACTCCCCAGCTACTCAACACAAATAAGCTATTGCTCTGTCAGGTTTTGTTTCACTAAATTTTTATCAGAGATAACTGTGGCACCTCATGACATGAGTTACTTTATTTCATTGATAAAGAACTCAGTTTCTCAGTGACCGAGTCATTGCTCTGAATTCACAATTTTTTTATTTAGTCAACTTTTTCAAGTTAATGTTCAACCAAACCACTCACTCTATGTATCTCTACCAAAGTAGCCTAGATTTCAAATTTTAGATATCAGATGAGAGACTTTAAGGATTACATGACACAAAAGGTTAAAGTTTATTAAACCTCATCAACAGATATTTTCAATTCATTTAATTACAAAGCTGAGAATACATTAATCTTATATCAGTCTGATTCAGTGATAATTCTTAAATCCATATGATAGGAGTTTCTGCCAAAATCTCAGACTGAATTGCATGACATGCAGCTTAAGTTCCTCATATCAGAACAATAAATTTAGCTGACCAACAACTCAATAATGGAGCCAAGGTAGTCACACCAGCTAAGAGATATATGAAGGAAGAGTACAAGCTGGTGGAAGAGTAAATCAGCAATAGAGAAGAGCATCAGAAGAGATTTTTATCATCAGACAGTAGCTGAGTCTGGAATACAGACTGATCAGCTATTTTAGAGATATCAGCAGAGAATACAGTTGAATAGCGCATAGTCAAGAGAATAAATTAGGTTACTTAAACAAAAGGAGTTCATGAGGTGAAGAAGATATGAAATAGGAATGCTCCCCCTGTCTAAGTGCAGTGAATTTCTTTTTAGATTTTTCAAAATTTTATGATATGCACTATCCTACATATGCAGTGTGCAACAATTCTAACAAGGAGAGCATGATGATCAATCAACAGCAAACTAGCTCCCCCTGACAAAATGCATGATGTGCAATGAATCATTTCTTTTCGAATTTTATTTTCTTCAAATTTATGATATGCAATACACTGCTCTATATGAGAACTAGACCCATGGTACTAGGCGAGGACTCGGTCCAAGGACCACCTCACACATGGCAGTAGCATCTAGACATACTCCATATGCCCTTTAGCACTGTTCCATTTAATATATCATGATGGTCATGCAAATGACATATGCAGTGCAAAGCACTCTCATTTGTTTAGTGCAAACAACAGCATGAGAAGAACATCAAAAATCAACCAAGCAAAACAACTGATGTGACACAACCTCGGACTTAGTCAAACAAGCACATCTAAGCATCCAAATGGGCCTTAATGGGCCACCGCTCTCTTCGTTGCACTCTATTCCCGGGGTGACTATGTGATACCAAGGGTGACTTATGGGAATGGACCCTTGCTGGTAGAGGGCCAGCAAGGCCAAGAATTGATTCCCCAAGGTTGGTTGCCCAATTCGATTGGGGCCGACAAAGTGCACTCGGGCACCGGGTCACACTAACCCACGGCGATCACTCTAAGTCATGGACTTGAGGATCGGGCGCTCCTCACGAATTCAGCGGTGCATGAATCAAATATTGAGAGAGCTACACTAGGTGAGCAAGGAAGAGACACTTACTCGACCGGTTTGAAGAAATCGGTCCCGGTCGGAGACGAGGGCGAGCGGGGAGGCGGTGGTTCCCCACACGCCGCGGCGGTGTCGCTTGACCTGCCAAACCACTTACAAAACTACTCCTCTCGCAGGAGGGGGGATCTTGGGGTAGGGGTTAATATGATACATTCAAACACTACCACCACGCAGGGTGGGGCCTTCAGCCGGCCAAGCGGGGAGGGGTTGGTGGACCGAAACGAAGAGAAATGAGAACTAGGGAAGTTGCAGCTTCAATCTGGAATTCTGGACAGGGGGTCGCTGTGATGGCTATGCCGGGTTTGTCCGGACTCCAAATTGATCAAAACCAGCTCCTGAAGCTTCCTGACTGGAAGAGGTGGACTCCAGAATTTTTGGGGAAGCTCAGACGGTCGGAGGTGGCTGCACCAGCAACAGGAAGTAGCCTCCTCTATCTGGCCGCAGGTACTGTCTGGACTGTAACAGCAAGTTGCAGAAGTGACTGAGCGCCCTCCCGAGCTCCGATCAGCACGAAACCAGAGGCATCATCTTCGTGGTCGAGGTAGCTTTCAGCAGGAGGTGACGGAGATGCATTCAGAGGTCGAGAATGGCCGGGGCACCCAGAAGAGTGGGTACTGGTCGGAGTAGACAGCAGAAAACAGAACTAGATAGATCGGGGGAGAAAATTCGTAACTTCTTCCTCCGGTGGCCGAACGGGGTTCTGTTTCTTGATCTTGAAAGATGACCGGTAGAGGAAGAACTTTGATGAAGGGGCTTCAGCCTGAATCCGCTGGGGTTTGTCGTGGCAGAAGGATCTTCCACGCTCTGGTCCAGGATGAAGACCTCTCTGCGCACTGTTGGGAGAATGGCTCTATCTGGCAGCTCCGAGCTCCGATCGTGTTGATTCCACCTCGCCTGTGAATTAGACTGGAAGGCCTTTCCAGAAAGATAGGCCACGCCTTCTGAAGAACTAGGATGAATCCGTGGTTGACGCTGCAACAAGGGCTATTCTACAGATCTGCACAGCTCCAACCTACTAGAAGAAATGAGAGGGAGATGTGGCTTCTTTGGTGGAGGGAAATGGTAGGAATGACCTAAGGGAGAGTGGGGGCTCTTGTGGGGTGGAGAAGGGAGCTAATGGTGATGGGGAATGAGGTGGAGAATGGCTGGAAGCAAGTGCTAGCAGGTGGAGGAGGAAGAGCTACGAATTTAGGGAAGGTGGGTGAGAGGAGAAGGTGAGGGGGGCACAAGTGAGTGGAGGGAAGGGTGGATTTCAAATTCAAAAGGTCTTGGAAGGTGGGTGATTATGTTGGGAAGTGGAGTGCTTGCATTGGAATGGGGTAGATTTGGTTGGAAGGTGGAGGAAGGTGTTGGAATGGGGAGACTTCTACCTAGGAACTAGGGAGTGGAGTAATGGAGGCCATGGGGAAGTGGAGGGCATTAAAGGAGTTGGTTGGAGGTTGGAAGTGGATGGGAGGAGGGAGGAGAGAGAAGGAAATTCGGATTTGGGGTTGGAGGAGAGAGAAAGAGGGGTGAAATAGAGAGATTAAGAGGGGAATGGGTGGGGAATCTCTCCCCTAGGGTCTCTCACCCAAAAACTAGAGGAATCACTCCAATTTGAACTCAAATGGCAAGTTTAACTCAAAAGGATGTAATCATTCATTAACTTCAAATGAGGGGAGTGGGGTCCTATATATAGGCAACCCACTCTTTACAATAAGTCCCTGACAAAATAAACAACTACAAATAACCAAGGGGGTTGGGAGTGCTAATGGGCCTAGTCCAACGAATGGGGCCCAATAGCTTACATTAGACATCATGATGATACCAAACATAGGAAAAATAAGTGCTAGACTTAGGGAAATGACTCAAATAAAATGGAAATACATCAAAATGACTCAAAGGAAAACTACAAAATGGATAAGGGGCCTTAATAGAGTGAGGCCCAAACTCAACTAGCTCCCGAATGTGAAGAAGTGGACCCGAGCCAAAGGGAGTCGTGGGTGATGCCTCCATCAAATCCCCTGGGCCGCAAAGAGCTCGACTCCGTCGAGTAAGGGTCCATCCGGCTAAGGTACCGCTCGAGGAGATCTGGATCCAATCGCTGTAGGTCCTCCCGACTTACCCATGAGTCTTCCAACGGAGGCCGATCCTTCCACCTGACGAGATAGCGCTCATAGACCTTGCTCCGGGTGGTCGTGACCTGCTCATCCAATATTTGTTCAATGCGATCACGCTGAGCTCTTTTGGCTAGTGGACTCTCCTCTCGGGTGGGTGCTCTCTCAAAGGAGGGAGTGGGCTCGATCTCCTCACTAGGTCTCACCGTGGGGCCCTTGTAAGACACTAAGTCGGCGACATTGAATGTAGGACTTACCCCATAATCCTCGGGGAGATCTAATTCATAAGCATTCGCACCAATACGCCTCAAGACCTGGAAGGGCCCAGTCCCACGTGGTCTCAACTTGGAGTTGGCTCCTGGGGAGAGCCTCTCCGTCCTCACCATCACAAAGTCACCCACTTGGAACTCTAAGTGACGCCGGTGAGAGTCGGCCAACCTTTTATACACCTCATTTTTCATGCCAATGTGCTTGCGGATTTCCTCATGCAACTCTCTAATATGTTGTGCAAAAGACTCGGCAGAAATGGACACTCTAGCATGCTGGGGAAGGGGAATGAGATCGGATGGCTTTCTTGGTTTGTACCCATGCACTGCTTCAAATGGACTCATCCCTATTGACTTATTGACGGAATTATTGTATGCAAACTCAGCCTGTGGTAAGATGAGATCCCAATTTTCGGGCCGATCCTCAACAAGACACCTAAGGAGGTTCCCTAGACTCCGGTTGACCACTTCAGTTTGGCCATCCGTTTGGGGGTGGTAGGCAGTGGAGAATTTGAGGAGGGTACCCATCATGTGCCAAAGAGTCTTCCAAAAATAGCTAGTGAATTTGACATCCCTATCGGAGACTATGGTCTTGGGTAGCCCATGGAGGCGGACTACCTCATCAAAGAATAACCGGGCTATATGGGAGGCATCGGAGGTTTTGTAGCATGGGATGAAGTGGGCCATTTTAGAAAATCTATCAACCACCACATAGATGGAGTCATGCTTCCTAGAGGTCTTGGGTAAACCTAGCACAAAGTCCATGCTCAAATCTTGCCATGGGCGGTCGGGAATGGGAAGTGGGGTGTATAGGCCGGTGTTTTGTTTTACTTGTTTGGCCGAAGCACATGTGCGACATTGAACCACTATTTTGCCTACATCCCTCTTGAGGCTTGGCCAATAAAATTGACCCTCAACTAAGGCAATGGTCTTGTGGACCCCAAAATGACCGGCTAACCCACCGGCATGTAATTCCCAAACCAAGAAGTCTCGAAGAGATGTCCGAGGAATGCAAAGCCTTGGTCCCTTGAAGAGGAACCCATCCTCTAAAATGAATCCTTCATGCTCCTTGCTAGAATGAGTGGTCAAGTTGGCATAGATTTGTCCAAAGTCGGGGCAACTAGGATAATCATCCTTGACCTTGTCAAAGCCAATCACTTCCACTTGGATAGTGGATAACAAGGACATCTTCCTACTAAGGGCATCCGCGGCCTTATTATCACCCCCGACCTTGTGTTTGATGACAAAGGTGTAGGATTGTATGAACTCAACCCATCGGGCATGTCGGGCATTCAACTTTTGTTGGGAATTGAGGTATTTGAGTGCCTCATGGTCGGAAAAGATGACAAACTCTTTGGGAAGCAAATAATGTCTCCAATGTCGGAGGGATTGGACCACGGCATAGAACTCCTTGTCATAGGTGGAGTATCTAGTCCTAGCATCACATAGCTTCTCACTAAAGTAGGCGACCGGGTGTCCCTCTTGACTAAGAATCCCTCCTATCCCAATCCCGGATGCATCACAAGTGACCTCAAAAACTTTAGAGAAATCGGGAAGACATAGGACCGGGGCTTGGGTCAACTTTTCCTTAAGCTCAAGGAAGGCTTTAGAGGCGGCTTTGGTCCAAACAAAGGTTCCCTTTTTGAGACAATCAGTTATTGGGCCGGTGATAGTGCTAAACCCCCGAATGAATCTCCTATAGAATGTGGCCAACCCATGGAAACTTCTAACCTCATGAAGGGTGTGGGGTTCAGGCCAATCAATGATAGTTTGGACCTTGTCGGGGTCCATGGAGACTCCTTTGGTTGACACCACATATCCTAGGAAGGTGATGGTAGTGGTCATGAAATGACACTTTCTTAGGTTGGCAAATAAGCTCTCTTGCCGGAGGACGGTGCAAACTTTCCTAAGGTGTTCGAGGTGGGCTTCATGGGTGTGGCTATAGATGAGAATATCATCAAAGTATACCACTAGAAAGTTCCCAATGAAAGGCCTAAGTGCTTCCGTCATAAGACGCATGAAAGTACTTGGGGCATTAGAAAGCCCAAATGGCATGACTAACCACTCAAAGAGACCATCCTTGGTCTTGAAGGCCGTTTTCCACTCATCCCCGGGCCTTATCCTAACTTGGTGGTAACCACTCTTGAGATCTATCTTAGAGAAGATGGTGGCTCCAGCTAGCATGTCCAACATGTCATCAAGCCTAGGGATAGGGAACCTATACTTGACGGTAATCTTGTTAATGGCCCGGCTATCCACACACATCCGCCACGATCCATCTTTCTTGGGGGTAAGGAGGGCCGGGACGGCACATGGACTCTTACTAATGCGGATGAAGCCCTTCCTAATGAGTTCCTCTATTTGCCTCCTAAGTTCGGCATGTTCCGTAGGATTGAGGCGATAATGAGGAAGGTTTGGAAGGGTGGCTCCCGGCACTAGGTCGATTGCGTGTTGCACATCACGCATGGGAGGGAGTTGGTCCGGGAGCTCTTCCGGGAACACATCATGAAATTCTTCCAATAGTTGTTGGATCTCTATGGGATGGGGATTAGAAGGGGTAGGTTCCCCTAAGCATATGACAACCGCACACAAAGGCACCCCTTGAGCAATTTCCTCTTCAAGCTCTCTCCTAGTGATGAGATGAATACCCTTGGTCAACCCCGTGGTTCTACTTTGTTTTGGGGTTTGGATAAGGGCTTGAGTTGGAGGGGTGGAGTTCCCCGAGACTTGTGGAGTGGTGGGGTGTGATCCTTGAGGGAGAGTGTCCCTCTTGGGCATGGGACGAGGTGGGGAAGGGTTAAGACGGATAGTCTTACCCTCATGCTCAAAGGTGCATATGTTGCTTCTTCCTAGAATGGTGGCATCCACATCATAGAGCCAAGGTCTTCCTAAAAGGATGCTACCCACTTCCATAGATATGACGTCCCACCATATTTGGCCATGGTAGGAAGAGAAAGTGAGAGGCACTAGGCATTGGGTGTTGACCGGGATGGAGTTGTTGTTGATCCATGAGACCCGGTATGGACTTGGGTGGGGAGTGAGAGTAAGCCCAAGGAGCTTGACGGTGTCGGGTGACACGGCATTAACACAACTACCACTATCCAAGATCACTTTCCTCACATGGTTTTCTATCTTGACAAAGGTGTGGAAAATTGAAGTCCGTCGCCAATCCTCTTCTTGAGGTTGGGTGAGAGTGCACCTAATGACTCCTAGATGGGAGTTGTTTGAAGGAGTGGAATGATCTAGACCCGACTCTAGATATTGGGCTTCATACTCCTCTTCCCAATCTATTAAGGCTTCATGTTCCTCAATGACATTTTCTTGTTCCTTTTGGGGTTGGACTTCTTCCTCAATAAGCAAGCTAGATAGCCCCTTAGATGGACATTGCCCCGCAAAATGACCATACCCATGACACTTATAGCATTGTTGGCGCCCACTTCCCGGGGTGGCTCCTACACTTGGGCCTTTGGGGTTGTCATCCTTCCATGGAAGAGGGTGACTAGGAGCGGGTTTGTTTGGAGTGATGGGTGGGGGAGGGTTGTAGGACCTTAAAGGGGCATTCCCACTTGGGCTAGGAGCTCTCATGGGGGTGGGTGGAATGGGACGTGGTCCCATGTTTTTGGGGTCGGTGGGTCGGGGAGGGATAAATCGGGAACTCCTAGAAAACCTTTCCACATCTCTAGCAATTTGGTAAGCTATCTCAAGGTTATCCACATCTCTCATGAGTAGTTCCCTCTTGATGTGGCTTTGAAGCCCATTCCTAAAGCGGGATAAGGTGACATCCGCATCCTCATGGACTCCACACTTTAGAAGATAAGAGTCAAATTTTTCAATGTACTCTACCACGGTCTTTCCTTCTTGGGTGAGGCTTTGCCATTCATCTAGGAGCATTTGGTGGTAGGTTCGGGGAAGGTATTTGTTCCTAAGTAGATTCTTCATATCCGCCCAAGTGTTAATAGGCTCATCCCTCCTAATCCGCCTTAGACCCTCTTGATTTAGCCAATAAGTTTTGGCCAACTTAGTGAGATGCATCTTAGCCAATCTAACTCTTCTTTGGTCGGACATGGGGTACCATTCAAAGTATTGGTCCATGGCGGTCTCCCATTCTAGGTAAACACTAGGTTCATGTGAACCGTCAAAGTTTGGGGCCTCTACCTTGATCATCCTTAAAAGGGGGTCATCCGGATCATCCCGTGGACGCCGGTCATGGTTTTGATGGGGGCGAGGTATCTCATGCTCATAATAATGGTCATAGTCCATTTCATCCCTATAAAATTCAGCATGTGGGTGATGGGCTCTTGGGCCGTTGTTCCTTGGGTGGAACTCATCCCTATGAGGCTCTATATGTGGAGGGTGGACTCTTGGGCCTTGGTTCCTTTGGGGAAAATCATTCCTATGATAATCACCATGTGGTGGAGGGACTCTTGGCTCATTGATTCTTGGGTGAGGATCTTCCCTATGAGGTTCATCTTGTGGAGGGGGAATTCTAGGCTCATTGTTCCTTGGGTGGTACCCTTGGTCTTCTAACCGAGCAATTCGGTTGGTAAGGGACTCTAGTTGGGCAAGGATGGTTGTGAGGGCAGCCTCTACCCTTTCTTGGGGTTCCTCCCTAGGAACATCTTGGTTGAGTTGGTGAGGATTGGGATCCATGGTTGGAATCGAAGATGAAGAACCGGGTTGGTAGCTAGTACCACTACGGGTGGACATGCAAGACAAAGGGCCAAAGTGGTTGGACACACAATGCAAAGGTCCTAGGACTTAGACTTGATAGAGACAAGTCAAGGACTTGCTCTGATACCACTTGATGTGACACAACCTCGGACTTAGTCAAACAAGCACATCTAAGCATCCAAATGGGCCTTAATGGGCCACCGCTCTCTTCGTTGTACTCTATTCCCGGGGTGACTATGTGATACCAAGGGTGACTTATGGGAATGGACCCTTGCTGGTAGAGGGCCAGCAAGGCCAAGAATTGATTCCCCAAGGTTGGTTGCCCAATTCGATTGGGGCCGACAAAGTGCACTCGGGCACCGGGTCACACTAACCCACGGCGATCACTCTAAGTCATGGACTTGAGGATCGGGCGCTCCTCACGAATTCAGCGGTGCATGAATCAAATATTGAGAGAGATACACTAGGTGAGCAAGGAAGAGACACTTACTCGACCGGTTTGAAGAAACCGGTCCCGGTCGGAGACGAGGGCGAGCGGGGAGGCGGTGGTTCCCCACACGCCGCGGCGGTGTCGCTTGACCTGCCAAACCACTTACAAAACTACTCCTCTCGCAGGAGGGGGGATCTTGGGGTAGGGGTTAATATGATACATTCAAACACTACCACCACGCAGGGTGGGGCCTTCAGCCGGCCAAGCGGGGAGGGGTTGGTGGACCGAAACGAAGAGAAATGAGAACTAGGGAAGTTGCAGCTTCAATCTGGAATTCTGGACAGGGGGTCGCTGTGATGGCTATGCCGGGTTTGTCCGGACTCCAAATTGATTAAAACCAGCTCCTGAAGCTTCCTGACTGGAAGAGGTGGACTCCAGAATTTTTGGGGAAGCTCAGACGGTCGGAGGTGGCTGCACCAGCAACAGGAAGTAGCCTCCTCTGTCTGGCCGCAGGTACTGTCTGGACTGTAACAGAAAGTTACAGAAGTGACTGAGCGCCCTCCCGAGCTCCGATCAGCACGAAACTAGTGGCATCATCTTCGTGGTCGAGGTAGCTTTCAGCAAGAGGTGACGGAGATGCATTCAGAGGTCGAGGATCGCCGGGGCACTCAGAAGAGTGGGTACTGGTCGGAGTAGATAGCAGAAAATAGAACTAGATAGATCGGGGGAGAAAATTCGTAACTTCTTCCTCCGATGGCCGAACAGGGTTCTGTTTCTTGATCTTGAAAGATGACCGGTAGAGGAAGAACTTTGATGAAGGGGCTTCAGCCTGAATCCGCTGGGGTTTGTCGTGGCAGAAGGATCTTCCACGCTCTGGTCCAGGATGAAGACCTCTCTGCGCACTGTTGGGAGAATGGCTCTATCTGGCAGCTCCGAGCTCTGATCGTGTTGATTCCACCTCGCCTGCGAAGTAGACTGGAAGGTCTTTCCAGAAAGGTAGGCCACGCCTTCTGAAGAACTAGGATGAATCCGTGGTTGATGCTGCAACAAGGGCTGTTCTACAGATCTGCACAGCTCCAACCTACTAGAAGAAATGAGAGGGAGATGTGGCTTCTTTGGTGGAGGGAAATGGTAGGAATGACCTAAGGGAGAGTGGGGGCTCTTGTGGGGTGGAGAAGGGAGCTAATGGTGATGGGGAATGAGGTGGAGAATGGCTGGAAGCAAGTGCTAGCAGGTGGAGAAGGAAGAGCTACGAATTTGGGGAAGGTGGGTGAGAGGAGAAGGTGAGGGGGGCACAAGTGAGTGGAGGGAAGGGTGGATTTCAAATTCAAAAGGTCTTGGAAGGTGGGTGATTATGTTGGGAAGTGGAGTGCTTGCATTGGAATGGGGTAGATTTGGTTGGAAGGTGGAGGAAGGTGTTGGAATGGGGAGACTTCTACCTAGGAACTAGGGAGTGGAGTAATGGAGGCCATGGGGAAGTGGAGGGCATTAAAGGATGTGGTTGGAGGTTGGAAGTGGATGGGAGGAGGGAGGAGAGAGAAGGAAATTCGGATTTGGGGTTGGAGGAGAGAGAAAGAGGGGTGAAATAGAGAGATTAAGAGGGGAATGGGTGGGGAATCTCTCCCCTAGGGTCTCTCACCCAAAAACTAGAGGAATCACTCCAATTTGAACTCAAATGGCAAGTTTAACTCAAAAGGATGTAATCATTCATTAACTTCAAATGAGGGGAGTGGGGTCCTATATATAGGCAACCCACTCTTTACAATAAGTCCCTGACAAAATAAACAACTACAAATAACCAAGGGGGTTGGGAGTGCTAATGGGCCTAGTCCAACGAATGGGGCCCAATAGCTTACATTAGACATCATGATGATACCAAACATAGGAAAAATAAGTGCTAGACTTAGGGAAATGACTCAAATAAAATGGAAATACATCAAAATGACTCAAAGGAAAACTACAAAATGGATAAGGGGCCTTAATAGAGTGAGGCCCAAACTCAACTAGCTCCCGAATGTGAAGAAGTGGACCCGAGCCAAAGGGAGTCGTGGGTGATGCCTCCATCAACAACAATTTCAGATAATGAAATTGAAACAGATTTCAGAACTGACCTGAATTGAGTCCTGGGGTTTTCTTTTTGAGTGCCTTGGTTAACCCCTTTTATTTCTCCCTCCAAGACACACCTGCAAAGTATTTGATCATCTTGATCCTGCAGGGACCCAAGCAGCTTTGGGTCCTGCGTTAGCCCTGGCAAGTTTTCTAAACATTTTCATAGCAACATTATCATCAAATTGCATCAGTGAACAGTCATCCATAGAATGTCCAAATTTTCCACAATATCTACATGAAATGGCTGGTGTTTGATTCTTATGATGCATATTCACAGCAGGGTGATGTTTATAAACATGTTCATAAGATTTTTTGTTATATGCATGAGCAGTTTGATGCTTGTTCTTAACCATCCAACATTCAGCAGATTTATGGCCTGGCTTCCCACAGTTATAGCATAAAATTTTCACAAAAGGTTTTGCAGGGAATTTGACAAAATGGGGTTTAACATAGTTCTTTTGAACATACCAACAGTCCTTGACTGTATGCCCATTTTTCCCACAGTGGGAGCAAGCAAAAGAATTTCTTCTATGAAAACCATTTTTACCCCAAGTAGATCTAAACCAGCACTCAGCAGCCTTGTGCCCAGGCTTATTGCAGTTGAAGCACATAATGTGCTGACTAGAATTGTGTTTAGATCCATATGGATCATGAAAGTGCATGGAAGACCTGGCTTGTAGTTTGTTGTCTTCTTTCATGATAAAACAATCATTCATGAGATGACCATGTTTCCCACAATAATAACATGAAGCATCAGGCTTCCTAGCAACATGGTTTCTATCAAAAGAGTTTCTAGAATGTAAAGTTCTACTAGCATGCTCATCCTGTAACATCAATCCACAATCCTCCATTATGTGACCTCCTTTCCCACAATAATAACATGAACCCTTTTTAATGTGAGTGTGTGAGAGATCATGTGAATTGTGTGTAGCCTTCTTTATAGTAACAGGAGTGTCTTTATCCTTCTTCTGTGAAGTTTCATCCTTTTTCAGTTTTTGATTTTGTTCCACAGTTTTGGGTTTCACAGTGGATTTTTGTGCAGTGAATTTGAAAACATAAGGAGCAGAGGTTGTGTTCTGATTGGTGGCTTTGACAAAAACAGTAGATGTTTCATTCCCATTACTCTTTTTCTTTGTCGGACTATAGCCCAGTCCCTTTCTCTCAAAGTTATCACTCTTTCCAAGAAGCTTATTCAGATTGTCCTTACCTTTGACAAATTTTGATAGAGAATCTTTCAAATCTTTAATCTCAAAATTCAAATCAGCAATTTTAGCTTCATATTTGGATAAATCTGTTTCACAGGAAATTACTTGTTGATGCAAGGCATCATTCAGACTTTTGAATTTTTCTACTTCCTGTTTTAATTCTATTTCCTTGTCAGCTTCAGATAAGGACTTGTAAAGATCATCAACTTCTTGTTGAAGGGATGTGATAGTAAGCTCATATCCAGCTATTTTCTATTCACTGCAACTGACATTTCCATTTAACATTAAGTTGATGGTTTTTAGACTCTCAATTTCTTGTTCAGCATTCATCAACCTATCAGAATTATCCACACTCACACACTTGCCTTTTTCCATTGTTATTAGCCTATCTGTCAACTGGGTGTTTAGATGTTTCAACTCATTGATTTCCTCTTGCAGTTTACCATTCTGCTCTACGAGATCAGCATCAACCACCCATTCATCTGAGAGAGACTGACATTCATGAAACATTTCCTGTTATTTTTTAGAATCTTTCTGTAATTCTATGTTTACAGATTTTATGGCATTAAGCTTTTCAATCAGCAATTTGTTCTCCTGTCTAAGTTTCTCTGATTTTTCATCATTTTTATTGGAGAACTCTTTAAGAGAGTCATTTTCAGATTTCAGCTTGTTTAATTCAGACTTAACACATTCAATTTCTTTCAGCAAATCCTTGCTCTGAACAGAATCATGACTAGCTAGACTAAGCTTCTTTTCAAGTTCAGAGATTTCTTTCACATGATCTTTATTCTCAGTTTTCAATAAAGAAATTTGTTTCTTCAACATTAGAGAATCAGACATACAGGCATCATGAATATTTTTCAATTCAACACACTTTCTACAAGGAGAACTTGAACTATCTAAACCAGTACCCTTCTTCAATTTTTTATACTGTTTTCTTAACAGTTCATGAGATTCAAATAATTCAGCATAAGCATTCTCCCAATCTTCTAGAGAAAAATTCTCGAAGAGATTTACCTCATCATCATCATCTTCAGTCTGACTGCTGCCTTGATTGCTGCCAATTGGATTACTTCTGTTAGCCATCATGCAGTTGTCCTCGTTTACCCTGTGAAATTGCTTCAGCCTATCCTGGATGTCCTTTGCTGAGCTGCAATTATGAAGACAAGACCATAAGGCTCTGTCAGTAGCTGCTTTCAACAGGTTAAAGGCTTTCTGATTTTCTCCATCCTTTGATCTGTGTCTGTCGGTCCATTTGGACACTTTCGTTGGTAAGGTGTGAGGACCTTGTGAAATTAATTTCCACAAATCAGGATTAGCAGAATTTACATAGGCATGTAAAGCAGTGTACCACTGACTGAAACCAGAACCATTAAAGACGGGTGGTAAAGCCATTGAAAAATAAATAGTAAATAAGTTCAAGGCAACAGGAACAATTATGCACTAAAAATAAATTAGCACCTAAGACAGCAAGATCGAATCTGCAGGTCGCTGGACCTTGTATGCAGACACCGCTCTGATACCAATTGTTAGAATGAAAGGCCCGGATACAGAGGGGGGTGAATGTATCCCTCTACAAATATGGCCTAATTAAAATTCTAATGCTCAGTAATGCGGAATTAAAACTGTTGCAGAAATAGCCTGAGGAACCTTAGAAGGATCAAAGCAAGACAGCAACTCAAGAAGCCCTCAAACGATCCTAAGCAAGCATCTAATGCGTAGCAATTAAGTGAACATATAAGAAACTCAATTAACCTCTAGGATAGAGATAATCAATTAAATCACGGTCCTAGCATGCATCTAGCGGAAGCAGGCAATCAAACAAACCACAGCACGATGAATTTAGGTGGTTCGGTCAACAGACCTACGTCCACCCCTCACTCCAAACCAGAGTGAGGGTTCCACTAGTAACACTAGCACAGCAGACTCAATCTGCAACAAAGGCTGCCAAACAGCTTGACCAGGGGAACAACCTCCCCTCTTCCTCCCAACCGGAGGGACACCCCAAGTGACTCCCAGCCACTTGGAAACTAGAGACACACGGTCTCTCTTCCTCCAGACCAGGAGGGAACACCTAGCCTTGTAACCCACAAGACCAGAACCGGAGATGAATCTCCCTTCCTCCAAACCAGGAGGGAACCCACAAGTGACTCCCAGCCACTTGGAAACCAGAGACACACGGTCTCTCTTCCTCCAGACACGGAGGGAACCCCTGGACTTGCTACTCACAAGCCCAGAACCGGAGGAACAAACCTCCCTTCCTCCAAACCGGAGGGGAACCTAGAGACCCAAGTCTCTCTTCCTCTGAACCCCAGAGGGAAGTACACTTGGAGATAAATCTCCCTTCCTCCAACCCGGAGGGAAACAACCGATGACACCCTGTCAAAGGCAACCAGAGACGCAAGTCTCTCTTCCTCCACACCGAAGGGAACCAACCACAAGTAGCACCCAGCTACTTGCAAACCGAAGACACAAGATCTCCCTTCTCCTGAGTCCACAGGAGGAACCCGATCCCCAACAGGGCAATCGGAAGGACAACAAGTGAATAGTTCAAAAGAAAATCAAAAATCAGCAATAGAAAGCTGAAAAGATAAAATCAAATGTGGCTCTCGCATGAGCTGGCTGGCCTGGATTTGATCCACGGTCCAGCAGGAACTTCTTCTACTGCTTCTCTCTTTCTCCCAGCACGAACTCTCTTTTCTTCTTCTTCTTCTTTCTTACTTCTTCTTCTTCTCACAACTTCTGCCTTCACCTTCTTCTCACTCTCTGTATCTCACTGTCTCTCTTTCTTTTTCTTCTTCTGCTCTCTCGATCTAGCTCTCAACCTTCTCTCTCTCTTCTTTCTCTTCTACACCTCTTCTTCTTTTCTGGCTGCTTCTACTTCAGTCACTCTCTGCCCACACGCACCCTCTTCAGAGGAAGAAGACACATATATATAGCAGCAGCAGATTAGGGCAGCGTGTGCTCTCCACGATTCCCGTCCAAATGCTTCAGTCCACGTGGAGGCTCCTCTGCATCTCAGATCACGTGCCAGATGCCAGCCTCGTATCACGTGCCCCACTCTACATAGGCTCCACGAACAGTACCTGTCACACAGTCATAGGAGATTAATCAGAAGGATAGAATGTATAGACTTTGAAGACTTAGCCAACGAGTGTATTGACTTGAACAGCTAGCCACGAGTGTATAGACTTAAGATGTGATAACAAGTGTGTAGACTTGAACTTAGAAATGAATGTATAGACATTAGAACAGCAAAAGGTGCACTATACTGAAAATGACACGAGGTACATAAAATGACTACAGCACGAGATAAAAAGAAAACGACACGAAGTGCATATAGTAACAAGGCTAACACTACAAAGAGAACGACACGAGGTCAGATGAGAACAACACGAGGTGAAGAAGGAAATAACACGGAGTAAAACGGTAGTAAAACACGCGATCAGAGGAAACCTGGACGAAGATAGAAAGAGACAACACGAAGACATAAAAATAGAACTAACATGAAGACTCAAACATAAAAATAACACGAAAACATAAAAATAACATGAAGTCATAAAAATAAAAGATAACACGAAGACATAAAAACAACACGAAGACATAAAAACAAAAGATAACACGAAGACACAGGAAAACGACTTGAACTCGAGAACGACACGGGCTGAGAACAACTCGAAGATGAAAACAGAAACCGACACGAAGTGTAATCACAAAGCAAGAAAGACACGGGGTCTTGGAAGAAACAACACGAATACAGAAGACTCGAAGGCATAGGGGTGACACAGATGGAGCGACACGAGGTGAAATAGAAAGCAGCACGAGGTGCTGCAGTGTTTAGCACACGATGGAACAAATAACGACACGAAGACAACTGGAATGATGTGTGTAACAGTTCGTTGTACATACTTCCAATGTACAGACTTCATATGATCAGACCAATGTGCATACTTCCCTTCGATGCATCTACAGTGCAATGTATTGGCTTGACAAACATTATGCAATGTATGGAATTTGATGAATGGCCCAATGTATGGACTTCGCGAACAAGATGCAATGCTGACCAATGTATACACTTGGCAAAGAGAGTGATGCATGAACTACCCTGTACAGACTTTAAGACTTAATGCGCAAGAAAAAGTAGACAAAGCAGCATGGCGTCAACCCAGCTGATCCACTGCGTCAATGCATCCATTGCACCGCACCCATATTAGTGAAAGACAGACATGCAGACATGATCTATGCCATGCTCACAGTTAAACTGTGTACCAAGTTCTGAATGAAGTAAACACATATGACATGAGACGGACGCTGTACATACTTGATGCATGTGAACAGTGAGACGGATGTATAGACTTGATGAACTGCAACATGAACATTATCAGCAGAGAAGCAATGCACAGAACAGAAATCAAGCACAAACCAATTTATCACAGCATGACTCAAGCATACACATGCATTTTTCACAATTCAGACATGGCACACTCATGCAATCTCCCACAGAATAGATCAGACATATTCAAGACAAAGTGGTGACTCAATTATGTTGCTATCATTAAAACACCACATCATCAACAAAGCACAAGGGGCACAACAATTATGATTGACTGGCGGGGGACGTCCCCATTTTCTCCCAGAGCGGGTAGCATGTGCCGAAGTGGAAGCTTCAGCATGGTTGGCTTCCAATGGCGTGGCTGACGCCTTTGTGTCGTCATCCTCCCCAGGTAAGGTGAATAACACGGAGAGCGTATTGCAGTGCACTATCATGGTTTTCTTTTTTCTTCTGTTCTTTGGCTGCCCTTTCATCTTCTGGTGCTCTGACTTTGCTGGCTCCTGCCCCCAGAAAGGTTCAGTCTCATCTTTTTCCTGCTTTTACTCTGGTTTTTCTTCAATGGTCAACTCTTCCAGCTGCTCCCAGAGTATGCAATCCTTCACCAGTAGGGGCTTCGGCTCATTCTGCTCATATTCGTCGAGTCCGTTGATGTACTGTTGGAGACGTTTTGCCTCAGGACATATTTCTTTTTGTGTGGGAAGCGGAGTCTGTCTCCTCCGATTATAGGTAGGGATTCGGATGACTGGCTGTATCTCAGCTACATGCCGAATCGGCTTTACCGGGGGCGGCCCCGACTTCGAAGTGGCATTCCGAGTGGATGGTCTAATCGTTCTCGCAATAGGTACCCTCTTTCTGGTCTTCACTGGCTTTGTCTGCCATCCCTCCCGATCCCTTAACGGGGTAAAGAAGCATGCTTCATAAGTGTGCCTGGTGCATTCTTCAACAGCCTCTTCGGGCAACTGTTGATATACATAAATCATATTTGCAGCCATCCTCATTGCTGGAGGTTCATGGGGGCGTGAAGGGTTCACCTGATATTCTCCCAACTGTAGCTCTCCCTTTTTGAACATACTTTCCATGACATCTTTGAAGACGTAGCAGTCTTCTATAGCATGCCCCAATGCCCGGTGATATGGACAGAATAGTGGGTCATCTTTCTTTGTTGCATCTGCAGGTCTTTTTGGTTCGGGCAGCGTTACTTTGTTGAACTTGTAGGCCCAACTAAACAGTGCACCCGTCTTCTCTTTGGGGAATGAATATGCCTTCCTCATTTTATTTCTCAGGGAGATCTTTTCTTTCATTTCTACCGGGCCTGCCGGAGGAGCATCAGTTTTCTTTCCTTTTTCTTTCTGCTGTTCAAAGGTACCGAAGTCAACAGTGTTGGCCTCTGAATGCGATGGCCGTCGATCAACAGCCTTCCCCTTTTGCATAGCAGGGATATTGGCGGTCGGACGCTTGGACAAGAACGTTTTGACCTCCGCTACTATATTATTCAACCGGTCAAATGTTTTGACATCTGCCCCGATCATCTTTTCCAGCACCTCCCTTCTGAGGTTTTGTTTGCATATCTGCACTGCATCTTCTTGATGGGGAGGTCGCCTGCATCTCATAGCCAGATTCCTCCATCTTTTTATATAATCCAGGGCGGTCTCATCTTGTTTCTGCCTGAACGCATATAGCTCAGCTATTGTGATTTCTCTTTCTGTAACATGAAATCTGTCTCGGAACTTCCGCTGCATATCGGGCCAGTCAGCTACTGACCCGGCGGGCAAGCTGGAGTACCATTCAAAGGCTAACCCTGTAAGGGACGAGCCAAAGAATTTCAATAGATATGCTTCATCAGCCGCCAGGTCGCCCATAACTATGGTGTAGTAGGCTATATGTTCCCTGGGGGAGCCTTGGCCGTTGAACTTTTCAAACTTCGACGGCTTGCTGACGCCTGGTGGTAATTTCTTAGCAGCATAATGTGCAGGGTATGGTACTTTGTAGATGTCATAAGTACCGGAATCGTCCCCGACTTTCTCAGACAGATTCATCTCAACGATCTTTTCTATCATCAGTTTATTTGCCACAGTCGGATCCACTGGTTCTGGAAAGAAATATGCCTGCTGATGACTGAAGGGGGTCGTCATGGCCGTTGTGTGCAGCGTCGGCTGGGATGCCGGCACAGCAGATTGTGTTTGAGAGGCAGAGGGCTGGGCTGCCACCTGTTGTGGAAGAGGCTGATTTGGCGCTTTGCCTTCACTATTCAAATGAGGAACAGCTGGGACGGCCACCTCGGTTGAGCTGGAGGTTTGTCCTGCCGGCTCGGCATGCTTAGAAACAGGTGTCTGCTCATTTCTCTCATTCAACTGTCTTCTGAGAGACTCAATTTCCCGCTGGTACCTCATGAACATCATCTGGATCATGGGATCCATGGTGGCTGGAATTTGCATCTCCCCTGAAGTCCCTTCAGCGGGGTCTACGAGAGGATTCTCTTCTTCTTCAGTAGTCACCACATTTACTGTCATCGTGGTGACTCTTCGGGCCTCATTGACGGCCGAGAGGTCGTCTTGACTGGCAACTGCTAGCTTATCTTTTGCTGCCTTGCTTCTTCTTGTGATGGCACCCGGTCTGGATGCCAGGTTAATCAACTCTTCTGGCTGTTCTGGTAACATACCATATCTTCCGGCGACGCCGGCCATGTTGCAAGCGAGAATCTGCATTCTTCCCCTCTGCCTGCGAATTCTTCTCTTGACCTGTCCGGGATATGTCAGACGGTCAAATACAGACATTCTCCTTTCTTCCCTTTCTTTCTGGTAGATGTCTTCTTCGTATCTGGCCCTACGGCCATCTTCATAGTCATTGGAGTTAGAGGACGACGCCTCTAGCATCACTTCTTCTCTTTACTCTTCTTCCTCAGTGCCCAAGGCACGAGATAGTCTTTATTGCCCCAGGGAGGAATTCCCAAGGCAATGAAAGTAGTCTTGAACCACCCGGTTCATCTCTTCCTGGCTCTGCCCTTGTAGCTTCGCACGGGGCAGCAGCCTTTCCTGGGTACTTGGCTGATAGGCCAGCCTTGAAACTTGAGTAGCCAGGTACTCTGACCTGGGGTATCTGAACACATCAGCCTGCCTGGCGCAGGCCTGGGATCTTTGTGGAGCAGCAACAACAGTAGCTTCCTCCATCATGCTTTCATCCTTCTTTCGAAGATCTCTGCCCCCACTCCAGGGGTGAGGTACAACAACATCTTTCTCTTTCTTTTCCCATCTTCTGTCCCCGGCTCTGGGACGGGCAGTAACATGGTCTTCTTTCTTCTCATTTCTTCTGCCCCCAGCCCTGGGACGGGCAGCAACATCTTTCTCCCGAGCTGGTGCCCTGCTCTGGATCTTCTTTGGCAGCCAAACTTGTTTGAACTTGGTCGGCCTGGGCGCTAATAGTTGCTTTCCCTTGTTTTCCCAGTCGGCCCTCCTGATGGCCAGTGGCTGGAATCTGTTGTTGGTGTGAACTGATGGAATGACCCTGTCGGGTCGTGCATCTCTGGGGCAGCCATTGAGGTTCACCCTCATGCTTCCCACCATCATTGTCTTTCCCGAGGCCGAAGTGCGACCTCCAGTTGCAGCGGACCGGCTCCTCCGGTCGTTTCTTCTTCTCCTACCAGCAGTGGCGGAGACAGCAGTCTTCTTCTCCAGGTGATGGACCAGGCAAGAAACAGCAGTAGGGACAGCTACCACCTTTTCTTTCTTAGCTTTTGGTGCTGCCGCGGCCTCTATTGTAGCGACGCTTTCAGCTTCATTGTTGACTTGTAGCAAGTCAACAAATACGAGGCCCAGGCAGTTGGGTAGACCCACCGCCAGGGGCATGGATCCGAATCCCATTGGCACCGCCAGGTACCCTCCGCAGACGTGGCCGTCAACCACCTGCTTGCCGAAGATAACACCAGCTAGTCCAGCCTCCATCTGTAGCTTCTGCGAGTAAGATTAACACACAGTTAGAATTTTGAGAGAGGCCGCCGGGCCTCCCGCTTTGGCGTAGAGATGAAGGGAGACTAGGTCCCACCGGGCGTGCTAGACTTGTGGGCGCGCTTTTCGTTTACATTCTTATTCTTTCATTTTTGTTGTTTATTTATTGGCGTGCCAGTCACATATGTGATGATTTCATTGTGCGCTCGATCTGACCTTTAATCAGTCGATTGTGAGTGATCGTGTCTGGACCAAAAGTCCGTCATACCATAAAGGTTATGACGTTAATTACGTCCTCCCTAAGAAGGACAACCCTTGATTAAACGCCAAAGACAGGAGGAAAGTAGCGGCAAAATAAGACTCAAATGAGAGGGAGTTGGTTTACTCGCAGAACATCAAATGGACTGAATAAAGCAAGGATACATCAAGTATGGGATAAATCCGGCAGCATATCCCCATTATCTTGGACTATACCAAGTGGGAATAAGAAGCCATCCATGCAGCGGCAGGATGGAATCCGTAAAAGATCGGGCGTATTTGACCCGGGATCCGGATGGGGACCGGTATGACATGACACACCCTATGCAGGTGCGATGTCTTATTAATATTCCCCTTTGAGGGACCGTAGGAGGACATGCGATGGCAAGACTCCATAGGCCTGGCAGGGTTAGGAAAGCATACCGTAGTCACTTAATAATGTAGGTGAATTTTGGCAGCATTTCCCCTAATCTTGGATTATGCAAAGGGGAAATAGGTGATCATCCACGGAGTGCCGGGATGAAAACCAAAGGGAAAGGCACTGGGCCCGGCACAGTGAGGTGTTGGGGATGGTTCCCCATTTATTTGCTCCATGGAGTATACCCTGTGACCTGAAGATATCCCTTGAATTAATGTGACAGTGTGCTCAAGGGTTGGGCAGAGGAGTAGAGGCTCTCGGCGCATCACAATGAGCGTAGGCAGGCTTCCCGGCGTGAGAACGAAAGGCTCTCGGGGCGCCTCTAAAAGGGCTTATCAGTGTGGTCAAAAGGGGTCTCGGCGCACTCTTTTTGCAAAGGCGGAGGGGTTCTCGGCGCGTAGCTCTCGGCGCGCCAACCGCCGGGAGCTATTCACCCCGCCGAGGGACGCTTGCGCCGAGAAGGTGAAGGCCTCAGGGCCAGGAGGGTTTATGGTTTGATTACGATGCTCTGTTCTGGGGATTTCTTTGGGGTTCGGATGATAACTGGGAGGAATTAGGATGCAGACGAGGGGGGAGTCAAGGGCCCTATCAGGTTAGCATCAAGAAGTCATGGGTAAAGGTGATTCGAGGGACTGAAGTCACTGAGCGTTCGAACCCTCTAGAATAGGCTTTATGCCATTCATGTTGCCGGCCATCCAGGGGATCAAGAGATGACTGTCTCTGATCCCTGTGATGGCCTCGATGGCTTGGAAAATTCGAGGAGACTACAGACTCCATTGCGTTGAAATCATCGACGCTGTCGGGGGAGAGAGAGAGGACAGAACCCAAGAATCCATGGAGGTAAGGATCGGGGCTCTGTACTAGCTTCCTCGAAACCACAGGAACGACGAGCAGCAGAGAGTGCCTGCCAGTTGCCTGGACTAACGACAAACACCCGGAACCACATATTCATCGATCGAAACTCGCAATCGGAAAGGTAACTACCACTATCATCAGAAAGGGGTGAGAGAAGGGAGACCCAAATTTCCATCCATTCAATCGATTCTATTGTTTATATTCCATCGACTACAGAGGTGTAACTCGAATGATAACCAGTAAAGAACTTTTAGCATCATTCGAATAGAATACAAATCCCACATAAATGTGGTATAAGGAGCACATATGAAAGAATGAAATAAAGCCCATTCAAAACAATAGAAAGATGGGAGGTAGTATGTTCAAAGAGAACACAGACGAGAACAGTATGCATCGGGGAAAGAAAGACAAAGAAAGATGGGGGAGGGCGGAGCATTGACTCCTCTCCCTCCCCCCGACGCCCACCTTCTTCTCCTTTCGAACTCCGCAGTAGCCCTTTTCTTCTTGTCTCTTCGATATTTTCCTATCTATCTGTTCTCTCCTTTTTTGTTGACGTCTCTCTCTACTCTCCCTTCCTGCCTTTTTTTTTCTTTCGAGAGAAAAGGGGGGTTTTATAGGCATAGCAGTCCCTTCTCGGCATGGTCCTTCCCGGCGCGCAGAAAACAACTTTCCGGCGCGCTCTTGTCAATCGGGGAGGCTTCCCGGCGCCAAGGGGTGTGGCTTCACGGCGCCCCCTATGGGCTTCGGGCCTTGTGAGGATCTCCCGGTTCCACATTAGTGAGCCCATTTGGGCTTTAATATCTTGAACTCTCTCGTTATCAAGTCTGGACGATCAAAGACATATAACGTGTCTTTTCATTTGTGAGTTCTTCGAACCTGTCAGAACAGGTGAAGGTCTATTAGTAGGTGAGTTGACACAGTCTTATCAGAATATTTCTTGGGGTTCTCATCAGTCAATAGACTGTAATTCTTCATCAGTACTACCATCAGAGCGACGACGATACCGGACATCGGCTTGACCGGGAAGGGCCTCAGCCGGGTGGTAGCTTTAGTGACGACTATTCTGTAATTCTGGCTTTGCAGGAATTCCTGAGAGCTTCATGTCTGATTCAATCTTCTCTTTGGTCTCATCTTTGTTCTCAGTTATATTGCAGGTGTCAACATATACCCACACACACTCAAGCTCCCAGTCATTCTACCACTCAGGACTCGCCAGCGGCACGCCTCTCCCATTTGTCCGTCTGGCGGCACAGCCTTCCCTGTATTTGCACAGCGGCACACCTTCCTTGGCCGCCCGGCGGCACACTCTCCTTGGCTGCTTCAGCGGTACGCCCCCCTTTACAGGCCCGTTCAGCGGCACACCTCCACTATTGGCCTGCCCAGCGGCACACCCCCCTTTACAGGCCCGTTCAGCGGCACACCTCCACTATTGGCCTGCCCAGCGGCACACCCTTGGACTGTCAGCCTGGCACCCCTTGGCCACCATCTCTCTGGTGTACTCGTAGCTTGTCTCAGTCTAGTGGTTCGTCTTTCGTTGTTTTCACCGAGTTTTTTGAAGCTTTCTTAAAGGTGTCGTTGCCTCGGCACGCACCTCAAATTGTCGGGTTCCGCCACTCCCTGTGGGCGCGTTCCCTGTACCTCCCTTACCATCCGGGTCAAGGGGAGATGCTGCCGAATTTTCGTCAAAATTAACCTAATGACAACAATAATAAAAGAAAAGCAATAATACAGAAGGAAACAATAAATAAACATAATAAACACCAACGAAACGGTTTCGCTAAAATAACCAAAAGAAAACCCCTCGTGTGCCCTTCTTAAGCTCCTTGAGCAGCAGTCCTGTCAGATCAGGCTTGTTATTAGTGTGAGTTAATCTGAAAGGAAAGAAAGGACGCATCGAGTAAGTTTGATATTTGAACTGAGCCTATGCAGACTTGATGCACAAAATGCAGTGTGCATATAAGAAAGTATGTACAACGAAAGTGAATGTACAGACATGCTATCAAGGAGTGTGCAGACATTGTGTGTACTGTGCAAATGATACACAGATATGCTACTGAAGAATGTACAGACTTGGAATGTGTGAACTGCAGTTTGCATCTATCAAGATGAAAGTATGCACATTGAGGATGAATGCTCAGGCATGCCGTCAAGGAATGTACAGACTTTGCGTGCCTGCGCCAAGACGATGTACAGACTTTGCGTGCACGCGCCAAGACGATGTACAGACTTTGCGTGCGTGCGCCAAGACGATGTACAGACTTTGCTACCTAGTGTTTATGCATGAATGCATCCTGTATAGACTTGATAAAGTGATGTATGAACTTAAATGAACATATCAATAACGGTTGTACAGACTTTGGGTGCTTGTGTATGCATGAGGGCGATGCACTGACTATGTATATGCGTGAAGAACACTGGCTCTGGCTGTATATGTTAGGTTCGGTGCAAGTATTCAGAGGGGGGGGGGTGAATGAATATAGCATATAAAAACTTTCACGCAATATAAACTTTCGCTCAATTAGAATTTCACTCACTCAACAGATTAAACACTTAGAACACAGTCTGATCAATTCATCTATTGAACCTGTAATCAAACACTTGGAGCGCCCCTATGCAAACATCTAGCGGAAGCAGACCATAAGCAATCAAACCACAATGCAAGAGGGGTTTTTAGGTGGTTCGGTCCTGCAGACCTACATCCACCCCACACTCAACCTGAGTGTGGCTTCACTAACAGCTGGGCAACACAGCTTGCCAACAGACACTGATACACAGCTTACCCAGGGGAACAACCTCCCCTCTTCTTCCTACACGGAGGGAACCTCTAGTAACCCACGGTCACTAGAAACCAGAGACTCACGTCTCTCTTCCTCTATACCAAGAGGAAACCCCACTAGTAGCAGCCACGTGGTACCCGCTACCAGTGAACCAGCCAGTAGCACTCTGCTACCAGCAAACCACCAGAGGCCTAGCCTCTCTTCCTCCTAGCCCGGAGGTAACCCACTAGCAGCCCCCCTGCTGCTTGCAAACCGGAGATCAGATCTCCCTTCTCCTGACCCACCAGGAGGAACCCGACCTCAGTCCAGAGGATCGGAAGAACAAGGATAACCAAATGAAAAAGGAAAAACAAAAACATGAAATGAAATTAACTTCAGCAAACAGAAAGCTGAAAAATGAAATGCACAATGTGGCTCTCAACGGAACTGACTGGCCTGGATCTGATCCACGGTCTAGTAGGAACAGATCTCCCTCGATCTCACTCTCTTTCTTCACTCTCTCTCTCTCTCTCTTTCTTTTCTGCTGCACTTCTCTTCTTCTCTCGATCTCTATTCTCCTTTTCTCTCTTTCTCTTTTTCTTTTCTTCTGCTGGATCGTGGAAGCTCTCTCTTCTTTTTCCCTTTCTTCTCTCAGCTTCTGCTCTCTGGCTACGATCACGATCAACCTCCATCTGAAGACGAAGGCTCCAATATATACCAGCAGCAGTAGGGAGATAGGGCGTGTGCTTCCCACACCTTCCGTCCAGAAGATTCCTCCTCGGATCACGTGCTCAGCATTTCAGCCTCTAGGATCACGTGCAAGTCTTGATGGCCTCATCCATTAAACTTCATGTGAAGTAATGGACATCAGCCCAAGGTGTCAACGCTTCCATCGTGCAGCGTCGCCTCAGCTCCTCAAGCGAGATGCTGACGCCCTTGGCAACTGGCCAATGCGTCAACGCATCCAGTGTCAGCGTCGACGCAGTGAACAAGACAGAAAGCGAAAGACGCCCAATTGTGTCTACGCAGTCAGCCAAGTGCGTCAACGCACTAAAAGCACAGAACCCAAAGGCAGTGTTCAGACTTGGTAAGTCTGAGCCAATGTACATACATCAAGTGAAGACCAGTGTATAGACTTGTCGTGAAAACCAGTGTACAGACTCTGTGATGAAAAGCTGATAGAGCGAGCGATGTATAGAGTTGGAGAAGAAGACGCACTATTCACGCTGTAGAGACTTGAGCGTTGTATAGACTTGGAACGGCTTCAAGGCAATAATGTACAGACTTTGAAATAAGGAGTGTACAGACTTGAAAGATCAAGGCCACCAATGTATGGACTTCAACACAAACGAGAAGATCGGATGAACAGACTTTGAAGCTTAACATAGACGGTGGATGTATAGACTTCATGAACAAGATGCAATGCTGACTGATGTATACACTTGGAAAGTAGAGTGATGCATGAACTACCCTGTACAGACTTTAAGACTCAATGAGCAACAAAAAGTAGACAAAGCAGCATGGCATCAACCCAGCTGTTCCACTGCGTCAACGCAGCAAGTAAACCAGCAACTACTGCGTCAACGCAGTGTCCTTGTAGCCTTCAACGCAGCTAGTGAACAGACAGCCAATGCGTCAACCCAATCTCCAACTGCGTCAACGCACTGCATGAACAATTAGCCACTACGTTAACCCAATCTAGCCATATTCATGAATTAGCTATTCAAGCAAACAATCAGATATTTAAGCAGTCAAACAGTCATCTAAATTAATTAGCACACCTCAGTGTGACTCATGATGTGTCAGCCATCATCAAAACCACACAGGGGCACAACAATCTCCCCCTTTTTGATGATGACAACACTATGAGTTACACTGACTTAGACATATTAGATTCTTCTCTGATGCGGGACGGACTCAGGAGACGACACTATATGGTGCCACCCTCGGACTCTAGATGAAGACGCGACCAGCAGCACACACCAGGGAGACACTAAGCCCGACACTACGAGCTCCTAGTGGTAAAACGTCGCTAACAGAAGTGGAAGCTCACTCGTCGTCCCAAGCGAGGGAAAGCGCGGACCGTGCGCGGTTAAGGAACCGGCGGAGGTCAAGGGTAGTCCGACTCAACTTCCGGACTCGGATCGAGTCGCGGGACGGGTCACTCTCACTCTCACAGCGGTGACATGGACACACGGGCTAGTACCTACACTCTCGGCAGCGGCAAAAGACCATATACTAGCTAAGCAAATGAACGCCAAGAGGTTCGGACCATTACCTCCACGCTCCCGGCGTGGCGAAGACAACGCCGGCCGAATCACGGACTCCCGGTTAAACAATATCACAGCAATACAAAGATTTGACCCACTCCACGCAGGGAGGTAAAAGGTCACATGTGGAGCCCGGGAATCACGCAACTCGGGTTGACGGGCAGCATCTTGATGTCGCCCGGCGGTGCCGAACTCCGCGTTTTAGTGCTTTCCGAACGGCGGGTTCTGCGGGCCCGTGGGGCCCACGGGTGGCGCTGGCCTCCGGATCTGCAGGAGTGGGTCCCACTGTGATGGGGACCCCTGGTGGCACGTCTCCACGGAAGGCGGTCGGCCGGGAACACCGACCGGTGGCCGAACAACTCTGATCTCCAAGCTTTTGGAATGCTGCCCACGGATTTCTGCTTGCTGTTTTCAGGTGCGCGCTCCGGCGAAAACAGCTGCTGCGGTCGATCCCGACGTCGGATCGGGACGCATGAGCTATCGTTGGAAAGCTCTCTTCAAATGCTTCAATCTAGACTCAAAGAGATCTGATGGATCTAGCTGGATCTAGACTTTAATGAATTTACAAATCCCTGTTGTACAGTAACCGAGACATCAGATTTACAGGGTACTTGTCTGAGAACCACCGTTGACCGCCTACTTTCCGTAGGAATCAGACTTCAAGCTCTTCTTCAACTTTGTAGATATTCAAACCATGAAGCTGGGACAATTTTTAGAATTGGATTTGGAGCTGGTGGTGATTTGATAGGATTTTTGGAGTGTCTGATGGTCGGATCTAGGAACTGGCAGAAAGTACTGTATCTAGGACTGAGAACGAATTTTAGAAAATATGAAATGGACGAACCAAAAATTAAAAAAAATGGTGGATGAAGGGATGGATGTAAGGGACACCCAGTTAAATTGGGAGAACCAAAGAAAATCAAAAAAAGGACCTAAGACTTGAAACTCTGGGCGGGTGGAAATGGAAACAGACAGTAGACAGATCTGAAAACTGTGATTGGACGAAAATCAAAAAATACTAAATGAGATCTTTATGACCAACCAAAATTCTTAGGACGTGCTGGACACCTCTGGGACATCCAGTAAAAGTTCCAGCTCGATCTGAGGCCGTGGCTGAGACTGGAATTTCGTGGAAGTGGCTGTGGTACTGCATGGACAGAACTCCGGCGAAGGCGATGGCGGTGCGGTGGCGGCTCGTGGCGGCGGCGGCGATGACCGGAACTGATAGGGGAGGAGTCACACCTCCAGAGGCAACCTTCACAGCTGCAAGGGGGAAGAGAGGGGCGCACCAAGCTGGAGCTCCAACAATTTCTTGATTCCAAATGGCATTAATTCATCAAAAATGAAAATTACAAGCATATATAGGTCACCAATCTAATCAATCCTCCACCGTTGGATCTAGGGGTGGGAGATTGAGGGCTAGGATTGCATGTGACCATCCACACAAATGAAAATTAAAAAAAAATAAAGGGGGGGGGGGGCGGCCTATTGACTAGAATGGCAAGGATGTGGAAGTTGGACTTGGTAGGTGGGGGTAGGTGGCCTCTCATTTGGACTTTTCAAGTCCATTGTCCCCCATGTGTCCAAATACCATTCAAACTTCTAGATGCTCCCATGTGACATATTGACTGGCCCCATGTGGGACCCTAGGCTGAGGTGGCCCAATGTGGTGGGGCCCGGGGGGCCCGTGGGGCCCACGGGGTCCGAAATGCTCGTAAGCCCCTATTACACTCAAAATGGCAAACCGAATGCAACGAAATAAATACAAATTACACACACATAAAGTCTAGCTAAATATAATAAATGGGGAGGCTCAAGGCGGAGTCTCCAAGCTGTCTCCGAGCCACATGGACGCTGAGGTGGCTCGTGTCGTGCTCCGTGTGCGGTACCGGTGGCTCGGTGTGTCGTGCCGATCAACAGCTCGGGTGTCCGCACCAATTCTCCCCGGGTGGGAGAAACTCGACCCTGTCGAGTAAGGGTCTGCATCGCTCCTGTATCGCTCCAAAAGGTCCGGATCAATCTGCTGCAACTCACCATGTGTGATCCATGTGTCCTCAGTAGCGGGCCGTCCTCTCCATCGCACTAGGTAGCGCGGGTAAGATCCACTCCTGGTAACCGTCACTTGCTCGTCCAGTATACGATCTATATGCTCACGCTGCCGTGAAAAAGGGGCTGGAGGTGGAAGTGGACACTCAGGTGTGGGATCACTCTCAAGGGGAGGAGATGGCTCAAAAGGCTCACTAGGGATCACCGCTGGGTCCCTATATGCAACAAGATCCGATACATTGAAGGTAGAGCTTATACCATATTCCTCGGGCAAGTCCACAACGTACGCATTGGATCCAACGCGTTTCAACACTCTGAATGGACCGGCTCCGCGAGCTTGCAACTTCTTAACGGTTCCAGAGGGAAACCGTTCAGGTCTTACCCTGATCATGACGTATTCGCCCTCGTGGAACTCTCGGTGGTGTCGGTGGGCATCGGCTAACTCCTTGTACCGTGCATTGCTGGACTCAATGTGACGACGGATGTCGTCATGCAAACTCCTAACATGCCTAGCAAATGACTCGGCCGACTCCGACACTCTAGCATGGACAGGCATGGGGACAAGGTCAACGGGTTTCCTAGGCCTACGACCTGTGACAATTTCAAATGGACTCATGCCAGTAGACCTATTCACCGAATCATTATATGCAAACTCAGCCATAGGTAGAATGAGATCCCAATCCCCAATGCGGTCCCTAACAAGACATCTCAAAAGATCACCCAGACTCCTATTGACCACCTCGGTCTGACCATCTGTCTGGGGATGGTATGCAGTGGAAAACTTGAGGTGCGTACCCATCATATGCCATAGTGTCTTCCAAAAATAGGAAGTGAACCTAACATCACGGTCAGACACTATAGTGTGAGGCAACCCGAACTTGCACACCACATGAGTAAGGAATAGGCGGGCTACCCTAGAAGCATCCGAAGTCTTTGAGCAAGGGATAAAGAGGGCCATCTTCGAGAAACGGTCAACCACCACATAGACCGAATCATGCTTCCTGGAGGTACGTGGCAATCCCAAAACAAAATCCATGCTGACATCCTGCCACGGGGCATCAGGCACGGGGAGAGGCGTATAAAGGCCCGAGCTTTGCTTCTTCATTTTGGCCGTAGCACATGTACGGCACTGAGCCACGATGTTAGCAACATCGCGCTTCAAGCTCGGCCAATAAAATCGATGCTCCACTGCCTCAATAGTCTTGTTCCGACCAAAGTGGCCGGCTAGACCTCCCGCATGTAGTTCCCACACTAGGAAATCTCGAACCGAAGTTCGGGGAACACATAGCCTGCTACCTCGAAAGAGGTAACCCTCCTGAAGCACATAATCATCATGGTCTCTCGAGGGCCCGGCCTGGAGAGTAGTAAAAATCTGACCGAAGTCAGGACAATCAACATAGGCCTCCTTCATCTTCTCTAGCCCTATGACCTCGGCACTCATGGTGGTAGAAGACATGCTCGCCGACTCAAGGCATCGGCCACCTTGTTCTCCACTCCAGCCTTATGTTTTAGCACAAAGGTGAACTGCTGGAGATACTCAACCCAACGACTATGACGCGAATTCAGCTTCTTTTGGGAATGGAGGTACCTCAAAGCCTCATGATCGGAGTATAAGACAAACTCCTGATGTAATAGGTAATGCCTCCAATGCCTAAGAGCCTGAACAACTGCGTAAAACTCTTTATCATATGTGGAATATCGCAGTTTCGCATCATTCAGCTTCTCGCTGAAATATGCGATCGGGTGGGACTCCTGACTCAAAACTCCTCCTATCCCAACACCCGACGCATCACAACAGACCTCAAACACCTTCGAGAAATCAGGCAGTCGAAGGATAGGTGTCTGGGTCATGCGCTCCTTGATGTCCCTGAAGGCAGCAGATGCGGCCTTCGTCCATACAAATGTGCCCTTACGGATGCAATCCGTGATCGGGGCAGTGACGGAGCTAAATCCGCGGATGAAGCGACGATAGAACGTCGCAAGGCCATGAAAGCTGCGGACATCATGAACCGTACGGGGTTCCGGCCACTCAACAATGGCCCGGACCTTCTCCGGATCGGCGGAGACCCCAGTACTAGACACAATGAAACCCAAGAAGGTAAGCTGAGATGTCATGAAAGCACACTTCTGTGGGTTCGCAAACAACTGCTCTCGCCGAAGAAGTATACAGACCTGCCGAAGGTGGTCTAAGTGGTCCCCTGTGGTGCGGCTATAGATAAGGATATCATCAAAATACACCACTACAAAGACTCCAATGAAAGGTCGAAGGACCTGAGTCATGAGCCGCATGAAAGTGCTAGGGGCATTGGTCAACCCAAAAGGCATGACCAACCACTCATATAGACCGTCCTTGGTCTTAAATGCGGTCTTCCACTCATCACCTGGCCTAATCCTCACCTGATGATAGCCGCTCTTAAGATCGATCTTCGAAAAGATAGTGGCACCTGCCATCATGTCCAGCATGTCATCAAGGCGGGGAATAGGGAACCTGTACTTCACGGTGATTTTGTTGATGGCACGACTATCAATGCACATTCTCCACGTGCCATCCTTCTTCGGGGCGAGTAATGCGGGTACAGCACATGGACTCATGCTGTCCCGGACAGATCCTCTCTGCACAAGCTCATCGACCTGCCGTTTAAGCTCGGCATGCTCCGTGGGGCTCATTCGATAATGAGGAAGATTGGGCAAAGAAGAGCCCGGAACAAGGTCGATGGCATGCTGAATATCCCGCATAGGTGGGAGTCCCTCGGGAAGCTCATCGGGGAATACATCAGCATACTCCTGCAGAATGGGAACAACCTCGGGTGGGAGCTCACCCTCGGAGTCCCGCTCCACCTCTCGGACCGTAATGGCAAACACCGGACAGCCCTGACTAAGCTCCTGCTCCATTTCCCGGGAGCTAATCATCATCAATCTCCTCGTCGAGGGCTCTCCTGGGCCAGAGGTAACGGTCATAGCCCGAGCTGGGGATGGGGTACTAGGCCCGGGAACGGAAGGCTTCGGAGTACTAGGGCCAGTAGGACCCCTAACAGATGGGCTCCTGGGCCGAACGGGTTGGAGGGTGACCCGCTGGCCATCGTGGTCGAAGGTACAGGTGTTCGACCGACCATGGAGTGTGGCATCTCGGTCGAATAACCACGGCCTACCAAGAATGATACTTCCCACTTCCATGGGAAGAACATCACACCAGATCTCGTCACGGTAGGAGTGGAGCTGCAGCGGGACCAAGCACCACAGCCTGACCGAAATGGAAGTTGTATCCACCCATGATACCTGGTAGGGGCAAGGGTGGTCTACGGGTGTGAGACCAAGACGAGTGACAGCGTTCGTGGAGATTGCATTGATACAACTCCCGCTATCGATGACCACCTTGCAAATTTGCTTTCCCAGCCTACAGAATACATGAAGGATAGTGGTCCGACGCCAGTCATCACTGACCTGTGGCTGGGTGAGGATACATCTGACGACCCCCACATGGGTATCGTCTAACTGCTGGGCATCCTGGGCCTCACCTCCCATCTCATAGTACTCGTCAGCTAGCTCTTCATCTGCCTCATAGCTGACTAACTCTAGGCCCGCAGGGGTGGTATCCTCAGCCTGTGTGTCCCCAATGTGAAGAGATGGGCGAGTGGGACACTGGTTGGCGAAATGGCCAAACCCATTGCAGCGATAACACTGCTGCCGTGATCCACTAGGCTCCCCAATCATAGGTCCTTTACCTTTATCCTCCCGACGGATAGGAGGCGTAGGCAACAAAGGACGTGCGGGTGGTGCAGGTGCCGGTGGACGGGCTATGGGTGGGGCCGTAAGATGCTGGGGACGAGGAAGGTCCCTCGGGGGTGGAGGGCGAGGCCTAGGAGCAAAGGGCTCGTGGCGAGCGGGCTCCTGAGGTCGAGCCATGGGGGCCCTCGGATATGTGCCAGATGAGCCACGGGACTCGACACTACGAAGGGGAAAGGAGCCCAACCGATGGGGTGACTCGAACTCGGCCTCGAACTGCTCCAATTCGAGAGCAATCTGATATGCCTGCTCCAAAGTGGTGGCATTGCGGCGAAAGAGTTCATATTGATAATTAGGCCGCAAACCTCTCCGAAAGCGGGATATCGTCATGGTGCTCTCTTCCGTGACCCCGCACCGCAAATAATACTCATCGAACTCGGCGGTGTACTCGGTCACGGATCGGTTCCCTTGGGAGATGCTTTGCCACTTGTCTATAAGACGTTGGCGATATGAGGCAGGAAGGTACTTCTCCCTCAATTTGAGTTTCATATCATCCCAGGTACCGATTTGGGGTTGACGTCGCTGGTTGAGCAGGCTCTCCACATTGATCCAATAAGTTTGGGCCTGCCCTTGCAGCTTCATCTTCGCATATCGGACTCTTCGGTGGTCCGTCATCTCAAACCACTCGAAGTACCGGTCCATACCGGCCTCCCAATCTAGATACACCCTAGGGTCCAAGGACCCGCTAAAAGTGGGAGGGTCCGCACGCACACCCCTAAGAATGCGGTCGTCATCCTCGTCATCACGATTCCGTCGTTGATGACGACGACCGTTACCCCCGTGATCATTGTCGGAGGCATAATCATCCACTATAGGCGCCTGTTGCCTCCCGACATCCTCTACCTGAGCCCTTGGCACAGCGGGTTGCTGCACCGGCTCTTGTTGGCCGTTCGTCGGCGCGGGTTGCGCCGCTACTGGGCCCCTCTCTAGGACGGCAATCCTCCCAACAAGGCCTTGAATGGACTGCTCCGAAACCCCGGCCCGATCCTCGAGGACCTTCATCCTCCCTTCTAGACGCGTCCCTATGCCATCCATACGCGTACTAAGACCATCCATACGCGTGTCTAAACGATCCATGATGGCCCGGAACATCTCGGCCGTGGAAGACTCATCGGAACTACGGGCTCGGGAGTCCGCCATAGGTGGTGGTGGCGAGTATTGGGTGCCTCGACGGGTGGGCATGCAAAGACGTACGGACTAGGTGACAACGACCGACTAATGCAAACACACTAAATGATACACTTAGACCTAATTGCAATTTGAAAACACTCCTTTTTTTTGGTATTTTGAAAGAATGCAATTTAAAACACTTTTTTTTTTTTTGAAAAGAATGAGACTCGACTACACCCTAGACACGGCCAAGACTCGGTACGCGGCGGAGGTAATCGACCCGAAGGTCACTCGCGCAAGTGTGTGGTCTTCCCGGTAGGCGAAGCCTAACGGTCGGACAACACCTTTGGATATACCGAGTGAAGGTGTGTGTGGGGTAACCTTAGACTATGCAAGACTTATGCAACGACTACCCTAGACTCGACTTGCTCTGATACCAAACTGATGCGGGACGGACTCAGGAGACGACACTATATGGTGCCACCCTCGGACTCTAGATGAAGACGCGACCAGCAGCACACACCAGGGAGACACTAAGCCCGACACTACGAGCTCCTAGTGGTAAAACGTCGCTAACAGAAGTGGAAGCTCACTCGTCGTCCCAAGCGAGGGAAAGCGCGGACCGTGCGCGGTTAAGGAACCGGCGGAGGTCAAGGGTAGTCCGACTCAACTTCCGGACTCGGATCGAGTCGCGGGACGGGTCACTCTCACTCTCACAGCGGTGACATGGACACACGGGCTAGTACCTACACTCTCGGCAGCGGCAAAAGACCGTATACTAGCTAAGCAAATGAACGCCAAGAGGTTCGGACCATTACCTCCACGCTCCCGGCGTGGCGAAGACAACGCCGGCCGAATCACGGACTCCCGGTTAAACAATATCACAGCAATACAAAGATTTGACCCACTCCACGCAGGGAGGTAAAAGGTCACATGTGGAGCCCGGGAATCACGCAACTCGGGTTGACGGGCAGCATCTTGATGTCGCCCGGCGGTGCCGAACTCCGCGTTTTAGTGCTTTCCGAATGGCGGGTTCTGCGGGCCCGTGGGGCCCACGGGTGGCGCTGGCCTCCGGATCTGCAGGAGTGGGTCCCACTGTGATGGGGACCCCTGGTGGCACGTCTCCACGGAAGGCGGTCGGCCGGGAACACCGACCGGTGGCCGAACAACTCTGATCTCCAAGCTTTTGGAATGCTGCCCACGGATTTCTGCTTGCTGTTTTCAGGTGCGCGCTCCGGCGAAAACAGCTGCTGCGGTCGATCCCGACGTCGGATCGGGACGCATGAGCTATCGTTGGAAAGCTCTCTTCAAATGCTTCAATCTAGACTCAAAGAGATCTGATGGATCTAGCTGGATCTAGACTTTAATGAATTTACAAATCCCTGTTGTACAGTAACCGAGACATCAGATTTACAGGGTACTTGTCTGAGAACCACCGTTGACCGCCTACTTTCCGTAGGAATCAGACTTCAAGCTCTTCTTCAACTTTGTATATATTCAAACCATGAAGCTGGGACAATTTTTAGAATTGGATTTGGAGCTGGTGGTGATTTGATAGGATTTTTGGAGTGTCTGGTGGTCGGATCTAGGAACTGGCAGAAAGTACTGTAGCTAGGACTGAGAATGAATTTTAGAAAATATGAAATGGACGAACCAAAAATTAAAAAAAATGGTGGATGAAGGGATGGATGTAAGGGACACCCAGTTAAATTGGGAGAACCAAAGAAAATCAAAAAAAGGACCTAAGACTTGAAACTCTGGGCGGGTGGAAATGGAAACAGACAGTAGACAGATCTGGAAACTGTGATTGGACGAAAATCAAAAATACCAAATGAGATCTTTATGACCAACCAAAATTCTTAGGACGTGCTGGACACCTCTGGGACATCCAGTAAAAGTTCCAGCTCGATCTGAGGCCGTGGCTGAGACTGGAATTTCGTGGAAGTGGCTGTGGTACTGCGTGGACAGAACTCCGGCGAAGGCGATGGCGGTGCGGTGGCGGCTCGTGGCGGCGGCGGCGATGACCGGAACTGATAGGGGAGGAGTCACACCTCCAGAGGCAACCTTCACAGCTGCAAGGGGGAAGAGAGGGGCGCACCAAGCTGGAGCTCCAACAATTTCTTGATTCCAAATGGCATTAATTCATCAAAAATAAAAATTACAAGCATATATAGGTCACCAATCTAATCAATCCTCCACCGTTGGATCTAGGGGTGGGAGATTGAGGGCTAGGATTGCATGTGACCATCCACACAAATGAAAATTAAAAAAAAATAAAGGGGGGGGGGGGCGGCCTATTGACTAGAATGGCAAGGATGTGGAAGTTGGACTTGGTAGGTGGGGGTAGGTGGCCTCTCATTTGGACTTTTCAAGTCCATTGTCCCCCATGTGTCCAAATACCATTCAAACTTCTAGATGCTCCCATGTGGCATATTGACTGGCCCCATGTGGGACCCTAGGCTGAGGTGGCCCAATGTGGTGGGGCCCGGGGGGCCCGTGGGGCCCACGGGGTCCGAAATGCTCGTAAGCCCCTATTACACTCAAAATGGCAAACCGAATGCAACGAAATAAATACAAATTACACACACATAAAGTCTAGCTAAATATAATAAATGGGGAGGCTCAAGGCGGAGTCTCCAAGCTGTCTCCGAGCCACATGGACGCTGAGGTGGCTCGTGTCGTGCTCCGTGTGCGGTACCGGTGGCTCGGTGTGTCGTGCCGATCAACAGCTCGGGTGTCCGCACCATTCTCCCCCTTTGCCTTCAGCAAAAAGACATGAGTTGAAGAGGAAAGAATAAGACTGCATAAAAAGAGTGAATTAAAAGCTCCCCCTTTTGACTAATCTGCCCCTTTTACTTTAGCAAAACGAATAATCCAGAGATGTCATATGAGACACTCAACATAGTTCAGCAGATGAGGACAACACAATATCAGAAGCAATTAAATCAATTATCCCCCTTTGTTAAACAACTTATGCATGATGCATATGCAACAAATACTCCCCCTTTGACATGGCAGAAGATATAGAGCTAATGCAGACAAACAACATGATCAGACAATCTAGCACATTATCCCCTTATGCAAATAGTCTCTCAAACAGACCAGAGAATCTTGCCCTTATGATCTATGATGTAAGAGAAATCCACAAGGATGAACTCTGGTTATCCAAAAACTGCAAGTACACATGGTAAGCTGAGAGAAGTGCTTCTTAAAAATGACAACCAGTCTAATACCACTGATCAAAACACAGTGATAAAGAGCCATAGGATGAGCAGATTCATCAGTTAGTGAAAATTGAGATATTGAACTTTTCAGCAAGATACTAACTTCATAGAACAGAATTTTTAAGTTCTAGAGTCCTCCATTATAAAAGCTTATGAAACCTTGATTTACAGATATGGTTTTAGAATGATGTAAACAAGTTTTTCAAAAAGAATTGTACTCATATCTGAACCAGCTCTTAATAAAAAGGAACTACAAGCTCATATAAAATTCTAGTTCAACCAACTTCCATCTTACTTAGTTTACTTTCCATGACAGTTTTAGGAGATACATAAGAGAATGCAACAGAATTTTACATTGTTCTTTCAGAATTTGATTTACACTTGTTCATAATTTTCTTTTTAAATGAACAATTTTGGTTTATCAACACCTTTTGACATGGGGAGACACCTTGATCAGAGGCCCGAAACTCCAGTTTTTCAGTGTGACAACCGTATTGCTTCTCCCATTTTGGAGAACAGAGGTAGCATTGGAAGTATCTTTGGCATGAGGATACACCTTGATTAGAGGCCAGAATCCCCAGTTACTCAATACAACAATGCCATTGCTCTGCCAACTTTTCACAGTATTTTCAATCATCTCTTTAAGCAGAGTTAACCATGGTACTTCATGACACAATCCTTTGGACAGGTTTCTCAGTAATCCACAGTTATTGCTCTGTCCATGATTCAGAACAAGTTAAGTGTTTAAAAAAAAATCACATACACTATATATCTCAGTCAACATAGACAAGGATATCAACTTTTCAGATGTCAGAAGCTCTTACATGAATTTACATGAAGCAGACAGTTAAAGTTTATTAAGAGATTGAATCAGATATTTCCAAGTTCCTTGTGCCCAAGCAGGAGTACATAAGATTTAAACCAATTCCAGTTAACAAATGTTCTTAAGCATGTATAATGGAAGGTTCCTCATTGAAGATGTTTTAACTTTTATGAAGTAGTATTCAGGCTGAAGAATTACTTCATATCTCAGCTTAGTAATTCAAGTGAGAATATTCAATAGACAGCATGGATTCTGAAAAATTGTAGCAAAGGAGCTGCTCATGAGCATAGAAGTTCAAGGATGACTGAAAAAAAGTGAAGCTCTCCTTCAGCAGATTTAGGAGAAACAGACAGATGCCTATAAAGTATGAATTCAGATTTTGAACAACTTCAGAAGCAGTCAAGAAGGAACTTTTGATACCACTTTCGTGATGGAATCACTGACACTATAGAATTGACAAGGTGAATCAAGTAGGTGGATAGGAAGAGTTCAGATAAAAACACAATTGAACGGTTTAAGCAAGCTCCCCCTATCTATATGCAGTGAGACACTACCTTCCCCCTTTTTTTGATTTTTCAAACAGGAATGCTCCCCCTTTCTAGATGCGATGAAATATTTCTTTTTAGATTTTTCAATGAAAGGAAAGTGTAATGCAACTAACTACATGTATGTAAAGACATGCAATGCACTATTCTACAAATGCAACATCAGTCAAGCTCCCCTTTACAGAGTGCATGATATGTAATTAAACATACAAGAAGTTTGGCATATCATTCATCATGGCATTTGTGTGCAATGCATTTAGAAATAAACTCAATCATTTCCATGAGCATTTCAGATTTTTCCAATTAGTTTCAGTTAGACAATGCGCAAAAGAATTATCATGATATGCAGTGCATTCAGATCACACAAATCAGAATACAAAGTTTTCAGAATTTACCTGAATGGGGCTTTATCATCTTGGGTGCCTTGGTTTACTTTACCCCTCTTTATTCCTCAGTCCAAGGCACACCTGCAAAGTATTTGATCATCTTGATCCTGCAGGGACCCAAGCAGCTTTGGGTCCTGCGTTAGCCCTGACAGGTGATCTAAGCAAATTCATAGCAATATGGTCACCATGATCCATCAGATAGCAATTTTCCATAGAGTGACCAAACTTCCTACAATATCTACATGACGTGACTGGTTTCTGGTTTTTATGATGCATAGTAACAATATCATAAGGTTTATAAACATATTCATAAGATTTTCTGTTATATGCATGAACAGTTTGGTTCTTATTGCTAACCAGCCAACATTCAGAAGATTTGTGACCTTGCTTCCCACAGTTATAGCATGAAAATCTTGTAAATGGTTTTGCAGGGAATTTGACACCATAGGGGTTAACAGTGTTCTTCTAAACATGCCAACAGTTCTTGACTGTATGGCCATTCTTCCCACAGTGAGAGCAAGCAAAAGAATTTCTTCTATGAAAACCATTTTTACCCCAAGTAGATCTAAACCAGCACTCAGCAGCCTTGTGCCCATGCTTATTGCAGTTGAAGCACACAATGTGCTGACTAGAATTGTGTTTAGATCCATATGGATCATGAAAGTGCATGGAAGACCTGGCTTGTAGTTTGTTGTCTTCTTTCATGATAAAACAATCATTCATGAGATGACCATGTTTCCCACAATAATAACATGAAGCATCAGGCTTCCTAGCAACATGGTTTCTATCAAAAGAGTTTCTAGAATGTAAAGTTCTACTAGCATGCTCATCCTGTAACATCAATCCACAATCCTCCATTATGTGACCTCCTTTCCCACAATAATAACATGAACCCTTTTTAATGTGAGTGTGTGAGAGATCATGTGAATTGTGTGTAGCCTTCTTTATAGTAACAGGAGTGTCTTTATCCTTCTTCTGTGAAGTTTCACCCTTTTTCAGTTTTTGACTTTGTTCCACATTTTTGGGTTTCACAGTGGATTTTTATGCAGTGAATTGGAAGACAGAAGGAGCAGAGGTTGTGTTATGATTGGTAGCTTTGACAAAAATAGTAGATGTTTCATTCCCATTACTCCTTTTATTTGTCGGACTATAGTCCAGTCCCTTTCTCTCAAAGTTATCACTCTTTCCAAGAAGCTTATTCAGATTGTCCTTTCCTTTGACAAATTTTGATAGAGAATTTTTCAAATCTTTAATCTCTGAATTCAAGCCACAAATATTAGCTTCATATTTGGACAGATATGTTTCACAGGAAATGACTTGTTGATGCAAGGCATCATTCAGACTTTTGAGTTTTTCAACATCCTGTTTTAGTTTTGTTTCATTGTCAGCTTCAGATAGGGACTTATAAAGATCATCAACTTCTTGTTGAAGGGATGTGATAGTAAGCTCATATCCAGCTATTTTCCGTTCACTACAACTGACATTTCCATTTAACATTAAGTTGATGGTTTTTAGACTCTCAATTTCTTATTCAGTATTCATCAACCTATCAGAATTATCCACACTCACACACTTGCCTTTTTCCATTGTCATTAGCCTATCTGTCAGCTGGGTGTTTAGATGTTTCAACTCATTGATTTCCTCTTTCAGTTTACTGTTCTGCTTTAGGAGATCAGCATCAATCACCCATTCATCTGAGAGAGACTGACATTCATGAAACATTTCCTGTTATTTTTCAGATTGAAGTTTGTCAAGATTTTTCTGAATCTCTGAATTTGTTACTCTATCAGCCTCTAATTTTTCAGAAATCAATCAATTTTCTTTTTCAAGATTTATTGATTTAAGTTCCAATTCCTTGAGCTGATTATTGAGTATTTCATTTGCAGATTTCATTTTTTTTCAATTCAGAGTTGACACATTCTAATTCTCTCACCAATTTTTCATTTTGAACAATATCATTGTTGTGAGCCTGATCAACTAAGTTAAACCTTTCCTTTAGTTCAGCAATTTCACAAACAAGCTCTTGACTCTCCTTTTTGTGTAGACCAACTTGTTTCATAAGAGATTGTTTTTCAGATTTGAAATGATCTAAGTCTGAACTAATAGAATCAAACTCTGTTATCTGTCTTCTAAATATTTCATTTTCAGTTTTCAGAGTTTCAAGATTTTCACCTCCTAGTTTTTCCAGCTTCTTTTTCAGTCTTCTATACCTCTTACTCATTTTTTCATGGGAGTGAAACAGATCAGCATAGGCATCTACCCAGTCATCTAAAGTGAAGCTAGAGAAGGGGATGATTACCTCTTCAGCATCTTGGAATTCCTCTTGATCACTGCTATGGTTGCTCTCGTCAGCCATCATGCAGTTGTCCTCATTCATCCTCTGAGCTAGCTTCAGCTGATCCAGAATGTCCTTAGCGGACCTGCAGTCATAAAAACAAGAATGTAGAGCCTTGTTAGTAGCTGCTCTCATCGGGTTAAAGGCTTTCTGATTTTCTCCATAATTTGACTTGTGACTTTTAGTCCATTTGGACTTTTCCTTTGACAATCTGTGGGGACCTTGTCAAATTAACTTCCACAGATCCGGATTAATCATTTTCACATAATTGTGAAGACTGCTAATCCATGAGTTAAAGTTAGAGCCATTGAAAACTGGTGGAGAACCCATTGAATAAATCGGCAACCAGATTAATGCAGCAAAGGGTAGAAACAGAAATGCACCAAGGGACAACATGATCCTCTACAGATCGTTGGATCTGATCAATCAGAGAACCTCTCTGATACCAATTGTTAGGTTCGGTGCAAGTATTCAGAGGGGGGGGGGTGAATGAATATAGCCTATAAAAACTTTCACCCAATATAAACTTTCGCTCAATTAGAATTTCACTCACTCAACAGATTAAACACTTAGAACACAGTCTGATCAATTCATCTATTGAACCTGTAATCAAACACTTGGAGCGCCCCTATGCAAACATCTAGCGGAAGCAGACCATAAGCAATCAAACCACAATGCAAGAGGGGTTTTTAGGTGGTTCGGTCCTGCAGACCTACATCCACCCCACACTCAACCCGAGTGTGGCTTCACTAATAGCTGGGCAACACAGCTTGCCAATAGACGCTGATACACAGCTTACCCAGGGGAACAACCTCCCCTCTTCTTCCTACACGGAGGGAACCTCTAGCAACCCACGGTCACTAGAAACCAGAGACTCACGTCTCTCTTCCTCTATACCAAGAGGGAACCTCACTAGTAGCAGTCACGTGGTACCCGCTACCAGTGAACCAGCCAGTAGCACTCTGCTACCAGCAAACCACCAGAGGCCTAGCCTCTCTTCCTCCTAGCCCGGAGGGAACCCACAAGCAGCCTGTAATATACCGGACCTTTCGGATCCTTTTTCGTGGGTCCTGGATCTGGTTTTCGGAGCGTCTGGCTCTATTGTGCCTGAAATTTCATTTCGGGCATCTTTCGTGTTCGGATCGGCGCGATCCGGAGTCGTTTCGGAGGCCCGGAGGCGTTCCGCGGCTTTTCCGCGTGTGTTTTCCGATTTCCGGTGTGTGTTTCGGCTTTTTCTTCGGAAGCTCGCTGCGGGCGAACCGGGCGGTTCACCCGGGCACGAGTGGTACCGTTGTGATCGGTGCGATCTGAGGATTCCGGAAATGTATTTTTCTATGTTTTGATATTTTTCTAAAAAATCAGATTTTCTATATAGCCCTAATTCTTCTTCTTTTTCTTTTCTCCTTTCTCTTTCTTCTTCTTCTTCTTCTTCCTCCGTTTCTTCCCACCGTGACGCCCTCCTCTCCCTCTCTCTCCCATTCGGACGGGGTGAGACCCTCCCCGGCTGTTGACGGCGGCAGGGCGACGGCGCGGACGCGTGGGTGACGGCGAGGCGATCTCGTGGGCGTGCGGCGAGTGTGGGAAGCGTGGGGAGGCGAGGTTTCTAAAAGCGTTCTTCGTGATTCGTGGGTGATTCGGCGGAGCATTCGCTCCATTGAGGTAGGGTGACGTTCCTTAGCCTCTTGCCGTTCATTCCCGTGATTTGTAGGCCGCGGGGAGGCCGAGAGGGGCTTGTTTGAACATTTTGGGGTTTTTCCATGATTTGGGGAGAGCTCGCCCGATCTATGGATTTGATGCATGATTTCGTGTTTTCATGGCCTAGAATCATGCTAGGGGTCCCCAGGGGTCTTCCCCTTTGATTTCTCCCTCTCCTGTGGAGGCATGGGGGCGTGGTTGGAATTTCTGGGAGTTTCTACCGTTTTCCGCCGTGGACTGAGAACGCGCTATACTCCAGTAGCGCGTTCTTGTTCGTCGCACTGCCCCGATGGGGCGCGTTCATCGGAGAAGATGAACAGGAGGCGGTTCCTGTCGCGCTATGGGGTCCTAGCGCGACCTGCCTTGTCGCGCTAGGGATCTGTTGTGTCGCGCTAGGAGGCCCTAGCGCGACCTGTCTTGTCGCTCTAGGGGATCCTAGCGCGATGTTCCCTGTCGCGCTAGGAGGCCCTAGCGCGATCTTCCCTGTCGCGCTAGGGAGTCCTAGCGGATTCTGTCCTGTTGTCGGGTGTTCCTCTTGGGCCGTGTGTGTGCCCTGGACATCCCGTGGAGTTCCGTGACCGTGTCTTTGGTGTCCGGAAGTTCCGTTTGCCTCGGTCATGCGTTTGGCTGCGGGCGGTGCCTCCGTTTTTCTTCCGACCGTCGTCACCGTGCGATGGTGATGGTACGTGGGACGGCCCCCGTACTTCGTCAGGTTCGGACGTCGTTTTCCGTTGGTTTGAGAGTCTACTCCTTCAGTGACCCTCCACTAGTCGTAGCCTACTAGTGCGTGTGTGCTAGTCGCACCAGGGAGTGGTGTACGGGCTGACCTTTAGAGACGGTTTGTGGACCGGTTACCGTTGGGCCCCACGTCTTGCAGCCAGAGTCTGGCTGAGGGGAAAACCGGTCAGAGGGCCAGACCAGGGACGCGAGGTCTGTGTGTGCAAACGTGGTTGGGGACGGTTGGACCCACGTCGACGGGCGTGACCCCAGCTAGTCACTTGTTTGTGTTTACTTGTACGGTGTCTGCGCCTCGGGTAGGACCTACCACGTCAGGCGGTTCACCTGCAGCGCGGTGTAAGACGTCAGGGGACGCTACCGGCTGTGCTTCTAGTGGGTGGTACTCCTGTCGAGTACGGAGTGACAGACTGTCAATCGTGTGTTTTCAACCTTCGGGTTTTGGCGGTTCGACCGTTGAGTTTCGGTCTTCTCGTACCGTGGCACGTGTGTCGGTTTACGTGCCGTAGGGTCTAGTTCTGTAGAGTACAGGGCTTTCCTTTTCGAGGTACTTTCCTACCGCTAGAGTAGTGGTTTCTCGTTTTACGAGGTAGGGTCCGAGTGATCCCTACTTAGTCTTGTTCCGAGACTCATTCCCTGCGTGTTTTCACCGTGTTTCAGGTGAGGCGCCACCTTCGGGGAGCGCGTCAGGAGCGTAGCGTGGTGCGGGTGCCCAGAGGTAGTGCCAGAGGTCAGAGCCGGGGGATGCCCCGTGTAGCTGTACTTTCCTTCCTTGTCACTGTACTAGTCGTGGACTATTGTTGTTGTTGTTATTTTATATTGTGGACCATGTAAAATGTTAATTTATTTCCTGCTTAATATTATAACTGTTTAATTTCTGTAATTATTTGTGATGCTTGTGTAGTCTCCACACCATCCTTTTAACCCTTCCGAGTCTTCGGGCTCGTGGGTGGCGGTGCGAGTCTCGGGTTATCGGGCCTTCCCGGTAATCAGATTCTCGGGTCGTTACAGCTGGTATCAGAGCGCGGTTGTGGAATTACATGAGAATCATAGGCAATTGTAGTGGTCCACTAGTCCACAGCGATGATGTACAGGTGACGCTGGCATTGGGCATCGTGTGTTTTTCTTGACCTTGCCGTTTTCATGTTTTCTATCTTTTGCTTCAGGAGCGGGCATGGCGCCGAGGAGGAGCTCTAGCTCTCAGCAGGGGCAGTCGGCTGGAGGTCAGGAGATCCAGCAGGGGGTCCAGAGGGACCAGGAGGAGCTTACCAGAGCGCCGCCGGGAGCTACCGAGACCGCGGATCCTGCGAGAGTTCCGGGGGCCGAGGATTTCTTCCGAGGCATGTACAATCTCATGTCTCAGCAGTTCGGCGGAGAGGCTGGTGAGGGCTCGTCAGTCAGGGGTGGGCCAGGCCGAGCAGTGAGGGACTTCATGCAGTTCCATCCACCTTACTTTAGCGGCCAGGCAGACCCTGATGCGGCTCGCGATTGGCTTGATGAGATGGAGCGGGCGTTCAGCTCAGCGAGGAGTACTGCCGAGGACAGAGTTGGGTTGGCCTACAACCAGTTGCAGGGTACGGCTCGGAGGTGGTGGTCTTCCGAGTGGAAGACGTCCTTTCAGCTTGGTCCACTTGAGCAGATCGAGTGGGATGACTTTGTTAGTGCTTTCGAGCGTACGTACTGTCCAGATATTGTTGCCACGCAGCGGATGCGGGAGTTTCTGGAGCTGGTGCAGGGTGACATGTCCGTGTTGTAGTACAGGGCCTGATTTATCGAGCTGGGTCGGTATGCACCTCACATCATGGAGCATGAGAGGGTGAGGACTGCGCAGTTTGTGCAGGGCTTGAGGCTGGAGCTGAGGCACCATTTGATCGCGAACGGGGCCACTGATCTAGAGACAGCGTCTCGTGTTGCCGTTTCCTTGGAGATGGATATGCTGAGGACCCGAGGACCGATCAGCCAGGGGCAGTCCTTGTCAGGTCGCAGCCAGCAGTCGGCTACCCAGCAGCAGGGTTTCTTCCAGCATGCGTCGGGTGGTTCAGGAGTACCGACATCGGCAGCTTCGGTGACAGGATCTGCGTCCTTTGGCACGAAGGTCAAGAAGTTCTTCAAGAAGGGGTTCGGCAAGAAGAAGTCCAAGGATCAGGGGCAGGCTTCATCGGGCAGTGTACAACAGCCGATTCCTTTGCAGCGTCAGGGATCAGGGGGTGGATCGCCAGGACCTTGTCCACGATGTAGTGGGACCCACCCAGGCAGGCAGTGCACGGCGCCGATTATTTGTTTTCGGTGTGACCAGCCAGGGCATATGGCGCGTGACTATCCTCAGAGGCCGCCGCAGCAGCAGGTTCCCCAGCAGCAGTGGCAGCAGCAGCAGCAGGGACAGTATCCGCCGCTACCCAGGTCAGCTAGTGTGGGAGGCAGGCAGAGGGCTCGGGGACAGATCACGCACATGACCAGGGCAGAGGCAGTGGCGTCGCAGCTCGTGGAAGGTACCGTTCAGATTTTGGGTTGTGCGGCTCGAGTTTTATTTGATTCTGGCGCGTCTCATTCGTTTATTTCGGAGGATTTCGCGTCGAGCGTCGAGGAGCCGGTGACCCAGTTGTCCTGTGATTTGGCAGTGGAGTTGCCTTCGGGTGACTTTATGATCACTCCGTATTGCTTTGATCAGGTTCGATTTGGATCGATGGGCGGAGTATGTCAGGCTGGTTGTATGCGTTGCAGCTTCGGGATTACGATGTGATTCTAGACATGGATTGGCTTGAAACTCATGGAGCGGTGGTGGATTGTGGGATGAAGAGGGTCTACTTCCAACATCCGAGCAAGCGGACCTTCTATTTCCAAGGTATCCGTTCCACCTCTTCTCAATTTCTTATCTCTGCTATTCGAGCCCGTCGGTTGCTTGATTCCGGTTGTCAGGGTTTTCTCGCGTCCGTGGTTGTGTCTGATCGGATGGAGCCGGATGTCGAGGACATTCTGGTGGTGGGCGAGTTTCCCGACGTTTTTCCCAAGGAGTTACCTGGATTACCTCCCCAGCGGGAGATCGATTTTGTGATCGAGGTTGTGCCTGGTACGGGACCTTTGGCGAAGGCTCCCTACCGTATGGCCCCCGCTGAGTTGAGGGAGTTGAGGGCATAGTTGCAGGAACTGTTGGCCAAGGGGTATATTCGTCCTACCTTTTCCCCTTGGGGTGCGCCCGTGTTGTTTGTGAAGAAGAAGGACGGTAGTCTGCGCTTGTGCATTGACTATCGGCAGCTGAATGAAGTGACCATTAAGAACAAGTATCCGTTGCCGCGGATTGATGATTTGTTCGACCAACTTCAGTCTGCGCGAGTGTTCTCGCGGATTGATTTGCGGTCCGGTTACTATCAGCTGAGGATTCGTGAGTCCGATGTGGAGAAGACTGCATTCAGTTCGAGGTATGGGCATTATGAGTTTCTGGTGATGCCGTTTGGGCTCACCAATGCCCCTGCAGCCTTTATGGACTTGATGCAGAGGGTGTTTCATCCATATTTGGACCAGTTCGTGGTCATCTTCGTGGATGACATCCTTGTTTATTCGCAGTCTGCTGAGGAGCACGCGTACCATTTGGGTGTGGTGCTACAGATGCTGCGAGATCACCAGTTGTATGCGAAGCTCAGCAAGTGCGAGTTTTGGCTCAGCGAGGTGCACTTTCTGAGGCACGTGATTTCTGGTGATGGCATTTCCGTGGACCCCGCCAAGGTCGAGGCAGTGATGCAGTGGCCGGGGCCAAGGTCGGTGACGGAGATCCGGAGTTTCTTGGGGCTTGCGGGATATTATCGCCGGTTTATCCAGGATTTTTCTCGCATTGCGACCCCGATGACGAGACTCACGCGGAAGGATGTGCCTTTCGTTTGGTCCTAGGAGTGTGAGCAGAGCTTTAGGGAACTGAAGAGATTGCTCACCTCGGCTCCGGTGTTGGTCTTGCCTTCTGGATCGGGAGGTTTTGTGGTGTGTACAGATGCTTCCGGCGTCGGATTGGGTGCTGTTCTGATGCAGCATGGTAGAGTGGTGGCTTATGCATCTCGGCAGGTAAAGCCCCATGAGGAGAACTACCCTACCCATGATCTTGAGTTGGCGGCGGTGATCTTCGCGCTGAAGATCTGGAGGCATTATCTGTACGGCGAGAAGTTCGAGGTGTTCACTGACCATCAGAGTTTGAGGTATGTGTTCTCGCAGAGAGATCTGAACCTCAGGCAAAGGCGTTGGATGGAGTTCATGAAAGACTATGACTTCACCCTGTCTTATCAGCCGGGCAGGATGAATGTCATCACCGATGCCTTGAGTCGGAAGGTTGCGGTCAGTGCCTTGATGTTGAGGAAGTGGAAGCTCTGGGAACAAGTGCCCGAGGTATCTTTCAGGCTCAAGATTACCCAGGAGCCAGGGTTGGCGGTGCTTGCGAGTCTGACTGTCACTCCTGCTATCCATCGTCAGGTGACAGAGGCTCAACATGCGGACCCTGAGTTACCCCGAATTCTGGCGATGGCTGATGTGGAGCTCGGCGAGGACGGTGCTGCGAGGTTTCGTGGCAGGCTGTACGTCCCAGCGGAGGAGCAGGTTCGTCGTGCGGTGTTACGCGAGGCTCATGGGAGCAGGTACACTGTACACCCGGGTGCGACGAAGATGTATCGGAACTTGCGGAGGCAGTTCTGGTGGCCTGGCATGAAGAGAGATGTTTTCGAATTTGTGGCCAGGTGCCTGATCTGTCAGCAGGTGAAGGCGGAGCATCAGCGACCAGGCGGTACTCTCCAGCCCTTGGATGTTCCTGCTTGGAAGTGGGACCATGTGACCACGGATTTTGTGGTGGGGTTGCCGAGGACCCCGACTGGGCAGGACAGTATCTGGCTGCTGGTGGATCGGCTGACGAAGGTGACGCAACTGTTGCCGGTCAAGGTCAGCTGGAGCGTGTCTAAGTTGACTCGCCTTTATGTGGAGCGGATCGTGCCGTTGCATGGGGTTCCCATTTCGATCGTGTCGGATCGGGATCCGCGCTTCACTTCTGGATTCTGGAGGAGTTTCCAGCGAGCTCTTGGCACGGAGTTGGCATTTAGCTCGGCGTATCATCCTCAGTCAGATGGTCAGTCTGAGAGGACCATTCAGATTTTGGAGGACATGCTGAGATCCTGCTGCCTGGAGTGGCAGGGGAGTTGGATTCATCACCTACCGTTGGTGGAGTTTACCTATAACAACAGCTTTCATTCGAGCATCGGCATGGCTCCCTATGAGGCTTTGTACGGGCGTCCTTGTCGGACTCCACTCGATTGGTTTGAGGTGGGTGAGCGTGTTTTGGCGGGACCGGAATTGGTGCAGCAGTGTGTGGATGTTGTGCACCTGATTCGTCAGAACATGTTGGCGGCCCAGAGTCGGCAGAAGAGTTATGCTGACCGTAGGCGGCAGCCTCTCGAGTTCGCCGTGGGCGATCATGTGTTCTTGAGAGTTTCTCCGATGAAGGGGGTGATGCGCTTTGGACGGCGTGGGAAGCTGAGTCCCGCTATATTGGTCCTTTCGCGATTGTGGAGCGCATCGGTGAGGTTGCTTACCGGTTGCAGTTACCTCCTGAGTTGACGTCGATGCATGACGTGTTTCACGTCTCGATGTTGCGGAAGTATATGCCCGATGACTCTCATGTACTCGAGATTTCTGTTTGGCCTTAGGTGACTCCAGACCTTTCTCTCCCAGAGTTTCCGATCCACGTGGAGGATAGGCGAGAGCAGCGCCTGCAGAACAAGGTCATTCCCTTGGTAAAGGTCATGTGGCAGCGACACTCTGGTGGTGAGGCTTCGTGGGAACGTGAGGACGAGATGCGTCAGCAGTTCCCGTATCTGTTTGAGTGAGTCTTCCTCTTCTTTCCCCTTGGGTTGTTCTCAATTTCGAGGACGAAATTCCTTAAGGGGGGAGGGCTGTAATATCCCAGACTTTTCGGATCCTTTTTCGTGGGTCCTGGATCTGGTTTTTGGAGCGTCTGGCTCTGTTGTGCCCGAAATTTCGTTTCGGGCATCTTTCGTGTTCGGATCGGCATGATCCGGAGTCGTTTCGGAGGCCCGGAGGCATTCCGCGACTTTTCCGCGTGTGTTTTCCGATTTCCGGTGTGTGTTTCGGCTTTTTCTTCGGAAGCTCGCTGCGGGCGAACCGGACGGTTCACCCGGGCACGAGTGGTACCGTTGCGATCGGTGCGATCCGAGGATTCCGAAAATGTATTTTTCTATTTTTCGGTATTTTTCCAAAAAATCGGATTTTCTATATAGCCCTAATTCTTCTTCTTTTTCTTTTCTCCTTTCTCTTTCTTCTTCTTCTTCTTCTTCCTCCGTTTCTTCCCACCGTGACGCCCTCCTCTCCCTCTCGCTCCCATTCAGACGCGGTGAGACCCTCCCCGGCTGTTGACGGTGGCAGGGCGACGGCGCGGACGCGTGGGTGACGGCGAGGCGATCTCGTGGGCGTGCGGCGAGCGTGGGAAGCGTGGGGAGGCGAGGTTTCTAAACGCGTTCTTCGTGATTCGTGGGTGATTCGGCGGAGCATTCGCTCCATTGAGGTAGGGTGACGTTCCTTAGCCTCTTGCCGTTCATTCCCGTGATTTGTAGGCCGCGGGGAGGCCGAGAGGGGCTTGTTTGAGCATTTTGGGGTTTTTCCATGATTTGGGGAGAGCTCGCCCGATCTATGGATTTGATGCATGATTTCATATTTTGATGGCCTAGAATCATGTTAGGGGTCCCCAGGGGTCTTCCCCTTTGATTTCCCCCTCTCCTGTGGAGGCATGGGGGCGTGGTTGGAATTTCTGGGAGTTTCTACCATTTTCCGCCGCGGACTGAGAACGCGCTATACTCCAGTAGCGCGTTCTTGTTCGTCGCGCTGTCCCGATGGGGCGCGTTCATCGGAGAAGATGAACAGGAGGCGGTTCCTGTCGCGCTATGGGGTCCTAGCGCGACCTGCCTTGTCGCGCTAGGGGTCCCTAGCGCGATCTGTTGTGTCGCGCTAGAAGGCCCTAGCGCGACCTGTCTTGTCGCGCTAGGGGATCCTAGCGCGATGTTCCCTATCGCGCTAGGAGGCCCTAGCGCGATCTTCCCTGTCGCGCTAGGGAGTCCTAGCGCGTTCTGTCCTGTTGTCGGGTGTTCCTCTTGGGCCGTGTGTGTGCCCTGGACATCCCGTGGAGTTCCGTGACCGTGTCTTTGGTGTCCGGAAGTTCCGTTTGCCTCGGTCATGCGTTTAGCTGCGGGCGGTGCCTCCGTTTTTCTTCCGACCGTCGTCACCGTGCGATGGTGATGGTACGTGGGACGGCCCCCGTACTTCGTCAGGTTCGGATGTCGTTTTCCGTTGGTTTGAGAGTCTACTCCTTCAGTGACCCTCCACTAGTCGTAGCCTACTAGTGCGCGTGTGCTAGTCGCACCAGGGAGTGGTGTACGGGCTGACCTTTAGAGACGGTTTGTGGACCGGTTACCGTTGGGCCCCACGTCTTGCAGCCAGAGTCCAGCTGAGGGGAAAACCGGTCAGAGGGCCAGACCAGGGACGCGCGGTCTGTGTGTGCACACGTGGTTGGGGGCGGTTAGACCCACGTCGACGGGCGTGACCCCAGCTAGTCACTTGTTTGTGTTTACTTGTACGGTGTCTGCGTCTCGGGTAGGACCTACCACGTCAGGCGGTTCACCTGCAGCGCGGTGTAAGACGTCAGGGGACGCTACCGGCTGTGCTTCTAGTGGGTGGTACTCCTGTCGAGTACGGAGTGACAGACTGTCAGTCGTGTGTTTCCGACCTTCGGGTTTTGGCGGTTCAACCGTTGAGTTTCGGTCTTCTGGTACCGTGGCACGTGTGTCGGTTTGCGTGCCGTAGGGTCTAGTTCTGTAGAGTACAGGACTTTCCTTTCCGAGGTACTTTCCTACCGCTAGAGTAGTGGTTTCTCGTTTTACGAGGTAGGGTCCGAGTGATCCCTACTGAGTCTTGTTCCGAGACTCATTCCATGCGTGTTTTCACCGTGTTTCAGGTGAGGCACCACCTTCGGGGAGCGCGTCAGGAGCGCAGCGTGGTGCGGGTGCCCAGAGGTAGTGCTAGAGGTCATAGCCGGGGGATGCCCCGTGTAGCTGTACTTTCCTTCCTTGTCACTGTACTAGTCGTGGACTATTGTTGTTGTTATTGTTATTTTATATTGTGGACCATATAAAATGTTAATTTATTTCCTGCTTAATATTATAACTGTTTAATTTCTGTAATTATTTGTGATACTTGTGTAGTCTCCACACCATCCTTTTAACCCTTCCGAGTCTTCGGGCTCGTGGGTGGCGGTGCGAGTCTCGGGTTATCGGGCCTTCCCGGTAATCGGATTCTCGGGTCGTTACACAGCCCCCCTGCTGCTTGCAAACCGGAGATCAGATCTCCCTTCTCCTGACCCACCAGGAGGAACCCGACCTCAGTCCAGGGGATCGGAAGAACAAGGATAACCAAATGAAAAAGAAAAAACAAAAATACGAAATGAAAATAACTTCAGCAAACAGAAAGCTGAAAAATGAAATGCACAATGTGGCTCTCAACGGAGCTGACTGGCCTGGATCTGATCCACGGTCCAGTAGGAACAGATCTCCCTCGATCTCACTCTCTTTCTTCACTCTCTCTCTCTCTCTTTCTTTTCTGCTGCACTTCTCTTCTTCTCTCGATCTCTGTTCTCCTTTTCTCTCTTTCTCTTTTTCTTTTCTTCTACTGGATCGTGGAAGCTCTCTCTTCTTTTTCCCTTTCTTCTCTCAGCTTCTGCTCTCTGGCTACGATCACGATCAACCTCCATCTGAAGATGAAGGCTCCAATATATACCAGCAGCAGTAGGGAGATAGGGCGTGTGCTTCCCACGCCTTCCGTCCAGAAGATTCCTCCTCGGATTACGTGCTCAGCATTTCAGCCTCTAGGATCACGTGCAAGTCTTGATGGCCTCATCCATTAAACTTCGTGTGAAGTAATGGACATCAGCCCAAGGCGTCAACGCTTCCATCGTGCAGCGTCGCCTCAGCTCCTCAAGCGAGATGCTCACGCCCTTGGCAACTGGTCAATGCGTCAACGCATCCAGTGTCAGCGTCGACGCAGTGAACAAGACAAAAAGCGAAAGACGCACAATTGCGTCTACACAGTCAGCCAAGTGCGTCAACGCACTAAAAGCACAGAACCCAAAGGCAGTGTTCAGACTTGGTAAGTCTGAGCCAATGTACAGACATCAAGTGAAGACCAGTGTATAGACTTGTTGTGAAAACCAGTGTACAGACTCTGTGATAAAAAGCTGATAGAGCGAGCGATGTATGGAGTTGGAGAAGAAGACGCACTGTTCACGCTGTAGAGACTTGAGCGTTGTATAGACTTGGAACGGCTTCAAGGCAACAATGTACAGACTTTGAAATAAGGAGTGTACAAACTTGAAAGATCAAGGCCACCAATGTATGGACTTCAACACAAATGAGAAGATCGGATGAACCAACTTTGAAGCTTAACATAGACGGTGGATGTATAGACTTCATGAACAAGATGCAATGCTGACTGATGTATACACTTGGCAAGTAGAGTGATGCATGAACTACCCTGTACAGACTTTAAGACTCAATGAGCAACAAAAAGTAGACAAAGCAGCATGGCGTCAACCCAGCTGTTCCACTGCGTCAACGCAGCAAGTAAACCAGCAACTACTGCGTCAACGCAATGTCCTTGTAGCCTTCAACGCAGCTAGTGAACAGACAGCCAATGCGTCAACCCAATCTCCAACTGCGTCAACGCACTGCATGAACAATTAGCCACTACGTTAACCCAATCTAGCCATATTCATGAATTAGCTATTCAAGCAAACAATCAGATATTTAAGCAGTCAAACAGTCATCTAAATTAATTAGCACACCTCAGTGTGACTCATGATGTGTCGACCATCATCAAAACCACACAGGGGCACAACAGTATAGACTTGATCGAATGAACCAACCGGAGGTTGTACAGACTAGCCACTAAGGAATGTGCAGACATGCACACATGCACAATGAACATGGATTGCACTGACTAAGTCACGAGCTGAGCTAACGGATGTATAGACTTGCTCAGTTATCAGCTAACGGATGTATAGACTTGCTCAGTTATCAGCTAATGGATGTATAGACTTAGTGTACGCATGAGACAGACGAGTGCACTGACTATGGCTAATATATGCAAACAGGCGTTGATCAGAAATATGCACGAATTGGTCAATGCACCGACGCACTCTATATGCTCGGACCTAATGTGTGTGGTAGAGCTTGAAACGTGCTAGATAAATCACTGAGCACGCAATCATTCAATCTTTCATGCAAACACAAACATATGGTTACTCATAGTGCTTGCTGACATCAAAACCACAGGGGCACAACACCCTTCAACGGCACGCTCCCGGCATAATAAATAATAATAGTAATAAGGATAATAAGCTAAAAGAAAACATAATAAATAAACAAATAATGATACAAAAAATAAAATAATAATAATAACAGCAAACTCAAAAAAAGAGAGAGAGAGAAATAATAGCAAACAATAATGTTAATAATAATAATAAACAATAGCGAATTCAAAAATGAATAAAGAAATACGAATAATAAAGAAATAAGTAATAATAATAAGCTTAAAAAATAATAAATAGACAAATGAATGATAACAAAAGATAAATGAATAATGATAACAAACTCAATAAGAATGATAAATAAATAAATGATAACAAAAATGAATAAATAATAATAACAAACTCAACAAAAAAATGACAAGCAAATAAATGATAATAAAATGAACAAATAATAATAACAAACCTAACAATAACAATAATAAATAAATAAATCATAAGAAAAAATAAATAAATAGTAATAACGAACTCACTCCAAATATATATATATATATTAACAAATAATAATGGTTAAAATTCAAATAATAATAAAACGATGAGATCCGCTTCGCAGTCTTGTTCTCCTCAAGACCCGGTATAAAGGGAACACTAACGCCGCCCCTCCAAGTCGGGTTCGGACCTCGGGAACTATCCCGATATGGCCGTGATCCGACATTGCTCGGGGCCGATAGTTTGTCAAACCGGACTCGTTCCCACTGGGATTCGTTTCCACTCTTTCATTGAAATTGCCGTAAACTCGACATACGTTTGCACGGGTTTGTTTCCGTTTAAGTCGTACCTTCAATACGGACCTTTGTCCGAACATAAAGTGGTCCACGAATGACCGACAAAATCTGAATGGGACGAGGCGGCTCTCGTCATCCCCGGACCCTTTGCAGGGGAATATCAATAAGGCCTTCGTGAGCCACGCTCAGACCTCGGGTCCGTCCCGATCATGGTCATTGTCTGACCCATATCCTCGGCCCATAGCCCACTATCTTTGGACGTGTCCTTGTTTTAGGATCTAATCTCGAGATATTTTCCCGCTATCACTCTGGCACCGGAAATATTGACGCTGCCCACGCGAGCCTGGCTTCGACCGCGGGGGGCCCACCGCAGTATGGGCGCAGCTTGATCTTGTACAGGGCCGACAAACTTATCCGTTCCCAACCGCTTTAACCAGGATTTAACCAAATATTTCTTGTTTCTCTGAACAATAAATTTGACGTACCCCGGCATACACATGTCCCGGTTTTCTGGTGACGATTGCGCTTTTCTCGAGCCGAACATTTGTCCGAATATTAAATGGTCATCACATGACCGACATGATCTCGAACGCTTTCTTTACGCCCTCATACGGGGACTTCAGCATTTCTTAATAAATCTCTATGCAATTAATTTCCTGGCCATGAGGCCCTGATTCCCGACGATTAATCAAGGGTGTTCCCCTCTCCGGGGGGATGTAATTAACGCCGTGACCTTTACGGCGTGGCGGGTTTTGGTCCCGACATGAACCACACAGTCGTCTGATTAGTCAAATCGAGCGCAGAATAAATCGTCACTTTGTGACTGGCACGCCCACGCACTAATAGACGAATCGACCATTTCCGAATGAATAACCGAACAACATAATAAGCGAACGAAAAGTGCGTCCACACGACCCCGCCTTACCTGAAAAGTAGGGGTGAGCCTCATTTCATTGGCCCAATAGGGATCCCCCGGACCCCCACCGAACGACGAGAAAAACGGCAGCAAAGCGCGAGCAACCACGGAAGGTAACACTACCTAGCAGAAGTACGGTAGAACTGACAAGCTGGAATAAATAAACGGAAAAGCTGTCTAACTAACCATACCGTACAACCGAACCTCGGTCCGTCAAAACTCGAGTCCGTACCTGCCAGTAGACAGGAGCACCACCCACTGGAAGAACGACCAGATGCGTCCCCTGGCGTCTTACACCGCGCCACAAGTGTCTAGCTACCACGCCCCGGGCGCGAGACTCAGACACACACGGTAACCAGTAGTACCACAAAACAAGGACTAGCTGAGGTCACACTCGTCAGCGCGGGTCCAAAGCCCTCAGCCCCGTGTGCACACTCAGACCATACGGCCTAGGACTGTCCTCTAGCTGGTAATTCCCCCTAAGCCCGGACTCGGCTGTACGTGGGGGCCCTACAGTAACCAGCCTACTCACCGTCTCTCTCGAGTCAGCCACTCCACCACTCCTGGGTGGGTCAGCACCGCGTGCCGTAAGAAGGCTACGACTAGTGGACGTGTCACCGGAGGTGAGACTCGACTCATGGAAACCACCGACTAACACTGGCAAGGCGCGGAGGACACCCTCCGTACCAACACCGACTCTCGGTGACCGGAAACAAGAAGTACGGATGCCAGGGACACACACGAGGTTCGACCGTCCCTCAAGTCACGTGGCACCCCTACCAAGGTAATTGCTCTACCGGGGATCTCCGGGCGCCCCTGTGGCTCTCACCGGGTGCCCACGGCAACCCTCGGGCCACGCGCCACAACTAGATCCAAAACTCGCTCAACCGAAGGCTAAGCTACCCAAGGGAACACGGTTCGGGGGAGGGGGGAGGTCGCGCTAGGCACCCCAGGCGCGACATTGTCGCGCTAGGGACCCCTGGCACGACTCCGGAGAATGCGCTAGCATGGGCTAGTGCGATCTGCCAGATCGCGCTATCCAAGGCTAGCGCGTTCACACCTGAACGCGCTAGTCTTGGCTAGCGCGATCATCAGATCGCGCCACCCAACCCTGGCGCGTTCCAAATCGCCAGACCGGTCATCCCTTCCGATGAACGCGCCCGGACGACACGGCACGCTCAACAACAACGCGCCCCTGGAACATAGCGCGACAATGGGTCGAGCCCGGTTCGCGAAAAACGTCCAGAAATCTGAAAACCACGCACATTCACCCCCCTGGTGAAGGGAAAATAACAAGGAATCATCCCCTAGACGTCCTAGCATGCATCTAGAGCCCCAAATCGATCAAAAAACCCCAAGAATCAATGGATCCGGCTCTCAAACCCCAAGCATGAAAATAACCCTCCCGGCATGAATTTAGCCCCTCTCGGCCTCTCCACGGCCTAGAAATCACGGGGAATGCTGTAAAGAGGGCAAGAATCCGTCCCCCTACCTCAATGAAGCTCGAAATCCGCCGGGAAGCCGCCGATCCATAAATCTCGGCCGACAAGAACACCGCGCCCCACGCCGCGAAGAGGGCACCGTCTCGATCACCTCGCCCCCGCCGTTGTCACCGCGCCGCCGCCTTAGGCCGCCACCCGTCGCTGGAGGAGGAGGGAGCGTCGCGAGCTCGAACGGGGAGAGGGGGGGTTGCAACGGTCGGGAGCGGTCACGGGAGGAAGAAAGAAGAAGAAGAAAAGAAGAAAAGGGAAAAAGAAAAAAGGGAAAATAGGGGGTATTTATAGAAAATCCAGAAAATACCAAAAATATCTTAAAATAGAAAAATACATATTCTCGATCTTCGGAACGCGCTGATCGCAACGGTACCACCCGCGGGTAGGTGAACGACTCGGTTCACCCGCTACGGGGTTCCGTAAGTTCTCCCGAAACACGCACGCGGGAATCGGAAAACACGTGGAAAAAGTTGCGGAACACGCTCCAGGCTTCCGAAACAGTTCTGAATCGTACCGATCCGAACACGAAAGATGTCCGAAACATAATTTCGGACACAACGAAGCCGGACACTCTGAGAAAGTAGCTCCGAGACCCAAAAAGAAGGATCCAAAAAATTTGGGACATCACACTTTTTTTATTACCCATTTTATGATGTCATCTTGAAGAAGTTTTCATCATTATCTTGTTGTTGGGATTGATTATTCATATATATGAATTTTCTGAAATTGTTCATGCCCATGAGTTTCTGAATTCGTGTAATGAACCTTCTGGATTTATCAATGCATGTGAGACTTCCTGAATTTGGACATGGGCAGGTGAGCCTTTGGGTTTCAAACATGCGAGTGCATTTCTGCACTCCTGGGTGCTTTCTTTCTTTGATTCATGTATGCAAAGTGCAGTTCTGAATTTATGTATGCAAGGATGCAATTCTGAATTCTAATATGTAAGGATGCATGTGGATGCTATCTCGATGGAATGGGCGATGAGATTCTTTCACATAAGGGCATGCATGCAGATGCAGTCTTGACAGTTCCGGCATGTAGAATGAAATTCTTGAATTTGTGCATATAGGGTGGCATCCCTGTACCTACGCATGTATGCAACGCACTATCCCTCATGGAGGGCAGAGATGGGTGATTCTCACGAAGGCAGGATAGGAAGTCAGCTCCAACACTAAACATATCTTCATGGTTACAGTCTACTTGGATGTTCACCATGCACAGGGCAAAGGAGGGCTAGGATGGACACCTAGGGTATGTGGGTGCATATGAGTGAGAGAGGGTAGTCATACCTAAGACTCATGAAAATCTAATGAGCCTATAGAACGGGAAGTCAACTACATGAGAACTTCGGTGGGACACAAATGCTCGCAAGAATTCAATCATAGGAGGTTATCATGCAAAAAAAAAAATGCACAGGCATTCTCTTTTTCTTTGTTCCTTGAAAGCCTCTTTTTTTTGAAGAAGGGGGGGGGAGTTTGGTCGACCGAAAAATCAGTTCGGTCGACCAAACTTCCCAGAGATGGAGCCCGCTGAATGGAGTCGTCTCCAGCAACCTGCTAAGTCGACTTCAGGGCAGATCGGTTGACTGAAAGGTGGATTTGGTCGACCAAACCCAGCCATCGATGCACTTCATTCCTTTTTTGGGGGTTTTAAGACGAGAAGCTCACAAGACTTACATATTATTCAAATGTGCATGAAAAAAACTTTTTATATCAGCCAAGTTCAGAGTCAAAGCACGGAAGCAAGTGCGACGGAGCATGAGCCAATTTAGAAGGGTTTGGGCAGTCCGATGAAGGACCCCGTGAACACATTTCTTGCCTCTTCTTGCACATGGGTCAAAATCATGAAGGATGCATTTTTTCTGGAATTTTCTTTTCTATTCGTATGCAGATGGAATTCTTGAGTTCCTGCACGCAAGATGCAAGCGAGGCGTGGTTCATGTTTGAAACCCGTTCATAAGCCATGCATATGCACTTGAGGATTCTTTCCTACCTTCCCTTGAAATTAAATCATGAGATCATGCAAGTGCAGTTGTTACCCCGTTATTTTTTTTAAATCCGGCCACATGATCATGCATTGCTCTTTCATTTGTCATTATTCTTTGATTGCCATGCGGTTTCTCCTTTTTTCTTTTGATGGGAAAGGGGCCCAACAGGGTTATGTCGACTTGGACAGGGGCCAAGTTGACTTGACCCCAGCCAGCAGCAGAGTTCTGCTTCTGGGAACATGTTTAAGTCGACTTAGAATCTGTCTAAGTCGACTTAAGCCAGCCAGTGCAGAAGAATGCATGTTGGAAGGCCGGTTAAGTCGACCTAGAATCAGTCTAAGTCGACCTAAACCAGTCAGTGTAGAAGACTCGGCTTCTTCGTCCCTTGTAGATGGCATGAAAAGTATTAATGCATACTTTGGTGACCATGCAAGGGGTTCATTACACATTTATGCATGGCATGTGTGGGGTTTAGATTGATTCATGACTTCTTTATTCATGAAATGCATGTATGATCCATATGGAAATGTGACAAGACAAGCGGGTGGGGGGGGGGGAGGTGAGCATGCCCACCTTCTGCACAATATGAATTCAATGATTATACATGTTTAGATAGATAGCAAGGCTTGTGCAATGATTATAAGTGCATAACGAATCATATGGGAAATCATGAGAAGCCAACGTCAGTCTTACCATCATGCTGGCCATCTCACATATGCACACTTCACACACATCTCCTCTTCCCCTCCTTTTTTCTTTTTTTAGAACTGTCTTGGTGCAGGGGGTCGACCCCCTCATATGCAGGGGTAGACCCTCGCACCCTCCTAGGCAGGGAATACACAAGGCTTAAAAAAAGTTGGTTTTTTGAATTTCAACTGGGCCTCAGCCCTTCAATGATATTCTTTTTGTTGATTGGTTCGTTATTCACTTCCTCCCTCATTGCCTATGTATCAATCATGCATCACTTGTGCAAGAGTGTTAGTGCTTTGAAACAAAGAGTTCAGTTTCATGTTGGGATTTTAAACCTATGCTTAACAACCGACACTTATCCACTTTGATTTTGGTAATTTAGAAATGCGGCCAGCAAACCATTCATTCAGTTTCACTCTAGTTGCAACTTGAATTTCAATTTTACAGAACTTTCTTGTTCAAGACTAGTAGTCAGCTCTTCATCCATTTTGAGTTCAATCAGTTCAAAAATTGCATTTGATTAGAGCTGTTCTCTTGACACATATTGGTTCAAACTATACTTCAATTCTTGAACTTAGGAATTTTGCGATCAATATTCCTGTTTCTGTTTTTTTTTGTTTATTCCATTCCAGCAATTTTCGGAATCAAACTCGGTTGTTGCATTTTCTGTATTTTCAATTCGCCATGAGATTTTCTAAACTGCCCATCTGTTCTTCTTTGATTGTTAGCCATTGGTCCTTAGTTCAATGCATCCGGTCTCCATCATTCTTCCTTTGATATTGTTATCACTTTGATTCACCTAGCAAAAACTCGGCAGCATTTCCCCTTGTCCGGAGGCGTTGGGGGGTTTAAACGGATGCACATCCACGGAGAAAACTCCGAGATGGCCCCAAAATAGCTAGGTGCGCACGGAAGCGGCAACACCGTTAACCCACATCGGCCGTGGAAAAATCCCGAGGACGAGCCTACTAGGGATCCCGATGACCGAGGGGCGTCGCAATCCCGTCTCCGGAACGTGGACTTGAAATTTCTGCCGAAGCATAAGGCCGCCAATGTTCACTCATTAAAGGGAATCACCCGGGGTCCACATTATAAGGGAATGAGCCCCCGGGGATCCAAGGGTAATCGGAATTTTGAGGAAGGGAAGTTGCAGAAAATTATGGCAGCGAGGAGAGTTTTATGAGAATTCTTAGCCCAAGGCGAGCCCCATATGCCTCATCCCCTCAGTATCATGGTGGTGGAGCCAGCCAAACACCGAAATGGTATTTTGAGGATGCATAGAAATCATCGTAAACAAAAACTTAGAGGGACCCTGGTGGTTAGCAGCCCGACGTCATGGCTATAGGGTAAGCCAAACCCCGGGCCAGTGGCCACTAGGATGACGAATGAATTGTAGTATGAGCGATGCATATCGAAAGAAGAGAGGAAAAATAAAATTGAATGCCGATGCACACATCAACCAAGAGAGCAAGGCTAGATGAAATGGAGGAGATATGGCTATGTTGTATTTACATATGCACATACCGGAGAAAAGGGCAAAACTAAAGCAAGCATATGTGGATATCATACACGTATGTATATATCTCTGCTATATAAGCAGGCCCCTTGCGGTGGTTAGCAGCCCGGCATCATGGCTATGGGGTAAGCCAAGCTCCGGGCCAGTGGCCACTAGAATGACAAATGAATTGTAGTATGAGCGATGCATATCGAAAGAAGAGAGGAAAAATAAAATTGAATGCCGATGCACACATCAACCAAGAGAGCAAGGCTAGATGAAATGGAGGAGATATGGCTATGTTGTATTTACATATGCACGTACCGGAGAAAAGGGCAAAACTGAAGCAAGCATATGTGGATATCATATACGTATGTATATATCTCTGCTATATAAGCAGGCACCTTGTTTTGAAAAAAACTCAGGGACGGGTAGAATAAAATGGAGCAGTATAGGAGGCACATCAACACATACGTACATATAACACACTTATATGCACACATAATGGAGAAATTGGGCATCATATTCACAAAAGAAATCAGGGATCGAAGCCCTGCATCCCATTTCCTCTTAGAAAGAAAATTACAACAAGGGAGCTACTGATATGGCCGAAATGTTCGTCGTTAAAATCTGCGGCAATCAATCAAAAATAAATACCGAACTCACAATATAATCCAAATTAACGGTAATACACTGGTGAGCATGACTCGAATCCACATAGAGGAATGTTGAGATTGAAAACTTTGATTTTATTTTAAAGCAAAAATAGATGAATGATTTGATTTTCATATTGTAAAGAGCATGAAATAAATCTATCCAATCAAACAAAATTAAATGAGAAATGAAATAGATGAAGTTGAGATAGTTGGTGCGGTCGTGGTATGATAACGGCGTCGTCTCTTCGAGTCTTTGATTTACGAGTCGTCGGGAACGGCTACGTACACTCGACTGGATCGGAACCGATTCTCTTGACCGTCTTTAGAAGAAGTTTAGAGGGTGAAGGATAAAGAATGGTGGAAGAATATTAGAGAGATGGAGGGAGATTGTGTTAAATAAAAAATATAAATAACAACACCGTTGTAATTAAACATGAATTAAAACTAACTTGAAAGTGTATAAACATTATAAAAAAATAAATAAATTACAATAAGGGAAATTACAAGAGATGGGAAGATAGAGAGGGGAGAGCCTAATAGAGAGGGAGAGGGGAAGCTATCTACGTGAGAAGTAAGAGAGAGGAGAGGGGGGGACAACGAAAAGTTCAATCTACGTATGTGCATCCTAATCATCCAAGAGAGTCTCCCCTTGCCTCCTTTTATAGGCTCCAGAATGGTACTATGCAATGTGAATGGGCCTTGGCAACCCAATTTGACTCTGCGTGCGTGAAAAGCCTACTCGCCTTGGCGTTCGACGAAGCCACCCACGTGAAGAGGACCGTCGCCCGCCTGAGAAGCACCGAAGCTGGCCGCCCGCCTCCACCAGTTCGCCTTTGACCACGTAGAAGCCTGCCGACGAAGCCTCCGCGAACCTCGTCGCTCGTGCGTGGAGAAGCCGCCTTGGCCGCGCTGAAGAAGCCATGTTGACCGCCCAAGGCACGTTGGAGACCCGCCGAAGCCAGCTCCCGCCGTGCCAGCGCGTGTAACACGCGTCGCCTGGGCGCGTTGACCTCTGCCTGCTATCTGCTGTGGTATATATATATATATATATATATATATATATATATATATATAACATATGAATATATATATATATCTTTTGATAGCTATTTATTTCCTTTTCTTTTTTTTATATTATTATTATTATTGTTTTAACAAGTCCACGGGCCTTTGGCCCATTTGTATTTTTTTTCTTTTTTTCTTTTCATCTTTAACAGACTTTGGCTTCTTCTTTGTGCTTGCAAAATGAGTAAATTTATTCATTAAAATTATTTAATTCTATAAAACTAAATATTTTACTCTAAATTATGATTAAGTGTGATAAATGCATAATGATACATATTAAAGCTCATAAAAGCGTGATATAACATTAATTAACATGTAAAAATACACACTTATCATCTACCGAATAGCCTGCACTATAGAACGGATGATGAGGAGGAAGGGGAAGGGAATATTGGAATGAATGACCCACCCGCTTACAAAATGCCTCGCACACCTTCCCCTTTTCTCCCTAAGCTCTCACCACTCGGAGTCGGAGAGGTCGGAGGCAAAAAATAAAAAGAAACCCCTTCTTCCTCAGCTTCTTCAGCATCCGTTTTCCTTCACCCCAAGGGGCCTTTTATAGGAGATTCGCAGGGCTCGTTCGAGGGCCAGGGCTGCCCGCCTCTCTCCCTCTATGCCGTCGTCGCTGCTGCCGTCGCTTGTAGCTGTCCCGTTGATGCCGCGGCTGTCTCCTCTTCGTAGGGCACAACAAAGGAGATTTCCCTTTGTGGGGTGGCCGTGTGCCTACCCTTGCTGCCGGCGAGGGGGTAAGTTGCCGAAAGGAGCTGCGCATTGTTGTCACCGGGGAGAGGGGGCTCCCGACTGTCCGATGGTCGCATTAGGCTACAACGAAGAGCCGTCGGGCACCGCCGCTGTCTGCTGGTTCTGGCCTTGGCCTGGCGGTCGAGGGGCTTTGCTGCCGCTGCCGCTGCCATGCTTTCTCTGTCGGACAACGAGGCGAGAGTAGGCCGCGTGTGAGAGAGGGGGGAAACAAGACACAGGAGGAGAGGGATTGACACTGGGTGAACAGTGTCACGTAATTTCCTCCTTTTTTCTTTTTTTTTTTAAAATTCACTTCTCCATTTCTCTTGGCCCCTCCTTTCCTCGGTTTTAAGCATATGCCCTTCATCGTGCCCTTTTTGCTTCAATCGGGCCTCTCTTCATATTTGGGCCCTCTTTCCCCTTCCATTCTTTTCTCCTTTTTTTTTTAGTGTCCACGGCCCCTGATCATCGCGTTGAGGTCGGATGGAGGCGGACTCTTCCTCCTCCAACCTTGCTGCCCCTACGTCCACTCCTAACCACCTCTCTGTCAGCTCCTTATCCGCAGCTCCTGATCCCCTCCTGCGTGTGCAAGGAAAAGGGTGGGGGGCTCTACGATCCTTTTATGGGTTGCCGTGGGGAGACCTCGAAAAGGAAACACAGAAGAAGCATGGCGACGGGCACCCACCACCATGGCACCACCGCAAGTGGACAAAATCGTCACCTTGATGGCGTCATGCGGTGGTGTCAGCGGCACCGATGGTGCTCCCGCACCGCCCACGGTGGTCCGACCACGGCCATTAGCCACTCCCTCCCTCTCCCTCTCTCTCCCAAACGAATTTACATAAATTTTAAAAATTAAAATATTTTCACCGAATAGGTAAAATTATTTTTTTATTTTAAAAGTTAAGTTAAAAATTAACACGACATAATTTTTTAAGTAGGAAGATTTTTTCAAAAAAAATTATTTCTCTTGCTGTCCACTATACATTGTTATAGGGGCGGATTAGCACTCTTGGCTTCCTTTGTTGTCCACTATACATTGTTAGTTTGGACTATATATATATATATATATATATATTATTTATACATAGCTGATTTGTTTATTTGGGGATCTGGTATGAGTCATCAATATTGATGTAGTTACTTCTCTTGCTGTACGGGCGCTGCATGTGGCTATGTTCTTGTGCTTATCTGCTAAGGGGATAATTAATGAGAGTAACATTAATCTTCTTGACAGAAAAAACGTACGTACGTACTCCTCTTTTATTTAAATGCTTTAAATTAAATACCCACGAAATAACAAAATCATAGATATATGAAGGGCTGAGAAGCCTGAGATACACAATCTCGGTCCTTAATTATTTGTAGCGAGGCCGCCTCCATCTACGGTTACCACCCAGTGTGGAGACCATCTACCTACGGTTATCCCCGATCGAGGAAAGAGGGTGCCACCACCACCGCCCGATCATGTCAGGAGTTTGGCAACACGTATATATGGTACCACTCCACCCCGAATAAAAATCACAATTATATAAATCAACATGTATTTACTACAATTGATTTAGTCACGAGAGTATGCCGACAACCATACTTAATTAATGACGAGAACAGCGCAGCGTAGGTATACTCGTGAGACTGTTGTCTTAAGCCGTTCAATTCACGTTAAAATAATCTCACCAAAATCAATCTCCCGGTTGCACGTCCCCAACCTTGGAATATGCCTCCCAACTGCAGTCATAACTTGGAATATGCTATAACAATCACGTCCCCTACAATAGACAAAGAATTACACTGCACCAGCAAACGTAAGCCGGTGGCATCCTTCTTTAGCACGACGACAACTCTTGTCAAATATCGGGTGTTTGGTATTTTTCTGCATTGGCATCTATAATGGGTAAATTGATGCGATGCCTCTGTCGTGGAGCTTCCATAATTTCATATAGAGTTATCTGACAACATCCTCCTCAGCTGACGTCGTCTCTAAATAGTGAAGAAACTACGGTTGCAAGGTACCCTCGTTGAAGCAATATTAGAGTGCTACTTTGTGTGCACAAATCTTTTTGAAGAGTGTTTTCAAAAATAAAATTATAATAATTTTTTATCTATTTTTTTTCGTGTATGGACCGCCCAAATTAAATAAGATGGATGAAGAATTACACGTACATCTCGTTAACGAAGAATGTGGTGGTTCAGAACAGTGCACGAACAAAATAAAGAACTCGGAGAATATATATATTCCCAAAGCACTTGAGCAATTACAGCCAAAGGTATATATGAATGCAATTGCAATCTCTTGTTGAAGTTGGATTTTTTTACAATGAATATGTCAAATATTGTGAGTTTAGCATGCGTGCAAGAAAATGTGATCACAACAATGAATTAAGGGAGAAGATATGGGTATACGCAAAAAAGATAGTAGAGAAAAAATGGATCGAACATGCAGATAGGAAGAGGAGGTTTAAACAAGAGACAAGATGTGGTTGTCCTACAAAACTGATTGTTAGTAAACAGAAGGATTCGGAGGCTTGGATTGTGAAGCAATTTATAAACAAACATAATCATATTTGTATAACCCCAACTAAATCTTACTGCCTACTGTCGCATAGGCGAGTTCATGACAGTCACTTGGATGTTTTGAACCATACGTGTAGTACAAGGATCGATATGTCAAAAATCATAATTTTTTTTGCTAATGAACATGGGGGCCTGTGGACGCACTTTTTTCACCTGTTATTCTCTTGTTGGTTTATTCGTTTATTGAGTGCGTGGGCGTGCCAGTCACCGAAGTGACAATTTATTCGGGCCTTGAAGAGCCCATGGTGCGCTCGATCTGACTTCGTCAGACGATTGTGTAGTTCGTGTTGGGACCAACACCCGTCGCGCCATAAAGGTCACGACGTCATTTACATCCCCCATACGAGGGAACACCATTGATTAATCGCCGAGATTCAGGGGCTCATGGCCAAGAAATTAATTGCACGAAAGGTCTATTAGGAAGTATCGAAACCCCCGTATGAGGGTAAGAAGAAAACATTCGCGATCATGTCGGTCGTGTACTGACCATTTAATGTTCGGACGAATGTCCGGCTCGAGAAAATCGCGGTTGTCGCGGGAAAACCGGAACGCATGTAAGTCGAGGTACGGCAAATTTATTGTTCGGAAGAGCGGAAAACGTTCAGCTGAGCCTCGGTTGGAGCGGTCAAAAACCAGTAAATCTGTTGGCCCGGTGCAAGAGCAAGCTGCGACCATACTGCGGTGGGCCCCCCGCGGTCGAAATAAGACTTGCATGAGCGTCATTAATATTTCCGGTGCCAAGGGGCAACGAGGAAATATCCCTTGAATCGGCTGAAAGGCCCTGTGTCTAGGGAAGCGGACGTTCGAAACGTGTCGGTCATTCGGGAGACCGTTTAATATTCTGACGGGTGTCCGGCTTGAGAGTATCATAATCGTCGCAGGAGGACCTGGAACATATGTATGCTGTGATACGGCAAATACATTATTCCGAGACACTGAAAACATTCGGTTAAATCTCGATTAGTGTAGCAGGAAACTAGCGAATTTATTGGCCCGGTGCGAGATCGAGTCGGGACCATACCGGGGGCGCCTCCCGCGGTCCAAACGGGGCTTGCGTGGGCATCATTAATGTTCCCGGTGCCGGAGGGCAACGGGGAAGAGTCCCGGGACTAGATTCCAAAACCCAAAACATGTTCGAAAGAAGCGAGCTATAGGCCGAGGGCGTGGGTCAGACAATGACCGTAATCGGGACGGACCCGAGGTCCAAGCACAGCCCACAAAGGCCTTATTGATATTCCCGTATATAGGGTCCAGGGATGACAGGAGCCATCTCATTCTATTCAGATTTCTGTCAGTCACTTGCGGACCACTTGATATTCGGACAAGGGTCCATATTGAAGGTGCGACGTGGATAGGAACAACCACGTACAAGTGTATGCCGAGTTTACGGAAATTTCAATAAAAGGGTGGGAACGAATCCCGATAGGGTGAATCCGATTTGACGAGCTATCGGCCCAGAGCAATACTGGGTCATGACCACGTCGGGGTAGGAGCTGTAATATCCCGGACCTTTCAGATCCTTCTTCGTGGGTCTCGGATCTGGTTTTTTGGAGCGTCTGACTCTGTTGTGTCCGAAATTTCGTTTCGGACATCTTTCGTGTTAGGATCGGCACGATCCGGAGTCGTTTCGGAGGCCCGGAGGCGTTCCGCGGCTTTTCCGCGTGTGTTTTCCGATTTTCGGTGTGTGTTTCGGCTTTTGCTTCGGAAGCTCGTTGCGGGCGAACCGGGCGATTCACCCGGGCACGAGTGGTACCGTTGCGATCGGTGCGATCCGAGGATTCCGGAAATGTATTTTTCTAGTTTTCGATATTTTTCCAAAAATTCGAATTTTCTATATAGCCCTAATTCTTTTTCTTTTCCTCTTTCTCTTTCTTCTTCTTCTTTCTCCTTCCTTCCCCAACCGTGACCGCACCCTCTCTCTCTCTCTCTCTCTCTCTCTCTCCCATTCGGGCGCGGCAGACCCCTCCCCGGCTGTTGAACGGCGGCAGGGCGACGGCGCGGACGCGTGGGCGACGGCGAGGCGATCTCGTGGGTGTGCGGCGAGCGTGGGAAGCGTGGGGAGGCGAGGTTTCTAAAAGCGTTCTTCGTGATTTGTGGGCGATTCGGCGGAGCATTCGCTCCATTGAGGTAGGGTGACGTTCCTTAGCCTCTTGCCGTTCATTCCCGTGATTTGTAGGCCGCGGGGAGGCCGAGAGGGGATCGTTTGAGCATTTTGGGGTTTTTCTATGATTTGGGGAGAGCTCGCCTGATCTATGGATTTGATGCTTGGATTCGTGTTTTGGTGGCCTAGAATCATGTTAGGGGTCCCCAGGGGTCTTCCCCTTTGATTTCCCCCTCTCCTGTGGAGGCATGGAGGCGTGGTTAGAATTTTTGGGCGTTTCTATCATTTTCGGCCGCGGACTGAGAACGCGCTATACTCCAGTAGCGCGTTCTCGAGTGTCGCGCTGCCCCGACGGGGCGCGTTCATCAGAGAAGATGAACAGTAGGGCGGTTCGTGTCGCGCTATGGGGTCCTAGCGCGATTAGCCTTGTCGCGCTAGGAGGACCTAGCGCGATGGTCCTTGTCGCACTAGGGTTCCCTAGCGCGATCTTCCCTGTCGCGCTAGGGAGTCCTAGCGCGATCTTCCAAGTCGCGCTAGGGGACCCTAGCGTGTTCTTCCTTGTCGCGCTAGGTGTCCCTAGCGCGATCTTTTCCGTTGTCGGGTGTTCCCCTTGGGCCGTGTGTGTGTCCTGGGCACCCCGTGGAGTTCCATGACCGTGTCTTCGGGCGTCCGGAGATTTCGGTTGCCTTGGTCATGTGTTTGGCCATGGGCAGTGTGTCCGTTTTCTTCCGACGGCGATCACCGTGCGATGGTGATGGTACGTGGGACGGCCCCCGTACTTCATCAGGTTCGGACGTAGTTTTTCATTGGTTTGAGAGTCTACTCCTTCAGTGACCCTCCACTAGTCGTAGCCTATAAGTACGCGTGTGCTAGTCGTACCAGGGAGTGGTGTACGGGCCGACCTTTAGAGACGGTTTGTGGACCGGTTACCGTTGGGCCCCACGTCTTGCAGCCAGAGTCCGGCTGAGGGGAAAACCGGTCAGAGGGCCAGACCAAGGACGCGCGGTCTGTGTATGCACAAGTGGTTGGGGGCGGTTGGACCCACATCGACGGGCGTGACCCCAGCTAGTCACTTGTTGTGGTTACTTGTACGGTGTTTGCGCCTCGGATAGGACCTACCACGTCAGGCGGTTCACCTGCGGCGCGGTGTAAGACGTCAGGGGACGCTACCGGCTGTGCTTCTGGTGGGTGGTTCTCCTGTCGAGTACGGAGTGACAGACTGTCAGTCGTGTGTTTCCGACCTTCAGATTTTGGCGGTTCGACCGTCGAGTTTCGGTCTTCTCGTACTGTGGCACGTGTATCGGTTTACGTGCCGTAGGGTCTAGTTCTGTAGAGTACAGGGCTTTCCTTTCCGAGGCACTTTCCTACCGCTAGAGTAGTGGTTTCTCGTTTTTCGAGGTAGGGTTCGAGTGATCCCTACTGAGTCTTGTTCCGAGACTCATTCCCTGCGTGTTTTCACCGTGTTTCAGGTGAGGCGCCACCTTCGGGGAGCGCGTCAGGAGTGCAGCGTGGTGCGGGTGCCCAGAGGTAGTGCCAGAGGACAGAGCCGGAGTATGCCCCGTGTAGCTGTACTTTCCTTTCTTGTCACTGTACTAGTCGTGGACTACTGTTGTTGTTGTTGTTATTTTATTGTGGACCATGTAAAATGTTAATTTATTTCCTGCTTAATATTATAACTGTTTAATTTCTGTAATTATTTGTGATACGTGTGTAGTCTCCACACCATCCTTTTTACCCTTCCGAGTCTTCGGGCTCGTGGGTGGCGGTGCGAGTCTCGGGTTATCGGGCCTTCTCGGTAATCGGATTCTCGGGTCGTTACAGCTGGTATTAGAGCGCGGTTTTGGAATTACATGAGAATCATAGGTAATTGTAGTGGTCCACTAGTCCACAACGATGATGTACAGGTGACGCTGGCATTGGGCATCGTGTGTTTTTCTTGACCTTGTCGTTTTCATGTTTTCTGTCTTGTGCTTCAGGAGCGAGTATGGCGCCGAGGAGGAGTTCTCGCTCTCAGCAGGGGCAGCCGGCTGGAGGTCAGGAGATCCAGCAGGGGGTCCAGAGGGACCAGGAGGAGCATAGCAGAGTTCCGGGAGCTACCGAGGCCGCGGATGCTGCGAGAGCTCCGGGGGCCGAGGATTTCTTCCGTGGCATGTACCATCTCATGTCTCAGCAGTTTGGCGGAGAGGCTGGTGAGGGCTCGTTTGTCAGGGGTGGACCAGGCCGAGCGGTGAGGGACTTCATGCAGTTCCATCAACCTTACTTTAGCGGCCAGGCAGACCCTGATGCGGCTCGTGATTGGCTCGATGAGATGGAGCGGGTGTTCAGTTCTGCGAAGAGTGCTGTCGAGGACAGAGTAGTGTTGGCCTACAACCAGTTGCAGGGTACGGCTCGGAGGTGGTGGTCTTCCGAGTGGAAGACGTCCTTTCAGCTTCGTCCACTTGAGCAGATCGAGTGGGATGACTTTGTTAGTGCTTTCGAGCGTACGTACTGTCCAGATATTATTGCCACGCAGCGGATGCGGGAGTTTCTGGAGCTGGTGCAGGGTGACATGTCCGTGTTGCAATATAGGGCCCGATTTATCGAGCTGGGTCGGTACGCACCTCACATCATGAAGCATGAGAGGGTGAGGACCGCGCAGTTTGTGCAGGGCTTGAGGCTGGAGCTGAGGCACCATTTGATCGCGAATTGGGCCACTGATCTAGAGACAGCGTCTCGTGTTGCGATTTCCCTGGAGATGGATATGCAGAGGACTCGGGGACCGATCAGCCAGGGGCAGTCCTTGTCAGGTCGCAGCCAGCAGTCGACTACCCAGCAGCAGGGTTTCTTCCAGCATGCGTCGGGTGGTTCAGGAGTACCGGCATCGGCAGCTTCGGTGACAGGATCTGCGTCCTTCGGCTCGAAGGTCAAGAAGTTCTTCAAGAGAGGGTTCGGCAAGAAGAAGTCCAAGGATCAGGGGCAGGCTTCATCGGGCAGTGTACAGTAGCCGATTCCGTTGCAGCGTCAGGGATAAGGGGGTGGATCGCGAGGATCTTGTCCACGATGTAGTGGGACCCACCCAGGCAGGCAGTGCACAGTGCCGATTATTTGTTTTCGGTGTGACCAGCCAGGGCATATGGCGCGTGACTGTCCATAGAGGCCGCCGCAGCAGCAGTTTCCTCTGCAGCAGCAGGTTCCCCAGCAGCAGCAGCAGCAGGGACAGTATCCGCCGCTACCCAGGTCAGCCAGCGTGGGAGGCAGGCAGAGGGCTCGAGGCCAGATCACGCACTTGACCAGGGTAGAGGCAGTGGCGTCGCAGCTCGTGGAAGGTACCGTTCAGATTTTGGGTTGTGCGGCTCGGGTTTTGTTTGATTCTGGCGCGTCTCATTCGTTTATTTCGGAGGATTTTGCGTCGAGCATCGAGGAGCCGGTGACCCAGTTGTCCTGTGATTTGGCAGTGGAGTTACCTTCGGGTGACTTTATGATCACTCCGTATTGCTTCGACTAGGTTCCGGTGTGGATCGATGGGCGGAGTATGCCAGGCAGGTTGTATGCGTTGCAGCTTCGGGATTACGATGTGATTCTAGGCATGGACTGGCTCGAGACTCATGGAGCGGTGGTGAATTGTGGGATGAAGAGGGTCTATTTCCAGCATCCGAGCAAGCGGACCTTCTATTTCCAAGGTATCTGTTCCACCTCTTCTCGATTCCTTATCTCTGCTATTCGAGCCCGTCGATTGCTTGATTCAGGTTGTCAGGGTTTTCTCGCGTCAGTGGTGGTGTCTGACCGGATGGAGCCGGATGTCGAGGACATTGCGGTGGTGTGCGAGTTTCCCGACGTTTTTTCCGAGGAGTTGCCTGGATTACCTCCCCAGCGGGAGATCGATTTCGTGATCGAGGTTGTGCCTGGTACGGGACCTTTGGCAAAGGCTCCCTACCGTATGGCCCCCGCTGAGCTGAGGGAGCTGAGGGCGCAGTTGTAGGAACTTTTGGCCAAGGGGTATATTCGTCCTACCTTTTCCCCTTGGGGTGCACCCGTGTTGTTTGTGAAGAAGAAGGACGGTAGTCTACGCTTGTGCATTGACTATCGGCAGCTGAATGAAGTGACCATTAAGAACAAGTATCCGTTGCCGCGGATTGATGATTTGTTCGACCAGCTGCAGTCTGCGCGAGTGTTCTCGCGGATTGATTTGCGGTCCGATTACTATCAGCTGAGAATTCGCGAGTCCGATGTGGAGAAGACTGCGTTCAGTACGAGGTACGGGCATTATGAGTTTCTGGTGATACCGTTTGGGCTCACCAATACCCCTGCAGCCTTCATGGACTTGATGCAGAGGGTGTTCCATCCGTATTTGGACCAGTTCGTGGTCATCTTCGTGGATGACATCCTTGTTTATTCGTAGTCTGCTGAGGAGCATGCGTACCATTTGGGTGTGGTGCTGCAGACGTTGCGAGATCACCAGTTGTATGCGAAGCTCAGCAAGTGCGAGTTTTGGCTCAGCAAAGTGCACTTTCTGGGGCACGTGATTTCTGGTGATGGCATTTCCGTGGACCCCGCCAAGGTCGAGGCAGTGATGCAGTGGCCGAGGTCGGTGACGGAGATCCGGAGTTTCTTGGGGCTTGCGGGTTATTATCGTCGGTTTATCCAGGATTTTTCCCGCATTGCGACCCCGATGACTAGACTCACGCGGAAGGATGTGCCTTTCGTTTGGTCCGAGGAGTGTGAGCAGAGCTTCAGCGAACTGAAGAGATTGCTCACCTCGGCTCCGGTGTTGGTTTTGCCTTCTGGATCGGGAGGTTTCGTGGTGTGTACAGATGCTTCCGGGGTCGGATTGGGTGCTGTTCTGATGCAGCATGGTAGAGTGGTGGCTTATACATCTCGGTAGCTAAAACCCCACGAGGAGAACTACCCCACCCATGACCTTGAGTTGGCGGCGGTGATCTTCGCGCTGAAGATCTGGAGGCATTATCTGTACGGCGAGAAGTTCGAGGTGTTTACTGACCATCAGAGTTTGAGGTATGTGTTCTCGCAGAGAGATCTGAACCTCAGACAAAGGCGTTGGATGGAGTTCATGAAGGATTATGACATCACCCTGTCTTATCAGCCGGGCAGGATGAATGTCGTCGCCGATGCCTTGAGTCGGAAGGTTGCGATCAGTACCTTGATGTTGAGGAAGTGGAGGCTCTCGGAACAAGTGCCCGAGGTATCTTTTAGGCTCAAGATTCCCCAAGAGCCAGGGTTGGCGGTGCTTGCGAGTCTGACTGTCACTCCTACTATCCGTCGTCAGGTGACAGAGGCTCAGCACGCGGACCCTGAGTTGCCCCGGATTCTTGCGATGGCTGACGTGGAGCTCGGCGAGGACGGTGCTGCGAGGTTTCGTGGCAGGTTGTACGTCCCAGCCGAGGAGCAGATTCGTCGTGCGATGTTGCGCGAGGCTCATGGGAGCAGGTACACCGTACACCCGGGTGCGACGAAGATGTATCGGAACTTGCGGAGGCAGTTCTGGTGGCCTGGCATGAAGAGAGATGTCGCAGAGTTTGTGGCCAGGTGCCTGATCTGTCAGCAGGTGAAGGCAGAGCATCAGCGACCAGGAGGTACTCTCCAGCCCTTGGATGTTCCTGCTTGGAAGTGGGACCATGTGACCACGGATTTCGTGGTGGGATTGCCGAGGACCCCGAGTGGGCAGGACAGTATTTGGTTGCTGGTGGATCGGCTGACGAAGGTGACTCGGTTGCTACCGGTCAAAGTCAGCTGGAGCGTGCCTAAGTTGGCTCGTCTTTATGTGGAGCGGATCGTGCCGTTGCATGGGATTCCCATTTCGATCGTGTCAGATCGGGATCCGCGCTTCACTTCTGGATTCTAGAGGAGTTTCCAGCGAGCTCTTGGCACGGAGTTGGCGTTTAGCTCGGCATATCATCCTCAGTCAGATGGTCAGTCTGAGAGGACCATTCAGACTTTGGAGGACATGCTGAGATCCTGCTGTCTGGAGTGGCAGGGGAGTTGGATTCATCACCTACCGTTGGTGGAGTTTGCCTATAACAACAGCTTTCATTCGAGCATTGGCATGGCTCCCTATGAGGCTTTGTACGGGCGTCCTTGTCGGACTCCACTTGATTGGTTTGACGTGGGTGAGCGTGTTTTGGTGGGATCAGATTTGGTGCAGCAGTGTGTGGATGTTGTGCACCTGGTTCGTCAGAACATGTTGGCGGCCCAGAGTCGGCATAAGAGTTATGCTGACCGTAGGCGGCAGCCCCTCGAGTTCGCCGTGGGCGATCGTGTGTTCTTGAGAGTTTCTCCGATGAAGGGGGTGATGCGTTTTGGACGGCGTGGGAAGCTGAGTCCCCGCTATAGTGGTCCTTTCGCGATTGTGGAGCGCATCGGTGAGGTTGCTTACCGGTTACGGTTACCTCCTGAGTTGGCGTCGGTGCATGACGTGTTCCACGTCTCGATGTTGCGGAAGTATATGCCCGATGACTCTCATGTGCTCGAGTTTTCCGTTTGGCCTGAGGTGACTCTAGATCTTTCTCTCCCAGAGTTTCCGATCCGCGTGGAGGATAGGCGAGTGCAGCGCCTGCGGAACAAGGTCATTCCCTTGGTGAAGGTCGTGTGGCAACGACACTCTGGTGGTGAGGCTTCGTGGGAACGTGAGGATGAGATGCGTCAGCAGTTCCCATATCTGTTTGAGTGAGTCTTCCTCTTCTTTCCCCTTTTGTTGTTCTCAATTTCGAGGACGAAATTCTTTATGGGGGGAGGGCTGTAATATCCCGGACCTTTCGGATCCTTCTTCGTGGGTCCCGAATCTAGTTTTTTGGAGTGTCCGACTCTGTTGTGTTCGAAATTTAGTTTCGGACATCTTTCGTGTTCGGATCGGCGCGATCCGGAGTCGTTTCGGAGGCCCGGAGGCGTTCCGTGGCTTTTCCGCGTGTGTTTTCCGATTTCCGGTGTGTGTTTCGGCTTTTGCTTCGGAAGCTTGCTGCGGGCGAACCGGGCGGTTCACTCGGGCACGAGTGGTACCGTTGCAATCGGTGCGATCCGAGGATTCTGGAAATGTATTTTTTTATTTTTCAGAATTTTTTCAAAAATTTGGATTTTCTATATAGCCCTAATTCTTTTTCTTTTCCTCTGTCTCTTTCTTCTTCTTCTTTGTCCTTCCTTCCCCAACCGTGACCGCACCCTCTCTCTCTCTCTCTCTCTCCCATTCGGGCGCGGCAGACCCCTCCCCGGCTGTTGAACGGCGGCAGGGCGACGGCGCGGACGCGTGGGCGACGGCGAGGCGATCTCGTGGGTGTGCGGCGAGCGTGGGAAGCGTGGGGAGGCGAGGTTTCTAAAAGCGTTCTTCGTGATTTGTGGGCGATTCGGCGGAGCATTCGCTCCATTGAGGTAGGGTGACGTTCCTTAGCCTCTTGCCGTTCATTCCCGTGATTTGTAGGCCGCGGGGAGGCCGAGAGGGGATCGTTTGAGCATTTTGGGGTTTTTCCATGATTTGGGGAGAGCTCGCCGGATCTATGGATTTGATGCTTGGATTCGTGTTTTGGTGGCCTAGAATCATGCTAGGGGTCCCAGGGGTCTTTCCCTTTGATTTCCCCCTCTCCTGTGGAGGCATTGGGGCGTGGTTGGAATTTTTGGGCGTTTCTACCGTTTTCGGCCGCGGACTGAGAACGCGCTATACTCCAGTAGCGCGTTCTCGAGTGTCGCGCTGCCCCGACGGGGCGCGTTCATCGGAGAAGATGAACAGTAGGGCGGTTCGTGTCGCGCTATGGGGTCCTAGCGCGATTATCCTTGTCGCGCTAGGAGGACCTAGCGCGATGGTCCTTGTCGCGCTAGGGTTCCCTAGCGCGATCTTCCCTGTCGCGCTAGGGAGTCCTAGCGCAATCTTCCAAGTCGCGCTAGGGGACCCTAGCGCGTTCTTCCTTGTCGCGCTAGGTGTCCCCACCGTGATCTTTTCCGTTGTCGGGTGTTCCCCTTGGGCCGTTTGTGTGTCCTGGGCACCCCGTGGAGTTCCGTGACTGTGTCTTCGGGCGTCCGGAGATTTCGGTTGCCTTGGTCATGTGTTTGGCCCTGGGCAGTGTGTCCGTTTTCTTCCGACTGCGGTCACCGTGCGATGGTGATGGTACGTGGGACGGCCCCCGTACTTCGTCAGGTTCGGACGTCGTTTTCCGTTGGTTTGAGAGTCTACTCCTTCAGTGACCCTCCACTAGTCGTAGCCTACTAGTACGCGTGTGCTAGTCGCACCAGGGAGTGGTGTACGGGCTGACCTTTAGAGACGGTTTGTGGACCGGTTACCGTTGGGCCCCACGTCTTGCAGCCAGAGTCCGGCTGAGGGGAAAATCGCTCAGAGGGCCAGACCAGGGACGCGCGGTCTGTGTGTGCACACGTGGTTGGGGGCGGTTGGACCCACGTCGACGGGCGTGACCCCATCTAGTCACTTGTTGTGGTTACTTGTACGGTGTTTGCGCCTCGGGTAGGACCTACCACGTCAGGCGGTTCACCTGCGGCGCGGTGTAAGACGTCAGGGGGCGCTACCGACTGTGCTTCTGGTGGGTGGTACTCCTGTCGAGTACGGAGTGACAGACTGTCAGTCGTGTGTTTCCGACCTTCGGATTTTGGCGGTTCGACCGTCGAGTTTCGATCTTCTCGTACCATGGCACGTGTGTCGGTTTGCGTGCCGTAGGGTCTAGTTCTGTAGAGTACAGGGCTTTCCTTTCCGAGGCACTTTCCTACCGCTAGAGTAGTGGTTTCTCGTTTTTCGAGGTAGGGTTCGAGTGATCCCTACTGAGTCTTGTTCCGAGACTCATTCCCTGCGTGTTTTCACCGTGTTTCAGGTGAGGCGCCACCTTCGGGGAGTGCGTCAGGAGTGCAGCGTGGTGCGGGTGCCCAGAGGTAGTGCCAGAGGACAGAGCCGGGGTATGCCCCGTGTAGCTGTTCTTTCCTTTCTTGTCACTGTACTAGTCGTGGACTACTGTTGTTGTTGTTGTTGTTATTTTATTGTGGACCATGTAAAATGTTAATTTATTTCCTACTTAATATTATAACTGTTTAATTTCTGTAATTATTTGTGATACTTGTGTAGTCTCCACACCATCCTTTTTATCCTTCCGAGTCTTCGGGCTCGTGGGTGGCGGTGCGAGTCTCGGGTTATCGGGCCTTCCTGGTAATCGGATTCTCGGGTCATTACAGGAGCCGTCGGCCATGTTGGTTGCTCACGGGTCTTTTCATGTTCAGACACGGGTCCATGATAGAAACGCGCCGAAAATCGAGGCGAACCAGTTCAAATGTTTGCCAAACGTGCGGCAATTTTAGTAGTGGCTCGGAGGGGATCCGTCCTGAGGAACGAGTCCGGTCTGATTGGAATGTCGGCCCAAGACTAGGTGGGGGTCTGGCCATGTCGGGATAATTCCCAAGACTCAGGCCCAACCTGGAAGGGCGGCATTGTTGTTCCTTCAACATCGGGTCACGGGAGAGACGGGGCTGCAACATAGATTTTACCATTTTCTTTATCTGGGGTTTAAATTATGTGCATATATATTTTATTGCCTATTTCCCTTTTACGTATTTATTCTGGATGATTTCTCCATTTTGTTTATTATTATCACTATTATATTTTCCCTTTTCTTTTTTACTATTATTATTATTATTTCACAATTTTTTGTTTATTTCTCATATATATATATTCAGGTTTATTTATTTATCATAGTTTTTATTAATTTATTATCATTATTATCATTATCATTATCATGGCATATTTATATATGTTTATATATATTTATTTTGGAAGGAAAAGTGGGCCGTTGGGGGCAAAAAGGGGTGTACCGCTGAAGGAAGGTAGGCAGAAAAGCGTGCCGGCGAAGGGCTGGAGACGTGTGCCGTTGAAGGGCTTGAGGAGGGCGTACCGGTGAAGGCCTGAAGGAAGTGTACCACTGGGGCGATGGCTGGAGAGTGTGTCGGTGAAGGAGGGGGATAACATAAAGTCTGTACGTTCCTCAGCCTAAAGTCTATACATTGTCTATTCAACCAGCACACAAAGTCTATACGTCCTTTAGTCTAAAGTCTGTACATTGCGGCTCAAAGTCTATACATTGTCCATTGGCTGCAGTCCAAAGTCTATACATTATCTGTTGGCTGCAGCTCGAAGTCTATACATTGATAACCCCAAAGTCTATACGTTGCAGCTCAGAGTCTATACATTGGCCAGCATTCATCAGCTCAAAGTCTGTACATTGGCCAGCATAATGTCTATACATTGCAGCTCAAAGTCTATACATTGGCCAGCATTCATCAGCTCAAAGTCTGTACATTGGCCAGCATAAAGTCTATACATTGCAGCTCAAAGTCTGTACGTTGCAGCTCAAAGTCTATACATTGGCCGGCCCAAAGTCTGTACATTGGCCAACTCAAAGTCTATACATTGTTCAGCTCAAAGTCTATACATTGTCCATTGGCTGCAGTTCAAAGTCTATACATTGGCCGGCCCAAAGTCTGTATATTGGCCAACTCAAAGTCTATACATTGTTCAGCTCAAAGTCTATACATTGTCCCTTGGCTGCAGTTCAAAGTCTGTACATTGCAGCTCGAAGTCTATACATTATTCATTGGCTGCAGTTCAAAGTCTATACGTTGCAGCTCAAAGTCTATACATTGTCCCTGAAAGTCTATATATCGGCCAGTCCAAAGTCTGTACGTTGGCCAATTCAAAGTCTATACATTATTCATTGGCTGCAGTTCAAAGTCTATACGTTGCAGCTCAAAGTCTATACATTGCTCGTGCAGCCGACACCCGAAGTCTATACATTCTTCAGCTTATTCAGCTCAAAGTCTATACGTTGTCCCTTGGCTGCGGCTCGAAGTCTGTACATTGCTCATTGCTGTGTTTGTACGTCAATATGCCAAGTCTATACATTGAGTTTGAGACGGTGGATGAGGGTGTACCGGCGAAGGGGGGAAGAGACAATGGAAAGGGGTGTACCGCTGGGGAATGGAGTGTGCCGGGGAAGGTGGAAACCAGTGTGCCGGCGAAGGGTGTTTGAAGTGTGGGGGCAGGGTATGATGGTGAAGGGCCAGATAAGTGTACCGTTGAAGGTTATTGGAGTGTGCCGCTGGGGGCACGACAGAGCGTGCCGGTGAAGGTTGGAATCTTCTATTATTTATTTTTAAGACTTTTCTTTTCTTCGTTTATTGATTTTTATATAGTCTTATATAAACTTCTCCTTTCCTTGGTTCTGTTCAGCCTTTTTGCTCACAAGTCAGACGTCTGATATGTTATGTCGTTATTCGGTTCAGTTCTTTTCACGCTATCGGCAGTGGCTCGATTAGTCGGAAAGTTTTATCGTTGATCGTTCTGTTCGTTTGTTGCTTCCTTTTGCCTTTTTAACATGTTGTTATTTTCTGACAAAAATTCGGCAGCATCTCCCCTTGACCCGAGCGTAAGGGAGATAAAGGGAACGCGCCCACACGGAGTGGCGGAACCCGACAACTGGAGGTGGACGCCCGGAGGCGGCAACACCTTTATAGAACCTCGGAAAACATGAAGAAAACGATGAACGGGAGGCTTCTAATACTGGACAGGGTGGACGGGGGATTGGCCAAGGCGTACTGGCCAAGGACGAGCATAGGGTGTGCCGGGCTAGGAAGGCTAAGGGCGTACCGCTGAGGCACAAAAGGGGGAGGTGTACCGCTGAGGGCTATTATGGGGTGTACCGGCCAAGGTACCGGAAGGGTGTGCCGCTGGAGGAAAGTGCAGGTGCACCGGACAGGGCTCCAAAAGGGGTTGGCCTGTTAAAGGGGCAGGGTGTGCCGCTGGAGGAAAGTGCAGGTGCACCGGACAGGGCTCCAAAAGGGGTTGGCCTGTTAAAGGGGCAGGGCGTTAGGCCAATCAAACCCACAGGGACTTCTGGCAAGGGGGAAAAAAGTTCAAAGGGGCAGACACAGGTGAAGGCACTGGGTTTTACGGGCGGAGGTTCGTGACCTCAAACCATTCAAGATGGTGCCGCATCCGGAGTAAATCGTCGGCATGAGGGATGAACGCAAACACCGGGAAGCGAAGGGAAAGACGACCAAACGCACTGTGGTCCAAAACAACGAGACAAAGAGAAAACCCACTGAGGGGGGAAGATCTTTATTAATGGAGAGACAAAGGGCCGTAGCCACCCGTGTACATCACAAAGCATGCCCGAGCTAAGGGTATGGGCAAGAAAGAAAACTAAAGAATGAAAGAACGGAGAGGTGGGAAAACAAAGAACAAAGAGAGGAGGAGGTGTTGGGGATCGAAGCAGGGACGATCGTCCACTGCTCTTTCCCCCACCTTCCCCTACTACATCAAGCCCTCTCTCTCTCTTACTCTCTTCTCGTTGCCTGGTGGCTGTCGGTAGACTCCACGCCGGAGCCTCTCCCTTTTCTTCTCTCTTCTTCTTCTTCCCGTATGCAACTCTGTCTATTCATCTCTGTCCGTGGGTCTCTTCTCCGTGTCTCCCCCCCTTTTCTTCGCCTGAATGGGAGTGATTTTATACTCCCAGCAGCGGGAGCTCTCGAGCACGGCAGTCGGAGGCGGGAAGCGGCTGGTCATGATGAGGTTTGACTTCCCCCGTCCTGGATGTCAGGGGAGTAGCCTGCGTGGCCCAACCTTTGGTTGACACCTCGGACAGCTCACTGCGCGCCAAGGATGCGTAGGGTATGGGCGCCACGTCGCTCGGCCATTGAAAAGCCTTCACGCTGTGCCGTTGGCGGGCTCAAGAAGTGTGCCGCTGGGAGGGCCAAAGGCCGTGCCGCTAAAGGGCTGCCCAAGCGTGCCGTTGAAGGGCTGCCCAAGCGTGCCGTTGGAGGGCCTGAAATAGTGTAAGGCTTGAAATAGTGTGCCGTTTGAGGCTTGAAGTAGTGTGCCGTTGAAGGCTTGAAATAGTGTGCCGTGGAAGGCTTGAAATAGTGTGCCGTGGAAGGCTCAAAATAGTGTGCCGTTGAAGGCTCAAAATAGTGTGCCGTTGAAGGCTTGAAATAGTGTGCCGTGGAAGGCTCGAAATAGTGTGCCGTGGAAGGCTCAAAATAGTGTGCCGTTGAAGGCCCGAAATAGTGTGCCGTTGAAGGCACATGGGGCGTGCCGTTGAAGGCTTGCAGGGCGTGCCACTGAAGGCCATTGGGGCGTGCCGTTGAAGGCCTGCAGGGCGTGCCGCTGGAGGCCATTGGGGCGTGCCGCTGAAGGGCGTTGGGGGTGTGCCGCTGAAGGCCAAGGGCGTGCCGATGAGAGGGGCCAGTGGCGTGCTGCTGAAGGGCCTTGGGCGTGCCGTTGAATGGCTAAATGGGCAGTTTTGAGCCCGTTGTGAGCACGAGTTGTGGCCCGTTTGATTTTCTTCGAGGCCCATGGATTGTGGGGCTCTTGGTGGTTGATTTCTCTTCACTGTCGTGACTCTGGAGACGGCTTCACGGTAATGTGCATATTTGGGGAGTCTGGGTGACTAGTCTCTCCGGGGTTTCTTCACTCGGTGCCGTTGTTGATGCTGGGCCGAGCCGGATATCTGTGCGTGTAATTTTTGGTGTCCACAGGGCCATAAGAATATAAGTTTCCTCGATAGGGACATACAAAATGCTCTAAGAAAAAAATGATTAGAGGGATATCAGGGTGGGGCACAAATAATTTTGAATTATTTCAGGATGAGGCATAAAGAGGATGTTGAATTTAGCTTCGAAATTTAAGTTGATGCTGAAATGTGACTAAGGGCTGAATCCAGATCTAAACAAGACTATGAGACTTTTGGAGATGTCATATGTTTTGACAATACATACAAAATAAATAAACTCAACATGTCTTTTGGCCCATTTGCTGGGTAAATCACCATCGACAGAGTATATTATTTGGGCCGGTCTATTATTTGGAGAGACAATTGAGTCTTTTGAATGGTTATTTTGTACATGGCTAGAAGGTATGGGTGGGAAACAACCGAGAGTAATGATTACAAATCAAGATCATGCAATTACTATAAATATTGCTCTTGTTTAATTTTTCAGCAAGTGAGCATCTCTTCTGCACGTGACACATTCTGCAAAAGGTGCTTGAAAAGTTGTCTCATGTCATCCATTCCCATCTAAGTTTCAATGATATAAGAAAAAAATGTATCTATAATGTTGTCTCTCCTGAAGAATTTAAATCACTCTAGTCTGAAATGTTGAGTACCTATAAACTTGAGGAGAATAATTGGATTCATGATATGTATAATATTTGTCATAAGTGAATCCTAACTTATTTAAAATATATATATTTTACGGGAATGACAATCACCCGTAGAAGTGAGGGAATGAATTCTTTCTTAGATTTCTTTGTGAACTATAAGTCAACATTACTGGACTTTGCTGAAAGGTACCAACAATTGATTGAGAAACGAAGATAAGATGAAAAGCAAGAAGATGTGGTCACAACATAAGGCACCCCAGTACCATCTACATCTATTCCAATAGAAAGTGGAATGGTAAAAATTTATACAAGAAACGGAGAATATTCTCAGCATGCATATAATGGGAATCTCTTTGTAACAGTTTTTTATCTTAATAAAGGATAATATCGTTGCTGTATATTTTACTACCCTTCCCCGGCCCCTCCCAAGTCCCAAACATGAGGACAACATCCATGCTGTGGCGGATCCAACCCCGTTCCAGTCCCCGTATTCTGGCTTCCGTCCGTCGTTATGCCACTGGCATCTCTCTCTCTCTCTCTCTCTCTCTCTCTCTCTCTCTCTCACTCAGCGATTGGTGGGAGCAAAGTAAAGGCTCATGCATTCTGGCCCCCCTGGGTCCCCAAAAATGTGCCCCCCCCCCCCACCTCTAGAGCGATCAGGACAACCCCATGAGAACATACAGCATCGGGGATGTGCATGCTAACTAGATCCATCGACCAACTCATTCCGATCCCCACTAGCAGCCATTTGTCTATTCTTAAAATTCCAAGATCAAATTAGTACAGATTTTTTTTTGGTCTATACATGCAAGCCAACGGAAGAACAACTATAAATAGACAGAGCGCACATGTTGCGCGCCTAGATATATATAATAATGTTTGATAAGAATTTTCATCGCTAACATCTTATTTCTGCTCCTCCAACATTAGTGATCGATCGATGTTGGTGAGTAATTAAAGGCATAATTTTGGGGGGCATTCATTTATTTATTTGTCTTGATCAGTATGTCGATCTTTGAGCAAAGAGAAAGATGATGATTTCTTGAGAACAAATTGAGATTTTTGCAATGGGAATATGCATGTTGTGTGGATTTTGTGACATTGTCGGCCCTGTTTTATATATATATATATATATATATATATATATATATATATATATATATATATATATATATATATATATATATGAAATTGATGCATGGGTGGGCAAAGATACAGAGGGCGGGCACGGAACTTGCCGACAACTCGTAACAGCTAGCAGCGGATCATATATTTGTGAACTCAGCGGATCGTAAACTTTATCGGATGTCTAAAATTTAAGAAAAAAATGATTAACAATTTGGCAACTATAACAACCGATGATAATCACAGCGACGTAAATACCATACTGATCACCACCCAAAAAGAATATGATTATCAATGCCACGAGACTTGTGTTTTGTTATGAAGAATTAAATTAAAAGACTTATTTAATTTTAGACCCATGTAATCCACCCCGTATTAAGAATAAGCGTCCACAATACAACTATATATTTTACTAATTATAAGCCACCACATTCTTTTAACACTTACTAAAAAGCTCATTGAGTTAAAAATTGTCAAAAAATAGTTATCCAGACGAATATTCATTTCTCTCTCCCCCCCATTAAGTTTTTGTTTCCCATTTTACTCTCTCTCTGTGTGTGTGTGTGCGCGCGTTTTTTTTTTAATCGGCCGTGTTTTTCCGCCTCAAATGGCACATGATCAAGCATGTTAATTGATGGCCACATTCCATTTCTGATCAATGGCCGATTGAAAATTACTATGATTTTACCAGTAGGTCAGGGATTATTAATTCAATGAGTCAAATGGGTGGGGGTTGGGGGGGGGAATGAAAAAGGGAAATCAGTTCGGCCTTAATCTGATCCACTTATCTAAATCTTTTCATGCCAGCGGATCTTCATCTTCTTCTTGCGCAATCGTACGTACGTAAATTACGCCTAAGAGAATATTATTATTAACGGTGACTTCATGCTATAGTCGTCGCTAATAAATTATTATTAGTGACGACTAATACATAATCATCGCTAATAAGTCATTATTAACGATGACTCGAACACAGTCGGCACTAATATGCTATTTTTGGTTTTCAGTGACCAGTACAGCCATCGCGATTACTCATTAGCAATGGCTACAGGTGTCGTTATTACTCATTAGCGATGGCTGCTATGGTCATTAGCGACGGTTACAACTGTCCCTAATGCTTGAGTGCGATCTCCTCTTCCATCCTCAAACTCGTTTCCTTGCCCTCGGTCACACAGATGTTGCGCCAACTGATTACGGCATGAGGGTGATAGAAGTTGGGGGTGGGAGGGAGAATAAGTATCTCATTGTTTTTATCATGGATATTATCATCTTTTTAAAATACATTTTAAGATAATCATAGTTGAGTTCACATGTAATAACGGAAATTTACAACAACCAGTTCTAATAAATTTTCAAGAACGATGTTTCTGTCATTTTACTTCTATTATTAGTTTATATGCGAAAAACCCTAATTTAAAAGTGCGATGAAATTTTTTTATCGTATCTTTACATAGAAACATCACTCTATTCCATTAAAAGCCTTTTGCAAATTATTATTAACCGTAATGATTTAGGATATGCGGTCAGCAAAAAATGAAACACCATGGATCTATCCTAACTAGCTAGAAGCTCACATGCCGAAGTCCAGAAGTGCGTTGCACAAATGTGAGGGTAATTAAATAATAAAGAACTAAACTGAATATCTTAAGATTTTGAGTCGGATAAATGACTCAACACAATCAACTCTAATATATAGACAATTTTATTAATATTCTGAATAAAACTCAGTTTGGTTTGACATACGGGGCATACAGAGAGGCCATTTAATTAGTATCCAAAACCCAAGGTGTCATCTAATCCGTTCATCTAACTTATGCCCCCCCCCCGCCCAATTCAAGGGTAGAGCACAATGATGTCCCGCAGGCCCAACCCTGGAGTACTTATCTTGTATTCACTGAAACCTGCGCGGTTGAATAGTTCCACCCACTCCTTCTCACTCCGTTCTTTGCCGCCGTGGGTGAGTACCATCATCAACATGTCGAAGAAATATTGGGTCTCCCTTATTAACTTGTGGCATTGGAGGTCTTCTCTCACCACCATGTCTATGATGATCACCTTCCCGCCTTCCTCCTTGGGAGGGATGGCTTCCTTGCATAGCTTCAACAGCTTCACGCAGTGCTCGTCGCTCCAGTCATGAAGTATCCACTGCCATCAATATAATTGATCACCATCGATCAAAAGCATGCATGTGATAATGATTAGCCAATTAATGTCGTCAGTCACAAAACGTTTGCATGTTGGAGAAGGTTGATGATGAGTTCCGTGTCTTATCTATCTATCTTACCTTCAGCAGAACAGCATCAGCCGGTGGTACATACTCGAACATGTCACCTGCCACGAACTCCACCGCGCTGGACTTTGGTGCGGTGGGCACGACGTGCGGCCGCTCCAGCACGGTGCACTGCAGTTGTGGGAAGGCCTTGACGAGCGTCATGGCTGTAGCTCCATTCCCACCACCGATGTCTACCAGGGACTTTAGGACCTGGAAAATCTCGCCGTGCTCTTTGACGACAGTATCCATGATCAAGTGGCTGTCACTGGCCATAGCTTCGTTGAAGCTGCTGTCCATCTCTGGCACCCGGCTCACCATATCCCAGACGCCCGTGCCATTCAAGTGATGGAATGGCGTAGGTGAGTCCACGCGAAACCATGCACTCAGTGACTGCCATGGTGTCAGGAGCATCGGGTCGAGCATTACACGGAGGAAGGGTGAGATGGTGTGGGGTTCGGTTGAGATGAGATGCTGGGAGTAGGTGGTGAGAAGATATGCCTCTTCTCCCTCGTCGCCGCCCGTAGTACTGCTAGTCTGCATAGCGAAGAAACCAGAATGGGTTAGCAGACGCATGAGTCGACGAAGATATGCCGCCTTGTTGGGCAGGATCCCCAAAGCTGACACCAGCTGGGAGAGTGTGACGGGGTTGCCGCCATGCTGATGGATGGCCTCCGGTATGCGCAGCTCCACGGCGCACTTGAGAGACATGGAGTTTATGAACTGGAAGATGTGGTTCCATATGTGGGCTTGCGCCTGAAGTGATGAGCCATGAACTCCCTCAACGTGATCCATCTCTCTCTCTCTCTCTCCCTCCCTCCCTCCGTGTGTGTTGTGTATCTATCTACCGCTGCCTGTTTGCTTTTGGGGACTCCTCTGTCTCTGTGTGGGTGCGCGCGCGCGCTTGACTGGGATGGGAATGGGATCACTTTATAAAATTTCTGTACCTACTATCTAATTTGGAAAGTTACCAGAATATATATATATATAATATAATGGACTTTGGGTATCCGTTGATATATATATAGCCCGACCCTTAGGCTACTGTGATAATATATATATATATATCGCCCGGGTTGGTTGTGTGGTGGAAGGCTGTCTTGACACAAACTTCACTGTTACAGCTATCGCTGCTATTGGATAGTTAATTGGTGGCATATGAGCATATATATATATATATATATATATATATATATATATATATATATATATATATATATATATATACCATAGTTAACATTTATTTTATCAGTGAAATACGAGAGTTGTGCTTTTATTATTCAAGGGGAAGTGGAAGTTCACACGTGGTGAAGTTTGAACGTCGAAAGGTCACGTGGCGCATCAGATGCAGCTGTATTCCTCTCTCTGACAGAGACGCGACAATCTGTCTGGCGCCGTGTCCTCTTTTCCAATTTCTTCTGCTCCAACGCATCTCAAATCTCTCGATATTGCATGATGCCTACCCTCCCCTCTGACTATATTGTGAATAGATTTTATAAATAAATATTCGCTCAAAATAATAAAATTTTTTCATTAAAAGTATCGTTAATATTACTATATAAAATTTTAAAATGACAAAAGAGTACTTTATGTTCGTTTACAATTTACCCGTCGCTATTTACTTTAAATTTATTTAACTTTTATTTTTAAAAATATTTTAAATAAATTCTATAAATAACTATACAGTCAAAACGATAAAAATTTTGATAAAAACATCGTTAATGTCATTAATTAAAATTTCAAAGTGACAAAAGGGTGGGTGAGAGAGTCCAACGATATTTTATCAAATCAATGCAATTCAAATTTATATATATTATTTTTCAACACCATATATTACATATTTAAAATCTAAGAAATATTATTGGCACTTCGGGAAGAATCATGGAAATTTGGAAATTTTATCCCTATGTTGTGTGTGTGTGTGAGAGAGAGAGAGAGAGAGAGAGGCATAGTGATGTGTGTGTGTGTGAGAGAGAGAGAGAGAGAGAGAGAGGCATAGTGATGTGTGTGTGTGAGAGAGAGAGAGAGAGAGAGAGAGAGAGAGAGAGAGAGAGAGAGAAAAAGAGAGGGAACACATGGTCATGGGTAAAAAATTCAAAAGGGAGAGACAAACGTGATATTTGAGCGATCATTATTATCGAATTAATCTAATATCTATCAAATAATAATAAATTAAAATTAAGTTAACTCATCTTGTTACTATCGAGTTAACTCTCCGGCCCTTTTTTTTTTAAATAAACGAGATCAAGGAGAAACTATTGAGGGATTGCACAGTGTGTGCTAACTCCAACAATAGTACTCGGTCCAAATTTTATTGATGATGGAAAAAGTATTTTACAAGAACCACGGGGCATACCCCTGAGTATGTAACAACATTAATAGAGAAAGAGAGACGTACACCCATCTCTATCTCCTCCAACTAGGGAGGCCAGCTGCATCCATAGTGGCAAAACCACGAACATTGCTAGGAAGGTCTTGCCAGCTCCTGAAGTCCGTATTAGATCGGTTGGAACAAGCTAATGATGCTAGAGCATCGTCGACAGAATTCCCCTCCCTATAGATATGCTGCAGATTCCAATTATTTTTTGTGACTAAATCTTTGATTTCATCCCACCATTTGCATATTCTCCATGGTGGCTGGTTATTGGACTGAATCAAATTTATAAGGGCCTTGGAGTCAGAGTAAATCGCAGCTATAGGAAGGCCACTTTTAACCAGAATCCTCATCCCATCAAGCAATGCCCTTGTCTCTGCAACCATGTTAGTCCCCATGCCATAATAGTAAGAGAACCCATGTATAAATTCACCCCTGCTGCGTCTGATACATCCGCCACCTCCAGAATGTCTTGGGTTGCCTTTAGCAGCCCCATCAACATTTAGTGCATACCCTGAGTTGGGACAAGACCACCTGATGATTTTTTGGGGCCTCTCTCTGAGGTTATAAGTAAAATTGTAAGTTTCCAGTATTTGCCTTTCACTTGCTGATGGGGCTTTGCTAAAAGTCACTTGTTTCACATAGAATTCGACCTGTCCCTTTATTTGCTGCTGAATGATTCTAATAGTCGGCCCTTTGTCTTCATATTTAAATTTGCACCGAGCCTTCCATACTTCCCATAAGATGAGAAGCATGGTGAGAATAGCCGCAAAACCATATGGTGATTTATTGTCAGCTGTGCACATGATGTCCCAGTAGTAACCAATAATAGAATTGGTATGTCTACATTTAGAGTCAAATAAGAGCCTAAAGGACCTCCACACAGGTTGAGCCAATTGACTTTCCATGAAGAGATGGTTGAGACACTCTTCCTGGTTACTATTTCTGCAGCATACGCATTTCGAAGGGAGGTAGATACCAACTCTTCTAATGGCACTATCCACAGGCACAGAGTTATGAAGAATCCGCCAGCCAAATAGAGATGCTCTTGGGGGAATGTGAGTTCCCCAAATCTTTTTCAATGCCATTCTTCTAATCCCCTGTATGCGCACAGCGTTATAAGCAGATCTGCTGGTAAATGTGCCATCTAAAGTAGCAGCCCACACACATTTGTCTGGCCTCTGAAGTAGTTGAATATTTCCAATTTTTTGAACAATGCTTTGTGGGATATAGGACCACATCTGATGGTTTAAGTTGGAGATGGCTTCGCTTAAGGTTACCTTTGGAGTGATGCTGCTAGGAGCCAAAACTGTTCCACACCAGTTATCATTCAACACATCAATAGTTCTCCCATCCATTGGAATCCACCGGGTGTTGGATAACACCAATTCCCTGGCCTGACTGAAAACCTCCCGTCGGACACAAGCAAGAAAGGGTGTTTGAATGTTGCTAAGATGGTCCTTTATGTACTTAGACTTGGCATATTGTGACCACAGAGAATGGCCATTGAGAATTTTCCAAATTTGTTTAGCCACCATGGAAACTTGAATGTGATGCAGGCTTTTAATTCCAAGTCCACCCTCATCTATGGGTTTAGTGATATTAGACCAGGACACCCAATGGTGTCTTGGGCCTTCTTTGCCGGTCCATAAAAAGTTGGCGCACATTTTATTTATGATTCCAATAATAGAAGCTGGTAGACAAGATGCACTGGCTGTGTAAACAGGAATTGATTGCAGAACAGAATTGATAAGGCACCTTCGACCAGCTTGGGATAGATAATTAGATTGCCAACTGTTAATCCTATTGCATATTTTGTCCAGTAGATCTTTGTAGTGCGAGATTATTTTTCTTCCTTCAAAGAGGGGAACACCAAGATAAGATTGGAGCCCAGTTTTATGTTGGAAGCATGTGTTAGCTGACATCCTTCTTATGACTGCAGGTGTTGTTTTATGGGATATAATGAAGCTACTCTTATTATTATTAACCTTCTGCCCAGAAGATGCTTCATATTCACTTATGAATGTCAATAGATTTTTAATGTTCATAGCCATGCCATTCAAAAATATCAATGTGTCGTCAGCATACAAGAGATGAGTGATTTGTATACTCTCCGGCCCTAATTATCAAAGTAATTAAAAGTGAATTAACTCTGGACTAAGGTAATCCAGTTGACTCATTCACATCTTCGACTAACCCTCCGTCAAATAGGGGGGAGGCTTAAACTTTTCATTACTCTGCATGCATTTTGTGTTTGGAGACGGCCAAGCTGGTCCCATATTCTTGTTATCTACCAACCCCAATAGCATAGCATGCAGTAACCCGACTGCATGTCTTGACAACATGTCTTAATTAATTTGCGTCTGGATTTTTGGCCTCCCTCTCCTCCTGACCAGTGTGATTGGTTCTCTGATCAGGTGGTTCCACTTGCATGGTTGATCACGGCATGTCACGGTCTCGCCGTATCAAGAGAGATTTCCAGGATTAGTGCGAGATTCTCAACATGGTTGCAGACACCCATGGACACGTATAGGATTAAGCCAGAGGTCTCGTGTCACTGCGCATGCATGCATGTCTCCATTCGGGAGCATATGCCATCTGGTGTTATCTTCATCCGTTTATGTATCGTCATCGTCACACAGCTGGGTAAGGATGTTAAAAGTTGCTTGCTGCAAATGGCTGAACGAAGACCACTCGTCATATATATATAGGAGGGGACTAGCCTTCACTTCCTCTGTCCACTATTGTTAGTTAGGGCTTCCACCGTCCACTATTGTATGTATCATCTATGTATATCAGATTTGTTAATTATTAATTTGGGGCTCTGGTGTATGAGTCATCATTGATGTTCCTTCTCTTGGCTGTATGGGGTTGTGCATTTCTGTACTTATATCTGCACAGGGGATAATTAATGAGAGTGACATTAATCTTCTTGACAGAAAAAACGTAAGTACTCCTCTTTTATTAATTAAATGCTTTAAATTAAATGCCTACAAAACAACAAGATCATAGATATACGCAGGGCTGAGATACATTAGATACACAATCTCGGTCCTTAATTATTTGTAGCTAGCTAGGCCGCCTCCATCTAGGGTTACCCCCCCCCCAGTGTACGTGGAGACCATCTACGTACGGTTACCCCCCTAATGACTGTTGAGACGGCCGATCGAGGAAAGAGGGTGCCACCACCACTGCCCGATCATGCCAGGAGTTTGGCAACACGCATATATGGATATGGTACCACTCCACCCGGAATAAAAATCAGAATCATATATATAAATCAACGTACATATGTTTACTACAATTGATTTATTCGTGACGAAAGTGGGTCGTTCATTTCTAGCTAGGAACAATTAAATAAGGACCCCTTACATTCCGAGTCCACGTGCTCACTGGTCAATTTAATTGAGCTGCTGGGTGGGTGTGTGGGGGGGGGGGGGGTGCTCGTGCTGTAGCAGCGAGCACCTCCCCCAACATTTTATTTTATTTTATACCTCGAGGCCCGCCCAAAACAGGGAATACACCGTGGGATTAATTAAGCTGGTGGGTGGGTGAGGGTGAGGGTGGCATCTTTTTTTTTTAGCGTGACGACAACTTTGGTCATTGTCGGGTGTTCTGTATTTTCTGCATCGACATCTATGATCGATAAATTGATGCGGTGCCTCTGTTTTAGAGTTTTCATAATTTCATATACACTTACCCGAAAACACCCTCCGCAGCCGTCTCTGTACAGTGAAGAAATTACGAAGGGTGCTTCTAAAAATAAAATTATAATATTTTTTATCTATTTTTCTCCGTATACGGACAGTCCAAATTAAATAAGATGGATGGAGAATTACACGTACATCTCGTTAACGGAGAAATGTGGTAGTTCAGAGATACAGTGCACAAACAGAATAAAGAACTCGAAGAATATATTTTGAAAGTATCTGAACGATTACATCCAAAGGTAAGAATGCAATTGCAATATATCTCTTGTTGAAGTTGGAATTTGCTATCCACTCGCGTGTCGTTGATGCGGACCAATGCCCGCCTAATCTCCTCCTCAAAATGGTATGCCAACCCGAGCCTTTGGATCGTGTCCACCAAATCCATCTCTTCTTCTAGATGACCACAGGCATTTCCTAACATTGTCTTCACTTCCTCCTTTAACTTCTCCACTCTTTGTTGCATCCATTCACGATATTTCTACGAGATAATGTATCAGAGCGAAAAAATAGGATGATATATCTAGATGTGTGTGAAGAAAAAGTTATGTGTGAAGAAAGAATCTAATGAGACATGGGAGGATCTAGGTTTTGTAAATGCTCAATTTACCATTCATTAGTAAAAATTCTCGAGCCTAAAATAACTACTAGAATTATAAACGTTTTATTATCATATCGCCATATTTTTACCAATTTTCCCTCTAAATACATGTCTCTATAAATGCCCACATAAGTGAGTACACTTCACAATCACACATATTCTTGAATTAGAAGAAATGCCCCTCACTAGGTGTAAAATGGTGCAAAATAAAAGAAAGCAAAACAAGTGATCTCCAAGAAAAGGGGGGAAAAAGAGAAAAGGAAAAAGAGTGGCACCGGTTGTTTGAACGGTCCATTTTCCTTTAAAGCGTTGTGAATCTTTCATCTATTGTTTCAAAAAAAACAAGCAAAGAATAGGAACGTGTATGCATGTCAGTTATCTGTGTACGCCCGTGCAATAATTCACACTTTCCTTGTGTATTGTGTGTGTGTGTCAGGGTGTTTGCTGCAAATTAACGAAAGGAGAGAGAGAATGAGGTTCTAAGTGCATGCCTGATCGGCGGGAGGCATCAAGTGGATGAAGGTTTCTCCCCACACAGTCAGGTGGTAGTCAGCTAACGGACGGACTACGTCGTGATCAGCTTCCTTCTCCTCCTCAACATTCTTCTCGGTGGCTGTTGCTGGAAGGTAAGGCCGAGTGCAGGCAGTATGGGTGCTGCTGCTTCCTTCCATCTCTCTCTCTCTCTCTCTCTCTCTCTCTCCCCTGATTCTTGTGATCTACTGAAACTAGCGGCAAATCAGGCGGAGGGGTGCTCTCAAAGATTGATCAAGTTGTCTGCAAAATCAAAAAGAAGTCAATTATATACAGGCAGGTGATGCATGGTCCTTTAAGAGGAAGAGTGGATAGACATGTGTGGGTTGGATTCCTTCAGCTCTTGACATGGACAGCTGAACCACCTCTCCTGCTAGACGTGGTGTAAACGTTTCATCTTATTTGATTGATACGCGGCATCGTGAGGCACTTCGATAACGTCAAAAGTCTTCCCCCATTTATATATATGTCATTACCCTTCTCCAAAGCTATACTATGTCAAGATTTTTATTCCATTGCAAGTTGGAACATACATATATATATATATATATATATATATATATATATATAATCGTGCTAGCTAGCTTAATTCTTGTGAACCTGCAGTGGATCTCCAGAAGCTAGCTACCGGCAAATAAGCGTAGGAGTGGGGGGCGGATCTCACTGGTTGATCAAGAGTTTGTTTCCAACATCGATCGATCGTCTGGAGATTATTGATAGGTTAAGTTATATGTACGGTCCGCATCGCGTGCAGGTGTTCCCCGTGGAGGCCCCACGTGCCCATGCAGAACACACAGACAGCACCCACATGGGCGTCTGCCGAAACCGGCCGGCCAGCAAATTTATTTTGTCTTCTTTTGAATTATTATAAGGCCATGCAATCTTATGAAAAGTTGAGAGCTTTCTGTGTTACACTCGGCTGTCAGCTGACCAAATTGTGGCCGCTAATTTTTAAGTGTAAATTAAGGATACATCTAATTAATTTGTGGGTTTTTTTTCCGTTGACATACTTGCACTGGCTTCCTCTCATGCTTCCCCATTTAATCGTCTCCGTACGAAATTTAAAGTACGCGACCTGCAGTGGGAGGTGAGAACGTGTAATTAATTCTGATCCCAATTAATTAGCATGCATGTGATCACTTCTATATATATATATATATATATATACATATGCTTACGCCCAGAATTTGAAGCTTCCAAATTTCCCTCAGCCCCTCTTATATATAGAAATAGATCCCTTCGGCAGTTATGTATGGTTAAAGCTCAGATTAATTAATACCACGAGAAAATGGTCTGACGGAGCCCTGCGAGTTACACTAGGAGATAACTTTCCGATGTTCAAGTCAGAAAATTGAAGGGAGAGTGTTAGAAGAAGAACTTAAAAATGCAAGGGGAGGAACTTGCTTAGTTTTTCCTTTTTTATTTTTCCTTATCTCTTGGCCGTTGAGCCACGGTCCTTTTATACCATCACCGGAAAGGTTGACCGTTTGGTTGCCGTAGTCGGGGAAGACATGAGCCGCCCGATCCACGTGTCTGATGGAGCAAGAGGCGTAGGTGTTGACTTGTCATTTATGTCGATATGGTAGCTCCACCATTAACACTTACAGCCGGTAAAGTTTGCGGGAACATGTACGTCTAACACTTACGGCATTTGCGGGATTTATTGACGCGTTTTCTACCGTAAGCAAATATTAAAAGAAAAATTAATGACTAAAATGGATAATAAAAACTAATGACTAAAATTAAAATGAACTTTTATTGAAAAAGTAATGATTGTACAAATAAAATCAAATGCATATGTGCATGTAAGTCTTGCTTCTGATCCAAGAACAATAACAAAGTAAAATGCTCACTTGTTCCCATCTTCAATGTGATATGCACGTGGGGGACAAAGGAATTCTAAACTAACTTTTTAGGTTAAAATGTGGTTCGATCCATACAAGAAGGAAGGAGATTAATCAAAATGGAACATGGTAGTGTGGACAGGTGGCCCCTGAGAGTGCCTTTTTTTTGGCTTAGATTAATTGATTGAAATGTTTCACTTTGTTACACAACAAACAAACGATTATTTAGCTTTGGTTCACTATGGCTTAGAACAAAGGAAGAAGCTCACCTAATCAAATCATTTTTTAAATCATTGAAACCCTTCCGCTAAGATAGATAGGTATATATAGCATCACTTGCATGCCTGTGGACGCACTTCTCGTTTAGCTCTTTGGTTTCATTGGTTTATTGATTTATTAAGTGCGTGGGCATGCCAGTCACAAAGCGACGATTTGTTGTGCGCTCGATCTGACTCAGCCAGGCGATTGTGTGGTTCGGGTCGGGACTGAGACCCGTTGTGCCATGAAGGTCACAACGTCATGTACATCCCCTCGGAGAGGGGAACACCCTTGATTAATTGCCGGAAATAAGGGCTCCACGGCCGAAAGAAATACTAATTAATGCAGGAAGGAAACAGCCGTCGGGCTATGCGGTGAGCCCGAGGTGAGGGCATGAATACTCGGATTATGTCGGTCACCGATGGACCATTCCATGTTTGGACAAAAGTTCATGCGGAAAGCAAGACGGTAACGGGGGACGAATCCGTGCGAATGTCTGCCGAGAGACGGCAATTTTAATACAGGGAGGAAAGTCAGATCCCAATGAGGGAGGGGACCCTGACGAGATATTGGCCGGAGGTAAGGCCGAGTGGTCACCATGATGAGAGAGAGGACTCCCGAGGGTGAAGTTCGGCTTACAAGAGCATCATCAATATTCCCAGATTCGGAATCCAAGAAGGGGAGACGAAGACCATGTCGTTATGTTCGTGAGTTGCCTTGAGTGACATGTATCATTACCGCTCATATATTAGAATTACTCCCTCTATTTTTATCACCATTACTATTATTTGTTACTTTTTTTATCATGAAATCTTTTACTATATGTGTGTATTTGTTGAAGGGATGATGAGGTGTACCGCCGGGGGGATTTGGGGGTGTGCCGCTGGAGGTTGAAGGTAGGCGTACCGCTGAAGGGTGAAGGACGTGCATCGTTCAGAAGGCAAGGAAGAGTGTACCGCTGGAGAGTTGGGAGGTGTGTCGCTGGAGAAATAGGAAGTGTGCCGCTGAGGAGCCAAGAGGAGCGTACCGCTGGGGGGCTAAGAGTGTATCGCTGAAGAAATAGGAAGTGTGTCGCTGAGGAGCCAAGGGGGAGCGTACCGGTGGGGGGGGTTAAGAGTGTGTCGCTGAAGGACTGAAGAGGGCCAGGGTTCGAGAGAGGATTCCTCGTCCGGTTCATATCTTATAGAGAGTCCCAAATGGTTAAGCTTCCAATTCCCTGTTATGAGGTTGAATCCCAAGTCGCGTTCAGTAATGCAGTTCTTGGAGTCTTGTTCAGCCAATCCTTGGAGCTTTTTATAGTTCCCTTAGTTGATTAGAATGTTTTATTGTTGCTTAGTCTCATTTGTTTGTTGCTTCTTTTCGTCTTTTGATTTATTGTTATTCCTGACGAAAATTCGGCAGCACCTCCCCTTGACCCGGGAGGTAAGGGAATAACAAGGGACATGCCCACAAGGAGTGACATGAACCAACAACTAAGGTGGGTGCCTGAGCAGCCACCTTTGGGGAAACTTCGAAAAACTCAGAGAAAACGCCGAACGAGAAACCGGTAGACTGGCGCAAGCTATGAGTATACCGGAGAAATGATAATCAAGGTGTGCCGCTGAGGCAGCCTGAGAGTGTGTCACTAAACAGACCAATAGTGGAGGTGTGCCGCTGAACAGGCCCGTGGGGGGATGTACCGCTGAAGCAGCCAAGGAAAGTGTGCCGCTGGGCGGCCAAGGAAGGAGTGCCGCTGGGCGAATCCAGGGAAGGTCGTGCCGCTTGACGGACAAATGAGAGGGGTGTGCCGCTGAAGGGCTGAGTGGTGGGGTGACTGGGAGCTTGAATGTATGTACGCTGTGGTCTCTGAAGGAAGGGTAAAGGGACACTTTGGTCAGTGAGCAGATGCTGCACACCGAGTAGAGGGCCATAGCACTCTAAAGAAGCTGCACGGGAAGGACCAGTGGGGGGATTACGTTGCAGAATATCACTGAGAGGAGGAGGAGGCCAGCCTTACATTATCAAGCCAGAAACACTAGCTACCAATCTGGGTAGATCAATGTCGTAGGGAGGACAGGCGAAATAGAGAGTTAGAAGGTTGGGGACGGATGTAACTCACGAACCGACGGTGAGGAGGAAAACACAAACACAATAAAAAGTGGGAACTAAAGGCATTCATTCATGGAGAATTCAAATGACAGAGGTCATGACCCGGAGGCCAAGCATAATACAATGCATCCAAATCAACAGGGGGAAAGAAAAAAAAACTACTTAGTGACAAGAAAAGGAAAGGAATGCTTGGGAGAGAGTTGGGACGAGAAAGGGGGGGTCATCCCCTTCACTGCACTCCTTCCCTTCCTCCTCCATTACACATGGCCTTGAATGTTGCATATTACATATTACATAATTACTAGTGATTGCATATCGAACACAGGTTAAACTAGTGATTGCATGTTGCATATTACATAATTACATTCCATTGAATGATAGGAAAGATGAGATTGCACCATACGAAGAAAGGTTGTTAGGGAACACAGAAGAAGATGATGATTTATACTATGTTCCTATTCGATCTGAAGATAATAATTTGTCATTGAACTAGTTGAAATAAAGAGTTGAATTGTTCCGTGATGTACTTGCTTCGGCTACGTGAGAAAGAAGATAATTTGCAAACTTTTTTTCAGAATAAATACTTAAATCCACTCTACGTTGTTTAGCAGTATTATTAATTTTATTATTGAATATTTGATGTTTAAGTTTACTTTTTATAATGTTCATTCCTTGTGTATCAATTATATTTTTTATTCTCTTGGTGCTCCAAAATCATTACTTGAGTCATGAATCTTCCGTCTCAATAAAGTCCTCGTCACTAAACTCAATAAAGCTCAAATTCAAATTCACCTTATATCTCACAAAAGTATGAATTCAATTCTTAATAAATTCTCACTTTCACTTAATAAAGTGTGAATTCAATTCGCAATCACTAACGTGTGAATTATAATTTACATTTCAAATTTTAATAAAATATATTTATTAATAAAATACGATTCACTAGATTGAATTGAATTACGCATCGTAACTCAATTCCTAAGACGAAGTCTCGCGGGAAGATCGAGGTGCACGGGGCTGGGTTGGATAACCAAAGAGCCTTCCCCACATTGAAGATCAACCACAGTATGTACTCGGCCCGCTGCAGTTAAATATCAGTAAAACTCAGTCGCTACTATATATACTCTGTAATCGGTGCCAAGATAGGACAGGGAGAGGCCACTTAATTACTACTGGTCAACAAGGAAACTAACGGGGGAATATGTTGATATCACGACGTGAAATTAAACATTGCTGCTTCCGCCCCCCCCCCCCCCCCCCCCCCCCCCATTCCTCGCCAGAGCAGGGGAGCAAGAAGGAGAAAGAGGAAGTAGGGACGTGAGGGTTGCTCTTAGTTGACACTATCCAAAACCCAAGGTGTCATCTAATGATCCGTTCATCTAACTTATGCCCCCCCCCCCCCCACCCCCAACCAATTCAAGGGTAGAGCACAATGATGTCCCGCAATCCCAACCCTGGAGTCATCTTGTATTCACTGAAACCTGCGCGGTTGAATAGTTCCACCCACTCCTTCTCACTCCGTTCTTGCCCGCCGTGGGTGAGCACCATCATCCACAGGTCGAAGAAATATTGGGTCTCCCTTAACTCGTGGCATTGGAGGTCTTCTCTCACCACCATGTCTATGATGATCACCTTCCCGCCTTCCTCCTTGGGAGGGATGGCTTGTTGAATCCACAAAATCGCGGTGTTGAGATACATAGGCCCAGAGTCATAAGCACATGAACCACAACTCATTTTAATCAATACGGGACTATTGCCCAAGGGGGACTATGCCCAAATATTTCAACACTCCCCCTCACGGTCAAGATGAGCCGTGGACATTAATCGGGTGGAGGTGACAAGAGGAGTTAGGCCAAGACCATGCTCTGATACCATGTTACAAACCTTAAAACCTAGGTGCTAAGGTTGAAGGGCCCAGGACTAGAAGCTCAAGGAACCCACATATATTTTTCGATATGGGACTATCCCATTCGGGGCTCCAACATGGCTTCCTTGCATAGCTTCAACAGCTTCACGCAGTGCTCGTCGCTCCAGTCATGAAGTATCCACTGCCATCATTGATCGATCACCATCAAAAGCATGCATGTGATGATGATTAACCAATGTCGTCGATCAGCCACAAAACGTACGTTTGCATGTTGGAGAGAAGGTTGATGAAGATTAATTTCCATATGTCTTATCTATCTATCTTACCTTCAGCAGAACAGCATCAGCCGGCGGTACATACACGAACATGTCACCTGCCACGAACTCCACGGTGCTGGACTTTGGTGCGGTGGCCACGACGTGCGGCAGCTCCAGCACAGTGCACTGCAGTTGTGGGAAGGCCTTGACGAGCGTCATGGCTGTAGCTCCATTCCCACCACCGATGTCCACTAGGGACTTTAGGACCTGAAAAATCTCGCCGTGCTCTTTGACGACAGTGTCCATGATCAAGTGGCTGTCACTGGCCATAGCTTCGTTGAAGTTGCTGTTCATCTCTGGCACCCGGCTGATCATATCCCAGACGCCCGTACCATTCAAGTGATGGAATGGCGTAGGTGAGTCCACGCGAAACCATGCACTCAGTGACTGCTGCCATGGTGTCAGGAGCATCGGGTCGAGCATTGCACGGAGGAAGGGTGAGATGGTGTGGGGTTCGGTTGAGATGAGATGCTGAGAGTAGGTGGTGAGTAGATATGCCTCTTCTCCCTCGTCGCCGCCCGTAGTACTGCTAGTCTGCGTAGCGAAGAAACCAGAATGGGTTAGCAGACGCATGAGTCGACGAAGATATGCCGCCTTGTTGGGCAGGATCCCCAAAGCTGACACCAGCTGGGAGAGTGTGACGGGGTTGCCGCCATGCTGATGGATGGCCTCCGGTATGCGCAGCTCCACGGCGCACTTGAGAGACATGGAGTTTATGAACTGGAAGATGTGGTTCCATATGTGGGCTTGCGCCTGAAGTGATGAGCCATGAACTCCCTCAACGTGATCCATCTCTCTCTCTCTCTCTCTCCCTCCCTCCCTCCGTGTGTGTTGTGTATCTATCTACTGCTGCCTGTGCGCTTTTGGGGGAATCCTCTGTCTCTGTGTGGGTGCGCGCGCGCGCTTGACTGGGATGGGAATGGGATCACTTTATAGAATTTCTGTACCTACTATCTAATTTGGAAAGTTACCAGAATATATATCCATATATATCGATATATATACACAAACGTATACACAAACGTTACTGTTACAGCTATCGCTGCTAAATGGACAGTTAATTGGTGACATATGAGCATATATATATATATATATATATATATACACGTAAATGAGCATAGATAGATAACATTTATTCAACGGAAGTGGAAGTTGACATGTGGTGAAGTTTGAACGTCGAAACGTCACGTGGAACATCCGACGCTGCAGTATCCAAAGAAGGTAGCCATGCGCCGTGTCCTCTTTTCCAATTTCTTATGCTCCAACGCATCTCAAATCTCTGGATATTGCATGACGCCTACCCTCCGGCCCCTCTGACTCCTCTGCTGTCGCAAATCTCGAGACCCATTCGGTTGGAAATAAATTTTAATATTTATAATCTTAATAATAATAATAATAAATTTAAAAATAATTTTTTTAAAAAAAAGTATCGTCATCATCACACAGCTGGTAAGGATGTTAAAAGTTGCTGCAAATGGCTGAATGAAGACCACTCGCTATAGGAGGGTCGACTAGTCTTCGCTTCCTTTAATTGTCCACTGGTGTTGGTTAGGGCTATATATATATATATATATATATATATATATATATATATATATATATATATATATATATATAATTATAACTATGTATATCAGATTTGTTAATTATTTGGGGGCTCTGGTATGAGTCATCATTGATGTTACTTCTCTTGCTGTATGGGTGGTGCATGTCTTTATCGTTCTGTACTTACCCGTCGAGGGGATAATTAACGAGAGTGACATTAATTTGTCCGGTGGCAGAATAGCAAATATATATATATATATATATATATATATATATATATATATGCCTATTTCCTGTACATCCAGCTGCATATTCTTTATTTTTAATCACTAGCATAATTTCAGCAACTTTAGAATTGTTTGTTCTTCCGAATAATTAGTATAAATTGAGATGGGAGGATTATTACACTGCATGTGGAGACAACTATATATATATATATATAATATGTGAAGATGTGGTTCCATATGTGGGCTTGCGCCTGAAGTGAACCATGCATGGCCTCCCTCAAAGTGATCCATTCTCTCTCTCTTCCCCTGTCTGTGTTATCTCTAGCGCTGCATATGAGTAAGGAAAATAAAAAGAAAATACGGTGAGAAGGGGTTCTCGAGTTTGGGTTCTTGCACGTAGGAGAGAGAATATATTAGGAGAGTGTAGCTCAACATTAGTCTCTCTCTATCCCTTCTCTCTCCTAACCGTCTCTTTGTAATGGTGAGTTCGGCCAAGGCTCTAAAGGGCCATCACCATAGCCCTGCGATTTTGGAGAGTGGACCAGCAAGTGGACTCCTATAGCCTGTCCCGACTTTGCTCGAGCGTGATGACTTCACCAAGATTAATCATGTGCGTCTCTGCCTCAGCTTTGGCTTCCGTTTATGTTTCCATCATTTTGTATAAACTAATTACGTCCTTAACAATGTATTTGTGATTTTTGTAATCATATATATATATATATTGTCTATATATTATCATAAGGAGGACTTCACACGTCAAGAAAGCGACACTCTGGCTCTTTGTGCTTTGTGTGTTTTTTAGACTTTGTGGCTCCATCAAAAGAGGGTGTGCGCCCAATACGAAAATGTTACAAAATGTTATATATATATTAGTCTTCATAGATATCTTTATGATTACGTGCCTTGTGTTGTGCCATTTTTTTGGAGACAGATTATAAAAAAAATTATTCCGAGAGGACGGAGCCCCCGAAAACTCACGTCGTGATATTGTTTTTATGATTTTTTGCCCCTCAACTGGATGGATTCCTTGTATAACAACTTGATTGGAGAGGAATAAAATATAATGAGGACTCTACAGGCTATCTTCCGTCAAGTTGACTATGGGGACAAGGTGTTTACCACGACCAGCTGGGCCCCATTGTGGCCAATTGTTGGACTACATGACGTGTGATCGACGAAGACGACTTTTAATTAATTAGCTTCGCACCATGATCACTAACAAGTCAATTAATTCGTTCAGCCCTTTATATTGGATGCGTTGCTGCTGTGTCGACATCAGTGATAGATCTATCGACGTCAGAGCATGTGCTGCTGCTGCTGCTGCAGCCTTCCCGTAATTCTGTAGTGGACATCGATCATTTTGTAATTCCATTGCCATCGAATCATTTCGGATTGCACTAAAAAAACCACATCATCCACACCACCCTGCATATATATATATATATATATATAATCGATCATTTTGTAATTCCAGTAATTCCATTGCCATAGAATCATTTCGGATTGCACAAAAAAAAAATATTATGTGAAAACCACATCATCCACACACAAGCAAATTAATGGATGGGTGGGCAAAGATACAGAGGGCGGGCGCAGAACTTGCCGACAACTCGTAACAGCTGGCAGCGGATCATATATTTTTGAACTCAGTTTATCTGCAGCAAAAATACGATTATCCCTCTTTGTCGGAGCATGCTGTCATGATCGACATGTAACTCTCCTCACCGTCAACGTACTACTATTCGCGATACCACCTTGCTATATTATATACAGGGCACCTCGAATATCGGATGTCTAAAATTTAAGAAAAAAAATGATAAACAATTTGGCAACTATAACAACTGATGATAATCACAGCGACGACGTAAATACCATACTGAAAATTTTGAATGTCAATGCCACGAGACTTGTGTTTGGTTATTCGCAATATTAATTAATCATACTCTGGATGCTAACAGAAGAATTAAATTAAAAGAGTTATTTAATTTTAGACCCATGTAATCCACCCCATATTAAGAATAAGCGTCCCCAATACAACTATATTTTACTGATAAGCCACCACGTTCTCTTAAGGGATTTTTATAAAAATACCCCCGTAAATATTGGTTATGCCAAATATACCCTTCATATAAGCATATTATCAACAATATCCTCTAAATATCGTTAATGATTACGGTTGTATCCCGTGGTTCTCTCCCGTTAAAGATATGTAACGAACATCGTTAAATCTCATGTAATACCTAAAATACCCCCCCCCCCCATTTCTACCACCGATTTATAACTGGAAGGCTCTTCTTCCACCTCCCGACATCGCCCCCCCCCCCCCCCGGTTCTACCACCGATTTATAACTGGAAGGCTCTTCTTCCACCTCCCGACATCGTTCACAACGCTAACGGCAGGCTCCCCAGTCAAATGCGATGTTCTTTGATCCTAGTGAAAGCTGGGAGTTTTATCTACGATTTATCCTAAAGAATCTCGGCCTAATTCCCGCTGAAAAACCCTTAATTCGGGGCTGACATTCAAGGGTCTATAAATAGCACCCTTGGCCCAAGCTCCCGAGGGGGGGAGATCCGGAATTCACGTCAAAGTGCTGCCGTATTCTTGAGCGAATTCCAGACCGGGGGGAAGATTTGCCACGTCCATTAAGCCTTCGATTTCAGGGAGTAGTCGTTGTGTTTGTGTTTCCTTGAGTCTTAGTTAGTCATTTTTATTGTTCGTTCATCATTGCATGTTCAGTTTTCTTTACTTCCACCCACGTTTTTCACTGCCATTCTCATATTCATCGCCTTCCCACTATTTTTCACGTCCCATAGGGGTTAAAAAATCCAACACCCAGGTATTCCCCATTCCATTTATGTGTTTAGTTTTTCATTCGTTTGCATAGATACTACACTTCATAAAACTAATTTGGGTTGTGTTTTCTTGTCATTTGCTGTGTTTTGTAGGTCAACAGGAGCTTTAGCACGAGGCCCATTCCCTCTGACCGGCCGGAAGGGGTGGAGGATCAAGTCCCTTGGCTTGGAGTCTCGCGGCTTTGCGCGGTCTGTCTTCGTCCGCCTTCAGAGGTGTGCGGTCCTCCTCGGACCGTCCAGATCCTATTCACGGCCGACCTCGGACCGTCTAGGCCCCAACCGAGCATTCTTCCCGCGTTCCTCCTCAGGGCTGTACGCGGCCAGTCGTTCGGCCGTCTACGTACTTCGACGGTCTCCAAAGGACCATTTTTTGTCATGTTCCAGCGTTGCATCATTGGCGAGTGTCTTCATTCTCTCCTCCCCTTTCCAAGGTATGTGGTACTCTTTCGTTGTACTATATATCTTGGTGGCGATCACAACATGCTTCTGTGTGTGAGTAATTCATTGGTTGCATTGTTTTGTTCCTTTCATGCTAGTCACTCACACACACATTCACTCTTTTCTCCTTAGCCCTTTAGCGCGTTTCACATTTTGGTTTAGGGGGAAAGAAAGTATCTACAGATGCACCAATGCACAGTTCTGAGGGCAGGTCGATGCGCTAAAGGACAGGTTGATGCACCAACGCACAGGGGTGAAGACGGGTCGATACACCAATGCGCAGGGGCGAGGATAGGTCGATGCACCAATGCACAGGGGTGAGGACAGGTCGATGCATGCAGCGGCTGACTTGAAGGGAGGTGACGCGGCGGCGACGTGGGAATGGATCGACGGCACTCCGGGACGCGAACAGGACGGGAACGGATAACTGCTATCTCACACAGCTCGACCTCACGCCGGACGGTCTCACACCAGGCGACACTCAAACTCACAGAATGAGAAAGAGGGAAGGAAGAAATGCAAGAGGGAATAGCTCTCACACAAACAAGCTTTCATTCATATCATAACATTCATTCATGTCTCGTAATAAGCATTGGCCTCCTATTTATAGGAATGGCCCATTACATCCATACCTTCCTTATTTTATTTATTTGCATATCTATCCTAGCCTAATAAAACAAAGGCCACCAACCCACTATTGACTTATGGGTTTAATATAATTAAAATATAAAAAATTTTGACCAACCTTGCCTAATAAAATAAAAGTAAATACATGTAGTAAAACATGTATTTGACATACGTACAAATACTCAATACTCAAAGATATAAATACACACAAGTATATCTACTCGGTATGCCGGGTCTTCAATCGAGTCTCCGAGCCATAAGCTCGGTGCAGTCGGGGCGGTGCGGCGTCGGCTCCGAGTAGTGGGCCCGGTAGTGAACCCGGTGTCCCCACCAACCCTCCCAGGGCGGCTGGAACTCGACTCCGTCGAGTAAGGGGGGGCACTGCTGTGGTAGTGCTCCAGCAGATCCGGATCGAGACGCTGGAGATCTTCCCGGCTGATCCAGGAATCATCAGAAGGTGGACGGTCCCGCCAGCGGACAAGGTAGCGCTGGTACACCCTGCTCCGTGTAGTGGTCACCTGCTCATCCAGTATCCTCTCAATGTGCTCGCGCGGAACCCTCGAGGCTGTGGGACGCACAGGGGTGGGATCACTCTCAATGGGAGGAGAAGGCTCGAAAGGGTCACTAGGAATCGTTGTGGGTTCCTTGTAGGCCACTAGGTCTGCCACATTAAAGGTCGAGCTAATCCCATATTCGGGAGGTAAATCCACAACATAAGCATTGGAGCCAATCTTCCGCAGAATTGGGAATAGTCCATCACTACGGGCTTGCAACTTCTTAAGGGCTCCCGAAGGGAGTCGTTCGGGTCGAACCCGTACCATAACCAGGTCACCTTCTTGAAATTCATGGTGACGCCTATGCGAATCAGTAAATTGTTTATAAGTCTCATTACTGAGGTTGATTTGCTTGCTAATTGACTCATGCAGACTCGTGACATGCTGTGCAAACTCCTCAGCTGACTTCGATATCCTAGACTCGAGGGGAAGGGGAATGAGATCCACAGGTTTTCTAGGCTTGTAGCCATGCACGACCTCAAATGGACTCATACCTATGGACCGATTGACCGAACTGTTGTATGCAAATTCGGCTCTAGGCAAAAGAATGTCCCAAGTGCCGGGGTGATCCCCTACGAGACACCTCAACAGATTCCCTAAACTCATATTGACGATGTAATATCCCGGACCTTTTGGATCCTTCTTCGTGGGTCCCGGATCTAGTTTCTCAGAGCGTCCGGCTCCGTTGTGTCCGAAATTTCGTTTCGGTCATTCTTCGTGTTCGGATCGGCGAGATCCGGAGTTGTTTCGGAGGCCCGGAGGCGTTCCGCGGTTTTTCCGAGCGTGTTTTCCGATTTCCGGTGTGTGTTTCGGCAATTCCTTCGGAACCTCGCTGCGGGTGAACCGGGCCGTTCACCTGGGCACGAGTGGTGCCGTTGCGATCGGTGCGTCCCGAGGATTCCGAAAATATAAATTTTGATTTTTCGGTATTTTTTGGATTTTTCGGATTTTCTATAAATATCCCATTTTTCTTTTCCCCTTTCTCTTTCTTCTTCTTCTTCCTCCTTCCTTCCCCAACTGTGGCCGCCCTCTCCCTCTCCCTCTCTCCCGTTCGAGCACGGCGACCACCGTTTCGGCTGCAGATGGCGGCGGTGCGACGTGGCAAGGACGTGGGTGACGTCGAGACGATCGTGCGGGAGTGCGGCAAGCGTGGGATGTTGAGCACGGACTGAATAGATCTAGAGGGGGGGTGAATAGATCTTTCCCCCTTTTTCGATTTAATATCTATTGACTAAATGAGTTGCAGGTGATTGACGAATTACAGAACTAATGTTGATATCAATGAAGAAAATAAACACATAGAGAAGCACGCACACACATAAGCAAACCACAAGATAGGATTTTTAAGGTGGTTCAGTCTCTTCCCGAGACTTACATCCACCCCTTGCTTAACTCAAGCAAGGCTTCACTTATGAGAGCCTCTGATCTCAACCAAAACACAAGACACTGCTGTCACACAGCTTGTTCCTGCTGACACACAGCTTGTACCAGCTGACACACAACTTGAATCCGCTGCCTCACAGCTTGACACTTGGTGTAAGGATGAATAGAAATGATGAGAAGGTGGGATGATGCAACAGGACTGAATATAGACTTTTGTAACCAAGTAAAGAATTCAGCCTGGGACTTAATCACATAAATAACAAGAGTAGACTCCCTGTAGAACTTCCAATCGGATGCCTTCAGCTGCTTTGCTGCTGGAGGTCGCACAGCTTCAAGCCCAGTCTTCCTTCTGCAGCAATGAGAATGCCTTTAGTCTTCTGCAGATTTCTGATTGATGGAGAGCCACTTCGTCCTGTGATGTAGGTGTGTTTCTTAGCTTCTGTTCTATGCTCTCTCTGTGTGCTTTCCTCCGCGATCAGTTGCCTTCTACTTTTTATGCAGATACTTTTTCAAGCCTGAAGCTCTTCCCGCTCAAATTCCAGATCGAGCGTCAATCTGCTAGAAAGCAGGGAGAAGGTTAAATCCGATCACTACAATAAGTTTGACCGCTTCTAAGCAAGATTCTCTCCTTGATTCCCGTGCGGAATCTCATCATTTGAACTACCCAACAACCTGCAACAACAATCTGCAGGTTTTAAGGAACCAAAACAGAATTCGGTTAGAGTTCGGTTCTGGACGCTATAACACCCGTGGTCGACCATGACACTGTCCCTGGTCGACAACGAGCAGTGTCCTGATGGCGGTTTCATTCTGGCTGACACTCGCGTCCCCCGTGGTCGACCACAGCCTTGTCGCTGGTCGACAAGGGGCAAATTCCAGATGGCCGTCAGTTTTGTCTGATGCTCTGTCTGTTCTGTGGTCGACCAGAAGTGGGGCTTTGGTCGACAGCCAAGGCACATGCAGAAGACGGATGACTTGAAGTGTTTCTGGCTGGGTTCGTTGGTCGACCATAACCACTTCTCTGGTCGACAAGCGGCCTTTGACACTTCTTCTGATTTGTTGATTCCACTTGGATTTCAGTGGACCTGAAATTACTTAACTTATCAGAAGTAACTTGAACTATCAGATTTATATTGAGTTAATCAAAAACATTGTTTGTCATCATCAAATAGTCATGAGTCCATTACTTTGAAGGAACAATCAAACCACTTGTATTTGTTATGAAACAAGATAGAACTTGATTAATCAAACATATCCTATTGTCATCATCAAAACCAAGGGATGCACAACATTCTCCCCCTTTTTGATGATGACAACCATGAGTCATTGTGACAAACAACAGATTATAAAATTCATTTGATATTGCATTCAAGGCTATCATAGCACAGATTTCATTCAGACAATTCGTTTGATGTGCCTTTCAAAAACTATAGCACTAATTACATGAGTGACTCAAAAAGGATAAAGACACTAAGGACACGTAGACAAAGTAAACTTGACATCTAGACACACATCTAGACACACAACTAGACACACAATGACACATAAAGTCCTATCTCCCCCTTTGTCAACAGCAAAAAGAAGATCATTTAAACAATCCCTCTGAGGAGGATGAGGAAGTCTCTGGCTTCACGTTCTCTTCCATGCGATCCAGCTTGTCAACAATGTGGGCATAAGAGAGCCTGAGCTTCTGGATCTCGGAGATAGTAGCATTGTGATACTTTTCATTCTGCTTGGTTGTGAACTCTATGCGGTTTCCCATTTCTTCTGACACTTGACCTAAGGTGCCAACTAGTCTGTTGAACCGAGAACTAGCATGGTCCGTGTGTTCCTTTTGCTTGATGAACCTGGCCTCCATCTGTTGTTCCAGCCTTTGGACTTTCTGCTCCAGGCGCCCGGTGGCAGCATTCATATTCTCTTGAAAGGATTGGAATTGGGTGGTGAGAGAGGACAACTGAGATGCTATCTGGAGAAGCACTCCGTGAGACTCAGTGTTGGAGGTGAAGGATGGTGGTGGAGCAGAAGTAGATGGAGTGGAGGTAGGTGGAACTTGGGTAGGTGGAACAGAATGAGATTGAGCATGAGTGGCAGCAGTGCCTGGATGCCAGGGCACTATAGAAAGGGAAGATGGAGGATGGGCAGTAGTGGTGGTAGTAGGGGTAGCTTGAGGCACCACAGGTGGAGGTGTGACAGTAGGGCTAACCTGTATAGGTGTATGTGGTGGAGAAGAGGGTGGCAATGGAGCCTTGGATTTGCCCTTGGATGGTAGAGTGCGCTGAATTTGGTCTCCTACCTTCTTAAACCCCAAAAATGTGGTCACGAAGTGAAAGTTGTAGACGTGCCATTTGGGAATTACAATGCGCAGAGCGTGAGGAAATGGTATTTTTGCTGCTTCCAGAATGGCAGATATGTGGGCAGCAAATGGAAGAGAATTCTGGGATAATGTAGGATGTTTTGGAAGGTGTTTAGGATGAGCGTTATGAGGCGAATGGGTTGACAAGTGATGAGGCCATGGAGCAAAAATAGATGGAGGCGACTTACTTGATCTCTGGCGCCTCCTCTTGGTTGGATAATGGTGGTAAGAATGTGATGAAGCAATCTATGAAGAGGAGGGAAGGTGTTGGCATTCAGATACTTAGGGAGAACCTCAGGAGCTGGCTGGCCAGTGACGACGGTGTATGCAGCTCGGAAGTCAAAATCCTCAGGATGGAAGACGGCGCCATGTCTGGGAATCGTCAACGCTTTGTGGAGCAGTTTGACGTCGAGGCGGACGACGATGCCTTGAACTACGGTGTAGACCTGACCATCCACTATTTGCAAGTTGTGGTAGAATTCTTGCACAAGCTGAGGCGAATACTGAGTATGTGCCGAGACAAACGCTGTCCACTCTTGGGCTTCAAAAATTGGCAGTAGTTCTGGGAACATCTCCATCAGCTTCTCATCAGAGAAATCAACAATCCTTGGTGGCAGAACGGTCCGTGGCTTGAGAACTCCTGAAACTGGATGGACGATGGGTTCTTCTGAAGCTGGTACCTTCCTGCCTGAGTCAGCCGCCTCAGCCGTGGTCGACTTTTGAGGGGCCGATGGCGGACCCTGCGCGGCCCTCGGCTTGGAACGCTTGGACGGCTTCGAGGATTCGGCAGGGGCCTTCTCTCTTGTTCTCTTGGTAGACCGCGGAGCGTGCTTTGGAGACATGGTGGAGGGATGCGAGAGAAAGGCGAGAGAGAACTGGAGAGGAAGAATTCGAAAGAGGTACAAGTCGGCGGATGAGAGAAAATTAGGGACCCAGCCGTGGCAATTTATAGGGTAGGGCAGTAGGGCTGGGTCTTAAAAAAAACTAGGATAGTGAACCATCACGATGCAGAAAACGAGCGGTCAGGATTTAATCAGCATAACTCAAATTTTTGGAAGATATTAAAGTGTACTCCCTTTCTTTAATAGAACACTTGTGGAACCTTTCCACCCTTATGCAAAGACCACCTTGTGACCAAATAGAGTGGGTCTTGTGGTTCAATGAATTTGAAAGTATTGCACCAATAAATTGACTCCCCATATCCAATTTCTTACACATGGCTCCTTGAACTTATAATATATTTCAAGAGATAATTTTACTAACTATGCTAGCTGAACAGTGTTTTGTACTTTTATTTGCATGCTATGCTTTAGGTCAACCATTTTCTCTGCCTTTGTGATAACTTTAAATTTTTCTTTTTGAATCATTTGAGAGCTGTGGTCAGGTTTATCACATGCTTTTCTACACGAGGAGACACGCTTTTTACACGCCAGAAACCCCGGCTACTTAGCATGCCTAACCATTCCACTAATGACTGGGACACACCTTTTATCCGTGAGGATATACGTTTATCAGACGCCAATATCCCCAGTTACTCAGTATGCCCAATCAATATTTTTGAAAGCAGCAGAGTTAGATTGGATCTTCATGACACACTTGTCTCCCATCTATTTTTCAGCCAATTTTTTGCTTTGAGATGGAGAACAGTAGTTTCTCAGAACTCAATCCATTGCTCTACCAAGAAGGCAGAATTATGGCGTATTCCATGTACATACATGTTATATTTGAGTTTATTTTTACTGTCCAACACAGACACAGGTAGAGAAACAGTCTCATTACTAAAAATCATAAGTCCTCAAAATCTTGTGACAGAGTCATAGTTATGGTTTGAATTTATTGCAGTAGTACAGTTCAAATTCTCATTACTACACTCAACCTCTACTCTTAATGATTACCTTGGTGATTTTATTGAAAGATATGGTTAGGTTTTTCAATGTTTTATCAAGGAATGAGTTTACACTTTTTCTCCCCCTCAATTTGTGAGTCCTTGCTGAAGATAAAAAAATGTTGGCCATGAAGAGATATAGAGACACAAGGGATGGGAAGTATGGATAAGGATGAATGAGTGAAGAATCTGAGCACAAAAGTTCACTTAGTTCAGAGGATTTCCTAGCAGAGCCAGCAGCCTTTTTAGATCCATTTTCCCTTGTTCAGATCCTCTGTCGACCATAGAGTTGCCTTTGGTCGACCTCTGTGCTGTCACAGAAGCTGCCTGATGAGTAGTCACCTGTGGTCTGCTTTCTGACAATTCTGTTGTCGACCATGGGACCGCCTGTGGTCGACAGCTGCGAAGTCACAGAACCAACTATTTCCTGTCCTGATGCCTTGGTCGACCAGCGCCTTGTCTGTGGTCGACCACAAGAGATAATCCGTAGTAGAACCAGGATTCTGCAGAACTTGCTGAAGTAGCAACCGACACTAGACCTCCAAACTCAAAACTTGACCAGTACTAGAGACCTAGTTGACATAACTTAGTACAGAAATGACAGAATCTATACAGTGAACACATGAATATGATTATTTCAAGAATTTTCAGGAGAAATTCTACAAATTCCTAACTCCCTTCTTAGAGTTGAAAATCTGTCATTGTTAAGGGGTTTTGTGAAAATGTCTGCCAGTTGTTTTTCAGTTTCTACAAAATGAAGCATGAAATTTCCTTTGGAGACCTCATCTCTTAGAAAGTGATGACGGATCTCAATGTGTTTTGTCCTAGAGTGTTGAATGGGATTTTTAGACAAATTAATAGCACTAGTGTTGTCACAGAAAATAGGTGCACATCCAAGATCTACATTGTAGTCTTGGAGTTGATGTTTTATCCACATAACCTGTGTACCACAGCTCCCTACTGCGACATACTCAGCCTCAGCAGTGGAGAGTGCCACAGAATGCTGCTTTTTAGAAGCCCATGATATTAAACATCCACCTAATATTTGACAATAACCACTAGTACTCTTCCTATCAATTTTGCAACCAGCATAATCAGCATCTGAATATGAAATCAAATCTAGTTTGCAGTATGTAGGATACCATAAACCCAATTCTTGGGTGCCGGCAAGGTATCGAAGGATACGCTTGACAGCCCCTAAATGTGATTCTCTAGGGCTAGACTGATATCTAGCACACATGCATACACTAAACTGAATATCTGGCCTTGAAGCAGTTAAATATAGCAGGGACCCGATCATACCTCTGTATTTCTTGGCATCTACCATGTTACCTTTTACATCAGCTTCCAATGTTGCATTTGTACCCATGGGTGACTCGATTGGTTTGCAGCTTTCCATGCCAAACTTCTTCAACATCTCCTTTATGTACTTGGATTGATTTATGAAGTATCCTTCTCTACATTGTACGATCTGCAATCCAAGAAAAAACTGTAAATCACCCATTAAACTCATTTCAAACTCATTGGTCATTAAGTTTGCAAATTCAGTACATAAAGAAGCTTCGGTAGACCCAAACACAATATCATCCACATAGATTTGTACAATTAGTATATGCTTACCTTGGGTACATGATTCACATACTTTGACATTTTGAGCAAACGAAATTTCAGGCATACCAAGAACCATTTTATTCTTCACAAGTTTATGCAACACCCTATAGCTAACATGCCCTAGCCTTCGGTGCCACAGCCAGGTCAGGTCCTCTTTCTTGGCGGTTAGGCACAGGTTGGAGTGGGCTGGATCATCCAAGTCTATTATGTAGACATTGTTTACTCTCTGGCCCATAAACTTGACTGTATCTGAATTTGGTTCAATAATCTTGCAGATCTTGGAGTCAAATATTACTTTATGGCCTTTGTCGCAAAGCTGACTGATGCTCAGCAAGTTATATTCCAGTCCATCTACCAGCAGTACATTTTCAATACTGTTTGAGGAGTTCTTACCTATTTTACCTGTCCCGATGATCCTACCTTTGTTATTTCCTCCAAAGGTCACATAACCTCCATCTTTTGAGCTTAGTTGGGAGAACTTGGTCTTGTCTCCCGTCATGTGTCTTGAGCAACCACTATCTAAGTACCACTTATTGTGCATGGCTGCCAGACATTCCTGCATCATGAATTACACAGAAATTTTTGGACCCCAATGGTACCCGGGTCCAAGATAACTTGTAAAATTATGAAATTGCTGTAACAATCCTTTGGGAACCCAGATTTTGTTAGAGCAGTTTAATTTTTCGTCTCTGAACTTGTTCAGATTGGGTGGCTTTTGTTCTAATGTTTCTTTAATCTGAATCCACCTTTTTGATTTCCAATTTTCATTTTGTTTCACCTGAGAAGATCTGTGGTTTCTGTTTGCGTGTCTGGTCATGGTCGACATCTGGTGTGTCTGTGGTCGACCATTGCTTTTCCAGAAGCCAGCGCTTGTTCTGGCAGTTCCTCTGGTCGACATCTGGTATGTCTGTGGTCGACCACTGCTTCTCCAGACGCCAGCGCCTGTTCTGGCAGATCCTCTGGTCGACAGAGGAGGGGTCGGTTGTCGACCAGCCTGTCTCCAGACACCTTGTTTTCCAGATTTATGTCTTTAACTTGATTTAGTACTTGGTTTGTTTGGTTATTTCTGTGAATTTGAGTTTCTTGTCTATTATTTTTAAGCTTATGTTGATTGACTGTTTTCTCTTTAATGTTTCTCTCTTCCTTGGTGACATTATTCCTTTTGGAGGAGCATTCAGCTACATCCTCTTGTTTGTCTTGATATAGATTGATTAGGGGCCCTTTTCCTTTTGAGTCAGCAATCCCAGTTACGGTTTTTATTTGGAATTCCTTTTTAGCCGTAGGATTGTATCCTAACCCTTCTTTTTGAAAGTTTACTTTTATTCCCAAGACAGCATTTAAGTTTTCTTGACCTTTAGTCATTTTTTCCAAGGTTTCCTGTTTGTTTTTCAGTTCACTCTGGATTCTTTCTATTTCTTCCAGAAGTTGACAGTTTTCCTCCTTGAGTGAGTTGTTTCTTTCTTGAGTTACCTTAGTTTGCTGTTCACTTTCTTGAGTCTTTAATTTTACCTCATCAATTGTGTTTTTCAGTGACTCATTTTCTTCTAACAGCCCTTTGACATTTTCTTCATCTGTCTCGTATTGTTTCAGCTTATTTTTCAAGGTGGTGATTTCTAATTCTAGTTCAGTTCTGTTGGCAAATGGGTTGCTGTCATTATTGACCTGATTAAGCTTTTTCTTCAAACTCTTATTTTCCTTTCTAATTCTTTCATATGCATCAAGTAAGTCTGAGTAGACTTCTTCCCAATCTGAGCTAGAAAAATCTTGAAACGGAGGGATTACCTCAAGATCATCGCTATCTCCTTTGGCCATCAAACAGATGTGTCCTTCTTCTTCCTCGGAAGTTGTTTCCTCCTTACTGCTTTCCTCCTCCTCGCTCCATGTGCTTATCATTGCTTTTGGTTGCTTGCCTTTCCACTTGAAGCTTGATTTCTTAGGAGTCTCTGGACATTCAGCCTTTATGTGTCCTAGTTTCCTGCAGTTGTAGCAGACAAGTTTGTTAGATGAAGTTTTATTTTTATCAAACTTAAACTGAGATGACTTTCTTACCATGCCCTTAGGATTCCTGAATCCCTTACCTTCCTTCCGCAGAAACCTTTTGAATTTTCTTGTTAACATGGCTAGCTCACCAGTTTCCTCACCTGTGCTAGATGAGTTATCAGTGTCAGATAGTTCAGAGGTGCCTATTTTAGTTTTTAGGGCGAGCTGGTTCTTTTTCTTGCCCTCATCTTCTTTTCTTTTCAGATTGACCTCATAGGCCATTAGGGATCCCACTAGTTCATCCACAGTCATAGTGGTGAGGTTCTTTGAGTCCTCAATTACTGTGGCCTTGGTATGCCACATAGGAGTGAGGGATCTTAGGATCTTCCTCACTAATTCCTGTTCCTTGTAGGTTTTCCCTAGACTCTTTAAACTATTCGTTAATTGCACTAGTCTAGCATACATTTCAGAAATATTTTCGTCAGTTTTCATTCTAAACATTTCATATTCTGAAACTAGCATATTTGCTTTTGACTCCCTTACCTCTGAAGTACCTTCATAGATTACTACTAGTCGATCCCACATTTCCTTGGCCGTTGCACATTGTGAAACTCGTGAGAACTCCGTGGGGTGTAGTGCGCATTGCATTACGTTCATGGCTCCCCAGTTGATGGTTGATTTTCTGACCTGTTCTCTGGTCCAGGTATCCTCATCTTCGGGCAGCTCGTAGGGTCCTCGGCTTACTACTCTCCACATCTCATGATCTTGTGCTCTCAAGAACACCTGCATACGATTTTTCCAGTATGAGAAATCATTTCCATCGAAATATGGTGGTCTAGTTACTGAGTGTCCCTCAGCCATTAGACTTCTAGAGTTCAGTCCGGCAGGCCTCTCCTGGTTGTTAGACCACATTTTTGGAGAGTCTGGCTCTGATACCACGTGTTGAGTACGGACTGAATAGATCTAGAGGGGGGGTGAATAGATCTTTCCCCCTTTTTCGATTTAATATCTATTGACTAAATGAGTTGCAGGTGATTGACGAATTACAGAACTAATGTTGATATCAATGAAGAAAACAAACACATAGAGAAGCACGCACACACATAAGCAAACCACAAGATAGGATTTTTAAGGTGGTTCAGTCTCTTCCCGAGACTTACATCCACCCCTTGCTTAACTCAAGCAAGGCTTCACTTATGAGAGCCTCTGATCTCAATCCAAAACACAAGACACCGCTGTCACACAGCTTGTTCCTGCTGACACACAGCTTGTACCAGCTGACACACAACTTGAATCCGCTGCCTCACAGCTTGACACTTGGTGTAAGGATGAATAGAAATGATGAGAAGGTGGGATGATGCAACAGGACTGAATATAGACTTTTGTAACCAAGTAAAGAATTCAGCCTGGGACTTAATCACATAAATAACAAGAGTAGACTCCCTGTAGAACTTCCAATCGGATGCCTTCAGCTGCTTTGCTGCTGGAGGTCGCACAGCTTCAAGCCCAGTCTTCCTTCTGCAGCAATGAGAATGCCTTTAGTCTTCTGCAGATTTCTGATTGATGGAGAGCCACTTCGTCCTGTGATGTAGGTGTGTTTCTTAGCTTCTGTTCTATGCTCTCTCTGTGTGCTTTCCTCCGCGATCAGTTGCCTTCTACTTTTTATGCAGATACTTTTTCAAGCCTGAAGCTCTTCCCGCTCAAATTCCAGATCGAGCGTCAATCTGCTAGAAAGCAGGGAGAAGGTTAAATCCGATCACTACAATAAGTTTGACCGCTTCTAAGCAAGATTCTCTCCTTGATTCCCGTGCGGAATCTCATCATTTGAACTACCCAACAACCTGCAACAACAATCTGCAGGTTTTAAGGAACCAAAACAGAATTCGGTTAGAGTTCGGTTCTGGACGCTATAACACCCGTGGTCGACCATGACACTGTCCCTGGTCGACAACGAGCAGTGTCCTGATGGCGGTTTCATTCTGGCTGACACTCGCGTCCCCCGTGGTCGACCACAGCCTTGTCGCTGGTCGACAAGGGGCAAATTCCAGATGGCCGTCAGTTCTGTCTGATGCTCTGTCTGTTCTGTGGTCGACCAGAAGTGGGGCTTTGGTCGACAGCCAAGGCACATGCAGAAGACGGATGACTTGAAGTGTTTCTGGCTGGGTTCGTTGGTCGACCATAACCACTTCCCTGGTCGACAAGCGGCCTTTGACACTTCTTCTGATTTGTTGATTCCACTTGGATTTCAGTGGACCTGAAATTACTTAACTTATCAGAAGTAACTTGAACTATCAGATTTATATTGAGTTAATCAAAAACATTGTTTGTCATCATCAAAAAGTCATGAGTCCATTACTTTGAAGGAACAATCAAACCACTTGTATTTGTTATGAAACAAGATAGAACTTGATTAATCAAACATATCCTATTGTCATCATCAAAACCAAGGGATGCACAACATGGGAAGCGTGGGGAAGCGGGGTTCTAAAAGCGTTCTTGGCGATTCACGGACGATCCGGCGGAGCATTCGCTCCATTGAGGTAGGGTGACGTTCCTTAGCTCCCCGCCGTTCATTTCCGTGGTTTATAGGCCGAGGGGAGGCCGAGAGGGGTGTGATTGAGCATGTTGGAGTTTTTCCATGATTTGGGGAGAGCTCGCCCGATCTATGGATTTGAGGCATGATTTCGCGTTTTGTTGGCCTAGAATCATGCTCGGGGTCCCCAGGGGTCTTCCCCTTTGATTTCCCCCTCTCCGGTGGAGGTATGGGGGCGTGGTTGAAGTTTTTGGGCTTTCCCGCCGCTCTCGCCGTCGGGCGCGTGTGACGGTCCTTCCAGGGACCGTCACATGATGTGACGCGCCTCGGGGGGGCCGTCACATGCCCTTTGGTTAGCCTCCGGGGGTCAGGGACTATGACGGTCCCACGATTGACCGCCACTTGTATATGACGCGCTTGGGCTGGGCCGTCGGGGGCTTTCCGACCGTTGGTTTTGACCGTTGGGGGTCTGCGTGTGTGTAATGTCACATGTAGGACCGTTGGTTTTGACCATTGGCCGTCAGGGGCTTTCCGACCGTTGGTTTTGACCGTTGGGGGTCTCTGACCGTATATGTCTGTGCCTCGGGTAGGACCTACCACGTCAGGCGGTTCACCTGCGGCGCGGTGTAAGACGTCAGGGGACGCTACCGGCTGTGCTTCTAGTGGGTGGTACTCCTGTCGAGTACGGAGTGACGGACTGTCAGTCGTGTGTTTCCGACCTTCGGGTTTTGCGGTTCGACCGTTGAGTTTCGGTCTCGTACCGTGGCACGTGTGTCGGTTCGCGTGCCGTAGGGCCTGATTCTGTAGAGTACAGGGCTTTCCTTTTCGATGTACTCTCCTACCGCTAGTGTAGTGGTTTCTCGTTTTACGAGGTAGGGTTCGAGTGATCCCTACTGAGTCTTGTTCCGAGACTCATTCAATTCCTTGCGTGTTTTCACCGTGTTTCAGGTGAGACGCCGCCCCAGGGGAGCGCGTCTGGGGTGCAGCGAGGTGCGGGTGCCCAGAAGTAGTGCCAGAGGTCAGAGCCGGGGTATGCCCCCTGTAGCTGTACTTTTCTTTCTTGTCTCTATACTAGTTGTGGACTACTATTGTTGTTGTTATTTTTAATTGTGGACCATGTAAAATGCTAATTTATTTCCTGCTTCATATTATAACTGTTTAATTTCTGTAATTATTTGTGATACTGTGTAGTTTCCACACCATCCTTCTAACCCTTCCGAGTCTTCGGACTCGTGGGTGGCGGTGCGAGTCTCGGGTTATCAGGCCTTCCCGGTAATCAGATTCTCGGGTCGTTACAGACGACCTCAGTTTGCCCATCAGTTTGGGGGTGATAGGCAGTGGAGAATTTGAGTTTGGTGCCAACTAGGTGCCAAAGTGTCTTCCAAAAGTAACTAGTGAACCGGACATCTCGGTCAGACACGATGGTTTGGGGAAGACCATGTAGACGCACGACTTCATCAAAGAATAAATGGGCTACTCTAGATGCATCAGATGTTTTGGAACATGCAATGAAGTGGGCCATCTTAGAGAACCTATCAACGATAACAAAGATGGAATCATGCTTGCGAGCAGTGCGTGGTAAACCAAGGATAAAATCTATACTCACATCAACCCATGGTCGATCAGGAACGGGGAGGGGAGTGTAGAGACCAGTGTTCTGTTTGACCTGCTTGGCCATCGTGCATGTCATACACTGTGCTACAATCTTGGCCACATCTTTCTTCAGGCCAGGCCAATAAAAGTGCTCCTCCACAGAATGGATGGTCTTGTTGCGGCCAAAGTGACCAGCAAGACCTCCAGCATGTATTTCCCAGACTAGAAAGTCCCGAACAGAAGTCCTCGGGACACAGAGTTGCTGCCCTCGAAACAGAAAACCATCCTGGAGTAGATAGTCAACAAATGTTGTCGAGGATCCAACAGACAAAGCAGAATAGGCAGGGCCAAAATCGGGACACTCTCCATAGAGTTCCTTCATGCGGTCAAATCCGGTGACCTCTACCCGAACAGTAGAAAGAAGGGAGACCCTTCGACTCAAGGCATCGGCCACCTTATTTTCCTTTTCAGCCTTATGTTTTAGGACAAATGTGAAAGACTAGAGGAATTCTACCCACCGACCATGCCTAGTGTTTAAGCCATTCTGAGAGCTAAGGAATTTCAGAGCCTCGTGGTCCGAATATAAGACAAACTCTTGAGGTAAGAGATAGTGTCTTCAGTGTTTGAGAGCTTGGACCACGGCATAAAACTCCTTATCATAGGTGGAGTAACGAAGCTTTACATCAGAAAGCTTCTCACTGAAATAAGCCACAGGATGGCTCTCCTGACTAAGCACTCCACATATACCTACGCCAGATGTATCACATGAAACCTCAAAGACTTTAGAAAAGTCTGGTAGGCGGAGGACATGGGCTTTGGTCATAAGCTCCTTTATGGCAAGAAAAGCCTGGGAGGCGGCTTTGGTCCACTCAAATTTCCCTTTACAGATGCAATCCGTAATGGGTGCCATAATGGTACTAAAGCCCTGAATGAAGCGTCTGTAGAAAGTGGCTAGCCCGTGGAAACTTCGAACGTCATGGACGTTCTGGGGCTCAGGCCAGTCGACTATGGCTCGGATCTTGGATTGGTCCACAGACACTCCATGACTTGAAACAACAAATCCGAGAAAAGTGACCCGGTCTGTCATGAATTCACACTTAGTCAGGTTGGCAAACATGGTTTCTTTCCTCAGAGTCTCGCAGACCTCTCTCAAATGGTGAATGTGGTCCTGAGGGTTGTGGCTATAAATGAGAATGTCGTCGAAGTAGACGACAACAGAGCGACCGATGAGGGGATGAAGGGCTTCCGTCATAAGCCTCATGAATGTGCTGGGGGCATTGGATAGCCCAAACGGCATGACAAGCCACTCATACAAGCCTTCTTTTGTCTTGAAGGCTGTCTTCCACTCATCTCCTGGACAAATCCGGACCTGGTGGTAGCCACTTTTAAAGTCAATCTTGAAAAGGATGGTGGCTCCACTCATCATGTCAAGCATGTCATCAAGACGGGGAATGGAAAATCTGTACTTGACAGTGATTTTGTTGATGGCGCGGCTGTCAACACACATCCGCCAGGTGCCATCTTTCTTTAGTGTGAGCAAGGCGGGAACAGCACATGGGCTCTTTCTCACCCTGAGGAAGCCCTTTTGAATAAGGTCCTCAACAATTCGTTGGACCTCAGCATGCTCCCTGGGGTTTAATCTGTAGTGAGGGAGGTTGGGTAGAGTGGACCCAGGGACAAGATCAATTACGTGTTGAACATCACGCATGGGAGGGAGTGTTGAAGGCATGTCTTTCGGGAAGATGTCTTGGAAGTCCTGCAGGATTTCCTGGACTTCTGGTGGGACGGAGTCCTGGGACTCCTCAGGGGTAATGGTGACGACAACAGCCCAAACAGGAGCACACTCGGCAACCTCTCTATTCAACTCACGAATACCTATGAAGTTAAGGCGCCTAATCGGGTCATGGTCAACATTAGGGGCCTTAGGGATGGATATGACATATGTAGGACAGGAGGGAATGGGAAGCTTCCCTTTGGTGGGGGTTAGGGCATTCTCCTGGATTTTGGGGGATGCAGTGGGTGTGGAGGTAGGACTCTTTCCCGTGGCTACCTTTGGGGGTGTTGGGAGCAACTGAATCCTCTTCCCATTGTGGGAGAAGGAACACTCATTGGACCGGCCGAATGTAGTAAGGTCTACATCGTAGATCCATGGCCGTCCTAGGATGATGCTCCCGACCTTCATAGGCACTACATCGCATAGGATTTATCCTTGGTAGGACTGGAACTGGATGGGAATGACACATGTAGTGGTGACTGGGATAGACGTGTCGTCAACCCAAATCACGTTGTATGGCCTCGGATGAGGATGGGTAGGTAGACCTAGACGGGATACAAAGTCTGAAGAGACTACATTGATACAGCTCCCTTTGTCAAAGATCACCTTGCAGGGTTGAGTTTTGACCATGATGTAGGTTTGGAAGATGGAGGTTCGACGCCAGTCGTCCTCCTGTGGGTGTGCGAGGATGCAGCGAACTACACCTAGTTTTCCCTGATTTTAACTTTCGGTAATTTCTCCCACTTGCATGTACTCGACATGCGTTCCATCATACCCTGCATCTAAGTCCTCAAACTGGGCAATGAGATTAGGGTCAGGTTCATATCTCTCAAGGGTTTCTCCTTCCTGAGGTGGAAGCTCCATAGATTGGGGGTCGGTGATGACCAAGGCTCGGTTGGGGCAATTGGTGGCAATATGCCCTAAGTTATGACACCTGAAGCAGCGGACTCCCGAGGCAGGGGCTGGTTGGGAGGTGCTAGGGAAGACTCCCTTTCCCTTGTCATCTCTCCTCTCAACTGGTGGAGTATACTCCAGCCTAGGCACAGCTGCGAGCGCAGTTAAGGGGTTCCGTGGGAAAGGAGCCATAGGGGCAATGGCCCTTAGTGGGGTAGCAGTAGGGACGTAGGAGGTGGAGGGGCCAGCTCTCTCAGTATAGCGGACTATGGGGTTTCAGGTTTCAGGTTGGCGGTAGATGGGAACCCGAGGTGGGACCACCCTTTGAAACCTCTCAACATCTCGTGCAACCTGGTAGGCGTGCTTGAGGGTGTTAACCTATCGTAAGAATAATTCCCACTGAATACTCTCGTGTAGGCCAGCCCTAAACCGAGAGAGGGTGACGGAGGCATTCTCCATGACTCGACTCCGAAGGAAAAAGTCATCAAATTTGGTGATATACTCGTCCACAGACTTTCCATCTTGGATGAGTTTCTGCCATTGGTCTAAAAGACGTCGATGGTAGGAAGGTGGCAGATACTTCTCCCTCAATTTCTCATTCATTTCTTCCCACGTGCTAATAGGCTCCTCCCGTCTCCTGGCTAGGAGATTTTCAACGTTATACCAGTAAGTTTTGGCTTGACCCAGGAGTTTCAATTTGGCAAACCTCACCCTTGTAGCAGGGGTCATGCGGCGATGCCAGTCAAAATATTGATCCATCTCGGTCTCCCAATCAAGATATGTAGCGGGGTTGAGGGACCCATCAAAACTCGGAGCGTCAATCTTGACGTTCCGTAGGATAATATCCTCATCGTCGTGGTCTCTCTCTCGAGGCGTACGGGCCTCTTGCTCTCTACCTTGGAGAGCCTGATTCGGGCGGGCTTGCTCTCTATCCTCCCTAAGATTGGCTACGGGATTGCCGTGGCCATTCACTCGTCCTTCCTCTCCCTTTAGTCGATCCTCTAAAGCTCGGATCCTCTCATCTAGCTCTGCTCGTAGTTGGCCTATGGATTCTTCAAAATGGGTTAGAAGGTTATGCTCGAGCTGAGCCAACATAGCACTTACGCTCTTCTGATCCATGGGTAGCGTTGAAGGGCGCTCTAGACGGCCGGATGAATTCTTAGACCAACGTGACATGCACGACCTCGGACCTAAATGATGCAGTCCTGGGAGCGATAATTAGTAAGCTATAGACCCGAATTTTGTTGGCTAATTGGCAGAAGGCCAATTTGAAGGGACCGGTCAGGGAGAGTTGCTCACCCATAGGCAAAGTAGTTGTGAAACTACCTCCTGACAATTAGGGTGCCCTAATGTGACAGCCTATGGCCTTAAAGGATAGGTGCATACAAGCTCTCGCTCTCCGTCCACAGCGATGCACTCGGGAGACTGGCTGCATGGATCGGGCACTCTCTCACTTCGTCGCGCGGCAAATGATAAGGATACTAAATAAGCAAGTGATTTGGAGCGCGTACCTAGCTGACTGAGAAGTCAAGTTCCGACCGGAGACGAAGGCGAGCGTGCGTGTCCGCACGGCGTCGAAGAAGCTTCACCGGTTACAAAGAATTCTCTCCTCGCAGGGAGGTCGCAATTATTACAAAACCACGTGACTTAAAATTTTCCCACGCAGGGGAACAAATCACTCCAGACTTTCTCCGCGCAGGGAGACTTAGGGGCACTCACACTCCGTGAATTATGGACTATGTGTCAGCGATCGGACGACTCAACCGTTGATCGAGCCGTAATTGTGGACTTCGAGTGACACCTCAATAAGTTAAAAGATATATATAAAGATATATATATATATATATAGATATATATAAGATTATATATATTTCATATATATATATATTATATATATATATTCAACTCTTTTTTTAATCAAATAATATATATATAGATATATATATATATAATAATATATATATTCCATATATATATTATATATATTTAACATTTTTTTTCAACCTTCACCTATCTTTTTTTTTTTGACTTTTCACACACTTGTTTTTTTTTCAACACTTCAACCTCCCTTTTTGACTTTTTTTTTCAAACTTTCTCCACTGCCTACGTGAATCACGCGGGTTGGTGGTCAATGCGGGGCTGCCGCTACCATCGGGCGCGACCCCTGGTGCAGCCGGACGCGGGCCCGGGTGCGGGGGTCGGCAGGTGCAGGCTCGGATGCGCAGGGGCGCGCAACGCGCAGGGCCGGGCGCGCAGGGGCGCTGGGCGCACAGGCGGCGCTGGGCGGGCGGCTGGCCGGGCGGGCGCGGGGAGCGGGCCGGGTGGGCGCGGGGCGCGCGCTGGGCAGGTGCGGTGCGAACGCCTGGTCGGGCGGGCGCAGGGCGCACGCTGGGCGGGTGTGAGGCGTGTGGGGCCGGGCGCTGCCGGCGGAGGCGACGGGGGTGGGCCGCGAGCGGCGGCGGTCGGGTGCTAGGGCGCGGCCGCGAGAGCCGTTGCGGCTGCTGGCGCTTTTGAAGGCGGGCACGGGCGACGATGCCCGTGCGGCGAAGCGCTTTTTCTTCTTTTTTTTTTTTCTGAGAACACACACACACACACACACAGAGAGAGAGAGAGAGAGAGAGAACAGAGAGGGAGAGAGAACAGCAGGGAGAAAGAGAGGGAGATTAACGCAGGGGCTTTTCTTTTCTTTTCTTTTCTTTTTCAAAAACTTTTTTTCACTATTTTTTTTGTTCACCAAAACTCCTCTCAATCGAGATCTCTCTTTTTTTTCTATTCTTTCTCTTTTTTTTTTCACTTCTAACAACCGAGAGATAGAAGTGGAGACGACGTCGGAGACGTCGGGGTCGTCGGAGACGCCGTTGTTGGGCTCTGATACTAAATATGACGCGGGGGCGACGTGGGAATGGATCGACGACACTCCGGGACGCGAACAGGACGGGAACGGATAACTGCTATCTCACACAGCTCGGCCTCACGTCGGACGGTCTCACACCGGGCGACACTCAAACTCACAGAATGAGAAAGAGGGAAGGAAGAAATGCAAGAGGGAATAGCTCTCACACAAATAAGCTTTCATTCATATCATAACATTCATTCATGTCTCGTAACAAGCATTGGCCTCCTATTTATAGGAATGGCCCATTACATCCATACATTCCTTATTTTATTTATTTGCATATCTATCCTAGCCTAATAAAACAAAGGCCACCAATCCACTATTGACTTATGGGTTTAATATAATTAAAATACAATAACTTTTGACCAACCTTGCCTAATAAAACAAAAGTAAATACATGCAGTAAAACATGTATTTGACATACGTACAAATACTCAATACTCAAAGATATAAATACACACAAATATATCTACTCAGTATGCCGGGTCTTCAATCGAGTCTCCGAGCCATAAGCTCGGTGCAGTCGGGGCGGTGTGGCGTCGGCTCCGAGTAGTGGACCCGGTGTTCCCACCAAGAGGTCGAAGTAGGAGGGCATGAGGTCGACGCAGGCAGCAACTGGGTTGAGGGAAGGTCGACGCAGGTGGGTCCCAAGGTCGATGCTAGAAACAGCTGGCTCAAATGTTCGGGAAAGAGGTTCATTTATTCATGAGATGCATGTGAGGAATTTTCTTTTATTCATTAAATACATACGGGTAATTTTCTTTTATTCATGAAATGCATGTGTGAAACTTTGATTTGGTTTTCTTTTATTCATGTAGACCATGTTCATGGTTACGTTCAGTAGTCTGTCATAATGATGCATGTGTTAAGTTATTCGGGATCCCCGTGGTTCTCTATTGTCTCAGCAAAGCCGTTCATTTCGTTCATTCCATTTGTTTGTTGCTTTCTTTTACATCATTGCTTCCCCTTTTTTTATTATTATTCTTTAATTAGGTTAATTCTAGTAAAAAGTCGATAGCATCTCTCCCGAACCATAGTGCTAAGGGAGGGTAAAGTGGATGCTCGTCCATAAGGAGTGACATACCCCAACAGTATAAGTGCGCACGGAAGCCTCAACTCCTGAAATCGTCGGGTCAAAACAGTGTGCAAAACCGAACGAATCGGGTGGACAAAACACGAAGGCAAGCGTCACCGTATCGGAAGGGTGTCATATCGTTTGGTGGGAAGGCCACCGTATCAGGTAAAGTTGGCAAGGCCACCATATCAAGGAAGGTGGCGAGGCCACCGTATCGAGTGGTGGGAAGGCCACCGTATGAGGTGGTGGCAAGAGCCACCGTATCAATTGGTAGAAGGCCACCGTATGAGGTGGTGGCAAGAGCCACTGTATCACGTGGTGAGAAGGCCACCGTATCAAATTCTAAGGAGGGACATTAACGAAGGATTTTTGGCAGGGGTTCTGAGCAAAGACAGAGGTAGCTTCAATGGATTACAAGAGAAATTGGCGGACCATGAACCAGGAGCGGAAGACTCCCACCAAGGAGGGAAGCTCTCTGGAGGGGTTAGCTCCGGGCACTGACCCACCGGACGGAGCAAACCTTGGACCGTCATCCTGTAAGAACAATCCCCCTTGGCGAGAAGGTGAGTTAACCCAAACCAAGCGGAGAAGGAGGGTTGCCCGTGGAGCTTGGATATCCATGAAACCCCGGATGCCAACTCCAGTGGGGGACTATGCCACCGGTTCGAAAGAGGGGGGATCCATTGTACGAAAGGAGCACGAAAAAGAAAAAAAATGAGAGAACGGTGAAGGTAGGCAGAGGGGAAACAGAAACGCATAGCATGAACACATTTCAAAAATCTTTCTTTTATTCCCTACAAAGAGGGGAGTACAGGAGCTAATGCATCAAACAACAGAAATAAAAGGGGAAGGTGGAACGGGACGAATCACAGTGGGGAGGGGATGGAGGGTTGGTTCCCCCCCTCCTAGACCTCTCTGCTCACTCACCCTCTTTCTCTCCTTTCTTTTTTTTGCACAGGCGGTGGTCGGAGTAGCAGGAAGTCCAGGGGTGAGCCTCTTCTCTCTTCTTCCCTTCTTCCAGCCTCTCTGGTTGTTCTCCTCCTTGTTTCTTTTTTGTTTTTTCTGTTCATCTAGCCCATTTATATCCACGGACGTGAAGCCTTCCCTCCATTTGATCGAAGGCACAGACTTCGAGTGGCCGTGACGCACCTGCTGGACAAACGGTGAACCCATCAGTCAAATGGTCCTTGCCGGAAGCGAGAGGATGATGCCGGCCACCCCCTTCGAGCTGCCATCCTCGGATTGGTGTTGCAGTCGCCATTTCGGGGAGCTTAGGCACCATAGCGCCCACAGCAGCAGCCTTCCACAGAGCCTGCCGTTGCCACCGGATGGCATGCCAAAACGGGTCACCGTGTGGGGGAGGGCGTCACGGGACGCTACAGTGCCTCCCACCGGATGGGTTAGCATGTCACCGTGCTATTTGAGCCTCCCAGGCTGTTGCCGTTCGAATATTGCCACTGGATGCGCCTTGTTTGGAGGCCCACTGGATGTGTGTGCCACAGTACTCCGCACCGGTTAAGTCTTCTGTGAAAGCCGCCGGATAAGTAGCCAGAGAGGCTCACCGGTTACATGCAAGAGCCAGCGAATTGAAGGCGTCATCTGCTGGCGGTTGGGCATGATGTTCTTCGGAACAGGGCGCTCGTGCACCTGATTTGATGAGCGGAAATAATCATCATTTCCTTTGAAACCACTAGAATCTCTTCAGACGAGGGTTGTGCAGCTTTCCCCTGCATAACTGTGCATTGTTCTCCAACCAATATCACCAGCAGGTTGGACATCAGCAAACGCCGTTTTACTGAGGATTGACCCCTTACTAGGCAATAACAGCTCCCTGCTTGACATGACGCTAAATCTAGCATCATCTCTGCAATTTGCTTGTCTGGGACAAGAATCAGGACCAACATCATATAATTGGGTTGACAAAAGGCATCCTGAACCTCATGGGTGCCCATTCCGTCGACCACATCCCCTCCGCAGTCTGTAGCGTTCCTGTTCTTTCCTATATTCAGTGGGGTTATAAACCCATTCCTACTAGCCTTTCTTGCAGACAATCCTTCTGAGGAATATGAAACTAACATGGTTCCAGAATTGTATCTCAGGTTCTCTTTTATCGAGGACACTCCTTCCGGCATAAGAGAAAAAGGATCATCCTCAGCCACGGGAGCATTTCCTCTGATATTATTTGGAGCGCTCAATCCATGGCGCACACGTCTCTCCCTTTTCAAATCGTCTTGGGTAAGGTTTTAAATTTTTAATGATGCCTTCTCAGTCACGGCTCGTGAATCGCTAGTAAAGCTGATTCCATCACCGGCCGTTAAAATTAGATTGAGCAACAGCACTTGAAGAACGATGCTCTAGCACTCCACCTGCTACGGTGATTTCATTAATCCCTCGATTCCTTTCTGCCCCATGAGCGCCATGAGTTGATTCCGTGCAATTTGCAATCCCATTACATGCTCCTCTGACTGTTCCACTAGAAGATGGCGCCATGCCTTTCAACTGATTACAACAACCAGCCTCATTTTCACGGTGCAGATCCCATGCCATCTTCCTCCTAATACTCCTACATCTAGTAGGATGAGATATGCCAAAGAGACATTTCCTGTTTTCACGATAGAGCTCGGCATCACGGGGGCTTGGATATCAGAGAAGTCACACTTGTCTCTCTAAATAGCCTTTCATTATCAGATGCATCAGAGGGGCTGTGAGAGAGACGGGCGAACGGTGAGTACGTGAAGTGAAACGGTGAGGCGTGTGCCGGTGATACGGTGAGGGGGGTTGTGGAGGTGATACGGTGAGGAAACGGTGAGACTTGTGCGGGTGATACGGTGAGGGGGGTTGTACGGTGAGGGGTGTGGAGAAGGGTGTGTGCGTGAAGGGAGATGGAAATGCAGAGAAAGGGAGAGAGAGAGACGTCGAGGATAGAAAGAGAGACGGCCATTTTTATTATTATTTTTTTAGTATTTTTATTTCATTTTATTTTTTTTTTATTTTTTTATTTTATATTACTATTATTTATTCTTTCATTTCTAATCTTCTTTTTTTATTTCAAGATGGTTGGAGTGAATTCGTCCGCAAAAATTTGAGTGTCCACACCAGTATATATGTTCCGCTACATCGACCTAGCCCTATGCTGCGTCGACGCAACCCCTTTTAAGAGAGAGAGAGAGAGAAGGGGCGTTTTAACACAATTTGAGATCCTTATCATCTCATTTTATTAACGTTAGTTCTAGGCCGTAGGGCCCTTTTTCTTGACGATTAATTAAGGGTGTTCTCCCCTCCCGGGAGATGTACTTAACGTCGTGACCTTTATGGCACGGCGGACTTTGGTCCCGACCCGAATTACACTTTCATCTGGTCAGTCAGACGGCGCGCACCAAGGTTCCCTCGAAGCCCGAATAAACTGTCACTTATGTGACTGGCACGTCCTCGCACTAAATAAATGAATAGACGGAATAAACTAAATAAACGAATGAATAAACTAAACAAACGAATAAAATAAAAAGATGAATTTCAGTGCGTCCACAACACCCTATTAACTATTTTTCAAGAAGTTAAAAAGTGTACAATTTTAACTCCGACAAGAGTAGTTCAGATAGTGATCTTGGAGATATTTTAGATTACGACTAGATAAGTTTATTTTTGTACGATGAATGTAAATATTACATTTGGCTGAGAGATGTAGAACATTGTCGATGATGTAAATTATGTGTTTATATTTATATAAATGGTATAGTTGTACTTTTAAAAAATATGATGATTTGACATTTAACGTCTTGTAAATTTCTCAGACTAGATGACTTTTAAAATACATTTAACGTCTTGTATAATGTGACGTCCTCAGACTAGATACCAGGTCTCGGGAAGAGCGCGCTACAACAACACATTGTATGATTTTATATTCAAGATGGTCTCCTTGTTTGTTATTTCTTCCATAGACATAGAAAGTACACTTTACTTTTTAAGGATGTGCTTATCATATATGAAATATATAATTCACTGAAAAGCTAGTAAAATTTTCAGTGTACAGACATTCATTAGATGTTACTTTGGATGGAGCACTCTCAAAGCACCTAGTGGCTGGGAAGCTATTTGTGGGCAAGAAGCTTTGGGTGTTGTCCCTCCTCCCCCTTTATGCTATATATATATTTGCTTAAAAGGTTGCATTTGTTTATGTTCTTCACTATACAACTAATTGCACCAATTTTTAGTGAATGTGGATGTATATATCACGTTATAAATTTTGTCGTACAATTTGTTATATGGATATAAATATTTTATTTGAATGCAAATTTGTTATGATGGAGGTAAATATTTTGTATAGAATGAAAATTTGATTTTTTTCTTGATCTATGATTGATATGGATGTGCTTCTATGTATGCGTGGATGTGTAGCATATGTGGTTGTGTGGATGTGTAGTATGTGCGGATGTGTAGCATGTGTGGATGTGTGGACTCGTAGTTACATGTTAATTGTACCTATGGAGTACACAGGCTACCTATATGGAATACAATTATATATGTATGCTTGGGTTACCTAAGGATTAAAGGTTAATTATAGAGTATATTATAATTACCTACAGAGTATATCACAGATTACTTATAAAGTATACGGGTTACCTATAGAGTATGTTGCAGTTTGCCTATGGAGTATGTCCAAGGTTACCTACGGAGTATATACGGGTTACCTATGGAGAATGTTAGAGGGTATCTACAGAGTATATTATACACTACCTACGGCTAAGGATTGTGTGTAAAGTTTTCCTATAACGTAACAATGGTACGTCTAACACTTGGAGCATTTGCAGGATTTATTGACGCGTTTTCTACAGTCCACATGCGGTCGTTGCGAGAGATGTAGGTAAATCTAATACCTATGATTTTTAGGATCTTTACCTCTGACATGCGTCGTAGATAAGGCCTATTCTTCTTGTAGTGCCAATGACACCTATGAAGTACAACAAGATTCCCATAGACACACCTACGATCGATTAAAAGGATGGTCCCTTTTAAGGGAAAAGCACACTGATTAGTATAATAATCCTCATTGCTTCTTTGAGAAATTTACAAAATGCATCATCATATCGATCCTATCTTATGCCTTAAAAGATTTTTAAAAAATTGTTTTCTTCCAAATAAGCATTATAATAATGACTGGTTGAATTTTGACGTGAAAGAATAATAATGATAAAGCAAATCTCAACGTCTGCACTCTTTCAATAATATTCTTAGATACATTTGACACGTAATAAGCTAATGAGATCTTTAATTGCTCCAGAGGAGTGATTATATGCATCAATATGCCTGTAGTAAATCTCTATCATGCATGCTAAGTTGAAAGGTGACATGAGGAGTTGCAGTGGCACAACAGTACTAGGCTTGAGGCACTCATGATTCATAACCTTCCAAGCATCATCTATCATTTCATACAGCTTCTGACATGCCATTTTCCTTGAAACATCGTATTCTTTCATGTAGCATTCCACAGTGGAAGCAACATGTTGCCGTTTTTGTTCAAACTATTACAAACATAAAAAGCAATATTAGGGCCATTAGTGGAATGAAATGGCCTCTCTCCTGGAAACCGACAATATATATATAAGACGTGACGATGTTTAGATATAGTAAGATAATTTCATAACTATAGTTATTGTTATATATGTAAAAGGATATATACGAGAGAATAGTGTTCATTACCTCATGTGACTTAATGTCGTTCATAAGTCGACCAACTGTACACGAAGCCTTGACAATATTAGGAAAACCCATCACCCAATCAAATGCCTCCTTTGTAGCAATTGCTCCCATACCAAGAAAAGATGCACAGGTGAGTAATTTGTAGCACTGGATACCAATGAAATACGCAGATGCTCCTCCAAAGTTGGCACGAATTCCTTGTTTCTCCAATTGGCTTCTTCCATATAAGCCAAGACCAATTCTTGAACTATTATGAACAAAACCAAGTATATATATTTTTAGATGTGCGAGAATTTCAAGTACTAAAGCAGCTAATGACATATATATCTTGTAAATCTTTGTTCATAATTAATGGCCACTTTAACTCTGCCTCAAAAGATATCATTCTCCACATGATACAATGTTATCTTAAACAAAATGTCAATTATTCACAACCACACCTTAAAATCTTAATAACTACGAAAAAAATATTAATTAAAAAAATATCAACCTTAATTATAATGATCATGTATACCTTTGAAAGCAAATAGCTTTTCATTCTTATTTGATGGTTAGCTATGTATAGATTGTAAAGGTTTATGTTCCCTCTATGTGTCCATGAGGTGCACTAAATGTAGACTAGTGAAATGGACTGTTACGAGAGTTATATTACGACCGAATGAAGCTAGACTCCCATGTGAGTCCCAGCATAACAGCAAAGAATATATAATAAGCATGCTTTGTCATTTCTATTATACACCTCTAGTCCATCTACTTAGAACAATAGGCCAAGTTCAGTGCCTTACAAATCAAAAAGGATCTTCAAATTTATTACCGTTAACCAGCCTTTCAATAGTTAGCCATCTTAGAATCTTAGATGGAGATAGTCAAATGCACACTAAAGGACAAGCTTCATATTGTAGAGGCCTAAGAAGGGGTTGACAAGATCTCACATCGAAAATTACAAAGATGGACATGTACTTATAAGTAAGGCCCAAGTCTTCTCTTATGAGGGTCCTTTTATCATCAAAAAATGATAAAACTATAATCACCCCTTTCTCCCATAACAGGGACAATACCTCAAATTAGACATCTTAATTTGTGCCTCTTCACATATAAATAGCTCAAGTTTTTAATCATGACATAAAGATTAAAAGATATAAGGCACAGTTCTGTAATAATATTTTTAATTTAACTGTATTAAAAATGATACCCCACACTAATACTCTTATTACACCACTTTATTACAGTATTAAGCACTATGGATGCAAGCTATAGAAAAGAATTTAGAGATACATACCTTATAGAAAATTGATGGTGGCTAATAATAATCAATTATGGCACCATATTGACATAAAGCTCTATTTTTTTCTTTCTTTTATTTTTGTGAGTACCACACAGATAGTGTCAGTAAGAGGTGTGTTCCCAATCAACAATGTGATGTTGGTGATGTTGAAACTAGAAGTCTAGGGTGGCTACAACCATATTTGCATAAGGGTATCCTAGATTAAGGGTAAAGAGCGCTATTAAGATGCAAGAAGAGGGGAGAATAAGGAAGGTCTTGGGTGTCCCTTTTTTTTGGGTCTTTCTAGATCAGCTTTGTCATTACAAATAGTGATCAATAGAAAATCAAACAATGGCTTTCAATTTTTTCAATATTGATTAATGTCACTTCTTGTTTCATTTTGCGAACAAGTATATAAAGCTAGTTTCTCAAAATGATAATACCATAGTAATTGATAGCTATGACAACAAAGAGGTTAGATTGAATCAAGGGATAGCATGATCCACATCTCATCCATTATAAATTGAAGCTTAAAATTTAACCTGAACATAAGTACAATATGATAGATAAAGTTATAACTTCCCTCGGGTGTAGCGGGGATAGTCCTATATCAGAAACTACTAAGATAGGCACTTGCTTATAAGTAAGGGCCATGTCTTTTCCTTCGAGGATCCTTTTACCAGCCGTCCTCGACGGTAACGGGGATAATATCTCAAAAGAACATCCAAATTTGTGCGTCTTCGTATATAAATAGCTCAAGTTTTTAATCATGACATAAAGATTAAAAGATATAAGGCACAGTTCAGTAATAATATTTTTAATTTAACTGCATTAAAAAGATCCCCACACTAATACTCTTATTACACCACTTTATTATAGTATTAAGTACTATGGATACAAGCTATAGAAAAGAATTTGGAAATACATACCTTATAGAAATTTGATGGTGGCTAATAATAATCAATTAAGGTACCATATTAACATAAAACTATATTTCTTTCTTTCTTTATTTTTCTGAGTGCCACGCAGATAGATTCAGTAAGACGTGTGTTGCCAATCAACAATGTGATGTTGGAGAAGTTGAAACTAGAAGTAGTCTACGGTGGATATATATACAACCATATTTACATAGGGGTATCCTAGATTAAGGGTAAAGAGCGCTATTAAGATGCAGGAAGAGGGGTGCTAAGCGGGGACAAGGAAGGTCTTGGGTGTCCCTTTTTTTGGGTCTTTCTCGGCTTTGTCATTACAAATAGTGATCAATAGAAAATCAAACGATGGCTTTCAATTTTTTCAATATTTATTAATGTCACTTTTTGTTTCATTTTGTGAACAAGTATAAAAAGCTAGTTTCTCAAAATGATAGTACCATAGTAATTGATAGCTAGGACAACAAAGACGTTGGATTGAATCAAGGGATAGCATGATCCACATCTCATCCATTATAAATTGAAGCTTAAAAATTTGACCTGAACATAGTTAGAATATAATAGATTGGCTTAAATATCAAACTAATGGGTAAACTAGCTATAGATAATTTAATTCTATCATTTTAAATCAACACAATGTATAAACCATATACATTCTAATCTTATATAGATTAGGGCGACTCGAAACCAAATAATCTCATGTTGCAAGATAAAGTAATATGATTTGTATTATGAAATTACCATAGGTAACAAAGTACATAGAGTTGAGAGGAAGAAAGTAAAAAAATAGATATATTCTAGAATATTTGGGTCATCAACGACACCAAAAAATTGAAGTTGATGAAAATACATACCCTTCATAATCTTTCACTAAAATTTGTGTCAAAATTTATATTAAAAGAATGGATCAAGTGATTAACAACTTCTTAACCTAAAGACGAAAGAGAGTTATATTTAAACTTTCTAAGTCACAGAGATTATAATGTTAAAACTATTTTAACTTATTAATGTGTATGGTGAACTTTAAATTCAATCCACCAACGCCATAGAATAGATTAGATCTATTAATATTATATCTCATTAGATTGGTTTCTATTCAAACTTATTCATAACAAAGTCCAAGGAGAATGGGTAAGCAATTTTGACCTAAACATTAATTTATCTTTAAATTTTGAAATAGAAACAAGTTTTGCACATCATAGTTGAATTTGAATGAGGATTAATATGATCTCTTTGCAAACCTTGCAAGCGGTTCAAATAAGTTATTCTACAGAAGTTGATTTTATTAATTTTACTTTTGATACGTAATTTTTGTTCATAATTGCAGATGAAATAATGGTGATAGATTTTATGACAAGACAAACAAATGTTTCATCATGTAGATGTTTGGCTTACAATAATTAACGATGCTAATTTTTATGGCATATTTTTACAGCAAACCAAAACAATACGTACAATTACCAATGAAATCTATATATGGACAACATATGTCGAAAAACGAAGGGTGTCTATATAAATTTCCCCTTATAAACTTTTGTATATATAGCTTGGGAAGATATAAAAGTAATATTAGAGCTAATTAGCTAGCGAATACAAAAGGATATGAGATTGATAACAAATTGATCTTTCTTTTCATAATTTGATTAAAAGCATACTAGTATTGAAGTAATAAGGAATAAAGGATATGAGATTGATAACAAATTGATCTTTCTTTTCATAATTTGATTAAAAGCATACTAGTATTGAAGTAATAAGGAATCATATACTAGTTCTTTGAGATACTCCACACAAAAAGATCTTTGCTCGTTTGTAAGCTCATCTTCAAACTCCTTAATGGTGTCAATTAATGTTATAAAATATATCTTCAGATATTCGGGTAGTTCTCCTAATGCACTAATGTCCCACCTACATACATTAACAATCATAGAAAGCGTACGAAAATGGATAGAGAAGAAGGCAAATTACAGTGATAAATGCCTCGAAGAAGATATGCAAGCTAAAAGTAATTATACTTGTGGAACATATATATGCTTTGCATGCATTTTGTGCTAAAAGAAAACTTGATATTCTGGTTATTGCATCATTTGTAGACATATGAAATTTGAACAACATAAAATTCATACCTTTGAATTATGCTTGAAAAGAAATTCAGCTCCTCTAATGTCCCAAAAGAATCATATATATCATCCAAGACAGATAGTAAAGCAATCACCTTGGTCATCATTATTCTTGCACAGCTTAAAGAGGGCTCATAGTATACTCCTACAATCCAAAAGTAACCTTCGACTAACCTATCACGAGCAAAGTTTAGCTTTCTTATCATTCCAACTCCTTCCACCACCTAAGCATATAAAAAATGAATATTAAAATAAAAATTAATGACTATAATTAAACTAATTTTTTATTGAAAAAGTAATGAATGTTCAAATGAAATCAGATATGTGTAAATCTTGCTTATAATCTAATAACATGAGCAAAGTAAAATGCTCACTTGTTCCCATCTTCAATGTAATATGCATGTGGAGAACAAAGGAGTTCTCTGGTAACTTTTTCGGTTAAAAATGTGATTTGCAACATACAAGAAGGAAGAAGATCAATTTAAATGGGACATGGTAGTGTGGACAAGTGACCCCTAAGAGTGTCCTGGCTTAGATTGAGTGATTAAAATGTTTCATTTTCTTACACAACAAAAGATTGTTTAGCTCTGGTTTAATATGGCTCAGAACACAGGAAGAGACTTACCTAATCAAATAGTTTTTTAAATCGTTGAAGTCTTTCCGCTAAGATAGATAGGCCTAGCATCACTTGCATGTCTCGAGCCATAATTTTTTATTTATTCAAAATTATTGGTGATGCTTAAACATAAATGTATGGAAGCCCACTCTTACAAAAAATAAATTGTTTCCAAATACTATTTACTAATATTTGAACTTACATAAATTTCAAACTAATCATCCTTTCTTCCATTGCAATAATCCCATACATCTAAAATTTCATTGTGATATTCTAATTTCTTTTATGACTATGTCCATATATAAATCAACGTCCTTCACAAATGGCTAACAAAGAAATAGTCCATCTCTTACCCATCTTTCCAATTGACCTTACTTTCATGTGTTGAATGTGCTAGAGTCACAAAAAGGATATTGGTACAACTCACATCTCATATATTTCATGTCTTAAGTAAATAAAGGATATGAAGAAGTTATTATGCTTATAAGACTTACATAGAGAGATTTCTTATCTCTTCTTGATGCAGCAATTGTAGCAGGTTAAAATTAATCTTGGCAAGCTCTAACATCGAATCATTACATCTTTGGCTTGCTTCATAGAAGGATATATATTGCCTTGCCTCTAGCCTCTTCATTCTTCTAATCATAGGTGTCTCCAGGGCACGAGCAACCTCCAATAAAATAGGATGTTGCAAGTGGTCTAGCATGGGTTCCAATTTACTCCTACAAAAAGTGATGGCTTCCTCAAGGATTATGTCAGCTTGAGTACCAAGATAGGCTGCCTCGTAGAGACTTAGCAAGCCTTTGACATCAAATCCTAGGTTTCTTCGAAAATGCCCGTCAACTTCTTTGAATTTGTTAAACTCATCTGTCATGACACAAGCAAACATTAGCATATAGTATTCAATTGATAAATGTGTTCTATAGCATGTGCCTTAAACTTATGTACTATGTTATGTAAGTAGCAAAGGAGCATAGGTAGCTATATACCAGGGGAAATATAATAGCCATCTTGCCTCAGTAATCGAAAGCGAAGTGAGATGACATGTAAGTCTTCGCTATTCACTCTCGTGTCGTTGATGTTGACCAATGCTTGCCTGATCTCCTCCTCAAAATGATATGTCAACCCGAGCCTTTGGATCGTGTCCACCAAATCCATCTCTTCTCCTAGATGACCACAGACATTTGCTAACATTGTCTTCACTTCCTCCTTTAACTTCTCTACTCTTTGTTGCATCCATTCACGATATTTCTACAAGATAGATAATGTATCCGAGTAAAAAATAAGGATGTTATGTATATAGATGTGTGTGTGTGTGTGAAGAAAGTTATGTGTGAAGAAAGAATCTAACGAGACATGGGAGGATCTATGTTTTCTAAGTGCTCAATTTACCGTTCGCTAGTAACAATTCTTGGGCCTAAAATAATTATATTACTAGAATTATAATTCTTTTATTATCATATCGCCATATTTTAATTACCATGCATTTTCTCCTCTAAATGCATGTCTCTATGAATGTACACATAAGTACGTACGTACTCTTCACAATCACACGTATTCTTGAATTGGAAGAAATGTCACTCACTAGGTGTAAAATGGTGCAAAATATAAGAAAGTAAAACAAGTGATCTCTAAGAAAAGGGGGGGAGGAGAAAAGGAAAAAGAGTGGCACTGGTTATTTGAGCGGTCCATTTTCTTGGAAAAAGCATTGTGAATCTTTGATCTATCGTTACAAAAAAAAAAGTAAAGAATAGGAACGTGTATGCATGTCATTTATCTGTGTACGCCCGTGCAATAATTCACACTTTCCTTGTGTGTGTGTCAGTGTGTTTGCCGCTAATTAATGAAAGAAGAGAGAGAATGGGGTTTCTAAGTGCATGCCTGGTCGGGGGGAGGCATCAAGTGGATGAAGATTTCTCCCCATACACTTGGGTGGAAGTCCGCTAATGGACGGACTACGTCATGGTCAGCTTCCTTCTCCTCCTCAACATTCTTCTTGGTGGCTGTTGCTGGAAGGCAAGGCCAAGTGCAGGCAGTGTGACTACTGCTGGTTCCTTCCATCTCTCTCTCTCTCTCTCTCTCTCTCTCTCCTTCTCTCTCTCTCTTGCTTCTTGTGATCTACTGAAGCTAGCGGCAAATTAAGCAGGAGGTGGGGTGCTCTCAAAGATTGATCAAGTTGTCTGCAAAATCAAAAAGAAGTCAATTATATACAGGCAGGTGATGCATGGTCCTTTAAGAGGAAGAGTGGATAGACATGTGTGGGTTGGATTCCTTCAGCTCTTGACATGGACAGCTGAACCACCTCTCCTGCTAGACGTGGTGTAAACGTTTCATCTTATTTGATTGATACGCGGCATCGTGAGGCACTTCGTCTCATGTTACGTGGTGTAAACGTCACGTCTTCTCCATTTATATATATATATATATGCCTCAGTCAGATCATTTTACGTACCCTTCTCCAATTAAAGCTACCATGGCAAGGTTTATTCCATTGCAGCTGGGAACATAATCTTGCTTGCTTGCTTACTTCCATCTCTCTCTCTCTCTCTCTCCTGCTTCTTGTGATCTCTCCTGAAGCTAGCTACCGGCAAATAAGCGTATATGGGAGTGGGGGCGATGCCCTCACTGATTGATCGATATATCTGTAGTTGTCTCCAACATCGATCGATCGTCTAGAAATTATCGGTAGGTTAAGTTATATATAATATGCACGGTCCCCCATCACGTGGACGTGTTTGTTCCACGTGGAGACCCCACGTGCTCATGCAGAACACAGAGCACCCACATGGGCGTCTGAAAAGTAAGGCCATCACGTGGACGTGTTTATTTTTTTTTGTCTTCTTTTTAGTTATAAGGCCACATATATCCATCGTATGAAAATTAAGTTGAGAGCTGCGCGCTGTTACAGTACTCCATTGCCCATGAAAAATTATATTTTAACTTAGAGTAATTATATTTTAATTTAGAGTTTATTTTATATACTTTTAACTTTTGAATATCTCATTGCCCATGAAAAATTTTATTATTATCCACATTATAAGAAGTTATGTTTACTATGGAGCAATTAATGTGGTGAATATCTATTAAATTTTTTGTATTTATTTCATCAAAATTATTATCATTAGAGTCATTGTTAGTGTCCTTTGATTTGTTACTTAACATTGTTGTTCCCCTTTTTACCTATCGTTTTAATAAAGCTTAGAACAATCTCATGTATAGAACATGTTACATTTGTGGAGTATTCTGAAATCGTAGTAGATAATTTAAATAATTTAAAATTTTAATTTGAATCGAATATAGATAAATAATATAATAATTCATCAGATAGCGGATCAAAATCGAATAATTCGAATAATAAAACGGAGCGGATACGGATAATCATATATTTGCTTTGTATCCGCTCCGTTGAAAGACCTATTCTTTATAGATCCACTATCAAAAGATCTCACCCTACAAGTAGAGGGGGGTCCATAGAGACTAACTCCTTGTATCAATGTTAATGGAAGAACAACGAGATTTTATGAGGCCTCTCGCAGGCCTGCCTAGGCTGGTGGCATAGTTCATGAGCTGATACTACACATATAGCATAATGATTAAATGTTGAAGGATTTTTAAGAAATGAGAAGAGAGAGAGAAGATATATATATATCATTTGTTTAGGATTAGAACTTACATCATCGTCCTCATTGCCACAATATATTTGATGGACTCCAAGTCTATGGAATCCAACAAAAAGTAACTCGATCTGCTCCCCCTTAATTACACATACAAATTAACGATCGGGTTGATGGGTAAGCGATCATTTAAACAATGCATGGGATCTCAACAATCTTTATCACATGTGTAACGACCGTAAAATGGTTACTCACTTCTCGATCCACACGTCCAACAATTTATGAAATGAGATCCCGAGTCTCGTCAGGAGAAGGATCTACAACCACCGAAAAAGGGTTAGAAGGAGCCCTGAGAGTTATCTTGGGGGATAACCCTCCGACGCTCAAGTCTAGGCGACTGAAGATCGAAGGGAGAGTGCAAGAAAAAGAACTGAAGAGCGCAAGGGGAGGCGCTTGCCTAGATTTCCCTTTTTATTTTTCCTTACCTCTTGGCCATTAAGCCAGAGTCCTTTTATATCATCACCGGGAGAGTTGGCCGCTGGGTTACTGTAGTTGGGGAAAGGTGTGAGCCGCTCGATCCGCATGCCTGACGGAACAGGAAGCGTGGGTGTCGGCTTGTCGTTTCTGCCGAGATGGTAGCTCCACCGTCGTTTCTGCTGAGATGGTAGCTCCGCTATTAACTCTTACAGTAGGTAAAGTTTGTGAGAGCAAGTATGTCTAACACTTACGACATTTGCAAGATTTATTGATGCATTTTCTACTGTCCACACTCGATTTTTTGGGTCTTTACCTATGACATGCGTGGTAGATAAAGTCTATTCCTATCGTAGTGCCAATAGACACCTATGAAGTACAACACGATTCCCTAGACACACCTACGAATTATAAGGCCGGATGGTCATTTTCAAGGGAAAAGCACACTCATTAATATAATAATTGTCATGACGTCTTTGAGAAATTCACAAAATGCATCTTCGATCCTATCTTATGCCTTAAAGATTTAAAACTGTTTTCTTCCAAATTAATAAGCATTATGATGACTGGTTTATTGTAATAGTATTTATTTGTGAGGGGTTTTCCATAATTTTTGGTTAATGATAGATTAAGAGAGAAAGGGGCCATCGGGGCATCTAATCTCCAATCCCTCTCCTTTCATCCTCTCCTTTCTTTCAACATGGTATCAGAGCCACCGCCGCTTGGGTGATCACTACAAGAAAAACAGCGAGTAGCGACCGACCTCCCGGTCGCTATTCGGTCGCAGATCTGTCGCAAAGAGATACTGCGACCAAACAGACACCTATTAGCGACCGAACATGTCGGTCGCTATATAATAGTCGCTAAATGGCGACCGATATAAATCGGTCGCAGAATAGGTCGCCGTTAGCGACCGATAATTATCGGTCGCAGAAGCAGTCGCGGATAGCGACCGATAATTATCGGTCGCAATATCAGTCGCGGATAGCGACCGATATCAATCGGTCGCATGACCCGTCGCTAATATATACAGTCGCTATGTGGTCGCTATTCGGTCGCTAATTTTGTAGTATTTTTTTAAAACAAATTTATATAAACGACTATAAATCACCTGATAAATAATAATTTAATAAAATAAATAATAGAGACAGTCGCTATTCGGTCGCTATTCTGTCGCTAATTTTAATACTTTAATAAAATAAATAATAAAGACAGTCGCTATTCGGTCGCTATTTGGTCGCTAATTTTGCAGTATTTTTTTTTATAAATTTATATAATCGACTATAAATCACCTGATAAATAACAATTTAATAAAATAAATAACCTGATAAATAACAATTTCATAAAAACATATAAATCAACTACACAAATCACAATCTCCACGAACTTCAAATTCATCCCATACAAACACACAAATTAATCATACATCCATAATAAAATGACAACATGCAAATAACTAAAATGAAATCACAAATCCTCCGCATATGTGTCATCCTGGTCGTCGTCTCGTCCAACATCTCGCGACGGATGATCCTGTATATCATTTAAAAAAATTAAAATCGAATCCTTAATAAAGAAATCAATTTTTCTTGAAAATTAAAAGCAAGATGTTTTTCATTTAAGTGAAATTGACGAATGACAATTTTAAACGTTTTGCTCAAATCGGTAGTCCAATTTGGACTCCGTCAGTTTCTACAAGTCACTCTCACCTTCCCGGTCGTGTTGGAGTCATTGACAAATTAATTGGACATATATTTCTTTATTTTTGACCCTCTTACACTCGATTAACTTGGTTCTATTTAGGAAATGTAAATTTGAGCATCGAACTCAAATTTGGAGTCCAATTTGAACTCCGTCAGTTTCTACAGGTTACTTTCACCCCCCATGTCGTGTTGGAACAATCGATGGATTGATTGGACCTCTCTTTTCAATTTTGGACCCTCAAACCCAAGTTCATAGAGTTAAGAAAATGATATTTTCCCCTCCTCAATCTAAATTCTTATATTTTGTAAGATGATATTTAGAGTTAACAAATAGAAAATCAATCAAATAAAATACTTACCGGAGGCTGCTGTGCACGAGGTGCAGGAGGTGCAGGAGGTGCTCTATTACTAGCAAGTCTCAATTCTGTGAGCATCTGGGAGACGGTCTGAGAGACGATGGTTGAGATATTCTGAGAGACGGTCTCGTTGACGATCGCCCTAAACATATCTGGAGTCATGGTCGGGGCGGCACTGGAAGAACCATCTGGGGCTGCTGGTGTGGTATCTGGGGCTGCTGGTGTGGTAAATGGAGAGGTCGCATGTGAGACCGAACTCGAGCATGATGATAACACCCTAGTCGTGCCCAAGCTATGTCCAAAACCATAAACATGGCCTTTCTTGGGTGCCCCAGATGCTGCAACCCAAATGTCATGATCCAACTCTGGACGCTGACTGTCATCCCCGTACCTCTCATCCATTCCTCTACTATATGAGTCCTGCAAAAAACAAAAAAACAAAACAAAATTATTCTACAGTTTAATCTTAAATGAAAACTATTAATGTATACACTTACCGCTACCTCCCGAGCTTTCTCACTAATGTAAGCATTTGTCCCTTTCTTCTTATGAGTATGATCAAAAAGTTCTTGAAATTGAGGTGGCCGCTTTAATTGTACTTCCTGTTATTCAAATAAATCACAGTTTATTATTAGATTAAAAAAAATTACAAATGTAGAAGTGTACTTACCAATCTCGCTTTATGCGTTGCAAAGGAGACAGAGCCACCCGTGTGTACATTCGCTTCAGGATGCGCTGCTCTATTTTGCTTTGCTTTGTTTGAATTGTCATTCCATTTCTCCGTTCCCCAAATGTTGCACAGCTCCGTCCAATACTCCTTTCTCATCCACACAGGCCCATGCTCCTTCCATTGGTTCTTATCTGTACTTGTACATGCTCTTTCTGCATTTTTTCGGATATTGTGCATAAGATGTTTGAAATTTGCTCTTGCAGTAGTTGTCCATGCAGATCTAGCACGTAACTCATCTGAATGCTCTGTGAATCGATGATTCCTCTACATATTAACAAAAAATAAATTATATGTTACATAACAATAAGTGTGTTAAAATATAGCAGGAAAATGACTTAATATGATAAAATAAGATAAATACCAAGAACATAGTGAACAATAAATCCCGAACATCCATCGGAAAATCAGAAAAGCGACGGATGGGGCCTGGAAAATGTGCTTCAATTGACTTTGTAATAAATTGTGATGCTTGGGCTGGCTCTATTTTATTCCTGAAATTGAAAATATTAATACCACAATGATGAATAGATAACAAAAATAATGCATTACATACCCTTCATTTATCCACACTGCCCGCATCGTCTCATTATAACTGCCCTCCCCCTCGTGATGACTCGTCTCGTCATCAGCACGTACTATACGAAATGGACAAAAATAAATAAAATAAACTATCAAAAAAATATAGAAATGTAAATGAACATACCTGACTCAGCTGGAGGAGGTGTAGATCCACTCGCCATGTGTGATGGCGGTGCAGAGGCCGTCAATCTACCTGTTGTCAGTGGTAACGGTGCAGAGGTCGTGGGTCCTGTAAGGATAAGAATCAGATAGCACAAAAATATAAAGAATTATTTTAAACAATTACTACAATGCATTATACATGAAAGTATACATACCTACTACCGGTGGTAGCGGTGCAGAGGTCGGTGGTAACGGTGCAGAGGTCGTGGGTCCTGTGAAAATAAGAATAAGATACCACAAAAACATAAAGAATTATTTTAAACAAATACTACAATGCATTATACATGAAAGTATACATACCTACTACCGGTGTAGAAATGGAAGTAAATCTCCTCCCGCTACCCTCTCCCCTCCCACCTGAAGAAGTCCCACGCCATCCTCGAACCATATCTTCAACTGGTAATAAAATACATGCATATTCATCAAATATTGAAAGAAAGAAAGTTACATAGTATTAAAATTTTAGGTAAAATTGTATACCATTAATCAAACATTCTCCATTTCATCTTCAGATGTTGGAGATATATCAAATTCAACATTCACATCTTCATTATCAGATGGGGCTGCTGGTGTACATGCTCCTCATGAACATTGAATTCTGGACCAGCAGCATCTATGACCATATCAACATATGAACTTCCACTTCCTCTATTGGCAGGCTCGTAGGACCACAATGTTTCACCATGACATATCCAGTTTGTATAATCTTTAACAAACCCCTTTCTGTATAAATGACGTTGTACATCCCATGTTGTCAGCCACTTCAAATTCTTACAGACTACACAAGGACATCGGATACGACCCTCACAATCTACAGCTTCAATAGGATTTCTCAAAGCAAACTGAATGAATCTCTCAACTCTATTTTTAAATTCCATAGACACCACCTGATCAACTACTCTACGGTACATCCATGAACGATCTTCAGACATTTTCCCTATGCGAATGAAATGTAAACACACAAAACTTTAACATGTTTAACAAAATAAAAAGTCCGTCCACCGCAAGGGGAGGGGGGGCTCGGGCGGAGAGGGGCTCGGGCGGGAGAGGGGCCGCAAGGGGAGGGGGGGCTCGGGCGGAGGGGGGCTCCGGCGGGAGGGGGCCGCAGGGGGAGGGGGGGCTCGGGCGGAGAGGGGCTCGGGCGGGAGGGGGCCGCAGGGGGAGGGGGGGCTCAGGCGGAGGGGGGCTCCGGCGGGGGTCCGCCTCACTTACCTCCGATGGCCGGTCCCCGCCGCCGCTCGCAGTCGTCCGTCCACCGCCGCTCGCCACGCCGGTCGTCCGTCCACCGCCGCTCGCCACGCCACTCGCAGAGGGAGGGGGGGCTCGGGCGGAGAGGGGCTCGGGCGGGAGGGGGCAGCAGGGGGAGGGGGGGCTAGGGCGGAGAGGGGCTCGGACGGGAGGGCGCCGCAGGGGGAGGGGGGGCTCGGGCGGAGAGGGGCTCGGGCGGGAGAGGGGCCGCAAGGGGAGGGGGGGCTCGGGCGGAGGGGGGCTCCGGCGGGAGGGGGCCGCAGGGGGGGGGGCTCGGGCGGAGAGGGGCTCGGGCGGGAGGGGGCATCAGGGGGAGGGGGGGCTAGGGCGGAGAGGGGCTCGGACGGAAGGGGGCCGCAGGGGGAGGGGGGGCTAGGGCGGAGAGGGGCTCGGGCGGGAGGGGGCCGCAGGGGGAGGGGGGGGCTCGGGCGGAGGGGGGATCGGGCGGGAGGGGAGGGGGCCGCAGGGGGAGGGGGGGCTAGGGCGGAGAGGGGCTCGGGCGGGAGGGGGCCGCAGGGGGAGGGGGGGCTCGGGCGGAGGGGGGCTCGGGCGGGAGGGGGCCGCAGGGGGGAGGGGGGGGACGCGGGGGGGAGGGGGGGGAGCTGGTGGCGGGGGGGGGGGGGAGATGAGTGATCCGTGACCGCTTCGCGACCTAAATAAATTCGGTCGCAAGATCAGCGACCGATTAGAGACCGAAATAAATTCGGTCGCAAAATGGGTCTCAGACGTGCGACCGATTATATCGGTCGCTATATGGTCGCTATTTGGGACCGACTAGCGACCGATTTATTCGGTCTCTAATTCGGTCGCTATTGCCACTTTTTCTTGTAGTGATCCACATCTATTGAGCACATCACGCCGCTACTGTGCTTCATCTCCGTTGAGCACGTCGTGCCGCCGCCGTCCCTCTATCCTCCACCTTCGCTGAGCACAGCCCCTCCGTCGCTGGCCATCGAACCTTCACCCTCCACCCCGCGGAGGACGATCCGCGTCGCGCCATCGACCCTTCCGCTGTCGTCTGCAAACCCTGTCACCGTCTCCAGTGCCCTTCGTCTCCGTCTGCAAACCCTTCACCATCTGCAAACCCCGCAAAGCACGGTTCACCCTCCACTTGGCCCGCCTCTTGGCAGATGTTGAACAGTGACCCAACCCCCTGGTGCCCGTGGCCTCTACTATTGATCATGTTGCTCCTGCTACCACTATCTTGCCGCGAGCCGACCACGATCGGCCACCATTCACCGCTGACTACACTCACCACTCACCGGTGCCTGGGTGGTTCCTACTTATATTATGTTTTTTTTTATCATGGAGGTGATATAGGTGTGAATGTTCTCTTATGATGTAAATGTGCGTGGACGATGGTCGATGGTTGTTGGCAATAATTGCTGGTCAATGTTGGAGGAGTAGTTATGTGGGTGCATTTCTCCTTTGCAAGTTCTTTCAAGGGGTTGAGCGGTCATGGCTAACCCGGTTACGATGGTTGATATTGAGAGCTTGATTGGGTTTATGTAAATGATATGGTTGTGCTTTTGGAATATGTAATGATGTGATATTTAGCGCATTGCAGATTTTTAGCTCACAACATTTGTGTATGATGTAACGTCCCCAAGCAGGATATTGGAACTCGGAAAGGAGGCGCTACAACAACACATTGCATGATTTTATACTCAAGATGGTCTCCTTGTTTGTTATTTCTTCCATAGATGTAGAAAATGAGTGTAATTTACCTTTTAAGGATGTGCTTATCATGTATGAATTATATAATTCACTGAAAAGTTAGTAAAATTTTCAGTGTACAGGTATTCATTAGATGCTACTTTGGATGGAGCAATCTCAAAGCACCTAGTGGTTGGGAAGCTGTTTATGGGCTAGAAGCTTTAGGTGTTGTCCCTCCTCCCCCTTTATGCTATAGTTGTTTAAAAGGTTGCATTTGTTTATGTTCTTCATTATACAACTAGTTGCACCAATTTTTAGTGAATGTGAAAGTATATATCACATTATATACTTTGTCGTACAATGTGTTATATGGATATAAATATTTTATTTGAATGCAAATTTGTTACGATGGATGTAAATATTTTTCATAGAATGAAAATGAGATATTTTCTTGATCTATGATTAATATGGATGTGCTTCTACGTATGTGTGAATGTGTAGCATATGTGGTTGCGTGCATGTGTAGTATGTGTGGATGTGCAGCATGTGTGGATGTGTGGACTTGTGGTTACATGTTAATTGTACCTATGGAGTACACATGTTACCTACGAAATACAATTATGTATGTTTGGGTTACCTAGGGATTAAAGGTTACTTATAGAGTATAGTATAATTACCTACGAAGTATATCACAGATTACCTATAAAATATATGGGTTACCTATGGAGTATGTTCAGTTTAGCAATGGAGTATGTCAAAGGTAACTTACGGAGTAGACGGGTTACCTACCGAGAATGTCAAAGGGTATCTATAGAGTATATTACACTACCTACGGCTAAGGATTGTGTGTAAAGTCTTATTATAACGTAGCAATGGTATGTCTAACACTTACGACATTTGTGAGATGTACTGACACATTTGTTACAGTCCACACACACTCGTAGCGAGAGTCATAGGTAAATCCAATACCTATCATTTTTTGGGCCTATTCTTCTTGCAGTGCCAATAGACACCTATGAAGTACAACACGATTCCATAGACACCTACGAATTAAAAGGATGGCCCTTTTCAAGGGAAAAGCACACTCATTAATATAATAATCTCATTACGTCTTTGAGAAACTCACAAAATGCATCATCGATCCTATCTTAATTATGCCTTAAAAGCTTTAAAATTGTTTTCTTCCAAATAAGCATTATGATGACTGGTTGAATTTTGACATGAAATAATAATAATGACAAAGCAAATCTCAACGCCTGCACTCCTTCAATATTTTTTAAATACATTTGACAAGTAATAAGCTAATGAGATCTTTCGTTGCTCCAGACGAGTGAGTATATGCATCAGAATGCTTGTAGTAAATCTCTATCACGCGTGCTAAGTTGAAAGGTAACGTGAGGAGTTGCAGTGGCACAACAGTACTAGGCTTGAGGCACTCATGATTCATAACCTTCCAAGCATCATCTATCATTTCATACAGCTTCTGACATGCCATTTTCCTTGAAACACCGTATTCTTTCATGTAGCATTCCACAGTGGAAGCAACATGTTGCCGTTTTTGTTCAAACTATTCAAACATAAAAAACAATAATAGGGATTAGTGGAATGAATTAAATGGCCTTCTTCCTTGAAACCGACAATATATATATATATATATATATATATATATATATATATATATATATATATATATATATATATATATATATAACGTGAAGATGTTTAGATATATTAAGATAATTTCATAACTATAGTTATTGGCATATATATATGTAAAAGAATATAAACGAGAGAATAGTGTTCCTTACCTCGTGTGACGTAATGTCATTCATAAGTCGAGCAACTGCACTTGAAGCCTTGACAATATTAGGAAAACCCATCACCCAATCAAATGCCTCCTTTGTTGCAATTGCTCCCATACCAAGAAAAGACGCACAGGTGACTATGTGGTAGCCACTGGATACCAATGAAATACGCAGATGCTCCTCCAAAGTTGGCACGAATTCCTTGTTTCTCCAATTGGCTTCTTCCATATAAGCCAAGACCAATTCTTTGAACTATTATGAACAAAACCAAGTATTTATTTTTAGATGTGTGCGAGAATTTCAAGTATATTCTAAAGCAGCTAATGACACATCTTATTGTAAATTTTTTTTCATAATTAATGGTCACTGTAACTCTGCCTCAAAAGAGATCATTCTCCACGTGATACAATGTTATCTTGACAAAATGTCAATTATTCACAACCTCACCTTAAAATCTTAATAACTACGAAACAATTATGAGAAAAGGCTATATTGCGAAGGTAGAATCCCATGTGAGTCCCAGCATGGCAGCAAAGAATAATAAACATGCTTTCTCATTTCTATTATACTCCTCTATATTGTCCATCTATTACTTAGAACAATAGGCCAAGAGTGCATTGTAACTCAAAAAGCATCTTCAATTTTATTACCGTTAACCAGACTTTCAATAGCTAGCCATCTTAGAATCTTTGATGGCTGGAGATAGTCAAATGGACACTAAAGGACAAGGTTCATATAAATAGCTCAAGTTTTTAATCATGACATAAATATTAAAAGATATAAGGCACAGTTCAGAAATAAATATTTTTAATTTAACTACATTAAAAATATACCCCACACTAATACTCTTATTGCAAGCAATAGAAAAGAATTTGGAAATGCATACCTTATAATAGAAAATTGACGGTGGCTAATAATAATCAATTATGGCAGCATATCAACATAAAGTTTTATTTTTTTTTTCTTTCTTTCTTTTTGGTGAGCACCACACACATAGATGCGAGAAGGGGTGGGTTGCCAATTACCATAGGTAGCAAAGTACACAGGGTTGAGAGGAAGAAAGTAAAAAAATAAATATATTCTACAATATTAGCTATCAATAACACCAAAAAAATTGAAGTTTATGAAAATATATATCATTCAAAATCTTTCACTAAAATTTGTGTCGTAAAATTTATATTAAAAGAATGGATCAAGTGATTAACAACTTATTAACCTAAAGACGGAAGAGAGTTATATTTAAACTTTCTAAGTCATAGGGATTATAATGTTAAAACTATTTTAACTAATTAATGTATATGGTGAACTTGAGATTCAATCCACCAACGCCATAGAATAGATTAGATCTATAAATATTATATCGCATGAGATTGGTTTATATTCAAACTTATTCATAACAAAGTCCAAGGATAATGGGTAAGCAATTTTGACACAAACATTAATTTATCTTTAAATTTAAAATTTGAAACAAGTTTTGCACATCATAGTTGAATTTGAATGAGGATTAATACGATCTCTTTACAAACCTTGCGAGCGGTTCAAATAAGTCATTCTAGAAAAGTTGAATTTATTAATTTACTTTTGATATGCAATTTTTCTTCATAATTTCACGTGAAATAATGGTGATAGATTTTCTGAAAAGACAAACAAATGTTTCATCATGTAGATATTTGGTTTACAATAATTACCAATGCTAGTTTTTATGACATATTGTTGCAGCAAACCAAAACAATACGTACAATTGCCAATGATATCTATGTATGGACAACATATGTAGATAAACAAATGGTGTCTATATATATTTTCCCTTTTAAAGTTTTGTATATATAGCTTGGGAAGGCACAAAAGTAATATTAGAGCTAATTAGCTAGCGGATACAAAAGGATATGAGATTGATAACAATTTGATCTTTCTTTTCATAATTTGATTAAGAACATACTAGTATTGAAGTAATAAGGAATCACATACTAGTTCTTTGAGATACTCCACACGATAAGATCTTTGCTCATTTGTAAGCTCATCCTCGAACTCCTTAACGGTGTCGATCAATGCTATAAAATATATCTTCATATATTCGGGTAGTTCTCCTAATGCACTGATGTCCCACCTACGTACATTAACAATCATAGAAAGTGTACGAAAATGGATAGAGAAGAAGGCAAATTACAGTGATAAATGTCTCGAAGAAGATATGCAAGCTAAAAGTAATTATACTTGTGGAACATATATATGATTTGATTGCATTTTGGGCTAAAAGGAAACATGATATTCTGCATATTGCATCATTTGTATGACATATGAAATTTGACCAACATAAAATTCATACCTTTGAATTATGCTTGTAAAGAAATTCAGTTCCTCTAATGTCCCAAAAGAATCATATATATCATCCAAGACCGTTAGTAAAGCAATCATCTTAGTCATCATTATTCTTGCACGGCTTAAAGAGGGCTCATAGTATACTCCTACAGCCCAAAAGTAACCTTCCACTAACCTATCACGAGCAAAGTTTAGCTTTCTTATCATTCCCAACTCGTTCCACCACCTAAGCATGTAAAAAATGTATATTAAAATAAAAATTAATGACTAAAATTAAAATGAACTTTTATTGAAAAAGTACTACTTGTACAAATGAAATTAGATACATATGTGTAAGTCTAGCTTATGATCTAAGAATATGAACAAAAGTAAAATGCTCACTTGTTCTCATGTTCAATGTACTATGCATGTGGTGGAGAAAGGAATGCTAAGGTAACTTTTTAGGTTAAAATGTGGTTTGCAGCATACAAGACGGGGGGAGATTAATCTAGCTAAATGGAACATGGTAGTGTGGACAGGTGACCCCTAAGAGTGTCTTGGCTTAGATTAAGTGATTGAAATATTTCAATTTCTTACACAAGAAAAGATTGTTTAGCTCTGATTCACTATGGCTCAGAACATAGAAAGAGACTAACCCAATCAAATAGTTTTTTAAATCATTGAAGCCTTTCCACTAAGATAGATAGGTATAACATCACTTGCATGCATCGAACCATAACTTGCCATTTATTCAAAATCATTGGTGATGCTTAAACATAAATGTATGGAAGTCCACTCTTCCAAAAATCAAATCGTTTCTAAATATTATTTACAAATATGTGAACTTACATAAATCTCAAACTAATCACCCTTTCTTCTATTGCAATAAGCCCATACATCAAAAATTTCATTGTGATATTCTAATTTCTTTTATGACTATGTCCATATATAAATCAACGTCCTTCACAAATGGCTAACAAAGAAATAGTCCATCTCTTACCCATCTTTCCAATTGACCTTACTTTCATGTGTTGAATGTGCTAGAGTCACAAAAAGGATATTGGTACAACTCACATCTCATATATTTCATGTCTTAAGTAAATAAAGGATATGAAGAAGTTATTATGCTTATAAGACTTACATAGAGAGATTTCTTATCTCTTCTTGATGCAGCAATTGTAGCAGGTTAAAATTAATCTTGGCAAGCTCTAACATCGAATCATTACATCTTTGGCTTGCTTCATAGAAGGATATATATTGCCTTGCCTCTAGCCTCTTCATTCTTCTAATCATAGGTGTCTCCAGGGCACGAGCAACCTCCAATAAAATAGGATGTTGCAAGTGGTCTAGCATGGGTTCCAATTTACTCCTACAAAAAGTGATGGCTTCCTCAAGGATTATGTCAGCTTGAGTACCAAGATAGGCTGCCTCGTAGAGACTTAGCAAGCCTTTGACATCAAATCCTAGGTTTCTTCGAAAATGCCCGTCAACTTCTTTGAATTTGTTAAACTCATCTGTCATGACACAAGCAAACATTAGCATATAGTATTCAATTGATAAATGTGTTCTATAGCATGTGCCTTAAACTTATGTACTATGTTATGTAAGTAGCAAAGGAGGATAGGTAGCTATATACCAGGGGAAATATAATAGCCATCTTGCCTCAGTAATCGAAAGCGAAGTGAGATGACATGTAAGTCTTCGCTATTCACTCTCGTGTCGTTGATGTTGACCAATGCTTGCCTGATCTCCTCCTCAAAATGATATGTCAACCCGAGCCTTTGGATCGTGTCCACCAAATCCATCTCTTCTCCTAGATGACCACAGACATTTGCTAACATTGTCTTCACTTCCTCCTTTAACTTCTCTACTCTTTGTTGCATCCATTCACGATATTTCTACAAGATAGATAATGTATCCGAGTAAAAAATAAGGATGTTATGTATATAGATGTGTGTGTGTGTGTGAAGAAAGTTACGTGTGAAGAAAGAATCTAACGAGACATGGGAGGATCTATGTTTTCTAAGTGCTCAATTTACCGTTCGCTAGTAACAATTCTTGGGCCTAAAATAATTATATTACTAGAATTATAATTCTTTTATTATCATATCGCCATATTTTAATTACCATGCATTTTCTCCTCTAAATGCATGTCTCTATGAATGTACACATAAGTACGTACGTACTCTTCACAATCACACGTATTCTTGAATTGGAAGAAATGTCACTCACTAGGTGTAAAATGGTGCAAAATATAAGAAAGTAAAACAAGTGATCTCTAAGAAAAGGGGGGGAGGAGAAAAGGAAAAAGAGTGGCACTGGTTATTTGAGCGGTCCATTTTCTTGGAAAAAGCATTGTGAATCTTTGATCTATCGTTACAAAAAAAAAAGTAAAGAATAGGAACGTGTATGCATGTCATTTATCTGTGTACGCCCGTGCAATAATTCACACTTTCCTTGTGTGTGTGTCAGTGTGTTTGCCGCTAATTAATGAAAGAAGAGAGAGAATGGGGTTTCTAAGTGCATGCCTGGTCGGGGGGAGGCATCAAGTGGATGAAGATTTCTCCCCATACACTTGGGTGGAAGTCCGCTAATGGACGGACTACGTCATGGTCAGCTTCCTTCTCCTCCTCAACATTCTTCTTGGTGGCTGTTGCTGGAAGGCAAGGCCAAGTGCAGGCAGTGTGACTACTGCTGGTTCCTTCCATCTCTCTCTCTCTCTCTCTCTCTCTCTCCTTCTCTCTCTCTCTTGCTTCTTGTGATCTACTGAAGCTAGCGGCAAATTAAGCAGGAGGTGGGGTGCTCTCAAAGATTGATCAAGTTGTCTGCAAAATCAAAAAGAAGTCAATTATATACAGGCAGGTGATGCATGGTCCTTTAAGAGGAAGAGTGGATAGACATGTGTGGGTTGGATTCCTTCAGCTCTTGACATGGACAGCTGAACCACCTCTCCTGCTAGACGTGGTGTAAACGTTTCATCTTATTTGATTGATACGCGGCATCGTGAGGCACTTCGTCTCATGTTACGTGGTGTAAACGTCACGTCTTCTCCATTTATATATATATATATATGCCTCAGTCAGATCATTTTACGTACCCTTCTCCAATTAAAGCTACCATGGCAAGGTTTATTCCATTGCAGCTGGGAACATAATCTTGCTTGCTTGCTTACTTCCATCTCTCTCTCTCTCTCTCTCCTGCTTCTTGTGATCTCTCCTGAAGCTAGCTACCGGCAAATAAGCGTATATGGGAGTGGGGGCGATGCCCTCACTGATTGATCGATATATCTGTAGTTGTCTCCAACATCGATCGATCGTCTAGAAATTATCGGTAGGTTAAGTTATATATAATATGCACGGTCCCCCATCACGTGGACGTGTTTGTTCCACGTGGAGACCCCACGTGCTCATGCAGAACACAGAGCACCCACATGGGCGTCTGAAAAGTAAGGCCATCACGTGGACGTGTTTATTTTTTTTTGTCTTCTTTTTAGTTATAAGGCCACATATATCCATCGTATGAAAATTAAGTTGAGAGCTGCGCGCTGTTACAGTACTCCGCTGTCAATTGATCAAATTATTACAAAATCACGTGACTTAAAATTTTTTCACGCAGGGGAACAAATCACTCCAGACTTTTTCCGCGTAGGGAGACTTAGGGACACTCACATTCCGTGAATTACGGACTATGTGTCAGCGATCGGACGACTCAACCGTTGATCGAGCCGTAATTGTAGACTTCGAGTGACACCTCAATAAGTTAAAAGATATATATATATATATATAAGATTATATATATATCATATATTAATATTATATATATTCAACTCTCTTTTTTTAATCAAATAATATATATAGATATATATATAGATATATATAAAAATATATATATTCCATATATATATATTATATATATTTAACATTTTTTTCAACCTTCACCTATCTTTTTTTTTGACTTTTCACACTCGTTTTTTTTTTCAACACTTCAACCTCCCTTTTTGACTTTTTTTTTCAAACTTTCTCCACTGCCTGCGTCAATCACGCGGGTTGGTGGTCAATGCGGCGCGACCCCGGGTGCAACCGGACGCGGGCCCGGGTGCGGGGGTCGGCAGGTGCGGGCTCGGACGCGCAGGGGCGCGCAACGCGCAGGGCCGGGCGCGCAGGGGCGCTGGGCGCACAGGCGGCGCACAGGCGTCGCTGGGCGCGCGGCTGGCCGGGCGGGCGCGGGGAGCGGGCCGGGTGGGCGCGGGGCACGCGCTGGGCAGGCGCGGTGCGGATGCCTGGCCGGGCGGGCGCGGGGGGCGCGCTGGGCGCGGGCTGGGCGGGTGCGAGGCGGGCGGGGCCGGGCGCTGCCGGCGGAGGCGACGGGGGTGGGCCGCGAGCTGCGGCGGCCGGGTGCTGGGGTGCGGCCGCGAGAGCCGTTGCAACTGCTGGCGCTTTTGAAGGCAGGCACGGGCGATGATGCCCGTGCCGCGAAGCACTTTTTCCTCTTTTTTTTTCTGAGAACACACACACACACACAGAGAGAGAGAGAGAGAGAGAGAGAGGGGAACAGAGAGGGAGAGAGAACAGCAGGGAGAAAGAGAGGGAGATTAACACATGGGCTTTTCTTTTCTTTTTTTGTTCAAAAAATTTTTTTCACTATTTTTTTTTGTTCACCAAAACTCCTCTCAACCGAGATCTCTCTTTTTTTTCTATTCTTTCTCTTTTTTTTTCACTTTTAACAACCGAGAGATAGAAGAGGAGACGACGTCGGAGACGTCGGGGTCGTCGGAGATGCCGTTGTTGGGCTCTGATACCAAATATGACGCGACGGCGACGTGGGAATGGATAGACGGCACTCCGGGACGCGAACAAGACGGGAACGGATAACTGCTATCTCACACAGCTCGGCCTCACGCCGGACGATCTCACACCGGGCGACACTCAAACTCACAGAATGAGAAAGAGGGAAGGAAGAAATGCAAGAGGGAATAGCTCTCACACAAATAAGCTTTCATTCATATCATAACATTCATTCATGTCTCGTAACAAGCATTGGCCTCCTATTTATAGGAATGGCCCATTACATCCATACCTTCCTTATTTTATTTATTTGCATATCTATCCTAGCCTAATAAAACAAAGGCCACCAATCCACTATTGACTTATGGGTTTAATATAATTAAAATACAATAACTTTTGACCAACCTTACCTAATAAAACAAAAGTAAATACATGTAGTAAAACATGTATTTGACATACGTACAAATACTCAATACTCAAAGATATAAATACACATAAGTATATCTACTCAGTATGCCGGGTCTTCAATCGAGTCTCCGAGCCATAAGCTCGGTGCAGTTGGGGCGGTGTGGCGTCGGCTCCGAGTAGTGGACCCGGTAGTGGACCCGGTGTCCCCACCAGGAGGTCGAAGTAGGAGGGCCTGAGGTCGACGCAGGCAGCAACTGGGTTGAGGGAAGGTCGACGCAGGTGGGTCCCAAGGTCGATGCTAGAAACACCTGGCTCAAATGTTCGGGAAAGAGGTTCATTTATTCATGAGATGCATGTGAGGAATTTTCTTTTATTCATAAAATACATACGAGAAATTTTCTTTTATTCATGAATTACATGCGTGGAACTTTGATTTGATTTTCTTTTATTAATATAGACCATGTTCATGGTTACGTTCGGTAGTCTGTCATAATGATGCATGTGTTAAGTTATTCGGGATCGCCGTGGTTCTCTATTGTCTCAGCAAGGCCGTTCATTTTCGTTTATTCCATTTGTTTGTTGCTTCTTTTTGTATTATTACTTCCTCTTTTTTTATTATTATTCTTTAATTAAGTTAATTCTAGTAAAAAGTCGATAGCATCTCTCCCGAACTCGAGTGCTAAGGGAGGGTAAAGTGGATGCTCGTCCTCGTGGAGTGACGTGCTCCAAGAGTATAAGTGCGCACGGAAGCCGCAACTCCTGAAACCGTCGTGCCAAAACACTGTGCAAAATCGAACGAATGGGGTGGACAAAACACGAAGGCAAGCGTCACCGTATCAGGGATGACAAAGTGGCACCGTATCAAGGGTGACGGAAGGGTGTCATATCGTTTGGTGGGAAGGCCACCGTATCAGGTGAAGGTCGCAAGCTCACCGTGTCAAGGAAGGTGGCGAGGCCACCGTATCGAGTGGTGGGAAGGCCACCGTATGAGGTGGTGGCAAGAGCCACCGTATCAATTGGTAGAAGGCCACCGTATGAGGTGGTGGCAAGAGCCACTGTATCACGTGGTGAGAAGGCCACCGTATCAAATTCTAAGGAGGGACATTAACGAAGGATTTTTGGCAGGGGTTCTGAGCAAAGACAGAGGTAGCTTCAATGGATTACAAGAGAAATTGGCGGACCATGAACCAGGAGCGGAAGACTCCCATCAAGGAGGGAAGCTCTCTGGAGGGGTTAGCTCCGGGCACTGACCCACCGGACGGAGCAAACCTTGGACCGTCATCCTGTAAGAACAATCCCCCTTGGCGAGAAGGTGAGTTAACCCAAACCAAGCGGAGAAGGAGGGTTGCCCGTGGAGCTTGGATATCCATGAAACCCCGGATGCCAACTCCAGTGGGGGACTATGCCACCGGTTCGAAAGAGGGGGGATCCATTGTACGAAATGAGCACGAAAAAGAAAAAAAAAATGAGAGAACGGTGAAGGTAGGCAGAGGGGAGACAGAAACGCATAGCATGAACACATTTCAAAAATCTTTCTTTTATTCCCTACAAAGAGGGGAGTACAGGAGCTAATGCATCAAACAACAGAAATAAAAGGGGAAGGTTGAACGGGACGAATCACAGTGGGGAGGGGATGGAGGGTTGGTTCCCCCCCTCCTAGACCTCTCTGCTCACTCACCCTCTTTCTCTCCTTTTTTTTTTTTGCACAGGCGGTGGTCGGAGTAGCAGGAAGTCCAGGGGTGAGCCTCTTCTCTCTTCTTCCCTTCTTCCAGCCTCTCTGGTTGTTCTCCTCCTTGTTTCTTTTTTTTTTTTTCTGTTCATCTAGCCCATTTATATCCACGGACGTGAAGCCTTCCCTCCATTTGATCGAAGGCACAGACTTCGAGTGGCCGTGACGCACCTGCTGGACAAACGGTGAACCCGTCAGTCAAATGGTCCTTGCCGGAAGCGAGAGGATGATGCCGGCCACCCCCTTCGAGCTGCCATCCTCGGATTGGTGTTGCAGTCGCCACTTCGGGGAGCTTAGGCACCATAGCGCCCACAGCAGCAGCCTTCCACAGAGCCTGCCGTTGCCACCGGATGGCATGCCAAAACGGGTCACCGTGTGGGGGAGGGCGTCACGGGACGCTACAGTGCCTCCCACCGGATGGGTTAGCATGTCACCGTGCTATTTGAGCCTCCCAGGCTGTTGCCGTTCGAATATTGCCACTGGATGCGCCTTGTTTGGAGGCCCACTGGATGTGTGTGCCACAGTACTCCGCACCGGTTAAGTCTTCTGTGAAAGCCGCCGGATAAGTAGCCAGAGAGGCTCACCGGTTACATGCAAGAGCCAGCGAATTGAAGGCGTCATCTGCTGGCGGTTGGGCATGATGTTCTTCGGAACAGGGCGCTCGTGCACCTGATTTGATGAGCGGAAATAATCATCATTTCCTTTGAAACCACTAGAATCTCTTCAGACGAGGGTTGTGCAGCTTTCCCCTGCATAACTGTGCATTGTTCTCCAACCAATATCACCAGCAGGTTGGACATCAGCAAACGCCGTTTTACTGAGGATTGACCCCTTACTAGGCAATAACAGCTCCCTGCTTGACATGACGCTAAATCTAGCATCATCTCTGCAATTTGCTTGTCTGGGACAAGAATCAGGACCAACATCATATAATTGGGTTGACAAAAGGCATCCTGAACCTCATGGGTGCCCATTCCGTCGACCACATCCCCTCCGCAGTCTGTAGCGTTCCTGTTCTTTCCTATATTCAGTGGGGTTATAAACCCATTCCCTACTAGCCTTTCTTGCAGACAATCCTTCTGAGGAATATGAAACTAACATGGTTCCAGAATTGTATCTCAGGTTCTCTTTTATCGAGGACACTCCTTCCGGCATAAGAGAAAAAGGATCCATCCTCAGCCACGGGAGCATTTCCTCTGATATTATTTGGAGCGCTCAATCCATGGCGCACACGTCTCTCCCTTTTCAAATCGTCTTGGGTAAGGTTTTAAATTTTTAATGATGCCTTCTCAGTCACGGCTCGTGAATCGCTAGTAAAGCTGATTCCATCACCGGCCGTTAAAATTAGATTGAGCAACAGCACTTGAAGAACGATGCTCTAGCACTCCACCTGCTACGGTGATTTCATTAATCCCTCGATTCCTTTCTGCCCCATGAGCGCCATGAGGTGATTCGGTGCAATTTGCAATCCCATTACATGCTCCTCTTGACTGTTCCACTAGAAGATGGCGCCATGCCTTTCAACTGATTACAACAACCAGCCTCATTTTCACGGTGCAGATCCCATGCCATCTTCCTCCTAATACTCCTACATCTAGTAGGATGAGATATGCCAAAGAGACATTTCCTGTTTTCACGATAGAGCTCGGCATCACGGGGGCTTGGATATCAGAGAAGTCACACTTGTCTCTCTAAATAGCCTTTCATTATCAGATGCATCAGAGGGGCTGTGAGAGATACGGGCGAACGGTGAGTACGTGAAGTGAAACGGTGAGGCGTGTGCCGGTGATACGGTGAGGGGGGTTGTGGAGGTGATACGGTGAGGAAACGGTGAGACTTGTGCGGGTGATACGGTGAGGGGGGTTGTACGGTGAGGGGTGTGGAGAAGGGTGTGTGCGTGAAGGGAGATGGAAATGCAGAGAAAGGGAGAGAGAGAGACGTCGAGGATAGAGAGAGCGACGGCCATTTTTATTATTATTTTTTTAGTATTTTTATTTCATTTTATTTTTTTTTATTTTTTTATTTTATATTACTATTATTTATTCTTTCATTTCTAATCTTCTTTTTTTATTTCAAGATGGTTGGAGTGAATTCGTCCGCAAAAATTTGAGTGTCCACACCAGCATATATGTTCTGCTACATCGACCTAGCCCTATGCTGCGTCGACGCAACCCCTTTTAAGAGAGAGAGAGAGAGAAGGGGCGTTTTAACACAATTTGAGATCCTTATCATCTCATTTTATTAACGTTAGTTCTAGGCCGTAGGGCCCTTTTTCTTGACGATTAATTAAGGGTGTTCTCCCCTCCCGGGAGATGTACTTAACGTCGTGACCTTTATGGCACGGCGGACTTTGGTCCCGACCCGAATTACACTTTCATCTGGTCAGTCAGACGGCGCGCACCAAGGTTCCCTCGAAGCCCGAATAAACTGTCACTTATGTGACTGGCACGTCCTCGCACTAAATAAATGAATAGACGGAATAAACTAAATAAACGAATGAATAAACTAAACAAACGAATAAAATAAAAAGATGAATTTCAGTGCGTCCACAACACCCTATTAACTATTTTTCAAGAAGTTAAAAAGTGTACAATTTTAACTCCGACAAGGAGTAGTTCAGATAGTGATCTTGGAGATATTTTGGATTACGACTAGATAAGTTTATTTTTGTACGATGAATGTAAATATTACATTTGGCTGAGAGATGTAGAACATTGTTGATGATGTAAATTATGTGTTTATATTTATATAAATGGTATAGTTGTACTTTTAAAAAATATGATGATTTGACATTTAACGTCTTGTAAATTTCTCAGACTAGATGACTTTTAAAATACATTTAACATCTTGTATAATGTGACGTCCTCAGACTAGATACCAGGTCTCGGGAAGAGCGCGCTACAACAACACATTGTATGATTTTATATTCAAGATGGTCTCCTTGTTTGTTATTTCTTCCATAGACATAGAAAGTACACTTTACTTTTTAAGGATGTGCTTATCATATATGAAATATATAATTCACTGAAAAGCTAGTAAAATTTTCAGTGTACAGACATTCATTAGATGTTACTTTGGATGGAGCACTCTCAAAGCACCTAGTGGCTGGGAAGCTATTTGTGGGCAAGAAGCTTTGGGTGTTGTCCCTCCTCCCCCTTTATGCTATATATATATTTGCTTAAAAGGTTGCATTTGTTTATGTTCTTCACTATACAACTAATTGCACCAATTTTTAGTGAATGTGGATGTATATATCACGTTATAAACTTTATCGTACAATTTGTTATATGGATATAAATATTTTATTTGAATGCAAATTTGTTATGATGGAGGTAAATATTTTGTATAGAATGAAAATTTGATTTTTTTCTTGATCTATGATTGATATGGATGTGCTTCTATGTATGCGTGGATGTGTAGCATATGTGGTTGTGTGGATGTGTAGTATGTGCGGATGTGTAGCATGTGTGGATGTGTGGACTCGTAGTTACATGTTAATTGTACCTATGGAGTACACAGGTTACCTATATGGAATACAATTATATATGTATGCTTGGGTTACCTAAGGATTAAAGGTTACTTATAGAGTATATTATAATTACCTACAGAGTATATCACAGATTACTTATAAAGTATACGGGTTACCTATAGAGTATGTTGCAGTTTGCCTATGGAGTATGTCCAAGGTTACCTACGGAGTATATACGGGTTACCTATGGAGAATGTTAGAGGGTATCTACAGAGTATATTATACACTACCTACGGCTAAGGATTGTGTGTAAAGTTTTCCTATAACGTAACAATGGTACGTCTAACACTTGGAGCATTTGCAGGATTTATTGACGCGTTTTCTACAGTCCACATGCGGTCGTTGCGAGAGATGTAGGTAAATCTAATACCTATGATTTTTAGGATCTTTACCTCTGACATGCGTCGTAGATAAGGCCTATTCTTCTTGTAGTGCCAATGACACCTATGAAGTACAACAAGATTCCCATAGACACACCTACGATCGATTAAAAGGATGGTCCCTTTTAAGGGAAAAGCACACTGATTAGTATAATAATCCTCATTGCTTCTTTGAGAAATTTACAAAATGCATCATCATATCGATCCTATCTTATGCCTTAAAAGATTTTTAAAAAATTGTTTTCTTCCAAATAAGCATTATAATAATGACTGGTTGAATTTTGACGTGAAAGAATAATAATGATAAAGCAAATCTCAGCATATCTAATCTCTGGAGGGCATACTCGACCTCAAGAGAGTATCCTTGGTGACAGGCGAGCATGCATGACCAAGGTGCAGAGAATTGTATATGTTAACCTCGGAAGAGGATTTCTGTTTAACATGGGTGTTATTATCTTTGGTATCCTGACTAATGATGCCCTAATCTCCTTGTATAAAAGGGTAAACTCTCTCTTTGTATTGTAACCGGTCTGTGATTATCTAGTGGAATTTTGTTGCGGCCGTGGACGTAGGAAGACATCTTGCCTCTAAACCATGAAAAAATTCTCTGTGTTCCTGTGTGATTGTGATTCTTCTACCACTTCTTCATTTCTCTGTTCTGATCTTGATTAGTGGGTCATGAGCAAGAGAGAGGGTCGCCATGTTTTTTTTATCCTAACAACTGGTATCAGAGCCTCGTTCGAGGAGAATAGTATGAGCAATGACGAGGGATGAAGGAAAGGTGAGGATCGACAAGTTCGATGGCAAGGACTTCGGTTTCTGGAAGATGCAAATCGAAGACTACTTGTATCAGAAGAAGTTGCACGAGCCGCTTCTTGGAACGATGCCGACATGGATGAAGAAAGAAGATTGGGATCTACTAAACAGATAAGCACTCGGAGTTATTCGCTTGACGTTGGCCAGGAACGTCGCCTTCAACATCGTGAACAAGAAGACCACGACAGGATTGATGAAGGCGCTATCAAATATATATGAAAAATCCTCGGCTTCAAACAAGGTATATTTGATGTGTTGTTTGTTTAATTTAAAGATGGCCGAAGGTGCTTCTGTTACAGACCACATCAACGAATTCAACGTGATTACAACTTAGTTGAGTTCTGTAGAAATAAACTTTGATGATGAGATTCGTGCCTTGATTCTTTTATCCTCCATACCTAAAAGTTGGGGTGCTACTGTGATTGATAGTTGTAAGTAGCTCTTTCGGTTCAAGTAAATTGAAGCTCAATGAGGTTCGAGACTTGATTCTAAGCGAAGATATTCGCAGAAGAGAATCAGGTGAAGTATCAGGTTCTGCCTTGAATATAGAGAGCAGGGGAAGAACAAAACAGCGGGATCAAAATAGGAGCAGATCCAAGTCCAAGAAAAGGAGTCAATCTAAGTCCCGCTAAGATGGTTGTTGGAATTGTGATAAGAAAGGACATTTGAAAAGGGACTGCATGCTCCTGAAGAAAAAGAATCAGAGTCAGAAACAAGAAGAAGATTCTGCAAATACTACTACAAAGGATATCCATGATGTACTTATTTTAAGTGTTGATAGTCCCACTGAATCATGGATTCTAGACTCCGGAGCATCTTTTCACTCTACCTCACATAAAGAAAGTATGCAAAATTATATTACTGAAAATTTTGGGAAGGTTTATCTTACTGATGATGAGCCATTAGACATTGTGGGGAAGGGTGATGCTTAGTTGAAGACAGCAAACGGGACTGTGTGGAAGTTGAAGAATGTCAGACATGTTCCAGGTTTGAGAAGAAACTTGATCTCTATTGGTCAACTTGATGATGAAGGATATGTCACTACCTTTGTTAATGGGTGCTGGAAAATAACCAAAGGTGCCATGGTTATAACACGAGGTAACAAGATGGGAACTCATTGTATGAACGCAAACAACAAAGATACAGTGGCAAATTCAGAAGTTGAATCCAAGATCTGGCACTGCAGACTTGGACACATGAGTGAGAAACGAATGAAGGTGATGGCAGTAAAGGAAAAGTTGGGTGATTTGAAGTCTATAGACATTGGGCTATGCGAAGACTGAATCTTCGAAAAGCAGAAAAGAGTCACTTTCTCCAAAGCTGGAAGAAGTTCTAAGCTAGAAAGGTTAGAACTTGTACACACAGATGTGTAGGGACCAGCCCCTATTCGATCTCTTGGAGGCTCACTCTATTATGTCACATTCATAGATGATTCTACTCGGAAGGTATGGGTTTATTTTCTTAAAAATAAATCTGATATTTTCTCTACCTTTGTGAAGTGGAAGACAGAAGTGGAGAATCAAACTAGCGCAAAGATCAAGTGTCTGAGGTCAGATAATGGTGGAGAGTACAGTAACAAGGAATTCAAAGTTTTTTGTGCACTACATGGCATTCGTATGGAGAAAACAATTCCAAATACTCAACAACAGAACGGGGTTGCTGAACGCATGAACAGAACTGACGCGGGACGACGTCGGGGGCAAGATCGACGGCACTCCGATATCACGAATAGGACGGGAACGGATGGGTTGCTACCTCGCGCAGCTCGGCCTCACGCCGGACGGTCTCACATCGGGCGACACACTCAAATCTCACAAATAGAGAAAAGAGGGAATGGAAGAAACAAGTGAGAATAGCTCTCACGTAAGACACTCTTTCAATCAATTTCATCATATCAAAACATACACCCTTAGCCTTCCTTAATATAGGAGGAGGCTATAACACTTACACCTTTAAACTTTCCTAATTACACATATGTCCTAGCCTAATAAAACAAAGCCCACTAATCCACTATTGACTTTGTGGGTTAAATAAAATTAAAATACAATCACTTTTGACCAACATTGCCTAATAAAATAAAAAGGAAATGATACATGTAGTAAATACATATATTTTACACGCGTACATACTCAATACATAAATACGTGACGTCGAGTCTTCAGGCAGTCGAATCTCCGAGCCACAAGCTCGGTGCGGGGGTGCGGCGTCTGGTAGTGGGCCCGGTGTCCCCACCAACCCTCTCGGGGCGGCTGGAACTCGACTCCGCCGAGTAAGGTGGGACACGGCTATGGTAGTGCTCTAGTAGATCTGGATCGAGGCGCTGGAGATCTTCCCGGCTGATCTAGGAATCATCGGAAGGTGGATGGTCCCGCCAGCGGACAAGGTAGTGCTGGTACACCCTGCTCCGTGTAGTGGTCACCTACTCATCCAGTATCCTCTCAATATGCTCGTGCGATGCTCTCAAGGATGTGGGACGCACAGGGGTGGGCTCACTCTCAAGGGGAGGAGAAGGCTCGAAAGTGTCACTAGGAATCGCTGTGGGTTCCTTGTAAGTCACTAGGTCTACCACATTAAAAGTTGAGCTAATCCCATGTTCGGGAGATAAGTCCACAACATAAGTATTGAAGCCAACCTTCCGCAGGATTGGGAAGGGACCATCACTACGGGCTTGCAACATTTTAACGGCTCCCGAATGGAGTCGTTCGGGTCGGACCCGTACCAAGTCACCTTCTTGAAATTCATGGTGACGCCTATGCGAACCAGCTTACTCATGCAGACTACTGACGTGCTGTGCAAACTCATCGGCTGACTTGGACATTCTAGACTCGAGGGGAATGTTGGATAGGGTGGACCCAGGGGCAAGTTCAATAGCATGTTGTACATCACGCATGGGAGGGAGTCGAGAAGGCAAGTCCTCGGGGATGATGCCTTGGAACTTCTGCAGTATTGCTGGGACTTCAGTTGGGACTGAGACTCGGGACTCCTTGGGTGTGATGGTGATGTCAACAGCCAAAATAGGGGCACCCTCGGCAACCTCTATGTCTAGCTCACCGACATTCATGGAGTCAAGGCACCTAACTAGGTCATGATTAACCTTAGGGGCCTCAGAAACGGGTGTGATAGATGCAGGAGAAGAGGAAAGGGGAGGTTTCCCTTCAGTGGGAGTTTGGGGATTCTCCTGAATTTTGGGAGTTCCGGTGGGGGTGGAGGTGGAACTCTTTCCCGGGGTCACCTTTGGGGGTGTCGGGTACAACTGAATCTTCTTCCCGTTGTAGGAGAAGGAACACTGATTGGACCAACCAAAGGTAGCGAGGTCTACATCATACATCCATGGTCGTCCTAAGATGACGTTCCCGACCTTCATAGGCATTACGTCACATAAGATTTGTCCTTGGTAGGACTGGAATTGGATAGGAATGACACATGTGGTGGTGACTGGGATAGAAGTGTCATCGACCCAAGCCACGTTGTATGGCCTTGGATGAGGGTGCGTAGGTAGACCTAAACGGGAGACAAAGTCTGAAGAGACTGCATTGATACAGCTCCCGTTGTCAAGGATTACCTTGCAGGGATGAGAGTTCACCATGATGTAGGTTTGGAAGATGGAGGTTCGACGCCAATCGTCCTCCTGGGATGTTGAGATACAACGAACTACACCCAATCTTTTCTGGCTAGAACTCTCGGCAATGTCTCCTACCTGCATGTACTCAACATGCGTGCCATCAAATATTACATCCATTTTCTCAAACTGGGTGATGAGGTCAGGATCGGCCATATATCTTTTCTGTTCCATGCGTGTTTGTAGAGTTGAAATGTGCTCTAGTCGGCCTGATGAATTTCTAGACCGACGTGGCATACACGAGCTTGGACCTAAATGATGCAGTCCTGGGACCAACAATTAGTAAGGTGTGGACCCAGCTGATATGCAAAGGGTCAATTTGAAGGGACCAGTTAGGGATAGTTTATTTGCCTGTAGGCGGAGTAGTTGTGGAACTACCTCCTGACAATTAGGATGCCCTAATGCGGTAGTCTAGGGCCTAAGGATGGGCGCATACAAGCTCTCTCTTGCTGTCCACAACGATGCACTCAGGAGACAAGCTGCGTGGATCGAGCTCTCGCTCACTTCGTCACGCGGCAAATGATAAGGATACTAAATAAGCAAGTGATTTGGAGCACGTACCGAGCTTGACTGAGAAGTCAAGCTCCGATCGGAGACGAAGGTGAGCGGGGACGTGCGTGCCCGCACGGCGTCGACGAAGTTTCGTGGTTACAATGAATTCACTCTGCGCATGGAGGATTTAATTATTACAGATCACTCAAAATTTCTCGCGCAGGGGAACAAATCAATCTCAAATTTTCTCCGCGCAGGGAGACTCTCGGGTATGCACGTTCCGTAATCTACGGATCTTCTGTCGGCATCCGGGCGACTCAGACACGGGCCGAGCCGTATTAGTGGACTCGGGTGCCAGAAGAAATAATAAGTTAAACAGATATATAATAATATATATATATAGATATATATAAGATTATATATATCTCAAATATATATTATATATATATATTTAACTTATTTTCAAAAACCTCTTTTTTAATCAAATAATATATAACATTATATATATATATAACATTATATATATCCTATATATTATATATATTTAACACATGTTTTTTTTTTCAACACTTCACCCACTTTCTTTTGACTTCACACACACACTTTTTTTTTCACACGCTTTTTTTTTTCAAATCTCACCTAATCTTCCAACAACCTTTCTCGACTGTCAACAAAGCCGGCAGGGTGACCCGGACTGCAACAGTGGAGGCAGCCACGAGGGCTGGGGCGCAGAGGCGCGCAGGGCGAGGTGGCGACGCCGGCGGGTGCTACGGGCGGCGCTGCCAGCGAGGGCCGGACGCGAGGGGACGGGCGCATGGGTGCGCAGGGGCGCACAGGGCGCCGGTGGGCGGGACGTGCGACGCTCCGGTGAACGTGGACGCAAGGCGGCAGCGGCCAGGCGACGACCGCTGGCGCACAACGGGCGCAGGCGGAGGCAGCCAACAGCCGGGCAGGGGCCGGTGGGCGATGCGGCGTCCTTGCACGGACGAGGGGGGGGGGGCTCGCACGCAGGCGGTGTGCGCTGGCGGTGCGCGGCGACAGCAGGCGGTGAGGGCGAGCCCTGACGGGATCAGCGGGCGCAGGGGGGGGCGCAGAGGGCGCGGACGACGGCGACGCACTCGACGGCGGTGTTGCGCGAGCGGCCGCGGTGGCTCGCCGGAGGGGGAGAAGACGACGGGGGGGAGGGAAAGAACGGGGGGGCGCGGTCGGGGCCGGCGATCGCAGAGGGGGGCGGTCGGGGGGCGCCGAGAGAGAGAAGGAGCGGGTGAGAGAGAGTAGAGAGAGAGAGAGAGATCCCGGGAGAGAGAACCGAGAGAGAGAGAACGTGGGAGAGAGAAAGCAGAGAGAGGGAGAGAGAACGGGGTTGCTGTGGACAGCGGTGTGGAGAGAGGAGGGCCGGTCTGTAGGCTCTGGTTGGCTGCGGCGGTGGCCGGCGGCCGGCCGCTGGGCTTCAACACTGTCCGGGAGATGGAGCTGGTGCGGTCGACGGTGCGGGAGTTCCTCCGGCTGAACCCGCCGGTGTACCTGCAGTACGGCCGAGCACGGAGGGACTTCCTGCAGTGCTGCCACGAGGCGTCCTACCAGGTGAGGAAGGGGGAGCTGCTGTGCAGGTATCAGACGCTGGCGATGAGGGACCCCGTGGTGTTCGACGACCCGGAGAGCTTCGTGGCGTACCGGTTCGTCGGGGAGAAAGGGAGCCGGCTGCTGGACTACCTGTACTGGTGGAGCGGACCGGCGTCGGGGGCGCCGAGCACGGCCAACAAGCAGTGCGCGGCCAAGGACTACGTGATGGCGACGGCGTGCCTGCTGCTAGCGGAGGCGTCCGGGGGGCATCCGCGGGTGCAGGAGATAGAGAGAGAGAAAGAGATTACGGGAGGGGAAATTTTTTTTCTCTATTTTTTTTTCTTTCTCCAAAACTCCTCTCAACCAAGATCCTTTTTGGCTATTCTTCTTTTTTTTGTTTCCTTTTTTTTCACTCAAGCAACCTAGAGAGAGAAAGAGAGACGATGTCGGGGTCGTCGAAGTCGACGGAGGCACCGTGTTGGGCTCTGATACCAAATCTGATGCGGGACGACGTCGGAGGCAGGATCGACGGCACTCTGATATCACGAACAGGACGGGAACGGATAGGTTGCTACCTCGCGCAGCTCGGCCTCACGCCGGACGGACTCACACTGGGCGACACACTCAAATCTCACAAATAGAGAAAAGAGGGAAGGTGTAGCGCTCGTGCCTTAGCGGATTCGTAGCAGTTCGGATCTAGGCTTTGTCCTGGTCGTTTTGGCTATTTTTACGGATTTTTAGGCGTTCATTTGGCATTTATTGGAATTTGTTTAAGGTTAATGGCAATTAGAGTTAAGTTTTCAAAAAATAATAATAATAATTTATATATATATATATCTCTCTCTCTCTTCCCATCGAACTCTCTCTCCCTCACTCGTTCTCTCTCTTCCTCTCTCCCTCTCACGATCTCTCCTCTCCCTCTCTCTCGGATTCGGTCCGGACGGGCCCCGATCGAGGCACGGGAGGTACCGTCGAGACGGGCTCGACGTGAGGATCGCGTGGACGCCAACTTTGTCTCGATCCGCGGTACGTGGAGGCGCGTGGGGCCGAGAGTAGCCGCTGCGTCCCTTCGTCCGTTCGGCACTGAATCGCCGTTTTCTTCGCGATTAAGGTAGGGGGATGGAATCCTTGTCTCGCTAGGATCGCATTGGCATCACGTGCACGTCCGTCTAATGTCGTTTTCCTCGATTTCCATGAAAATCCCATGTTAATGTAATTTATCCATAAATTCTTGAAAATCACTTCATGGGCATCGTTTTTATGTTTTGATGTATATATTAGTTGTACAATGGTATGGTTTGGCAGGTTTTTCAGCTTTTCCATGTTTTCCCATCGATCCGGCTCGACCGGGAGGGAGTTCGGTTTTGAACCCGACCCGTCCGTAACCCAGACAGTGTGACGGTCCTACCAGGAGCCGTCACATTGGTAACGGTCCTCATGGGACGCGTTACAGTCCTGTGACGGACCTAAGTAGGTGCGTCACAGTTTGTGTAACGGTCGAGCCCACGATCGTTACATTTCATTTGACTATAGTTGACCTAGTAAGGCGGTTGGCCTGACGGTCCGTCGGGCGGCCGTCAGGGCCTCGTGACGCGCCTCCGGGCGTGCGTCACACCCTGCCTGATTGTTGTAGAAAACTCTTATTTTTATGGCTTCGCGTGGGCGTAACGGTTCAGGGGAGGTGCGTTACGTTCGCGTAACGCCCCAGCCCTGGCGCGTTACAACCTGGACCTGACGGTCCGCCTGGGACGCGTCACAGACCTGTAGCGCACCCTTTCCCGACCGTCACACCCTGTGACGCGGCAGACCTAGACCGTTACATTCCCCTAGTTTTTAAAAGCATGCATGGTCAATTTCTAATGCATTCCACGATATATATGTGCCATGTTTAAGTTATTTTATGACCGATGGCTTGTTATTAGATCCCGATGGTACTACTTTCTCTTTCCTTGTGATGGAACCACTAGTCGTAGCCCAGCGACTGAGCGTGTCGTCCCACCCGGGAGAGGTGGAGGGGTGTTCCCAATGAATGGTTTGTAAGCTAGTTACCGTGGGCCCCTGCAGTTACCGTTGCGTCCAACGGGGGGGAAAACTAGCTAGAGACCTGGCTCTAGGCAGGAGTCAGTGTGTGCACACGTGGTCGGAGACTTGGACTGGCACTGACGAGTGTTGCTCTGACAAGTACTTGGTTTGGTCCTGTTACGCCTCTCGCTTGTCACGTTCCAGACTTGCGAGTTGCCGAGACGTAGTATAAGCCGTCGGTGGACGCATCTGGTCTTGTTCTTCTAGTGGGTCGTTCCGTCTCTCACTTCACTTGGTTAGTGATAGTTTATTCTGTTGGTAGATTTATTTCCTGTCGTTATTATTTATTAATTTATGCATATGCCTGGTTATTATTTAAATGCATGCTCTAATTGCATTTACATTTGCCTGCTTGTATGCTTAGTGAGGTAGGAATCCGCGTGACCCCTACTGAGTCTGGCTGTGACTCACCCTTTCCTCTTTCAGGTGAGCCGCCCCAGTCGTCCGCCGGCCCTTCTCGTGGTTGTGCCGACCGTCGTTAGAGTGCCAGCTATTGTCGGTTTGTCTTTTTGTTCTTTTGGGCCGGGTATGCCCCGTGTAGTTGTGCAGTGGACCTCTGTTAATTGTAAATCTGGACTATTGTATATATTTTACCACTCTGATATTTTAAATTGCTTCCGCACTTATTTATTAATTGCTGTCCTAATTAATATTGCGGGTCTGCGGTCTCAATTCGTTATGCAACTCCTCAGCAAACTCCACTAACCCTTCAGGGGCCTCATCAGCCTCTTGGGTGGCTTCCCCAGTTCTTGGTATCGGTGTATTGATGTTATCGATATATCGGTATCCGGAGCTCTGGGTCGTCACAGTTGGTATCAGAGCGGTGTTGGGGATTTGTGTTAGGAATTGATGTTATGTTAGATGGACGTAGTCTATTACCACGGAGAGTGGATCTAGAGGGGGGTGAATAGATCTAATGTCTAATTTTAGAACACAGTTGACTCTAATGCGGAATTAAAACAAGCAACTGTATAGCACTAGAAAGAACACATTGAAATCACACTACCACAGGCAATCACATAGTAGACACCGATCTTTAAGGTGGTTCGATCTCAATCCAGAGATCTACATCCACCCCACACTCCAACTGGAATGTGAATCCTGCTGACTAACAGCTTGAACAGCTGGGCTTCACAGCTTTCCAACAACCGCTGATACACAGCTTCGCTGGGCTTAACAGCTTGCCGACCAGAGGAACAGATCCTCTGCAACCGCTGGGCAATACAGCTTAGCCGTCCGAGACCAAGTCTCACCCGCTGAGGATTACAGCTTCACCTGTCCAGTGGAAACCTCCACTGCAATTGCTGCCTCACAGCTTGATAACAAAAGTGTATCGAAAACAAGAAAGACAGAAACAAACGAAATGTAGAAACAAGACGAATGTAGCTCAAGTATGAGCAGAATCAGATCTGGTATCTGAACCAAGAGTCTGACTTACAAGATCTCTCGAAAGCTCTCTCAACTCAACTCTCTCAATATTCTCTTCTCTCTTTCTCTTCTTCTCTCTGAATCTTCTTCTCTCTTTTTCTTCTTCTCTCTTTGGATCGTGCAGGCGCTCACTGTCTGTACTTCTCTTTTTGCTCTGGCTTCTGCTCTTTCGATCTTACTTCTTCTGAAGCAGAAGAATTCCTTTTATACCAGTAGCTATTCGAAGGGCGTGTGGCATTTGAATTCCCGCCCAATGATTTGGACCACGTGGCAGCATCTCGTCTTGTTGCTGTACATGTGTCGCACTCTGAGCACCTCGTCCAGCCTTGGATCACGAGCCAAGTCATCAGTCTCTACAGATAGTCCCTGTCAGACATTCGAAAGTAATTATCAGTTTAAGGATTAACTGATGTACAAACTATATATAGACAGAGCTGAAGCAATGTATAGACTTCATGAAGCAGGACAATTGCGTTGTACAGACTATGTGAAGACAAAGCTGAAGCAATGTATAGACTTCATGAAGCAGAGCTGAAGCAGTATAGACTCAATGAATGCGAAGCAATGCAGTGTTCAGACTCTATGAATGCGAGGCTATGCGTTGTACAGACTATGTGAATACAGTGCTATGGCCTGTACAGACTCTACGCATGCAGGGCTTATGCCATGTTCAGACTTTGTGAATACAATGTTGTGCAATGTATAGATTCTGTATATGCAGAGCTTAAGCCCTGTACAGACATCAAATATGCAGAAGTAAACGTGCATCAATGTGTAGACTTAGCAAAATAAAGTGTGAACAAAGCAACACAATGTGCAGACTTCGTGCAGTGCATGAATGCAGTGTATAGAGTTATGAGTGCAATGAGTGTTCAAGTGATGTACAGACTCTGAGTTGAACAATGCACAATGCCTATGGGAATGTATAGACTTAGACATAGGTAAAGATACCGATGTTCAGACTTTGTGCAATGTATGGACTTGGTGTGTGCGAGCCTGCTGCAGCCAGAGTACAAACTTTGAGTGCTGTGCAATCATGCTAAGATGCAGTGTATAGACTTTATGCGAGCATGATGCAGCCAGTGTACATACTTAGACCTGCGTGCAAGAAATGCATTGTATAGACTTGCCCATCGCTGTCTAGACTTTGCATGCGTGCTCATAGCAATGTGTAGACTTTTCAGACACTGCGTTGTGCAGACTTTGCGTGACACAATGAGACGCTGCATGAGATGATGAGAAGCCAAGAACGATGTATAGACTTCAATTCAAAGAATGCACAATGTACAGACTTGACTGAGACACTGTGGACGCACTTTTCATTCGCTTGTTCAGGTGGTGCATCTATTGAGTGCGTGGGCGTGCCAGTCACAGAAGTGACGATTTATTCGGGCTCCGAAGAGCCCATGGTGCGCTCGATCTGACTCGGTCAGACGATTGTGTGGTTCGTGTCGGGACCAAAACCCGCCGCGCCATAAAGGTCACGGCGTCATTTACATCCCCCATACGAGGGAACACCCTTGATTAATCGCCGAGATTCAAGGTCTCATGGCCAGGAAATTAATTACATAAAAGGTCTATTATGAGGTATTGAAATCCTCGTGTGAAGGCAGGAAGAAAACCATTCGAGATCATGTCGGTCATGCGCTGACCATTTAATGATCGGACGAGTGTCCGTCTCGGGAAAAGCGCGATCGTCACGGGAAGACCGGAGCATATGTATGCCAGGATACGGCAATTTATTGTTCAGAAGAACGGAAAACGTTCGGCTAAACCTCGGTTAGAGCGGTCGGAAACCGGTAAATCTGTTAGCCCGGTGCAAGAGCACGCTGCGACCATACTGCGGTGGGACCCCCGCGGTCGAAACAAGACTTGCATGAGCGTCGTTAATATTTCCGGTGCCAAGGGGGCGACGAGGGAATATCCTTTGAATCGGCTGAAAAGCCCTGTGTCCGGAGAAGCGGGCGTTCGAAACGTGTCGGTCATTCGGGAGACCGTTTAATATTCAGACGGGAGTCCGGCTTGAGAATATTGTAATCGTCGCGGGAGGACCTGGAACATATGCATGCGGGGATGCGGCAAGTTTATTATTCTGAGACACTGAAAGCATTCGGTTGAATCTCGGTTATTGTAGCTGGAAACCAGTGAATCTGTTCGCCCGGTGCGAGAGCGAGTCAGGACCACACCGGGGGCGCCTCCCGTGGTCCGAACGAGGCTTGCGCGGACATCGTTAATATTTCCGGTGCCAGAGGGCAACGGGGGAGAGTCCCGGGACTAGACTCCAGAACCGAAAACGTGTTCGAAAGGAGCGGGCTGTAGACCGAGGATATGAGCCAGACGATGACCACGATCGGGACAGGCCCGAGGTCTAAGTGTGGCCCACGGAGGCCTTATTGATATTCCCATGGAAGGAGTCCAGGGGTGGCGAGAGCCGTCTCGTTCTATTTCGACTCTGTCGGTCACTTGCGGACCTTTCCATATTCGGGCAAGGGCCCATATCGAAAGTGCGACGTAGATAGAAACGAAGCCGTTCAAACGTCTGCCGAACGTGCGTCAATTTTAGTAGCGGCTCAGAAGGGATCCAGCCTGAGAAACAAGTCCGGTTTAATCAGAATGTCGGCCTGAGGTGAGGTCGGGTCATGGCCATTTCGGGATAAATTCCCAAGACTCAGACCCAGCCCGCAGAGGCGGCATTGTTGTTCCTTCAGCACCGGGTCACGAGAGAGACGGGGCTACAAAGCGGATTTTACCATCGTTTTATTATTACTTAGAGTTTTACTATTATTATTTGTTGATTTATGTATATCTTTGAATGAGTTCGTTATTGCTATTTATTTATTATTTTTTGTGATTTATTCATTTATTATTGTTATTATAAGGTTTGTTTTTTTTATTGTTTATTCGTTTTATTATCATTCGTTTGCTTGTCGTGTTTTGTTAAATTTGTTATTGTTATTTATCCTGGGTTATCATTTATTTATTTATCATTCTTGGTGAGTTTGTTATTATTATTCATTCATCTTTGTTATCATTTATTTATCTAATTATTATTATCGTTATTATTTTTTAAGCTTATTATTACTATTACTTATTCCTTTATTATTCTTATTTATTTATTCATTTTTGAATTTGTTATTATTATTTATTATTATTACTCATATTTTCTGGAGAGAGAATGGGCCATTAGAGGGCTAAGAGAAAGGCGTACCGCTGAAGGGATGAGGGTGTGCCGCTGAAGGGCTGGGAGTGTGCCGCTGAAGAGCCTGGGGGTTGTGCCGCTGAAGGGCCGAGGAGTGTGCCGCTGAAGGGCTGAGGAGGTGTGCCCGCGAAGGGTATGGCCGAGTGTGCCGGCGAAGGGCCGGCTGGAGCGTGCCGGGGAAGCGGCTGTTGGAGCGTGCCGGCGAAGGCCTGGCAGGGCGTACCGGGGAAGGCCCTTAGGGGTGTGCCGGCGAAGGGCTGGACTAGGTGTACCGGTGAAGGCCCACTCTCCCTCTAGTTCTTTTAAGGCTTTTCTTTTCTTCCTCTCTGATTTTATTAAGTGTACAGAGGTTTCTTCTTTTCTTCTCTTGATCAGTTTCTATTCTTTCTCCCACGAGGACGAATGTTCAAGTTGTTTAGTTATCGTTCGATTTGGCTCTCTTTGAATTGATTGCATTGTTCTTTGCATTTGTTGAAGCATTTTACCGTTGTTCTTTTCGTTTGTTTGTTGCTTTCTTTTAGTCCTTCTTAACGTGTGATCGCTCCATTTATTAGTTGTTTCTCTTTATCTTTTCAACATGTTATCATTTCTAACGAAAATTCGGCAGCATCCCCCCTTGACCCGAGCGTAAGGGAGATACAAGGAGCGCGCCCACAAGGAATGGCGGAACCCGACAACTGGAGGTGGGCGCCCGAGAGCGGCAACACCTTTAATAAAACTCCGAAAACTCGGAGGGAACGGCGAATGGAAGCCTACTCTAGGACTGGCTGAGGGGGGAATGCATCGGGCAAGAAGGAAGGGCAGGTGTGCCGGGCAAGGATGGCACGAGAGAGCATGCCGGCGAAGGAGATGGAAAGTGTGCCGCTGAAGGCCAAATGGAGCGTGCCGCTGAGGGCGGCTGAAGGCGTGCCGCTGAGGGCAGCTGAAGGCGTGCCGCTGAGGGCCAAGGAGTATGCCGCTGAGGGCAGCCAAAGGTGTGCCGCTGAGGGCAGTTGAGGGCATGCCGTCGAGGGCTAATAGAAGCGTACCGGCGAAGGCCGCTGATGGTATATCAGCGAGGGGCTTAGCCAGGACGCACGGCTAGAAGCTAGGGAGGCTGGGCAAAGGAATGAGGACTGGGGGTTAGCCAGGTGGACTGGGGATTGAAGAAAGGGGGAAGGCCAAGGGGGAAAGATCATCGCCGGAGGCCAAACCGACGGGGAAGACGAGGAGGAGGAAGAACACGATCAAACGCATGTAAAATACCCAAACGGACGGAGACAACGGAAGATCCCAAAAGGGGGTTTTTATTCAAAAGGGAAAAGGGCCACAAACGGCCACATACATTGCAAAGGGAAAGGGATAGGAGAAAAGAGAAAGAGAATATAGCGTGGGGGAGGGGGAACGGAATACAACGGGGAAGAGGGACGGAGCGTGAGCTCCTCCCCCTCCTTCTCTTCTTCTCTTCTTTTCTCTCAGCCGGTGGTGGTCGGAGCAGCATGCTCCTCTTCTTCTCTTTTTCTTCTTCTGTTTCTCTTCGCACGGACGACGGCAGACGGAGCAGCCGGGAGGAGGCGGAGCCTCCCCCCCCCCCTCCTTTTTCCTCTTCTCTTTTTTCTTCTTCTTCTTCTTCTTCTCTTTTCTGGCAGCTCGGTCGTGGCTCCCTCCACTGGCCTCCTTCCTCTCTTTCTGGAATGGGAGTGCCTTTATACTCCCAGCAGCGGGAGCCTTCGAGCACGGCCGTCGGAGGCGGGAAGTGGCTCGTGATGATGGGGTTTGACTCCCCCTGTCCTGGCTGCCAGGGGAGTAGCCCGCGTGGCCCAACCGTTGGCTGACACCTCAGGGAGCTCACTGCGCGCCAAGGACACGTAGGGCATGGGCACCACGTCGTTTAGCCGTTGAAAAGGCTTAACGCTGTGCCGCTGGTGGGCTGAATAAGTGTGCCGCCGGGGGTCTAAAAGGGCATACCGTTGAACGCTGCTAAAGCGTGCCGTGGGGAGCCTAAAGCAGCGTGCCGCTGAACACCACTAGGGCGTGCCGCTGAACACCCCAAGGGGTGTACCGCTGAACACCCCAGGGGGTGTACCGCTGAACACCCCTGGGGGTGTGCCGCTGAAGACCCAGGCGGGGGGTGTACCGCTGAACACCCCTGGGGGTGTGCCGCTGAACACCCCTGGGGGGTGTGCCGCTGAAGACCCCAGGGGGGGGGGTGTACCGCTGAACACCCCTGGGGGTGTGCCGCTGAACACCCCTGGGGGTGTGCCACTGAGGCTAACATGGATAGTTTTGGGCCGCGGGTTGCGGCCCGTTTGATCTCTTCGAGGCCCGTGACTCGTGGGTCTCTCGGTGGTTGATTCCTCTTCACTGTCGTGACTCCTGCAGACGGCTTCACGGCAGTGTTCATCTTCGGGGAATCTAAATGATCAGTCTCTCCCGGGCTGCTTCACTCGATGCCGTTGTTGATGCCGGGCCGAGTGGGATATCGTGGGTGTGAGATTTTCGGTGTCCACAAATGCCCCCCACCCACGGGTAGCGCAGGCGAAGGATGAGCCGGGCGGTGCCCGCGGGTGTACTGGTCGCTTTTTCTCTTTGCCGGTGCCGACAGAGTGTCGGGAAGCTGATATGATTTGTTGTCTCTTAATCTCTTCGCCAGTGCCAACAAGGTGCCGGGAGCTGACCTAGTTTATCGATCTCTTGGTCTCTTCGTCAGTGCCGACAGGGTGTCGGGAGCTGACATGCTTTGTTGGTCTTTTCTTCTCTTCGTCGGCACCGACGGGGTGCCGGGACCTGACCTGGTTTGTTGGTCTCTTGGTCTCTTCGTCAGTGCCGACAGGGCGTCGGGAGCTGACCTGGTTTGTCGTCTCTTGGTCTCTTCGTCAGTGCCGACAGGGTGTCGGGAGCTGACCTGGTTTGTTGTCTCTTGGTCTCTTCGTCAACGCCGACAGGGTGTCAGGAGCTGACCTGGTTTGTTGTCTCTTGGTCTCTTCGTCAGCGCTGACAGGGTGTCGGGAGCTGACCTGGTTTGTTGTCTCTTGGTCTCTTCGTCAACGCCGACAGGGTGTCGGGAGCTGACCTGGTTTGTTGTCTCTTGGTCTCTTCGTTAGTGCCGACAGGGTGTCGGGAGCTGACCTGGTTTGTTGATCTCTTTGTCTCTTCGTCAACGCCGATAGGGTGTCGGGAGCTGACCTGGTTTGTTGTCTCTTGGTCTCTTCGTCAGCGCCGACAGGGTGTCGGGAGCTGACCTGGTTTGTTGTCTCTTGGTCTCTTTGTCAGCGCCGACAGGGTGTCGGGAGCTGACCTGGTTTGTTGATCTCTTTGTCTCTTCGTCAGCGTCGACAGGGTGTCGGGAGCTGACCTGGTTTGTTGCCTCTTTGTCTCTTCGTCAATGCCGACAAGGTGCCGGGAGCTGACCTAGTTTGTTGATCTCTTTGTCTCTTCGTCAGTGCCGACAAGGTGCCGGGAGCTGACCTGGTTTGTTGGTCTCTTTGTCTCTTCGTCAGTGCCGACAAGGTGCCGGGAGCTGACCTGGTTTGTTGCCTCTTTGTCTCTTCATCAGTGCCGACAGGGTGTCGGGAGCTGACCTGGTTTGTTACCTCTTTGTCTCTTCGTCAGTGCCGACAGGGTGTCGGGAGCTGACATGCTTTGTTGGTCTTTTCTTCTCTTTGCCTCTTCTTCTCTCTTTTCTCTTATTCTCTTCTTCTTCTTCTCTTCCCTTTTTGCTATCTTTCTTTATTTCTTTTTCTCTTCTCTCTTTTTGTTGTGTGTTTTCTTTTTTCTTTCCTTCTTCTTCTCTTCTTCCATTCTCTTTTTTTCCCTTTTTTTTTGAAGAACTCCAGGTGGTTGTTGGCGTGGATGCCAATAATATAAGAGCTGTCGGCACAGCGGCCGATAATTGGAAGCTATTGACATGGGGGCCAATAATTGAAAAGCTGTCGACCCGAAGGCCGATGATTAAAAGCTGTCGGCACAAGGGCCGATGATTGAAAGCTGTCGGCATGGGAGCTAATAATTGGAAAGTTGTCGACCCGAAGGCCGATGATTGAAAAGCTGTTGGCATGGGAGCCAATAATTGAAAAGCTGTCGACCCGAAGGTCGATGATTGAAAGCTGTCGGCTCAGGGGCCGATGATTGAAAAGCTGTCGGCTCAGGGGCCGATGATTGAAAAGCTGTTGGCATGGGAGCCAATAATTGAAAAGCTGTCGACCCGAAGGCCGATGATTAAAAGCTGTCGGCTCAAGGGCCGATGATTGAAAGCTGTCGGCATGGGAGCCAATAATTGGAAAGCTGTCGGCTCAGGGGCCGATGAGGGAGGCCAGAATAGACATGGCTGGAAGCGGGCTGTGGGAGCCGAAGTTGGGAGATTAACGAGCTCGAGGGCAAGAGGTAGGCCATGGGGGCTAAGGTTGAGCTCTACGAGTCGTAGCTGGGAACGTAAGCTTCGATGGCCAAAATTGAGTTTATTGCATACGCACATTCTTGTTATTTTATTGTTATTATACTTTTTTTTGGTATTATTTTTATGTTGTTTTGTTTTGTTTCATTTTTTTTATCATTTTTTTAAAGCATGCAAGCATTCATTAGCAGGCATAACATAAATATAAGTAAGGCGGCTCCCTCTATAGGGGATAGGATAGGGACGTCGCCCGTAATTCGTAGATGCGGTGCGGGCCGCGAGGCACAATCGAGGGGTGGTGCACCCGTCAATAGGATATCGCACGTCTTGCATGCATAGCCTAAATCCACGCATTTCACCCGAGGCAATTCTATGTGGCGTGGCAGTGCAAATGTGTGAACAAAGAGCCCTAACCACAGGGATATGCAGGTTTTCCTGGTGACACTCGAGGATCACTCTAGCGCCTACACATATGTTTCAGGCTTTCGACTTTCGGTAGCTTCACACAGCCCCCATCTGTTTATTTTGGTAGCGGATTTCACCGTTCAGCGCGAGTCTCCTCATGTGTCTCAATGGGGGTTCCCGGCTACTAGGATTCATCTTCATTATAATTCTATTACGGATTCCACCGTTTGACGCGAGTCTCCTCATGTGTCTCAATGGGGATTCCCGGCTAATAGGTTTCATCCTTATTATAATTCGCTTCACCATTTCGCGCGACATGTGTCTCAATGGGGATTCCTGGCTACTCGGATTCACGTGTCTCTCTTTTTTTCTTTTTTCTTTTTTTTCTCTTCTCTCTCTCTCTCTCTTCTTTTTTTTTTACAGTGGGGGTAGGCAGCTTTTTCCTCACGATTACCTTTCACGCGAGTGCAGGAATTCAAGCCTCCGTAGAGTGCTAAGAAGAAATTCGGGCAATCCCTATAGTCGAAGGCTATTGAACACATTAAGTGCTAAGTGTGGGAGCATTGCCTCAGGTTTATTTTGTGAGTTGGGCTTAGCGATTCAGCCATGACTCTTCCCCTTGACGTGGGCACCTGCCATAATTAGGTTCCCTTCGAGCGTATGCTGTGACGCGCGCGCATCCGGAATCAGGGCGATATTATTTAGCAAGGAAACACGGTCCTAGAAAATTTCAAGGAGGTGTATTATTCTATATTAAGCAAACATGCAAATAGGGCAATCAAGCATTCTCTTCTTTTGTTTCCGTTTTCTTTTTTTTTGTGTGTTTGTTTTATTATATATTTTTTTTGGGTGTTGTTCTTTATTTTTGTCTGTTTGTTTTTGTCTGTTTGTTTTTTTTTTGCATAAGAAAATATTGTTGTTACGTATAAGTGTAGTGGTAGTAAAGGTATTAGGGAGGCAGACCGCAAAAGGGCTGAGAGGATATTAGGGAAGCGGGCTGCAAGAGCCGAAGTTATGGGATGCGGGCCGCGAAGGCCGAATTCTGGGAAGCAGGCTACGAGAGCCAGACTTGGGAAGCAGGCCACGAAGGCCAAATGTAAGCAGGCTGCAAGAGCCAAAGCTGGGAAGCATGCTGTGAAAGCCGAGGGGAAGCAGGCTGCGAGAGCCAAAGTTGGGAAGCAGGCCACGAGGGCCGAATTTTGGGAAGCAGGCTACAAAAGCCAGGATCTGGGAAGCAGGCTATAAAAGTCGAAGGGAAGCAGGCTGCAGGAGCCGAAATTGTGGGAAGCGGGCCACGAAGGCCGAATTCTGAGAAGCAGGTCGTGAAGGCCGAATCTTGGGGAGCAGGCTGCAAGAGCCAAGGATAATGAAAAGTAAGCTAAAAAACCAAGGGATATTGGCGAGCGGGCCACAAGGGCCAAAGGTTGGGGGAGCAGGCTACGAGAGCCAACATTGGGAAGCAGGCCACAAAGGCCAAAGGGAAGCAAGCTGCGAGAGCCAGAGATAAGCAGGCCACGAGGGCCGAATTTTGGGAAGTAGGCTACATGAGCCAGGATCTGGGAGGCCTTTGTCGGTTTAACGCCCCGTCGGCGGAAGGTCTAGTCGGTTTAACGCCCCGCCGGCGGAAGGTCTAGTCGGTTTAACGCCCCATCGGCGGAAGGTCTAGTCGGTTTAACGCCCCGTCGGCGGAAGGTCTAGTCGGTTTAACGCCCCGCTGGTGGAAGGTCTAGTCGGTTTAACGCCCCGACGGCGGAAGGTCTAGTCGGTTTAACGCCCCGTCGGCGGAAGGTTTAGTCGGTTTAAAGTCCCGTCGGCGGAAGGTCTAGTCGGTTTAACGCCCCGCCGGCGGAAGGTCTAGTCGGTTTAAAGCCCCGTCGGCGGAAGGTCTAGTCGGTTTAACGCCCCGTCGGCGGAAGGCCTAGTCGGTTTAACGCCCCGTCGGCGAAAGGTCTAGTCGGTTTAACGCCCCGTCGGCGGAAGGTCTAGTAGGTTTCTGTTTGTTGGGTGGCTGAAGGTCGGAGGTAAAAGTCCATCTCGTGACTCTTCTTTCTCTTCTTTTCTTCCTCTTTTGTGAGGAGAGGCGGGTGCAAAGACCATGTTTGCCTCGTGATCATTTCCTTCTTTTCTTCTCTTCTTCTTTTGTGTGAAGAGGCGGGTTCAAGGACCGTATTCGCCCCGTGACTGTTCCTTCTCTTCTTCTCTTCTTCTTTTATGGGGAGGCAGGTGCAGAGACCATGTTCGCCTTATGACTGTTCTTTCTCTTCTTCTCTTCTTCTTTTCTGGAGAGGCAGGTGCAGAGACCATGTTCGCCTCATGTCTCTTTTTTTTTCTTCTCTTCTTCTTTTGTAGAGAGGCGGGTGCGGGGACCATGTTCGCCTCATGTCTCTTTTTTTTCCTCTTCTATTCTTCTTTTGTAGAGAGGTAGGTGCAGAGACCATGTTTGCCTCATTATTGCTCTTTTTATTCTTCTCTTCTTCTTTTGTAGAGGGGCAGGTGCAGAGACCATGTTCGCCCCATGATTGCTCTTCTTCTTCTTCTCTTCTTCTTTTGTAGAGGCAAGTGCAAGGACCATGTTTATCTCGTGATCATTTCTTTCTTTTCTTCTCTTCTTCTTTTGTGTAGAGAGGCGAGTTCAAGGACCGTGTTCGCCACGTGAGTGTTCCTTCTCTTCTTCTCTTCTTCTTTTATGGGGAGGCAGGTGCAGAGACCATGTTCGTCTTATGACTGTTCTTTCTCTTCTTCTCTTCTTCTTTTCTGGAGAGGCAGGTGCAGAGACCATGTTCGCCTCATGTCTCTTTTTTTCTCTTCTATTCTTCTTTTGTAGAGAGGCAGGTGCAGAGACCATGTTTACCTCATGATTGCTCTTTTTCTTCTTCTCTTCTTCTTTTGTAGAGGGGCAGGTGCAGAGACCATGTTCGCCCCATGATTACTCTTCTTCTTATTCTCTTCTTCTTTTGTAGAGGCAAGTGCAAGGACCATGTTTGTCTCGTGATCATTTCTTTCTTTTCTTCTCTTCTTCTTTGTGATGAGGCGGGCTCGAAGACCACGTCTGCCTCATGTGTCTTCTTTTGGTTCTGCTCTTCTTCTTTTACGTGAAGAGGCGGGTCCAGGGACCACGACTGCCTCATGTGTCTTTTCTTCCTCTTCTTCTCTTCTTTTATGTGATGAGGCGGGCTCGAAGACCACGTCTGCCTCGTGACTCCTTTTTTTCTTCTTCTTTTCTTTTATGGGATGAGGCGGGCTCGAAGACCACGTCTGCCTCGTGTGCCCCCTTTTTTCTTTCTTTTCTACTCTTCTTTTCTCATTAACGCTTCCATGCTGGAGTGTATTTCTCTTAATATGCCCCCAAGTTGGGGTGTAGCTTCATTTGGTGTGCATCCCCCCTGAGGGGTGCACTTTGCCTCTTTGCTTCTGTGCCCCCAGGCGGGGTGTATGTTTTTGGCTTCTATGTCCCCAGACCAGGGTGTGTTTTTTTTAATGCCCCCGAGGCGGGGTGTAGCTCTCTTCAAATGCCCCCATGGTGGGGTATACTCTTCACGGATTCTATGCCCCTAGGTGGGGTATGTTTCTTCTTCATATGCCCCTAAGCCAGGGTGGACTTCTCTTCATATGCCCCTGAGTCGGGGCGTGTTCTTTATAGCTTCTAGGCCCTCGAGGTGAGGTATGCTTCTTCTTTATATGCCCCTAGTACGGGGTGTAGCTCTCTTCAAATGCCCCCCTAAGCCGGGGTATACTCTTTACGGCTTCTATGCCCCCAGGCGGGGTATGTTTCTTCTTCATATGCCCCTGGTACGGGGCGTGTCTTTTGTTTCTTATACCCCCCATAGCGGGGGTGAACTCTGCTCTCTTTCTACCCCTGAAGGCGGAGGAGTGCTTCTCTTCATATGTCCCCGGCACGGGGGTGTATCTCTTGCTTCTTATGCCCCCCTGAGGCCGGGGTGCATCTTTTTACGGCTTCTGTGCCCCCAGGCAGGGTATGTTGTTTCTTCGAATGCCGCTTGGGCGGAGTATATCTTTCTTCTTATGCTCCCAGATCGGGATGCATGTCTCTTCGTTTCTGTGCCTCGGGTCAGGGTAGATGCTTCTGTTTCTTATGCGCCAAGGGCGGAGTGTAATTTTTTTGCCCCCAGGCTGGGGTAGGTGCTTCTGCTTCTTATGTGCCAAGGGCGGAGTGTATTTTTTTTGTGCCCCCTGAGCGGGATGGACGCTTTGCATGTGTCCCCGGGTCGGGGTGCAGCTTTGTCTTCCATGGAGGGGGTGTGTTGTTTCTTCAAAAGCCCCCCAGGCCAGGGTGTATTCTTCTCTTTCTTATACTCCCGAGGCGGGAGGGGTTCTCTTCATGTGCCCCCGTGGCGGGATGTGTGTAACGACCCGAGAATCCGATTACCGGGAAGGCCCGATAACCCGAGACTCGCGCCGCCACCCACGAGCCCGAAGACTCGGAAGGGTTAAAAGGATGGTGTGGAAACTACACAAGCATCACAAATAATTGCAGAAATTAAACAGTTATGATATTAAGCAGGAAATGAATTAACATTTTACATGGTCCACAATAAAATAACAACAACAGCAACAGTAGTCCACGACTAGTACAGTGACAAGAAAGAAAAGTACAGCTACACGGGGCATCCCCCGGCTCTGACCTCTGGCACTACCTCTGGGCACCCGCACCACGCTTCCGCTGCGTTCCTGACACGCTCCCCGAAGGTGGCGCCTCACCTGAAACACGGTGAAAACACGCAGGGAATGAGTCTCGGAACAAGACTCAGTAGGGATCACTCGAACCCTACCTCGTAAAACGAGAAACCACTACCCTAACGGTAGGAAGGTACCTCGGAAAGGAAAGCCCTGTACTCTACAGAACTAGACCCTAACGGCACGCAAACCGACACACGTGCCACGGTACGAGAAGACCGAAACTCAACGGTCGAACCGTCAAAACCCGAAGGTCGGAAACACACGACTGACAGTCTGACACTCCGTACTCGACAGGAGTACCACCCACTAGAAGCACAGCCGGTAGCGTCCCCTGACGTCTTACACCGCACCGCAGGTGAACCGCCTGACATGGTAGGTCCTACCCGAGGCGCAAACACCGTACAAGTAACTACAACAAGTGACTAGCTGGGGTCACGCCCGTCGACGTGGGTCCAACCGCCCCCAACCACGTGTGCACACACAGACCGCGCGTCCCTGGTCTGGCCCTCTGACCGGTTTTCCCCTCAGCCGGACTCTGGCTGCAAGACGTGGGGCCCAACGGTAACCGGTCCACAAACCGTCTCTAAAGGTCAGCCCGTACACCACTCCCTGGTGCGACTAGCACACGCGTACTAGTAGGCTACGACTAGTGGAGGGTCACAGAAGGAGTAGACTCTCAAGTTACGGAAAACAACGCCCAAGCCCGACAACGTGTGGGAATCACCCCACGCACTAGTCCCGTCGCACGGAGACCACGGTCGGAGAAAAGCGAGGTTGCCACCCTCATGGGGCAACACAGGAAGTGGCGGTCTACCCTCAGACCGTCACTGCCAAATGGCGGTCCACTCTAGGGCCGTCACTTGGAAATAGCGGTCTAAGGCGGACCGTCACACGGCCAGGGGGTAGGGGGAAGCGACGCGCTTACCCTAGTGCGTCGCTTGGAAGCGGCGCACCTAGGCCAGGGCGTCACATGGCACCCCACACCCACGAAAACCACAGGGAAAGTAACGCGCTTACCCTGGCGCGTCGCTTGCAAGCAACGCGTCGGGCTCAGTGCGTTACTCGCATGTGACGCGCCTAAACCAGCGCGTCGCATGGCCCTCACGCTCGGGATGGAAAGGGAAGTGACGCGCCTGCCCCAGCGCGTCGCTTGTAAGTAACGCGCTGGGCCCAGTGCGTCGCTTGGCCCATCCACATGGGGGACAACAGGAAGTAACGCTCCTGCCCCAGTGCGTTACACGCATGTAACGCGCCTATCTCGGTGCGTTACATGGCCTGACCCCCAACGGTCAAAACCCAACGGTCGAAACGCATGTGACGGCCCAGCCCAGGGGCGTCACTAGCAAACGGCGGCCAGTCGCAGGACCGTTACAGCCCTCGACCCCAAAGGCCAACACCCAGGGAAGTAACGCACCCCTCTAGGGGCGTTACAAGCATGTGACGGTCACTGGAGTGACCGTCGCTTGCCCCAGAGCACGCTACGGCGGGAAAACCCCAAAAACACCAACCACGCCCCCGTACCTCCACCGGAGAGGGGGAAAACAAGGGGGAAGACCCCTGGGGACCCCTAGCATGCATCTAAGCCACCAAAACATAGAATCATGGGCTAAAACCATAGATCGGGCGGCTCACCCCAAAACATGGAAAAACCCCAAAAACGCCCAAACATGCCTCTCTCGGCCTCCCCGCGGCCTACAAACCACGGAAAAGAACGGCGAAGAGCTAGGGAACGTCACCCTACCTCAATGGAGCGAATGCTCCGCCGGATCGTCCACGAATCGCGAAGAACGCTTGAAAACCCTCGTTCTTCCTTAAGCTTCCCACGCTCGCCGCACGCCCCCACGACCGCCTCGCCGCCGCCCACGTCACCGCGCCGTCGCCCCGCCGCCGTCTGCAGCCGAAGGGGAGCTCGCCGTGGCCAACCGGGAGGAAGAGAGGGAGAGGGAGGGAGACACGGTGGAGGAGGAAGGAGGAAGAAGAAGAGAGGAAGAAGAAGATGGTGGGGGAGAGAGAAAAGAAAAAGGGTTTTATAGAAAAACCCGGAAAATCCGTAAAATTTCAAAAATTAGGAAATCACACCCCCGCGATCCTCGGAACGCACCGATCGCAACGGTACCACTCGTGTCCGTGTGAACAGCCCGGTTCACCCGCAACGAGCGTCCGAAGAGAAAAGCCGAAACACACACCGGGAATCGGAAAACACACGCGGAAAAAGCCGCGGAACGCCTCCGGGCCTCCGAAACGACTCCGGATCGCGCCGATCCGAACACGAAAGATGTCCGAAACGAAATTTCGGACACAACGGAGCCGGACACTCCGAAAACTAGATCCGGGACCCATGAAGAAGGATCCGAAAGGTCCGGGATATTACAATGTGCTTCTTTCTTCAAGTGTCCCCAGGCCGGGGTGAACTCTTTTCTTCTTCCCAGACACACCGGGGGGGATGTTTGCTTCTTGTGCTCCCAAGGTGGGGTGTATTGTTACTTTTGATGCCCCCAAGGTGGGGCGCATTGATGCTTCTGATTACCCAGAGCGAGGTATCCCTTTTTTTTATATATGCCCCCGGCATGGGGTGTATTCCGCTTCTAGTGCCCCCAGAGTGGAGTGTATTGCCGCTTTTGATGCGGGGTGTAGTTCTTGCTTTTTATGCACCCGAGACGGGGTGAATTCTTCTTCTTTGTTTACGTGCCCCCATATCGGGGTGTATTCCTCTCTTCATATGCTTCCCAAAGCCGGGGGATGTTGTTTGTTCTGCTTCAGATGTCCCCCCCCGGGGGGGTTAATGTTGCTTCATGGACTCCGAGCCTGGGGTATGCTCCTTCAAAGGTCCCTAAGCCGGGGTGGATTCTCTTTTCTTCTCATGCTCCCAAGGCGGGATGTAGCTTCTTCAAGTACCCCTAAACAGGAGCGGATTCTTTATGGCTTCTATGTCCCCTGGCGGGGTATGCTTCTTCTTCAAATACCCCTAGGCCGGGGTGGACTTCTCTTCATATGCCCCTGAGTCGGGGCGTGTTTTTTATAGCTTCTAGGCCCTCAAGGCGAGGTATGGTTCTTCTTCAAATGCCCCCGAGACGGGAGTGTGTTTCTTGGCTTCATATGCCCCGGACGTGGGGTATATCTTTTGTTTCTTATGCCCCCGAGCCGGGATGTAGCTTCTTGGCCTCATATGCTGCCGAGGCGAGGGGTATGTTGCTTCATGTGCCCCCGGGGGGGATGCATTTTGCCTCTACTGCCCCATGGCGGGGTATATCTCTTGGCTTCTTACGCCCCCAAGGTGGGGTGTGTTTTCTTCTTGTGCCCCCGGGGTGAGGTATGTTGCTTTTTGCACCCCAAAGGTGGAGTGTACTTATCTTCAAGTGCCCCTGAGTCGGGGCGTACCTGTGTCTTACATGCCCCCCTGCGGGGTGAGCTTGGCTTCTTGTGCACCCGGGGCGGGGTGAGTTCTTCTCCTTTGCATGCCCCTAAGTCAGGGCGTGTTCTTTATAGCTTCCAGGCCCTCGAGGCGAGGTGGGCTTTTTCTTCAAATACCCCCGGGACGGGGGTGTGATTCTTGGCTTCATATGCTCCCAAGACGGGGTGTATTTTGCTTCTTCTCATGACCCCAGGCCGGGGTGGAGTTCTCTTCAGTTACCCCTGAGTCGGGGTTGATTCTTCTGCCTCTTATGCCCCAAAGTGGGGTGCACTTCTCTTCATATGCCCCCTAAGCCGGGGTGCAACTCTGCTTCTTCTCATGACCCCAGGCCGAGGTAGTCTCTTCTTCTTATGCTTATGTGCTCCCGAATCGGGGTGTATTCCTTTCTTCACGTGCTCCCCTAAGCCGGGGAATATTGGGTGTTCTGCTTCAGATGCCCCCCGGGGGGAGGGGGTATATATATGTTACTTCATGGACCCTGAGGACGGGATGTATTCCTTCTTCGAATGCCCCTAGGTCGGGGTTGATTCTTCTCTTCTTATGTTCCCAAGGCGGGACGTAGCTTCTTCAAATGCCCCTAAACCGGAGCGTATTCTTTTATGGCTTCTATGCCCCCAGGCGGGGTATATTTCTTCTTCAAATACCCCGAAGCCGGGGTGTATTCTTGCTGCTTCTTATGCTCCCGAGGCGGGATGTGACTTCTTCAAATGCCCTTAAGCCGGGACGTATTCTTCATGACTTCTATGCCCCCTGACGGGGTATGTTTCTTCTTCAAATGCCCCTATGCCAGGGTGTGTTCTTATACTTTTTGCGCCCCTCAGGGCGAGGTGCATTCCTCTCCATATGCCCCTAGCATGGGGTGTGCTTTTGTTTCTTATGCCCCGAGGTCGGGGTACGTTCCTTCTTCATATACCCCTAAGCCAGGGTGAGTTTCTCTTTTTGTGTGTCCCCAGGTCGAGGTGAATTCTTCTGCTTCTTCCGCCCCAGAGTGGGGTGGATTCTTCTGCTTCTTATGCTCCCGCGACGGGAGTGTGTGTTTCTTTTTCAAACACCCCTAGAACAGGGGTGTATTCTCTTATGGCTTCTATGTCCCGGACGGGACATATTTTGCTTCTTATGCCCCTAAGCCGGGGTAGACTTTTCTTCGAGTGTCCCTGAGTCGGGGTGTAGCTTTGTCGTCTGTTGTGCCCCCGGACGGGGTAGAATCTCTTCACGTGCCCCCAGGAGCGGGGTGTATATCCCTTTTTTTTTGTTGCCTCATATGCCCCCATGGCGGGGTATATCTCTTCTTCTTATCCCCCATGGCGGGGTATGTGCATGCTCTCTTCGAGAGTGGCGGCCGTGCTTGGCCTCATTGCTATAAAGCATTCCCCACAGCGGGCAGCCATTCATCAAGCTACAATTGTGGCTCGCTGGGTCCTTTGACAACCACTCGAGGGGCCGTTTTGTGCCGGATAGAGGCAGCAGAAAGGAGGGACGGGCCGGGTCATTACACCACGGACTCGGAGCCTCCTAGAGTCGGGCGGGACGTCGGGTTTCTTCTTGCTCTTTTTGGTTGGCGATGCTGGCCGACTTTTCTTCTTTTCTTCTTTCTTTCTTTCTTCTCTTTTTTTTCTTTTTTTTTCTCTTTTTTTTTGTCCCTTCTCCTCTTCTCTTCTTTTTTGTATGATTGACCAGGGTGGAGGTGCAGGAGAGCGCTCACCCCCTCAGGGAGGGGATGAGTGGTTCGCTCCACCGCATAAACCCCACAATGGTAATCTTTATTCAGCACGGGTCTCGGCGGACGTGGCCATACAACCCTTTCTCGCCGACTCTTTCTCTTCCCTTTTTTTTTTGCTTCTTTCTTTTCTCTTTTTTTTTCTTTTTTTCTTCTCTTCTTCTCTTCTTCTTTTCTCCTTTTCTTCTTTTCTTCTCTTTCTTCTTGAGGGAAACGGGGGGGCTTGATTTCCCCTCCCTTCTCTTCTCTTTCTCTTCCTTTTTTATCACAGCCCCCCATGATTCCTGGAAGCTGTACGTGCCTGGAGTAGCATCGTCGAGACGACAAAGATAATTTCGCCTAGTCCGGCTTTTCTCCCCATAGGGCAGGCGAAGACAGCACCTGCAATTCATCGAAGCAGGCAAATATCGTTTATTAGGGGGCCATGAGGCCCTAAATCCAGGCGAAGAGATGAAGGGTGGTTTGGTCCCACCGGGCGTGCCAGACTTGTGGACGCACTTTTCGTTCGCTTGTTCAGGTGGTGCATCTATTGAGTGCGTGGGCGTGCCAGTCACAGAAGTGACGATTTATTCGAGCTCCGAAGAGCCCATGGTGCGCTCGATCTGACTCGGTCAGACGATTGTGTGGTTCGTGTCGGGACCAAAACCCGCCGCGCCATAAAGGTCACGGCGTCATTTACATCCCCCATACGAGGGAACACCCTTGATTAATCGCCGAGATTCAAGGTCTCATGGCCAGGAAATTAATTGCATAAAAGGTCTATTATGAGGTATTGAAATCCTCGTGTGAAGGCAGGAAGAAAACCATTCGAGATCATGTCGGTCATGCGCTGACCATTTAATGTTCGGACGAGTGTCCGTCTCGGGAAAAGCGCGATCGTCGCGGGAAGACCGGAGCATATGTATGCCAGGATACAGCAATTTATTGTTCAGAAGAACGGAAAACGTTCGGCTAAACCTCGGTTAGAGCGGTCGGAAACCGGTAAATCTGTTAGCCCGGTGCAAGAGCACGCTGCGACCATACTGCGGTGGGCCCCCCGCGGTCGAAACAAGACTTGCATGAGCGTCGTTAATATTTCCGGTGCCAAGGGGGCGACGAGGGAATATCCTTTGAATCGGCTGAAAAGCCCTGTGTCCGGAGAAGCGGGCGTTCGAAACGTGTCGGTCATTCGGGAGACCGTTTAATATTCAGACGGGAGTCCGGCTTGAGAATATTATAATCGTCGCGGGAGGACCTGGAACATATGAATGCGGGGATGCGGCAAGTTTATTATACTGAGACACTGAAAGCATTCGGTTGAATCTCGGTTATTGTAGCCGGAAACCAGTGAATCTGTTGGCCCGGCGAGAGAGCGAGTCAGGACCATACCGGGGGCGCCTCCCGTGGTCCGAACGAGACTTGCGCGGACATCGTTAATATTTTCGGTGCCAGAGGGCAACGGGGGAGAGTCCCTGGACTAGACTCCAGAACCGAAAACGTGTTCGAAAGGAGCGGGCTGTAGACCGAGGATATGAGCCAGACGATGACCACGATCGGGACAGGCCCGAGGTCTAAGTGTGGCCCACGGAGGCCTTATTGATATTCCCATGGAAGGAGTCCAGGGGTGGCGAGAGCCGTCTCGTTCTATTCCGACTCTGTCGGTCACTTGCGGACCTTTCCATATTCAGGCAAGGGCCCATATCGAAAGTGCGACGTAGATAGAAACGAAGCCGTTCAAACGTCTGCCGAACGTGCGGCAATTTTAGTAGCGGCTCAGAAGAGATCCAGCCTGAGAAACGAGTCCGGTTTAATCAGAATGTCGGCCTGAGGCGAGGTCGGGTCATGGCCATTTCGGGATAAATTCCCAAGACTCAGACCCAGCCCGCAGAGGCGGCATTGTTGTTCCTTCAGCACCGGGTCACGAGAGAGACGGGGCTGCAAAGCGGATTTTACCATCGTTTTATTATTACTTAGAGTTTTACTATTATTATTTGTTGATTTATGTATATCTTTGAATGAGTTCGTTATTGCTATTTATTTATTATTTTTTATGATTTATTCATTTATTATTGTTATTATTAGGTTTGTTTTTTTTATTGTTTATTCGTTTCATTATCATTCGTTTGCTTGTCGTGTTTTGTTAAATTTGTTATTGTTATTTATCCTAGGTTATCATTTATTTATTTATCATTCTTGGTGAGTTTGTTATTATTATTCATTCATCTTTGTTATCATTTATTTGTCTAATTATTATTATCGTTATTATTTTTTTAAGCTTATTATTACTATTACTTATTCCTTTATTATTCTTATTTATTTATTCATTTTTGAATTTGTTATTATTTTTTATTATTATTATTATTACTCATATTTTTTGGAGAGAGAATGGGCCATTAGAGGGCTAAGAGAAAGGCGTACCGCTGAGGGGATGAGGGTGTGCCGCTGAAGGGCTGGGAGTGTGCCGCTGAAGAGCCTGGGCGTTGTGCCGCTGAAGGGCCGAGGAGTGTGCCGCTGAAGGGCTGAGGAGGTGTGCCGGCGAAGGGTATGGCCGAGTGTGCCGGCGAAGGGCCGGCTGGAGCGCACTGGGGAAGCGGCGATTGGAGCGTGCCGGCGAAGGCCTGGCAGGGCGTACCGGGGAAGGCCCTTAGGGGCGTGCCGGCGAAGGGCTGGACTAGGTGTACCGGTGAAGGCCCACTCTCCCTCTAGTTCTTTTAAGGCTTTTCTTTTCTTCCTCTCTGATTTTATTAAGTGTACAGAGGTTTCTTCTTTTCTTCTCTTGATCAGTTTCTATTCTTTCTCCCACGAGGAGGAATGTTCAAGTTGTTTAGTTATCGTTCGATTTGGCTCTCTTTGAATTGATTGCATTGTTCTTTGCATTGGTTGAAGCATTTTACCGTTGTTCTTTTCGTTTGTTTGTTGCTTTCTTTTAGTCCTTCTTAACGTGTGATCGCTCCATTTGTTAGTTGTTTCTCTTTATCTTTTCAACATGTTATCGTTTCTAACGAAAATTCGGCAGCATCTCCCCTTGACCCGAGCGTAAGGGAGATACAAGGAGCGCGCCCACAAGGAGTGGCGGAACCCGACAACTGGAGGTGGGCGCCCGAGAGCGGCAACACCTTTACTAAAACTCCGAAAACTCGGAGGGAACGGCGAATGGAAGCCTACTCTAGGACTGGCTGAGGGGGGAATGCATCGGGCAAGAAGGAAGGGCAGGTGTGCCGGGCAAGGACGGCACAAGAGGGCATGCCGGCGAAGGAGATGGAAAGTGTGCCGCTGAGGGCCAAATGGAGCGTGCCGCTGAGGGCGGCTGAAGGCGTGCCGCTGAGGGCCAAAGGGTGTGCCGCTGAGGGCAGCTGAAGGCGTGCCGCTGAGGGCCAAGGAGTATGCCGCTGAGGGCAGCCAAAGGTGTGCCGCTGAGGGCCAAGGAGTGTGCCGCTGAGGGCAGTTGAGGGCGTGCCGTCGAGGGCTAATAGAAGCGTGCCGGTGAAGGCCGCTGATGGTATATCAGCGAGGGGCTTAGCCAGGACGCACGGCTAGAAGCTAGGGAGGCTGGGCAAAGGAATGAGGACTGGGGGTTAGCCAGGTGGACTGGGGATTGAAGAAAGGGGGAAGGCCAAGGAGGAAAGATCATCGCCGGAGGCCAAACCGACGGGGAAGACGAGGAGGAGGAAGAACACGATCAAACGCATGCAAAATACCCAAACGGACGGAGACAACGGAAGATCCCAAAAGGGGGTTTTTATTCAAAAGGGAAAAGGGCCACAAACGGCCACATACATTGTAAAGGGAAAGGGATAGGAGAAAAGAGAAAGAGAATATAGCGTGGGGGAGGGGGAACGGAATACAACGGGGAAGAGGGACGGAGCGTGAGCTCCTCCCCCTCCTTCTCTTCTTCTCTTCTTTTCTCTCAGCCGGTGGTGGTCGGAGCAGCAGGCTCCTCTTCTTCTCTTTTTCTTCTTCTCTTTCTCTTCGCACGGACGACGACAGACGGAGCAGCCGGGAGGAGGCGGAGCCTCCCCCCCCCTCCTTTTTCCTCTTCTCTTTTTTCTTCTTCTTCTTCTTCTTCTCTTTTCTGGCAGCTCGGTCGTGGCTCCCTCCACTAGCCTCCTTCCTCTCTTTCTGGAATGGGAGTGCCTTTATACTCCCAGCAGCGGGAGCCTTCGAGCACGGCCGTCGGAGGCGGGAAGTGGCTCGTGATGATGGGGTTTGACTCCCCCTGTCCTGGCTGCCAGGGGAGTAGCCCGCGTGGCCCAACCGTTGGCTGACACCTCAGGGAGCTCACTGCGCGCCAATGACACGTAGGGCATGGGCACCACGTCGTTTAGTCGTTGAAAAGGCTTAACGTTGTGCCGCTGGTGGGCTGAATAAGTGTGCCGCCGGGGGTCTAAAAGGGCGTACCGTTGAACGCTGCTAAAGCGTGCCGTGGGGAGCCTAAAGCAGCGTGCCGCTGAACACCACTGGGGCGTGCCGTTGAACACCCTTGGGGTGTTCCGCTGAACACCCCTGGGGGTGTACCGCTGAACACCCCTGGGGGTGTGCCGCTGAGGACCCAGGCGGGGGGTGTACCGCTGAACACCCCTGGGGGTGTACCGCTGAACACCCCTGGGGGTGTGCCGCTGAGGACCCAGGCGGGGGGTGTACCGCTGAATACCCCTGGGGGTGTGCCGCTGAACACCCCTGGGGGGTGTGCCGCTGAAGACCCCAGGGGGGGGGGTGTACCGCTGAACACCCCTGGGGGTGTGCCGCTGAGGCTAACATGGACAATTTTGGGCCACGGGTTGCGGCCCGTTTGATCTCTTCGAGGCCCGTGACTCGTGGGTCTCTCGGTGGTTGATTCCTCTTCACTGTCGTGACTCCTGGAGACGGCTTCACGGCAGTGTTCATCTTCGGGGAATCTAAATGATCAGTCTCTCCCGGGCTGCTTCACTCGATGCCGCTGTTGATGCCGGGCCGAGTGGGATATCGTGGGTGTGCGATTTTCGGTGTCCACAGACACTGCATAAGACGATGTATAGACTTAGCCGATGCAGACTTAGTCTGATGTACAGACTTTGCATTAAGCAAGGCAATGTATGGACTTGCCGATGTACATGCTTAGTTAAGACTATCTAGACTCTGCATGCGAGCAATGGCGATGTATAGACTTGCTAACACACTGTTGTACAGGCTTTGCTAGCCACAATGTGCATACTGCTAGTGTGCCACAATGTACAGACTTGCTAGTGTTCATGCCACAATGCAGTGTATGGACATGAGTGTGCGTGCAGTGCTGCAACCGATGTATGGACTTGTGTTGACGCTGCAGGACAACTGCCAATGGATAGACTTCACAAGTGCAAGCAATGCAGCAATGTATGGACTTTGAACTTGTGCATGCAATGTATGGACTTTGAACTTGTGCATGCAATGTATAGACTTGATGTGCCTGGGACGACTGCGATGTACATGCTTGCTAGCCTGCGAGCCATGCAGTGTATGGACTTGCTAGCCTGCGAGTCATGCGATGTATGGACTTAATGAGTCTGCTGCACAAGCAATGTCTAGACTTAAGAATGCATGGATGAATAAACTGAATAGACTTGTGACTCATACTGATTGCTATCATCAAAACTATAGATCATCAAAACTACAGGGGCACAACAATTGAAACTCGTGCTGGTCCAGAACAAGTCCACTGAGTCATCTATTGCTGGCTTAGGATGTTTCTCGTGATTACTGATGGTTTTTCATTATCGTGTGTTTCCTAGATTCAAGATGTGGCCTCGTGGATGGAAGAAAGCTCGGGCTCCTCGGGAGGAGAGTGGCACTTCCTCTGCCCCAGCTGTGCCAACTTCTGTCGACCCTACTCCGTGTGAAGAAGTGCCTGGTGGTCGTGGTAGAGCGTTAAAGGAATTCCTGCTGTTCCACCCACCGACTTTCGAGGGTCAATCAGATCCATAGGCAGCTAGATCGTGGCTCGATGCTACTGTGTGCGTGTTCCAATCGATGGAGTGCGCGGATGATGAGAGAGTCATGTTGGCTACTTATCAGCTTCAAGGTACCGCACGCACGTGGTGGACTACAGAGTGGGAGGTTACCTTCCATTCTAACAATCTCTCCATTTTTGATGATGGCAATACTATGAGTTACACTGACTCCTAATGCATGCTATGAGAATGCAAGTTCTAACAATCTCCCCCTTTGCCAAAACAATGTATACACTTCCCCTGGAATTCAACAAACAGACAATATTCCCCCCCTTTGCCATCAACAAAGAGGAGGGAAAGATATTACAAGGGAAAGAATCAAGAGAGATCATCTGACTGGCATTCTGAACAAGTAGTTCCGGAATAAGCATTCTAAAGGACATAGTCTTCAGTCATATGAATTGAAAAATAGCTTTTAGATAGAGTTCTGGTTTAAAGGTTATAAATTTTAAGTTCATGCACTACAATCATTGGATAAGTTTTCTGTGCATGATAAAATAATAAACCAAAATCACATTTGCATGGGAGATTCAGTTTCAGAATATCTTACTTTCGCAGACTCATTAAAAGTTGTTAAGAGATACCAGGTCATGTATTGAAATTAAACAAATTGACACCCTTGAAAATTCTTTTGAAGGAACAGCATTTTTCATTGTATTTCATTCAGGGCATTCAGGTACCATTTGTCTTTTCGCGTAAGGGTATACGTTTATCAGACGCCAATACCCCTAGATACTCAACATTATGGACCATTCTGCCTATGATCAAACTCAATAGAACTGATTTACACCTTTTTGTGTGAGGATACACGTTTATCAGACGCCAGTTACCCCCAAGTACTCAGTGAAATCACCTCATTATTTTGATCATTTATACAGAGATAATTGATACACTTCATGACTTAAGTATAGTCCATTTCTTTGATGGATCACTTAGTTTCTCAGTAATTTACCAGTCATTGCTCTACCAATTGTGTTTTTCAATTGATTTTTAATGTTTGCCAATATTTTTCTTAGCTGTCCTTTAATTGTTTCAGAATGACTTGTTTAAGGACAATACACAAACTTAGCCTTCTCTAATAGGATTTTAGATGAGTTTTTAGATTTCAGATATAATTGGCTTTGTCTGACATGAAATAAGATAAGGGTTGAGAGCTTTATCAATTTTCAGCTTTCTTATTTACTGATTGTAATATTTAAACTTTAAAGTTTATAAAATTTAAACCATTAAGTCAGTCTTCAAGCAATTAAAGTTCTTATAAATGAAGAAGTCTGTTTTCTATTGCTTAGGAATCAGAACTGACTAACAGATTATCATATTGTCAGACTCAACTCATTCAGGGTCAAGGAATTGAATTTCAATAAATTTCATGACCATTCTGAATTTCTAACAATACTCCCCCTGTCTATATGCATGTGACTTTAGATGAGAGAGAGACCTTAGACACAATCATGACTAGATGATATGCAATGATGATCATGAGTGTGATGCCCAAAAAAAATATGAATGTTATGCATGATAATGAGTCTGGTGCAACAATCAACATTCATAAAGTTTATTCAAGCAATCCAGAGAGTTTATTCATCATGCTGAAATTTACACAAGCCAAGTTCTCTTCTAAGAAATTTAAACCTTTCATTCCCTAGTGGCTTAGTAAAGATATCAGCAAGTTGTTTTTCTGTTTCAATGAAGTTCATTTCAATTTCATTTTTATTTACAACATCTCTAAGAAAATGGTGTTTTATCTCTATATGCTTAGTCCTAGAATGATGAACAGGATTTTTAGCAAGGCATATAGCACTAGTATTATCACATAACATTGGAATACATCCTAATTTTATCTGATAATCATCCAGTTGGTGCTTGATCCATAGTACTTGGGCAGCATAATTACCAGCTGCAACATATTCAGCTTCAGCTGTAGACAAAGCTACAGTGTGTTGCTTCTTAGATGCCCAAGATACTAGACAGCCACCTATGAATTGACAATATCCACTAGTACTTTTTCTCTCTACTCGACACCCAGCATAATCTGCATCAGTGTAAGTTAGAAGTTCTAACTCACACTTGGCAGGATACCAAAGACCTAGCTCTTGGGTGCCTAGTAAATACCTAAAAATCCTTTTCACTGATTTAAGATGTGATTCTTTGGGACTAGCCTGAAATCTAGAGCATAAACACACTGAAAATTGAATGTCAGGCCTAGATGCTGTAAGATATAGAAGGGATCCGATCATACCTCTATATAGCTTTTGGTCCACTGGTTTACCTTTAGGATCTGTATCTAAGCTGGTCGAGGTACCCATTGGAGCAGCTATTTCTTTGAGGTCGTCCATCTTGTATTTCTTCAGTAAATCCCTTATGTACTTGGACTGAGAGATGAAGATGCCATCTTTTGATTGTGTAACATGCAGTCCAAGAAATAATTTGAGCTCACCCATTGAGCTCATTTAAAACTCATTAGTCATTATCTGAGAGAATTCCTCACACAATTTGGGGTTAGTTGACCCAAACACTATATCATCCACATAAATTTGAATGATAAGAATATCTGAATGACTCACCTTGGTGAACAATGTTTGATCAACTACACCTCTTGTGAAGTTCTTATCAGTGAGGAATTTGCTCAACCTGTCATACCAAGCTCTAGGAGCTTGCTTTAAACCATAGAGAGCTTTTCTGAGTTTATAGACATGATTAGGGAAGTCTAAGCATTCAAATCCAGGAGGCTGCCTCACATAGACATCCTCACTGATTTCCCCATTCAGAAAAATAGATTTTACATCCATCTGCTGAAGATTTATTCCTAGGGAACATGCATAAGCCAATAAGATTCTGATTGCTTCTAACTTGGCTACAGGAGCAAAAGACTCTTCAAAGTCTATTCCAAATTCCTGATTATACCCCTGAGCTACAAGTCTGGTCTTATTTTTAATCACATTCCCTGATTCATCAGTTTTATTTCTGAACATCCATTTAGTCCCTATGACTGTTTCATGATCAGGAGGTAGAACCAAGTGCCACACCTTATTCCTGTCAAATTGATTGAGCTCTTCATGCATGGCATTAATCCAATGCACATCTTTGAGAGCATAGTCAATGGACTTGAGTTCTATATTTGATACAAAAGCATATGCATTCAATTCATTTTGAATTCTTAAGTGACCTCTAGTCCTAGGAGGGTCATGCAAATTGCCAATCACATTATCTACAGGATGATCTTTTAGATATCTAATGTTGACAATTTCATTATCATGATTTTCATTTACCTCCCCCTGAACTGTAGGCTCTTCTTCATTAAGCTCTTCATTTACTTCCTCATCTTCGGATTTGTCTGCAGGATTCCCTTCTTTCAGAATATCACCATTGTCTTCATTCCTGCATTGACCAATATTAGACTTTACCAAAGATTCATCAAAAATAATATGTGGAGATTCTTTAACAGTTTTGGAATTCAGATTATACACTCTATATGCTCGGGTGTTTTCAGAATAACCAAGAAAAATTCCTAGTTCACATTTAGGTTCAAATTTATCAAGGTCTCTCTTATCATTTATATGTATAAAGTATTTGCAACCAAAAATCCTGAAATGAGCAATTGAAGGTTTCTTACCCTTTATGATCTCATAGGGTGTTTTATGGGTAGAAGGTCTTACCATAGCTCTGTTAATTACATAACAGGCTGTATTTACTGCTTCAGCCCAGAACTTCCTTGGTAGACCACCTTCAACCAAGAGTGTACGACCCATCTCCACTCTGTTCCTTCTCTCCACAACTCCATTCTGCTCAGGTGTCCTTGGTGAGGAGAACCTATGGTTAATTCCATTTGACCTGCAGAATTCATCAAACTGTGAGTTTTCAAACTCACCTCCATGATCAGATAGAATATTTTCAATTTTCTGGTTTTTCTTAAGACAGAACTCCTGAAATTCTGTGAATGCATCACTTTTATGTGATAAGAAGTATACCCAAGTGTACCTAGAAAAGTCATCTACCATGACAAATCCATACCTCCTCCCTGATAAGCTGACAGACCTGGTTGGTCCAAAAAGGTCCATGTGTATCAGCTCATAAAGTTTAGAAGATAGATTTTCTGTCCTAGATTTAAATGACTTTCTAGTTAACTTGGACTGAGTGCATACATCACAGATTTTATTTTCTTTCTTAAAGGAAACTTCAGGAAGTCCTCTAACCATGCTATGCTTATTCAGTTTATGCAAAACAGTGTAACTAGCATGACCTAACCAACGATGCCATAAAAATACTAAGTCTTCTCTACTAGCAGTAAGGCATAGGTTAGAATGTTGAATATCATCTAAATCTATCATGTAAGTGTTATTTATCCTCTTACCAGAAAATTTAACAATTTCGAAATCAGGTTCAAAAACTTTGCAACATTGAGAGTCAAAAAGCACTTTGCATCCTTTGTCACATAGCTGGCTGATGCTAAGTAAGTTATAAGCTAATCCTTCAACCAGCATGACATTCTCAATGCAACAAGTAGTACACTTACCTACCTTACCTGTTCCAACAATCTTACCCTTTGTGTTGCTACCAAAGGTGACAAGGCCTCCTTGTTTCTCTGTCAGCATGCAGAACTTGGCCTTATCTCATGTCATATGCCTGGAGCAGCCACTATCCAAGTACCACAAATTGTTCTTGGCTGCCAGGCATACCTGCACACACAATCAGGTAGAGAAGTTTGGAACCCAAGACTGATTGGGCTCCAGAGAAGATGAAAAGCAATTAAAACAAGAAAGCAGACTTTTAGGAATCCACATTTGTTTGAAACAGTTCTATTCAGTGGATTTTCCAGATTTCTTTTTGTTTTACTTTTTCTTGTTGACACTAGCATGATTATTTACAGATTGATTATTTCTGTGCCAGTGCCTTGGCCAGGATGTATTCACGAAATTTTGGCCATAGTAATCATTGGGCTGGCTGTGGAAATATTGGTTCTTAGGTGTCCAAGAGCCATACCCATTAACCCAATTCCTAGTGTAAGGTTTATAAGACTGTGTAGCCTGATGTCCATAACCTGTAAACCTTCCTTGAATCCTAGTCCATCCTGACCTATTTGGATAGGTTGACTGTGCAAAGAAGTGGGACTGGGCTCTAGGTTGGTAGAAATGTTTGGGTTGAGCTCTAAAAGCATTCTGCCTCCCTTGCACCTTGGACCCTGCTGACCTGTTCATAGGTGTGTATTGGGTCTTCTTCATAGGTGGTGGTGATGGTGGAGACTTGGTGACCTTAACATGGGGTTTATAAGACTGTGTAGGTTGACCCCTAACCTGAGACTGAGCTTTGGGATTTTGTTTGGATGTGCTAGCTCTACTAGTCTCATTCAGTTTTTGTTTGCCCTTCTCCTCAGCACTGGGCTTTTTCAGATTACCAGTTTTGTTCATTGAAATGTTTGAATTCATGCTAATTAGAGGTCCTTTCTCTTTTTGTGCAACAAATAAAATAGTTTTCATTCCAAAGGTTTTTGTTGCACTAGAATTAAATTCAAGGCCCTCTTTTCTGAGGTTGACCTTTGACCCTAACAAAGTATTTAGGTTATCTGAACCTTGGGTCATTTTCTCAATAGTCTTAAGCTTGTCCTCATTATCCATTTGAATATCTTCAATGGATTTCTTAAGTTCTGTATTCACACTTAGGACAGCTTGATATTTTTCATTCACTATTTTTATCTCACTCTCACATTTCTGAATTTTCAATTTCAGTTCATCAGTTTCTTTTTCTAACCTCTCATTTTCTTCTTTAGAGACTTTTGACTCATTCTTGATTTCTTTTAATTCAGAACATGTGCGTTTCAATTTTTTATTCTCAGATTCTAGACATGCAATTTTATCAGTTAGAGTTGTATCATTTTACATGGAGTTAATCTTTCTTCTTAGATGCCTGTTTTCCTTTCTAATATCATCAGCTCTATCAGCTATGTCATGGTAGGCATCTACCCAATCAGCAATAGTGAAATTTTCGAATCTAGTGATTACCTCATCTGAGTCCACCTCTCTATCTTCAGAGCTTGTTGCCATAAGGCAAATGGGCTTCTCAGATTCGGCTTCACTGTCTGAGATGCTACTAAAGGAACCTTCATCTTCATCACTCCGGGTACTCACCATTGCTTTCCCTTTCGTGTTCCTTCTCTTTGACTTGTCCTTGTATTTCTGATTCTCTGGACAGTCAGCTTTCATATGGCATGTTTTCCTGCATTCATAACAAGTATTAGTTTCAATTTTCTTAGCAGGGTTATGTTTATACCTTTTATCCCTTCGGCCGCCACTATATTTCTTTTGGCTGAATCGTCCTGCTCCTTTCCTGAGGAACCGCCCGAACTCTCTGGTCATCATTGCCATCTCAGTACGAGTTATATCTTCTTCATTCAGGCTCTCCTCGGATGATGAACTGCTAGAGCTAGATTTGCTGGATTTGTTGGATTTGCTGGCACCAGCTTTCAGAGCGATTGGCTTCTTCTTCCTCTCAGCTTCTTCTATCTTTGGCATATTATTCTCATATGCCATCAGCGAGCCAATTAGCTCATCAGCCCTTGTGGTTCGCAAATCCCTTGACTCCTCCATCACTGTAGCCTTAGTATGCCAAGCATGAGTCAAGGAACGCAATATCTTCCTCACTACATCGTATTCTGTCTGAGGTTTCCCAAGACCTCTAAGACCATTTGTGATAATAGTTAATCGAGCGTACATCTCCTTGATGGTCTCGTTTGGCTTCATCTTGAATGCCTCATATTCAGACACCAGGAAATTAGCCTTCGTCTCTCTAACTTGAGAGGTCCCTTCATGGATCACTACAAGTGCATCCCACATCTCCTTAGCTGAACTGCAGGCTGATACGCGGGAGAATTCTATAGGGTGCAGAGAGCACTGAATGGCGTTTATGGCACTCCAATTTAGTGTAGACCTCCTGATCTCCTCCTTGGTCCAGACTTCCTCATTAGGGGACAGCTCATAAGGTCCCTTGCTTACTACCTTCCAGATCTCATAATCATTCGCCCTCAAAAATACTTGCATACGGTTCTTCCAGTATGCATAGTTAGATCCATCGAAGAATGGGGGCTTTGTGGTTGAGTGTCCTTCAGCTATCATCCCTCGAGCATCCATCTGTACCTTTCTCTTCGGGCGATGAGTCCCTGTAGAAGAGTTAGGCTCTGATACCAACTGTTATGTTAGATTGACGCAGTCTATTACCACAGAGAGTGGATCTAGAGGGGGGTGAATAGATCTAATGTCTAATTTTAGAACACAGTTGACTATAATGCGGAATTAAAACAAGCAATTGTATAGCACTAGAAGGAACACGTTGAAATCACACAACCACAGGCAATCACACAGTAGACACCGATCTTTAAGGTGGTTCGATCTCAATCCAGAGATCTACGTCCACCCTACACTCCAACTGGAATGTGGATCCTGCTGACTAACAGCTTGAACAGCTTGCCAACAACCGCTGATACATAGCTTCGCTGGGCTTAACAGCTTGCCAACCAGAGGAACAGATCCTCTGCAACCGCTGGGCAATACAGCTTAGCCGTCCGAGACCAAGTCTCGCCCGCTGAGGATTACAGCTTCACCTGTCCAGTGGAAACCTCCACTGCAATTGTTGCCTCACAGCTTGATAACAAAAGTGTATCGAAAACAAGAAAGACAGAAACAAACGAAATGTAGAAACAAGACGAATGTAGCTCAAGTATGAGCAGAATCAGCTCTGGTATCTGAACCAAGAGTCTGACTTACAAGATCTCTCGAAAGCTCTCTCAACTCAACTCTGTCAATCTTCTCTTCTCTCTTTCTCTTCTTCTCTCTGAATCTTCTTCTCTCTTTTTCTTCTTCTCTCTTTGGATCGTGCAGGCGCTCACTGTCTGTACTTCTCTTTTTGCTCTGGCTTCTGCTCTTTCGATCTTACTTCTTCTGAAGCAGAAGAATTCCTTTTATACCAGTAGCTATTCGAAGGGCGTGTGGCATTTGAATTCCCGCCCAATGATTTGGACCACGTGGCAGCATCTCGTCTTGTTGTTGTACACGTGTCGCACTCTGAGCACCTCGTCCAGCCTTGGATCACGAGCCAAGTCATCAGTCTCTACAGATAGTCCCTGTCAGACATTCGAAAGTAATTATCAGTTTAAGGATTAACTGATGTACAGACTATACATAGACAGAGCTGAAGCAATGTATAGACTTCATGAAGCAGGATAATTGCGTTGTACAGACTATGTGAAGACAAAGCTGAAGCAATGTATAGACTTCATGAAGCAGAGCTGAAGCAGTATAGACTCAGTGAATGCGAAGCAATGCAGTGTTCAGACTCTATGAATGCGAGGCTATGTGTTGTACAGACTATGTGAATACAGTGCTATGGCCTGTACAGACTCTACGCATGCAGGGCTTATGCCATGTTCGGACTTTGTGAATACAATGCTGTGCAATGTATAGATTCTGTATATGCAGAGCTTAAGCCCTGTACAGACATCAAATATGCAGAAGTAAACGTGCATCAATGTGTAGACTTAGCAAAACAAAGTGTGAACAAAGCAACACAATGTGCAGACTTCGTGCAGTGCATGAATGCAGTGTATAGAGTTATGAGTGCAATGAGTGTTCAAGTGATGTACAGACTCTGAGTTGAACAACGCACAATGCTTATGGGAATGTATAGACTTAGACATAGGTAAAGATACCGATGTTCAGACTTTGTGCAATGTATGGACTTGGTGTGTGCGAGCCTGCTGCAGCCAGAGTACAAACTTTGAGTGCTGTGCAATCATGCTAAGATGCAGTGTATAGACTTTATGCGAGCATGATGCAGCCATTGTACATACTTAGACCTGCGTGCATGCAATGCGTTGTATAGAGTTGCCCATGGCTGTCTAGACTTTGCATGCGTGCTTATAGCAATGTGCAGACTTTTCAGACACTGCGTTGTGCAGACTTTACGTGACACAATGAGACGCTGCATGAGACGATGAGTAGCCAAGAACGATGTATAGACTTCAATTCAAAGAATGCACAATGTACAGACTTGACTGAGACACTGCATAAGACGATGTATAGACTTAGCCGATGCAGACTTAGTCCGATGTACAGACTTTGCATTAAGCAAGGTAATGTATGGACTTGCCGATGTACATACTTAGTTAAGACTGTCTAGACTCTGCATGCGAGCAATGGCGATGTATAGACTTGCTAACACACTGTTGTACAGGCTTTGCTAGCCACAATGTGCAGACTGCTAGTGTGCCACAATGTACAGACTTGCTAGTGTTCATGCCACAATGCAGTGTATGGACATGAGTGTGCGTGCAGTGCTGCAACCGATGTATGGACTTGTGTTGACGCTGCAGGACAACTGCCAATGGATAGACTTCACAAGTGCAAGCAATGCAGCAATGTATGGACTTTGAACTTGTGCATGCAATGTATAGACTTGCAACCCTACGAGTCATGTAGTGTATGGACTTGCTGTGCCTACGACGACTGCGATGTACATACTTGCTAGCCTGCGAGCCATGCAGTGTATGGACTTGCTAGCCTACGAGTCATGCGATGTATGGACTTAATGTGTCTGCTGCACAAGCAATGTCTAGACTTAAAAATGCATGGATGAATAAACTGAATAGACTTGTGACTCATACTGATTGCTATCATCAAAACTATAGATCATCAAAACTACAGGGGCACAACAATTGAAACTCGTGCTGGTCCAGAACAAGTCCACTGAGTCATCTATTGCTGGCTTAGGATGTTTCTCGTGATTACTGATGGTTTTTCATTATCGTGTGTTTCCTAGATTCAAGATGTTGCCTCGTGGATGGAAGAAAGCTCGGGCTCCTCGGGAGGAGAGTGGCACTTCCTCTGCCCCAGCTGTGCCAGCTTCTGTCGACCCTACTCCGTGTGAAGAAGTGCCCGATGGTCGTGGTAGAGCGTTAAAGGAATTCCTGCTGTTCCACCCACCGAATTTCGAGGGTCAATCAGATCCAGAGGCAGCGAGATCGTGGCTCGATGCTACTGTGTGGGTGTTCCAATCGATGGAGTGCGCGGATGATGAGAGAGTCATGTTGGCTACTTATCAGCTTCAAGGTACCACACGCACGTGGTGAACTACAGAGTGGGAGGTTGCCTTCCGTTCCCGTCCGCTTCGGCAAATCACATGGGCAGAGTTCGTTGCTGCTTTCGAGCGTGCTTACACTCCGGCCTGCCTCAAGTTAGCGAAGATGTACCAGTTTCTAGAGCTGACGCAAGGTGACATGACTGTGTTGCAGTACCGAGATAAGTTCATCGAATTGGGTAGGTACGCGCCCCATATTTTTGCTGATGAAGCTATGAAGACTCAGCAGTTTCTGCGCGGACTGAAAGCGGAATTGAGCCTGCCGTTGTTCGCTACCCGAGTGTCTGAGTTGGATTCAGCGTACCAGGCAGCTGTTGCAGTGGAGATGGAAAAGGCGAGGACTCGAGGGCTTTCTTAGGCCAGAATGGTGTAGCCGACTGTGCAGTTTCAGCCGACTTACCAGCCGTCTGTCCCAGGAGTTCCTTCTGCCGTTCCTGCTGTCAGCGGTGTTTCTTCTTCTCCTAACTCCCATTTCCGGCAATTCAAGAATAAGAAGTCGAAGAGGAAGTTTGAGCATTCGGCGCCTTCCGATTCAAGTCAGCTGTCCGTTCCTTCTGTTCGACCGTGCCAAGATTTTTCCGGTGGTCAGCAGCGTCCGTGTCCGAGGTGTGGTGGCAGTCATCCAGGCGTGCCGTGTTCTTTGCCGATCGTCTGTTACCGCTGTGATCAGCCGGGTCACGTAGTCTGAGACTGTCCGCTGAAGCCGAAGCCAGTGCAATTCTCACAGTTTACTCAGGCGCAGCAGCCTCAGTTTCATCTTCCTCTGCCGCCTCAACCTCAGCCGTCTTATCTACCTGCTCCAGTTCCTTCCCAGCAGTCTTTTACAGCCGGCCGTCCTCCGAGAGGCAGGGTCACTCATATCACTCGTGCAGAAGCTGTGGCAGCTAATCTGGTAGAAGGTACGGTTTCGATTTTCGATCGTCCAGCTCATGTTCTTTTCGATTCTGGTGCAACTCATTCTTTTGTGTCCGAGGATTTTCTTGCTTGCATTGGGGAGCTAATGACCGAACTGTCCTGTAACTTGCTCGTGGAGTTACCCTCTGGAGATTTCATGTCCACTCTAGTGTGCCTGGAAGATTCCCTTATTGTCGTCAGCAATCGGCAGATGCCTGTGAAGCTTTATGCATTGAAATTGGCCGAATATGACGCTATTCTAGGCATGGACTGGCTGGAATTGTATGATGCCGTGGTTGACTGCAGATACAAGTGAGTCTATTTTATGCCACGCGGGAAGCCAGCCTTTTATTTCCAAGGTATGCTTTAATTTTGCAGTTGCCTCCTTTCGCCTTCTGTTTAAATTTCGAGGACGAAATTTATTTAAGGAGGGAGGGACTGTAGCGCTCGTGCCTTAGCGGATTCGTAACAGTTCAGATCTAGACTTTGTCCTGGTCGTTTTGGCTATTTTTGCGGATTTTTAGGCGTTCATTTGGCATTTATTAGAATTTGTTTAAGGTTAATGGCAATTAGAGTTAAGTTTTCAAAAAATAATAATAATAATTTATATATATATATATCTCTCTCTCCCTCTTCCCATCGAACTCTCTCTCCCTCACTCATTCTCTCTCTTCCTCTCTCCCTCTCACGATCTCTCCTCTCCCTCTCTCTCGGATTCGGTCCGGACGGGCCTCGATCGAGGCAGGGGAGGTACCGTCGGGACGGGCTCGACGCGAGGATCGCGTGGACGCCAACTTTGTCTCGATCCGCGGTACGTGGAGGCGCGTGGGGCCGAGAGTAGCTGCGGCGTCCCTTCGTCCGTTCGGCACCGAATCGTCGTTTTCGTCGCGATTAAGGTAGGGGGATGGAATCCTTGTCTCGCTAGGATCGCATTGGCATCACATGCATGTCCGTCTAATGTCGTTTTCCTCGATTTCCATGAAAATCCCATGTTAATGTAATTTAGCCATAAATTCTTGAAAATCACTTCATGGGCATCATTTTTATGTTTTGATGTATATATTAGTTGTAGAATGGTATGGTTTGGCAGGTTTTTCAGTTTTTCCATGTTTTCCCGTCGATCCGGCTCGACCGGGAGGGAGTTCGGTTTTGAACCCGACCCGTCCGTAACCCAGACAGTGTGACGGTCCTACCAGGAGCCGTCACATTGGTAACGGTCCTCATGGGACGCGTTACAGTCCTGTGACGGACCTAAGTAGGTGCGTCACAGTTTGTGTAACGATCGAGCCCACGACCGTTACATTTCATTTGACTATAGTTGACCTAGTAAGGCGGTTGGCCTGACGGTCCGTCGGGCGGCCGTCAGGGCCTCGTGACGCGCCTCCGGGCGTGCGTCACACCCTGCCTGATCGTTGTAGAAAACTCTCATTTTTATGGCTTCGCGTGGGCGTAACGGCTCAGGGGAGGCGCGTTACGTTCGCGTAAAACCCCTGCCCTGGCGCGTTACAGCCTGGACCTGATGGTCCGCCTGGGACGCGTCACAGACCTGTAGCGCACCCTTTTCCGACCGTCACACCCTGTGACGCGGCAGACCTAGACCGTTACATTCCCCTAGTTTTTAAAAGCATGCATGGTCAATTTCTAATGCATTCCACGATATATATGTGCCATGTTTAAGTTGTTTTATGACCGATGGCTTGTTATTAGATCCCGATGGAATTACTTTCTCTTTCCTTGTGATGGAACCACTAGTCGTAGCCCAGCGACTGAGCGTGTCGTCCCACCCGGGAGAGGTGGAGGGGTGTTCCCAATGAACGGTTTGTAAGCTAGTTACCGTGGGCCCCTGCGGTTACCGTTACGTCCAACGGGGGGGAAACTAGCTAGAGACCTGGCTCTAGGCAGGAGTCAGTGTGTGCACACGTGGTCGGAGACTTAGACTGGCACTGACGAGTGTTGCTCTGACTAGTACTTGGTTTGGTCCAGTTATGCCTCTCGCATGTCACGTTCCAGACTTGCGAGTTGCCGAGATGCAGTATAAGCCATCGGTGGACGCATCTGGTCTTGTTCTTCTAGTGGGTCGTTCCGTCTCTCACTTCACTTGGTTAGTGATAGTTTATTCTGTTGGTAGATTTATTTCATGTCGTTATTATTTATTAATTTGTGCATCTGCCTGGTTATTATTTAAATGCATGCTCTAATTGCTTTTACATTTGCATGCTTGTATGCTTAGTGAGGTAGGGATCCGCGTGACCCCTACTGAGTCTGGCTGTGACTCACCCTTTCCTCTTTCAGGTGAGCCGCCCCAGTCGTCCGCCGGCCCTTCTCGTGGTTGTGCCGACCGTCGTTAGAGTGCCAGCTGTTGTCGGTTTGTCTTTTTATTCTTTTGGGTCGGGGTATGCCCCGTGTAGTTGTGCAGTGGACCTCTATTAATTGTAAATCTGGACTATTGTATATATTTTACCACTCTGATATTTTAAATTGCTTCCGCACTTATTTATTAATTGTTGTCCTAATTAATATTGCGTGTATGCGGTATCAATTCGTTATGCAACTCCTCAACAAACTCCACTAACCCTTCAGGGGCCTCATCAGCCTCTTGGGTGGCTTCCCCAGTTCTTGGTATCGGTGTATCGATGTTATCGGTATATCGGTATCCGGAGCTCTGGGTCATCACAGAAGGGAAGAAACAAGTGAGAATAGCTCTCACGTAAGACACTCTTTCAATCAATTTCATCATATCAAAACATACACCCTTAGCCTTCCTTTATATAGGAAGAGGCTATAACACTTACACCTTTAAACTTTCCTAATTACACATATGTCCTAGCCTAATAAAACAAAGCCCACCAACCCACTATTGACTTTATGGGTTAAATAAAATTAAAATACAATCACTTTTGACCAACCTTGCCTAATAAAACAAAAAGAAATGATACATGTAGTAAATACAAGTATTTTACACGCGTACATACTCAATACATAAATACGTGACGTCGAGTCTACAGGCAGCTGAATCTCCGAGCCACAAGCTTGGTGCGGGGGTGCGGCGTCTGATAGTGGGTCCGGTGTCTCCACCAAGAACCCTGAATGAGAGAGCTAGGAGCATGAGGTTATATGCTGGCCTACCGAAGACCTTCTGGGCAGATGCAATCAGCTGTGCGACTTACCTGATTAATAGAGGACCTAATGTTCCTCTAAATGGTAAGATACCGGAAGAGGCTTGGACTGGTAAGTAGGTAATTCTTTCGCACTTAAGAGTTTTTGGTTATGTTTCATATGTGCATATTGATTCCAATGATAAAGACAAGTTAGATCCCAAGTCAAAAATGTGTTTTTTCATTGGATATGGTTCTAATGATTTTGGATACCGTTTCTGGGATGATGAGAATAGGAAAATCATTAGAGAAATGAATGTTATATTCAATGAAAAATTATTTTGCAAGCACAGATCTGTTATGAAATCTGAAGATGCGGGCCAAGAAACTCAGAAATCTGAACATATTGAGTTGGAGGAAATTTCAGAAGATGATGTGTTGAAGGGATTTCAAGGAAATCTTAAAAACACTATAGTGCAACCAGAGTTAATCACACCCGAGGTTCAACCGAGAAGATTGAGCAGATTGCCTAAGCCGACTGAGCGATTTTCTCCTTCTTTGTACTATTTGTTGTTGACTGATGCTGGTGAACCTAAGTGTTTTAATGAAGCCATGCAGGTGGAAGATTCTATGTAGTGAGAGTTGGCAATGAAAGATGAGATGAACTCCTTACACAAAAATAAAACTTGGGTGTTGACTGAACTACCACTTGGCAAGAGAGCTTTGCAAAACAAATGGATTTATTGGATTAAAGAAGAACATGATGGCAGCAAGAGATACAAAGCAAGGTTGGTTGTGAAAAGCTTCCAACAGAAGTAAGGTATTGATTATACTGAAATTTTCTCTCCAGTTGTCAAGTTAACTACCATTAGATTGGTGTTGAGTATTGTCACTGCTGAAAACTTGCACCTAGAACAACTTGATGTTCAGATCGCTTTCCTCCATGGTAATTTGGAGGAGGATATCTATATGGTACAACCGGAAGGTTTTCATGAACATGGTAAAGAAAATCTTGTTTGCAAATTAAACAAAAGTTTATATGGTCTGAAACAAGCCCTCAGACAGTGGTACAAGAAGTTTGATGGATTCATATGTAAGAATGGTTTCATTAGATGCAACATGGATCATTATTGTTATCTTAAGAAGTTTGATAATTGTTATATCATATTGTTGTTGTACATGGATGATATGCTTATTGCAGGATCAAGTATGACAGAGATTAACAATATGAAAATATAATTATCAAAGGAATTTGCTATAAAAGACCTAGGAGCAACAAAGCAAATCCTTGGGATGAGAATTGTGAGGGATAGAACAGTTGGCACTGTGAAGCTATCTTAAGAAAGTTACATCCAGAAGGTGTTAGGCAGATTTAATATGCAGGATGCAAAACCTGTCAACACCCCTCTAGCAAGTCACTTCAAGCTGTCTAAAGAGCAGTCACCAAAGTCTGCTGAAGAGTGTGAGTCCATGAAAAAAATTTCTTATGCATCAGCTGTAGGAAGTCTGATGTATGCCATGATTTGTATCATGCCAGACATAGCACATACAGTGGGAGTTGTGAGCAGACATATGGCAAATCCAAGCGAGCAACACTGGGAGACAGTGAAGTTGATTCTGAGATACCTAAAAGGCACCTCAAGTAAGTCACTTTGTTTCAGGAAAAGTGATGTTATTCTACAAGACTTTGTTGATTCAGATCTTGGTGATGATCTGGACACCAGACGAAGCACCACTGGCTATGTTTACACATTGGGTGGCACTGCAGTGAGTTGGGTCTCAAAACTTCAAAAGGTTGTTGCTCTCTCAACTACAGAAGCAGAGTATGTTGCTATCTCTGAAGCTAGCAAAGAGATGGTATGGCTGAAAAATTTTCTGAAGGAGTTGGATAAGAAATAAAGCAATAGTGTGTTGTTTTGTGACAATCAAAGTACAATTCACCTTGCCAAGAACCTTGTCTTTCATGCTAGGACAAAGCACATATAACTGAAGTATCACTTCATTCGTGGTTTGCTTGAAGATGGTGTTTTACTGCTGAAGAAGATACTTGGGGCAGAGAATCCAGTAGACATGTTGACTAAAGTAGTGACTATAGAGAAACTGAGGCTATGCAAAGCCTCAGTTGGCCTCTATGGATGATTGATGGAGGGATGCCGCAGCAAGCATTTCATTGTTACATTAGGAGGATCAACACATTGAGAAGTTTGTTTTTTTGGAGTTTAGACTCCAAGTGGAAGATCGTTAAAGTGGAGCCCGAACTCGCCTTCGTGTTCTCTCGCACGGGAGCATATGCAATCGTTGGGGGCATCCATGGCCTCAAAACAGTATCCTCGGTGTCAGGGGAGCATATGCAGTCTCGGTTCAAGCGGGGAAGCACATGCTGTCTCTGGGGAGCAATCACTGTCTCAGGAGAGCATCCCTGGTGTCAAGGGAGAATGCATTGCGGGTTCAAGGCAGTTCTATGTCAACCTTTGGGGGAACATATGTAGTCTCTGGAGGGCATACTCGGCCTCAGGAGAGCATCCTTGGTGACAGGCGAGCATGTATGACCAAGGTCCAGAGCATTGTATATGTTAACCCCGGAAGAGGATTTCTATTTAACAGGGGCATTATTATCTTTGGTATCCAGACTAATGACGCCCTAATCTCCTTGTATAAAAGGGTAAACTCTCTCTTTGTATTGTAACCGGTCTGTGATTATCTAGTGGAATTCTGCTGCGGCCGTGGACGTAGGAAGGCATCTTGGCTCCGAACCACGAAAAAATTCTTTGTGTTCCTGTGTGATTGTGATTCTTCTACCTCTTCTTCATTTCTCTGTTCTGATCTTGATTAGTGGGTCGTGAGCAAGAGAGAGGGTCGCCGTGTTTCTTTTCTCCTAACAGTACGTACGTGCATCTGGTCTGAACTCTGAAGGAGATAAGTTAATTTGATCTAGCTAGCTATCTAGCCACACTCAAAAGAGAAAATTTAGCAAATTGATCATCCATGTTTACTTACCAGTCAATTGGCCGATCTCAAAAGTAATTAACGAGAGCCAAGCATCCACCATTCAAGACAAGGCCATCACCTGTACTTTTGGTACGTAGGCTATCGGAAAAAGGAAAAACATATATATATATATACTAGTCAAATGAACGTGCTACGTGTATGAGTTAATTTTAATTTTTTTTCAAATTATAATGATAATATAATTTAAATTTTTGATATATTAGGTATTTCCCTTCTCCTAATCTATCTTGAATTAACATTTGTAACGGATAGATGACGGAGTTACGATGCGACCTACATAAAGATTTAAGATTATGGTAAATGCCATAAAGATGAGAGTATGGGGGTAATGTCGAAAGATTTTAGGGGTATAGGGGTTAATGAGATTGTAAATTTATATTTTTAAATATATTTTATATTTTTATTTTTATTTAATTTGTCAAATTAGACTGGACTAAAGTTAGGCCTTTATATTTTAATGAAAAAGTCGAGCTCAACCTATATACGGCTAACTAGGTTTGTGTAAGCCGTGCTTCTAATTTAGAAAAATAAGAGTTTTTAAGAAAAAACTGTCTCTATGTCCTCAATTTTTTTTCAAAATTATCCCTATATTCTCATCTTTATGATATTTATCATAATGCATCTTAAATCTTTATAACGGTCGCACCGTAACCTTATTGTCACCTATCCGTCATAAATTTTAACTCAAGATGAATTAGTAGGAGAGAAATGACTAACCTATCAATAATTTAAACCGTAACATTAGATTTGACGCTCATGAGATTAAAAATATTAGCTTGGTTCTAAAGGGTAAACATTTTATATATCCTGTGCAGTAGAGAATGCTCTATTACCTTATCTGAATACCAAATTGTCAACACACACAATCTATGGAAACAATTTCTTCCACCAAATGAGTACATGTTTTGTAACATTCAATCAAGAGTTTTACATCTGATACTAATGAATCCCTTCTTAACCAAAGAATCAATGCATTCCCCCCATCATCAAACAATACCCTGTACAATATTATCTTCGACAATCCATGTTTTACAACAGCAACCTGCAATTCATTGGCACACAATTGCAGCAGCCACCACCCCTTGCAGCTTTCAGAAATCCTTCCAGACATAAAGAATATCATGGAAGATTTCAACCATCAAATCCCTATCTGCACATTGCAAGAAGGCGTTGAAGTCATCACCAATGTCATATATCCTGCCAAAGTTCACCAAGTACCTCATGCATCTACTGTTTAGCTTTGGTAGCCTGTAGAGGTATGTAGTCTACTGCCTCTCAAGCACATTCTTGGTGTCAATATCCTCGGAGGCTCTCATGGCACACCTCCTTGAGGTCGGCAATGGCGTACTTGGCGGCACAGAGGAGCGCAAGGCGGTGGGTCAGGAACTCGTCTGCCTGGGACATTGACATAGATATAGCTGAGGAAGGCCTAGCATGCCTTGATCGACATGTCGGAGATGTCGACGGTGGACAGCTCCTTCTCCTTGAGATTGCATGAGAACATGCTGCGGAAGACGGGGGTCTGGGCGACGAGGACAGCGCGCGCTCCTATGCTGCCATCAGTGGCATTGATGGTAATGTCAATGTGGATGCCCTCGGAGAGCATCCGGCCAAGGGACATCACCGCTGTCACCGCCGCGAGCTCCGGCAGGTGGTTGCCAGCCCAGATGGAGGAGGGGTCACCACCATGTGTTGATCAAACATGAACTAGTATATTAGAACCAAGAATAGTCACTGCAAGTCAGTGTGACTTACTCTACAAATCAGGTCAGGTTAGACTGATCATATGTGTTGGGTTTCAATATTCTGATGTAGTAGCCACTATCAGAAAGACCATAGAGAATATGGTGAGCATATTTCTTAGGTGACTTTCTTTAAGAGATAAATTTTAGTGTCAAAACTCGAGGTTAACATTTTTATGATCTGAACTGAAAATGATATATAAGTCAATGTTCTTAAAAAATTGATTTATTGCTTAATTTTGTCAAAAATACAGCATGCCTCAATTCATCTGCACCTATATCGTGACAAAGAAATCCCAGAGTTTCTTTCTCTATCGTGTTGAAAAATTGTCAAACAAAGGAGGAAATACAAACCAAAGGGTTATTAAACCAAAATGATAATGAGTAATTAATATAACTATTCTGAACATTGACAATGTTAAGAAATATAAATATGACACATGTTTTCGACGGAATTACGATGAAATACTAACAAAAATCATCCGTCGAGTATTCATTGTCGTGACTTTTCGACAGAATCGTTATCTATCGAAATTTCGTCGATATATTTTGATGAAAATTAATAGACGAAAATTTCATCCGTACAATTTGAACGACAGACGCCACTTTCCGTCGAAAATTCTGTCGAAACATATTCCGACGAAAAATTTGTTCGTCGACAATTCCATCGCTAAATTTATTTTTTTTAAAATTACATTCATATATTTTTCGACTGACACTATAATCCATCGATGATTCCATCGAAATATTTCCAACGGACAAAACATTTACGTCAAAATATTTCTCATTTATTTTTTAACATAAATAAAAATAATAATTATTTTATTAAAAACAATAATTATTATTATTGATATCTATTTTAATATCTATTTAAAATATTATTTATTAAAATAAAATTATAACAAAATTAAAATTAGAGAGACATTTAAGACCATCTCTAGAGTTAACTGACTTTACTTTTATCCCTAGATACAATCAAAGTAAGTGGAATTAAAGAGGAGTTAATCTTCTTTTAACTCTTTACCTATCAAAGTAAATGAAATTAAGTGAGAGGACAGATTAATTCTGAAGAGATATATCTCTATTCGTCTATTCCTCTGTCAAAGAGCCAATGCCGTACAAGATGATCGCCTAACCGCATACGATCCAAAGTACCCCCACATTACCGTCCGGCCTTTCAATTTTTGATCGCCCCAAGAGAAAGGTTCACTTACGTAGCGTATCCCGTATTCACGACATTCAATCTACGGCGGGATCTGCAAAATCCATCCAGAAAAAACCAGGCATCATGGAAGAGAGAATTTAAGGCAGCAAGATTCAAATTCTGCATGTGACGACGGGATTTGCTCATCAGTTATGCAGATACTAGGATAACGAAAAAAGGTAAAATATTTTTTTTTAAAGAAGAAAGGAAGAAAGAAAGAAAGAAAACTTCTTGCATTGGAAAATTCGTGCTCTCAGCTGCTGATTCACCATGCGATATCAATATCCCAGAAATCGGAAGGGGCAAAAAAAAACTCGGGCCAACAATTATCTTCCTATACAACTTGATCCGTCTTGTCCTTTTCGAACTCAAAAGTTTCAATGACACACACACACACACATATATATATAGCCTCTCACTTACTAGTGTCGGTGAAGTCGGCATCAATCACATCACCTTCTGCTCCTTTTCCTGCTGACCCCGCAGGCCCAGGTTCGGCACCGGGAGCAGGCCCGGCACCTGCCCCACCTGGCTGGTTGTACAGCGATTGGCCGAGCTGCATCACCTCCTGATTCAATGCTGCCATTGCATCTTTCATGGCTTGCGTTGACCCATTGTTGATGGCGTCTCTCAGATCCCCGAGCTTGGCCTCTACCTTCTCCTCAACTGGAGCGGGTACCTTATCACCCAGCTCCTTCAACTGCTTCTCCGTCTGGTAGACAACAGTCTCCGCCTGGTTCTTAGTGTCTACAGCATCCCTCTTCTGCTTATCCTCCTCTGCAAACTTTTCTGCCTCCATTACCATTCTTTCCACCTGTGCCCCATATTGAAAGGAAAACATTTAGATGTATTCTCAAGTAAGATGCACATTCAGCTGTATTACGAAGTGCAAAGAGAATGAACCCAACAAATTCTATACTGGTCAGGCAACACGTTCGATTTGCAATTGACGTAAAACTACAAGAAGCAAAGGCGGAGCAGCTCCCTACATTTTCTGTACAATTGCAGGAAGCCTTTTTTGTTTTCTTTAGCTTCTTTTCTTCGTGTGGGTGGGGGGTGTGCAGCCAAATCAACAGAACATAATGAAGAATTCAAGGAACCAAGATTTTGCCCGAAAGGCTGAACATGATGCCATAGCTTCTGGAAGGACGTGGGCAGAAGGGTGGAAAAGAATCAAGAAATAAAACATGTCCTACTGAACTATCGGAAAAGAGTGAAAGATAGCAGAAAAATGAAAAGTAAAACCACTGCAGCAAATGCTCAGGTAAGCAAGCTGTGGCCTGGTTGAAATGCAATGAATGCAAAGCAAACCACCTGCTATGCTATAGTTTTTTGGGAAGGTGACCAACAAGACACATTTCATTGAAATAAGGAAAAAGAAGACATTACAAAAGAAGAAGACAAAACCAAAAAAGAAAGGGCTCTACCAAATTAGCAGAACCCAAAACCCCTCCCCTCCCAGACTGCACTAGCCTCAACCTGAAGTGAGCAAAGTTGCATGGTTACAGAAACAATCTTTTCCACCACCTCAAGTTATACAGAAAACTAGACTGCCCAATGGGGACCCCGAAAGCATTAACATACCACTCTGAAATACATTTAATGCAATTATTGATGATAGAAACTGGGTGACTGAACTCCTCTCTAAAGATTCTAGCATTCCTTTCTGTCCAGATAGACCACAGCATACCTGGCAAGACAAAACCTCCAAATTTCCTTGTCCTCCTCCCCCAAGAAGTACTTGTCCCAATCCCTGAAGAGTTCATGGACGTTATTGCTGATGGTCCATTTCACATGTAAAGTCTTGGAGAGCTGCCAACCACACAGATTGAATAATACCACACTGGCTGAAAAGGTAAGCCGCTGATTCCTGGTAAAGGCCACAGAAAACACACCACCGTCTAATGACTGGTTTAAACCTAAGCACCCTGTCAGCAGTTGAGATCCTAAATCCTAATTCAGCCTATTTTCCACAAGAAAAGCCTAATCTTGTATGGCAATCTCCTGTTCCATACCTGTTTATGCCAGACCACAGTCTGACCCCCATACATAAGCACTCTCATTGCTGATTTAACTGAGAATGTACCAGATTTTTCCCACCTCCAGATTCTGCTGTCCATGTTTCCCTGGGATATGTTCAAATTATCAAGCGTGGCAGATAAATGCATAAATTCATTGACTTCCACATCAGTCAGGTTTCTCTGAAAAAGCAAATTCCACTGACTGATTTTCTGAGTTTGACCAGACTGTTGATGTTAGTATCTTGTGTGACAGTTATGGCGTACAAATTAGGGTATGCTTGTTGAAGAGGACTCTTATACATCAAAGATCATCCAAAAGTTATACATAGCCGGTTAATTAGTCCCATGAAAGTCAAGAACACAGTGGAGTCTAGCCAAAATACACACATCATCATCAGAGCCTTATCCCATTATTTGGGGTCGGCTACATGAATTCTATTCCGCCAAAGAAAACATATATATATATATATAAAACAATGAATAAGGTAAGAAAACATAGCAAAGAAGAGAGAGAAAAACTGAAACCATAACTACTTCAGTCACCAATTTAACATCCAAAAACATTGTTATAGATAAGCTAACATCCAAAAGTATTGTTGAAATTGATAAACAAACAGCAGGACCCAAAATTTAGAACACAGACTATATGGGCAGCTCCCTGCCCACAACATATTCACATTAATACAATAAAAGTCAATAGAAATGAAAAAGATTGAAAATTTACCTCATCACTTGGCAAAGTGCTGGCACCAGTTATAGTGATGTCCTGCTTTTTCCCTGTGCCCTTGTCTACAGCAGTAACAGAGAGAATACCATTTGCATCAATGTCAAACTTTACTTCAATCTGAGGCACACCACGAGGTGCTGGGGGAATCCCATCAAGTCTGAAGCTTCCAAGTGATTTGTTGTCCCTCACAAACTCTCTCTCACCCTGAAGAACATTAATCTCAACACTCGTCTGGCCATCTGCTGCTGTTGAGAAGACTTCTGACTTGGATGTAGGCAAGGTCGTGTTTCTTGGTATGATCTTTGTCATAACCCCACCCAATGTCTCCAGGCCCAAAGACAAAGGCGTGACATCCAGAAGCACTATGTCACTCACATCTCCAGCCAAAACTCCCGCCTGTTATCAGATCAAATTCGTAAGCTGATCTAGAAAAAATGGTCTGATTGAGAAACACATTGGATGCTTTTGAAGTCAAACTATGAAAGACAACTGATTACACCAAGTATACAATGGAAACTTTAAAAAAAATGAGCCTTATTTTCATTTCCATCAAAAATTGTGGCACATGCAAACCTAGAATCCATAACAGGTACCTCCTAATGCAAGCATCCATCTCTCAATCAACAATCCTGAGAACCTATCTGCTCCACCACCTAGCAGCGCTTGCGTAGATCATTCCTATTTTGTGCACCTTCACCCAATCAGCATCTGACAAGTAAACTTAACCTAGCCTTTTCCAAAGGAAAACATTCACAAACCCCTTCATAAGCTATGAAAATCCTTTGAGCTTAGAAGCAGGTTTTGCCATACTGGTAATTGATCCCCCTCCAACAAGTGCTCGTGTTCCCCATTCTCACTCCTGCACATACGGACAAATTGAATTGTAAACTAGAAGTTATTCCTCATTCCTCCTCTCACATGTCCCTCCCTCTCTCTTGCGCACTACAAAGTCAAGCCCATTCTCTAACTCCGTCAGCCACAAAGCCACCACCCTTTCTTGCATTAAAGCCACATTCCCGAAGATTCTAGACTGTACTTTAACTAACAAAACCCTACGCACAGATACATAGAATAACACTAAAATGGCCGGCTTGGTATTTTCTCAAAAAGGGGGGAAACATTTTTATCTGGACCATGATTCTCCGTCTAAATACCCCAAATTTTAACATCAACTTTGGAAATTTCATTTTTTAACATCCACATCATATATCCCTGTCCATGTAAAACAGTATCATACATGGAACTGTGATAGGAGTGATAAAAATAAAAATAAAATGATTGAGTTATGAGGCAAACCTGAACAGCAGCCCCAAGAGAAACAACTTCATCAGGGTTGACAGTGACATTGGGTTCCTTTCCAGTCATCTTTCTGACAAGCTCTTGAACAGCAGGGATACGGGTTGATCCACCAACAAGGATTACCTCATCTAGATCCTTGAATGCAAGCTTTGCATCCTTTAATGCATTATTGACTGGCTTTTTAAGCCTAAATGCCACAGTGATCCAAGTACCAGTAAAAAAATAATAATAAATAAACAAGTAACAAATTGGCAGAATAATTATAACAAAAGACACGAGAGAAACAAAACCTCTCCTATAACGCAAAAGTTACAAATAAAAAATGACCAGTTTGCTGAAAATATCCAAATGTTGCAAGCTTGTTATTTTATGGATTAATGAAAAAAATAACCCCCTCAAATAGCAGCAACCAAAAAATGAAACCAGATGCTCACAATCTTACCTATCAAGCAGGTCTGAACACAACTCTTCAAATTTGGCTCTAGTAATAGTTGTTTCAATGTGCTTGGGGCCATCTGCAGTTGCAGTAATGAATGGCAAACTGCCACAAAAAAGCAGAGATTTCCATCTTATAGCAAACCTTAGAAATGCAAGTACATTGAAGAACCTCACCAAGAGACCAAGCAATTCAAAGAACAAAAGTAATACAAACCTAATGTTTGTCTGAGTCAAAGATGACAACTCCATCTTGGCCTTTTCTGCAGTTTCAGTGAGACGCTGAAGTGCTTGTTTATCTTTCAAAAGGTCAATACCTTCATCCTTCTTAAACTTTGATGCAAGCCAATCAACAATTCTCTGTCAAATGGGGAAAAAGAAGAAAAGAGTTGATTTTCTGGTTGTCCATTGAAGTTGTTCAAAAGCTCCTAAAGGGACAGGTCTCAGAAGCAAAATAAAAAAACAATTAAGAAACTCAAAGAAGGCCAGTAAATGCAAATTGCTACTTCAATATTCAACTTGTTCTCAGATCAATCAAATTTGAAAGGCATGGGTCCAATTACTATATAACAACCCTGCTTCATCTTCTTTTACAAAAAGAAGGGGCGGAGATGGTTGGATGCCAAGTATAACTTAATTGCTGTTGTATAAACCTTTGGTACTCTCTAGCCAGTTTCTAGAGAGAGAAACTCCGAGGAGAGAGGATACCATGAGGTGGGGCTGCCTGGGGCGTGCCTCCTGGGCACAGCTGGGGGGATTCCGGAAACCAGGGAACCTCCACCGTTTCACAGAGCACAGCAGGGGGGCCAATTTGCCACCGCTGCGGACTCAGGCCGTGCCCAGTGAAGCTGCAGGCTGCCGGCGGACAGGGAGCGGGGCGGATCATCGACGGCGGCCGTTGGCCCTCCTCCCCAGTCCTTCGCAGAGGTCGTCAGGGGTAAGCCCGAGGGACTGCAGGAGGCTAAGCAGGGGAAGGGGTGTCTGGATGCCGGCTCCCCACCGACGACCCTCGTCCAAGACCACCTTCGATGGCTTAGCCGCTGCCTCCGAGTGAGATTGGTGGAGGGAGTGGCAGACTCCGAGTTGGTGAGGTCGATTCTCAATAAAGGACAGAGGGAGGGGGAAGACTGGGCAGTCACAAGGGTGACCAGGAATGAGTTCCTGGCAGTAGGGGGCAGCAAGGAGGAGGCAGAGGTGATGGTGAAGGCAGGGTCTGTCCTAGCAGAGGGGGTGATCCTCCGGACAACCAAATGGGAACTGCCCCGGGGAACGTTCCCAGATCCACCACAGGTGAAGGCCATATTCTTAGGTCCGGTGTCCCACTCATCCTCTGCGATGATGTGGGTGCCGGCTTCATCGCCGGCCGCTTCGAGGAAACTGTGGAGGGACCGGTCAGCCTGACCGCCAGCGGGGAAAGAATTAGGATGGAGATGGTGGTCCGGATTGGGTGCTTGAGAGATGTTCCTGCAGTAGTGACTGTAGATGTCCCCAGCAACCGCTTCCCAATGCAGATTGAGCTCCGGCAGGTGACGCACAGAGAGGGTGCAGGTTTCACCGGTGCCAAAGAAGAAAGAAGGACGGCGGGCGGACCCCGCCCACCACCCTCAAATGGGCCACCCGAGATGGTCCATCCCGGCCGAACGGCTGACGCGGAGAAACGACCCAGTCAATGGGATCCGGTCCGTGAATTACCCGGGATCGGTGGCCACGGGTACCCAAGCACAACGGGTCCGCCCGAACCGAACCCGCAGCCCCGCAACTTGCCCGAATCCAGGAGTCACAGGGTTAATGGGTCAGCAAGATCCATCAATGTGTTTCTTCCCCACCCAAACCAACTGACTTGTTCACGGCCCCCTATCCCATGCCGCGAAGGTCACGCCCAAGTAGGAGGAGCCACCGGCGACCACGGCCAACCCTCAAGAACAGAAGACAGAGCAGAAGCACCTACCGGAGAGATTTCCCTCCATCTGCTTGGCTGCGACCATAAGAACTTTGCGGGGACTGGCAGGCCGAGAAGGGAGGGGACCCTCCTGGATGGACACCGGCGACTGGCTGGAAGGGTTGTGGAAGACAAGGAGGCCAACCCAGAGGGCACGGCCTCCCACCACCTCCTACTCATGGGCCAAGGAGAAATGAGCTCTCCATAGGGTGTTGTCGGCATTGGAGGGCCTTTGGGGCTCATGCCAAATCTTGTCCCCATAGCCTACCCGAGCAAACCCCACCTGAAGCTGAAGGCCAACTGGACTTGGACATCACCCTGAGAGAGCCAGGGCCCCAGGCCATCCGGCCTTTGACGATAGGATAGCGGTGCACAGGTCCCTCAAACTGGGGGAGGAGGAGTTGTTGGACCCGGTAGAGGAAAAGCAAGATGCAGATCCCCTTATACAGGCTCCAGACAACCCTGGACACGGAGGCAGGGCACCCACACAAGATGGTCGACAAGCGGAGTATTCGCATAAGGGGGCAGAAGGCTTGGGGAGGGATGGGGTGAAGGAGACGGTGGGAGTGGTGGAGAGATGGACAGAGTAGCAGATCCAAGAGCTGGGAGAGAAAGTTGGAGTCTTTTGTGGGCCTAGTAAAAGATATCAAAGGGCTGTTCTCCAAAGTGAGGAAGAGATGGGTACTTACACTGGCTAGGGAAAGTCGGGGAGAGAAATCTGCAAAACAAGGGGCTGGCGGGGGAGAGGAGGCCAAGAAAAGCAGAGGGTGTACAAGAAGAGGGAAGTGAGGAAGAAAACACTGGCTAGGGAAAGTCGGGGAGAGAAATCTGCAAAACAAGGGGCTGGTGGGGGAGAGGAGGCCAAGAAAAGCAGAGGGTGTACAAGAAGAGGGAAGTGAGGAAGAAAACTCTGTCCCCATGAGGATTGTCTCGTGGAACATAAGAGATATCGAGGGGAGGGAGAAGAGAAGGGTGGTGAGGGATTTGATAAGAAGATGCAAAATTGACATCCTGTGTCTACAAAAGTCCAAAGGTGAGGGGGATGGAGAGAGCATTATGAAGGAGATAGGCGGCACTAGATTATCTAAGGGAGTGGCTTCTCCGACAGAGGACAGAGCAGGAGGCATTATGGTTATGTGGAATGAATTTGAGGTAGAGGAAGTGGGGGAGTTCAGAAGTATAGGAAGGGCAGCCGTTTCTCTCTTTTGCCGCAATGTCAGTGGTGCTTCATGTAGGACATTACAGGGATCTATGGATCACAGAGCAGGGAAGAGAAGGAAGCATTATGGGAAGACCTACTCTTGCACCACACTAGATCGAGCTGACCATGGTGCTTACGAGGGGATTTCAATGCAGCGGTGGAACAGGAGGTAAGTTCAGGGGGCTACACCTCGCTGTGGGAGATGAAAGACTTCAAGGAATTCATTTCTCAGGCAGCCTTGATTGATGTACACACATCCAATGCATACTTCACCTGGCCTAACTTGAGAGTGGAGCCTTCTCAATCTAAACTTGATGGGTTTCTAATCTCAGTTGATTGGGAAGATCATTTCCCACATTCAGAGGCACTTGTTTTGCCCAAACCCACCTTACACCACAAGCCTATTCTACTTAAGACCAGCTGCAGACATACGAGGAAAGACCGTTTCAGGATGGAGAGGTATTGGCTGATAGATGAGGAGTTTATGCCCATTGTCACCAGAGTATGGAGTGAGCAAAGGCAAGAGGTATCTGCTATGGCCAATCTAGTTGGGAAATTGAAGACCCTTGCACATGAGCTGGCAAAGTGGGGAGCCACAAGGACTCCCGGGTAGGGGGGCTAAGAAGAATATACTCCAGCTAGAGGAGTTTGAGGCCCTAGAGGAGGCGAGGCACTTGGATGAACCTGAAAGAGTGCATCGGGACATATTCTAGGTTGGGTTTGAAGACATTCTCCTGAAAGAGATCTACTGGAAGCAAAGAGCAAGGGAAACATGGGTCAAAGAGGAGGATAGAAATACTACTTATTTTCAAAGGATTGCCCCCGGGAGGAGGACAAATTACATCAAATGTATCAGAGATGGAGACCAACTCATTACTGCACCGGAGGATAGAACCATACATGCCAGACAGTTCTACTCACAGCTCTTCACAGAGGAAGAGTATTTCAGACCGTCCATTGCAGAGGATCATCTTCGACTATCGATGGAGGAGAGAGGGGACCTCTCCCAACCCTTGAAGAGAAAAAGGTGAAATTAGCTATCTTTTCCCTTGCAAGTGACGAAGCTCCAGTACCAGACGGGTTTCCCATCTTCTTCCAGCATTATTAGGACATCATTCAAGCTATGCAAGAGTTCCCGTAGGGAAGAGCTCATCTCAGAGGAAGCAACAAAACTTTGCTAGTCCTCATTCCTAAAATGCTAAGAACCATAAGCCTGAGGGACTATAGATCTATCAACCGCCTTAATGGCACCTATAAGATAATCACAAAACTACTCACCATGAGACTTGAGAGCATTATGGGCAGGTTGATCAGTTGCCACTAGGGCGCCTTTATCACGGTATAAGATCATCCAAGATAATTTCCTGGCCACCCGCGAGTGTGTCCATGACATGAAGACACAGAGGGTTAACCTTGAAGCTTGACTTTGAGAAGGCTTATCGGATTAGCTAGCAGTTGCCACTAGGGCGCCTTTATCAGGGTATCAGATCATCCAAGATAATTTGCTGGCCACCCGCGAGTGTGTCCATGCCACGAAGACACAGAGGGTTAACCTTGAAGCTTGACTTTGAGAAGGAGTATCGGATTAGCTAGCAGTGCTTGTTTGAGATCCTTAGCAATATGGGGTTTGATGACAGGTGGACGGGATGGATCAGGGCTTGTATCCTCTCAGCCAAGTTTGCTGTCCTAATAAATGGAGAGGTCTCCCCGTACTTCCATAGTGGCAAGGGACTAAGGCAAGGGGACCCAATATCACCATTCCTCTTTGTCTTGGTATCACATATTCTGAGTAGGATACTAGGATGTGGATGAGAGCTAAAAGCCATGGCCTTATCAGAGGCTTCCAGGTTTCTCCCAAGGGGCCATCCATTTCACACTTGTAGTATGCCGATGACGCTATCCTGTTCATGACAAAGAGAGAGGAGCAGCTATACACCATCAGGATGATGCTTGAGCTCTTACAAGGGATCAGTGGTCTTCTATGTTATGACATGCGCTTGAGGTGCTCGCCTCGGTGATGAGGTGAGGCAAGGCGCCAACAACTCGTCTTGCCTCAACGATTAGGCAGGGCCATGGATGCATTTGGGCTGAGCCAACTTGGGGCACCCGACCCATCTCTATAGCATAAGTATAAATTAAGTATTCTCATAGGTTTTGTGTTGTTGACATTTTTAATCAAATATGTACATATCTGACCAATTTAGAGTTTTAATGAAATGTCGTCTCAAACTTCCTAGGCCATCACCTAGGCATTTGAGGCTTTAGGCGACCCCTTGGTCACTTTGGTCGTCTACCTTATAGTAAACTTTGACAAAAGCTAAGTTATTGGTATCAACATGGATCAGAGAGCGTCTTGGAGAGTAGCTACCATACTAGGCTGCAACATTGGCCAATTTCCTATGACCTATTTGGGGCTCCCCTTGACACCAAATAGGCTGCAGTGCAGGGAACGAGAAAGTGTTGTGTAAAAATTTGAAGCCAGACTGGCAGGATGGAAAGGCAAATTGTTATCATATGGTGGGCGCATGGTGCTATGCAAGTCAGTTTTAGATAGCAGCCCTATTTATTCTTTGTCTACTTTCAAGATCCCTATATCAGTGGCAAAGAAACTATGGAAGTGGGGACAAGCACACAAGATGGTATGACATAAAGTGGGATAGGGCACGCATGTCTAAGGAAGTGGGAGGATTGGGTTTAAAAAATATAAGGGACTTTAACCTGGCACTCTTGAGCAAATGGATCTAGAGACTTGACACAGAGGAGGAGCGATATGGAGCACCATTATCAAGCAAAAGTACTACAGTAAAACAATGATTTGGGATTTGGCTACCCCACCACAACAGCGAATCTCACATCTATGGAAGGGCATAATGAAGAGCATTAACATTGTCAGGACAGGGACTAGAGTGGCTTTGAAAAATGGACAGCGATGTCAATTCTGAAGAGACAGACAGTGTAAAGACCACCCTCTGGGAGAGAGCTACCAGTAGGTGTTTGCCATTACAGTAGAACCCATGGCAGTGATTAGCCAGATGTAAGATGAAGGCACATGGAGCCCTGTCTTTAGGAGAGATTTGAGAAAGGAGAAGATTAGCCAGCTTGGGGAGTTGCTAAAGATGCTGCACCACATGGTACCTGACACAACCAAGCCAGATAAGTGGAGATGGAGGTGGGACAGTGCAAGACACTACTCAGTCAGGACAGCTTATCAGGTGATTGCTGATGGAGAGCTACAGCATCCACCGAAGAAGGTCCTATCAAAGTCAAGGTGCTCATGTAGAGAATCTCTCATGAGAGACTACCAACTTGTGACAAATTAGCTATCTTCATGGCGAAGATTCAGACCACCTGTTGTCTCTATGGAGAGGAGGAAGAAAGCATTGACCATTCGTTCACTGAATGCCCATTTTCTTTATAGGTGTGGTGCATCATGTTAAGCAAAATTAGGTGTCAATGGTAGCCGAAAGATAATGTGAAACAACTCATGAAAGAATGACATAGGGGGAGACAGGCGGTTTTTATGACTTATCCTTCATGCCACAATATGGGCCTTATGGGGAGAGAGAAATGACAAAATCTTCAAAAGAGAAGTCAACACCGGAGAGAATAGGGGACTTTATTAGGGAGAAAGTTGAAGAATGAGCCAAGATTTTTGTGTAATGTAGACACAGAATCCTCCTCACTTTTTGTATGTTTGAGGGGATAGGGTTGCTTACACCATCTTGGCGTAACTTTTTTGTATAGGGGATTGTTTAACACTGAAAATTTTAAAGATAATATAATGTTCATTTTTTGGTGAACATTGATGCACATTTGTTAGCGTGTGCGTTATTTATTTTGTGTATTGGGTTTATCATATGATTAAGGTTCGGATACTGAACAATTCTCCACCGACCACAGCCGGTATTTATTTACATCGATACTAAGTTGGAATACCCTTGATTAACTGTCAAAGAAAACCATTGGCCAACACAATATTAGTCGCGATGCCGAAGGCATAATTGCGGACGCCATGTAATACCTCTTCAGAGGGTAAGGTGTTATGCAAGTTGTCAGGAAGGTTTGAAATATTTTGAAAGTTTTGCAGACTTATTTAAAATTTTTGAGTAAACTAAGTTGCTTTGTGATCCCTGAGTTTGTCGAGGGTACACATGCAATTTTTTGAGTAAACCAAGGTATTTTTATAACATCTGACCTGAGCGGGGGTGTGCCCGTAATTTTGAGGTAAGATCAGGGTTTGCCGACCCGGTGCGTCTCGCACCGACTCGCACGACCCGACCCGACCCAGGCCGGGACCGGGTCGGTCGGGCCGTGGGTCGTGGCCGGGACGCACTGGACCGCATGGTCCCGTGCGTCCCGCCGCGTACCGGAGCGGGTCGAGGCGGGCCCGGTCTGGATCGTGCGGGACGGCGCGTACGTGCCGGGTCGCCCATATAGCGGGCCGGGTGCGGGCGGGTCTGGCATCCGCAGTGGTGGAAGGCGGTGCAGCGGTGGAAGGCGGTGGCCGGCGGTGTGGGCGGTGCAGAGCGGCGGCGGACGGCGGCGGACGGCACCGGACGGCAGCGACGACTGGCGATCAGAGGTAGGTGCCCTAAATTTGTGTTTTAGGGTGAGGAGGGGGGTGGGGGAGGGTGAGGGTGGGCGTCTGCGGCCGTCGGGGGCACCGTGAGAGGGGGAGGGGGGCGTCTGCGGCCGTCGGAGGGGGGAGGGGTGACGTCTGCGGGCGGCGGGCGTCGGAGGGGGGAGGGGGGGCGTGCGGCGGGCGTCTGCGGGCGGCGGGCGTCGCAGGCACGGAGGGGGGAGGGGGGGGTGCGGCGGGCGTCTGCGGGCGGCACCGTCGGAGGGGGGAGGGGGGCGTCTGCAGGAGGGGGCGTCTGCGGGCGTCGGGGAGGGGGGGTGTCGGGGAGGCGTCGGGGGCCGGCCACCGTCAGAGGGGGGAGGGGGGGCCGGTCCAACGTGAGGGGGGGCCGTCTGCGGGCGTCTGCGGGAGGGGGGAGGGGGCGTCTGCGGGCGTCGGGGAGGGGGAGGGGGGGTGTCTCCACCGTGAGGGGGGGCCGTCTGCGGGAGGGGGCGTCTGCGGGCGTCGGGGAGGCGTCGGGGCCGGCCACCGTCAGAGGGGGGAGGGGGGGGCCGTCTGCGGGCGGCACCGTCGGAGGGGGTCGGGGGCCGGCCACCGTCAGAGGGGGGAGGGGGGGCCGTCTCCACCGTGAGGGGGGGCCGTCTGCGGGCGGCACCGTCGGAGGGGGGAGGGGGGGCCGTCTCCACTATGAGGGGGGGAGGGTGAGATGGGGAGGGGGGGGGGCGTCTGCATCGCCGCCCCCAGCTCCGGTGGGGGGCGGGGAGGGTGGGGGGGGGTTGTTTAATGTTTTTTATTTTTTTAATTAAAAAATATAGAATATATATTATTATTTTATTTATTATTATTATGAATGTATTATTTAATTCATGTTATATAAATAAGATAATTTATGTTTAATCTATGTTGTATAAATATCATTTTAATTAAGTATTATTTAATTCATTATGTAGAATTAATATAAATAATATTTAATTCATGTTGTAGTAATAAATTTATTTTTTGATGTGTAATTCAATTCATGTTTAAATAATAGATTTAATGTAAATGTAATATTAAATTTAGTATTACATTTGGAAAAATATTGATATTAATATCAGTATTAGTTGTAGATGTAAAATATTTTTAAATGCATAATGTATATTAGTTAATTGAATTGCATAATGTAATTTAATTTAATGTAAATATAAATTTAGTGTTGAATATTTTCTAAATAATTTTAAAGTTAATTTATATGTATAATGTAAATTATTTAGAGATGTTTATAATTTATATGTGTCATGTAATTTAATTAGAGATGTAATTTTAAATATCTAATTAGTGATAAATAATTTTAAAGTTAATGTATATGTATTAATTATAAATATTAACCTTAATTGTATGTTATAGAAATAATGATATTATTTTGAACTAAATTATATGAAGATGTATTAAATATTGAATTTAGTCTTGCATGGTACGCAAATAATAAAATTCTGTTCATTGTTAGTTGTAGATGGGAAATAATATAATTTCATATTTTGAATTTCTTAATTTTAGGAGATAACACTCTATGGCTCCTAAGGAACGAACAAATGATATTGGGTGGTCACACAGAGTTTTGTTGGATGGCAACCGTAGGTGTTGGCATTGTAACTATTGTAAAATAGAACACCGGGGAGGAGGGGTGTCTCGGTTGAAGAAGCATTTGGCAGGAGGAGCCGGGGCAGGATACTCTGAGGTTGCTGGGTGTACCCATGTGTCTAGAGATGTGAAACTTGCAATGGCTAGGCACCTGCGGGAGAAGAGAGCTGAGATGCAAGAAAAGGAAAAAAAGAAGAAAAGGGATCAAGCGGCAGTGAGCGGGCGCCCAAGTGGCAGCAACGAGGAGGAATGTGCATGGACACCCAGTGACGAAGACGAACAAGCACGTACTGAGCAACCTGATGTGTATGTCACTGTGAACGATCCATACGAAGCCCAGTTTCGTGAGGTAGTACGTCAGAGCAGGGAAGAGTCAAGACATCCCGAGGAGACTGTAGTCCGTAGTCGCGAGACAGCGAGGACCGGAGCATCAGGGAGTGGTGGTTCATCTACGACTCGACAATCACGAGGCATAAGGAGTTTATTGACTGGTGACTCGGGGACACAGAAAAAGGACACAATCGATCAACATTGAAGATGTGGAGCCCGGTGCACTATCCCGAGAGCATGGTAAACAAACGAGGATAGACGATGCGTATGGCCAGAAGGGACCTAAATGGAAACTTGGTCAAGCTGTTGCAAAATGGTGGCACCACGCGGGTCTGCCTTTCAATGCAGCCAATAGCCCTTACTACAAGCCAATGTTTCAGGAAGCACAGGTCCTTGGGCTACACGTGCAGCCACCTACAGCGAGAGAATTGGCTGGCGTATACCTTGATGAACAAGTTGCTGAGATCAAGAGTTACATTGACTCATTCAAGCAGAAATGGACAAAGTACGGAGTCACACTGATGTGTGATGGATGGTCAGGTACCACAAAATCTAGCCTGATCAACTTCCTTGTTTATTGTGACAGACAGGTATTCTTTCACAAATCAGTGGATGCGTCTGGTCAAATTCACAGTCACCAATATATTTTGTCATTGATGGAGCAAGTGGTGACTGAGATTGGGGAGGAGTACATTGTACAAGTGGTGACTGATAATGGGTCGAACTATAAGAAGGCTGGGGAGGAGCTAATGAAGAAAAAACGGCACATTTTCTGGACCCCTTGTACAGCACATTGTGTAGATCTGATGCTGAAGGAGATTGGGCAGCTTCGTATGGTAAAATCTGTGGTCGAGGTGGCACAAAAAATCACGAAATATATCTACAACCACACACTTGTATTGGCATGGATGAGGGAGCACTGTGGCGGCGAACTGTTGAGGTCTGGCATCACACGATTTGCCACCAACTACATCGCATTGCAGAGCCTATTGAAGCACAAAGATGGGTTGAAGCAAATGTTTAGAGGTGAGACCTGGCTGAGTTCCTCTTTTGCTGCTTCACGTGAAGGGGCGGAGGTCGAGGGGATTGTCAACACCTCGAATTTTTGGGATAGAGTGAAGGTATTAGTGTCATTGATAGAGCCACTGTATGAGGTTCTACGATGCGTGGATGGGGATAGAGTACCAACTATGGGGTTGGTGTACAGCAAAATAGAAGCAGCCAAGCGGAAGATCCTTACAACGTCCAAAAAATATGGACCCACCATTCTAGAGATTGTGGAGGACAGATGGACAGACAAATGAGCCGCGATCTTCACATGGCAGGTAAACACTTACATTCTCGTCCAATCAATGAGCTGTGATTTTCAGTTGATACTAATATGTAATTCATTGTCTTACGATTACAGCGTACTATCTACATCCGGCCTTCCAATATGCTCGGGCCCTTGCTTATGACGATACGTTGATAGAATCGGTCAACATTGTGGTAGACCGATTGTCTTTCACCCCAACAGATGCTGCTGATGCGTTGAATGAGGTATAATTGGATATTTTAACATTGACAATATTAAATGAAATATACACTTCATATTTTTTGATAATGCAGATGAAAACATTTAGAGAGGGAATTGGTTCATTTGCGACACCTAATGCCATGGCCAGTCGTGATAGACTCGACCCAGGTATTGTATCTTCACAATGTACCTTCTATATCTCGAGAAGTAATTTTTACATCTAATTATTATATTGTACGTGATCTGTCTTAAACGCAGCTGAGTGGTGGCTAAATTACGGCACAAGTGCACCCGTATTAAGGAAGATCGCAATGAGAGTTCTATCGCAAACATCCTCGTCGAGTGGGTGTGAGCGGAATTGGTCGACGTTCTCCTTCTTGCATACTAAGCTGAGGAATAGGCTAACACACCGCAGGCTAGACAAAATGGTGTATGTTCATTACAACATGAGGCTAAAGGTCCGACATGTACAAATGGATACAAGGAGAGGAGAGGGAGATTACGACCCAACGGATGCTGTGTACTTGCGAGACGATGATGACCCTATGGTAGCATGGGTTGCAAGAGCCACAACAGAGCGTGGTGAGGCAGAATTGGACGAGGAGGCTGAAGAACCTGGCGAGACACCACGGCCTAATACTTTTCTCGCATCGGCTGTACAAGAGGCAGTGGGGGAGGGAGATGACACCCATGTGCATTTGGGTGGTGACGAGTCAGCAACGGGACGTGATGATGAAGTTAATTTAGATGAAGACCTCGTCATTGGTGGCGGAGACACATCGTATGCGTACGATGATACAGCATGGGAGCGATTGATACAACCTCCAATTTTTGAGCGTCAAGCGCCACCTCAGGTGAATTAATACATGAAAATCGAATCGCAAATTTTATTAGATAGCGTGGTCATAGATTGATGTATGATGATGTAAGAAATATATTGCAGGTCGGTCCGACAAATGACAACATTGCGGGAGAACAGTGGTCCCGAGTTGCTGCACCGCGGCATTCAATATCTGCGGAACCAAGAAGGTTATCCACTTCAAGAGAGGCTAGGGGAAGTTCCTCATTTAGAGAGGTGAAATTATATTACCATTTCTACATTTGTTAATATATAATTCATTGGTAATTGAATATATTCTTCTTTCAATTGTGTAGTCTTCGGTAGCATCGAAACAACCATCTCAGTCTGCTGCGCCCCGACGCTCAACATCTAAGGCTAAGGCACCCAATCATTCTTCTCAGGTATACGTACAGACTTACACAATAGAATACTACTTGAAAAATTATCTAAGCAGGCTTCTGCTTCTCAGGCATCTAGAGAGACACAACATGCAGCATGTATGCCGCCCCCTGCGCCACAGAAGAAAAAATCACCATGGACCACATTATTCAGCAGCAAGAAGGACAAGGGACCACCATTAAATCCGATAGATATTGCAGACATGGAGACATTAGATCCCAATGCAGATGACGACACTCCCGAGCCCTCTGTTGAGCCCCGCATTAGTGGGAGTCATGACTCCGATGCTGATAGTACACCCACAGGGTCTTCATCCCATGGAGGTGGTGGTTCTCAAGGTGACCAACGGAGTCCTCGTGAGAATACTAGTGCTGGTGGTAGAGAGTACAGCAGTGGTCATAGTAGAGGTCGTGGGGGCCGTCAACATGGCGCATGGACAGAGGAGCAGCACTTCACACATGCCACGCAAGATGAGGACCACGGTGCTCCACCCGCAGGGACGAGACGGACAGCTGATCATTGGGATCCCTACTATGGAAGTTCGGTTGCAGACAGTACAAGCTATCAAGGCATGTTGTCTGATTTTGAGAGGATGAGCACACATGACTCCCAGGGATCTGGAAGCTCGTATGGACGGTCATGGCCGCAGCAGCCGATGTATCATGGCGACTCAGATAACAGTAGTTCATTTTTCCCATCGTATCCATATCCTTATGCCACAGCTACGTCAGTAGAGGTCGTGTACGCACAAGGTTCGCAGGAGTATGAATACTACGTACGCATGTACTGGGAGAACTATTCAGGTTCAATGCGCTATGAAGACTATCTGTCCTATCTGCGGACCACATTTAATGTCAGATTGTTTGGAGATGGGCACTGGCCCAGTTTGGGTCCATAGTCTTTATTAGTATGTATCATTTGGTTACATTTATAACTAACTAATAATTAATTGCAGATTTCTTCATATATAGAGTTCTGTACTTGTCATTGAAATCACTAATGTAAACTTTTACATCATTTGCAGGTCATCATGGACGGACGGCGTCACCCTGCGTGGGAGCATGGATACTCTGTTGAGGGTGATAGACATGTGCACTGTAGATACTGCGAACATCGCGTCACCGGCATACACAGGTTTGCGGAGCACCTTGCGGGAGTGGGACGCGATGTTCGTGCATGCGACCGAGTTCCGGGAGATGTTCGGCATTCCTTTCGGACACAGTTACAGGATAGATACGGTTCTCGTAGTACACCGAGGACATCTTCTTCTACGTCCCGGGTACCTCCACCACGAGCACAGGACGGAGCAGGATCTTCCTCCACGTCCAGAGTTCGAGCAGCACCAGCACCAGTCGCACATGATAGAATTGAAGCTATAGATGTAGTGAGGACTTTTTTTACAGATTTTCATGTACCCTCCACCGCAGCACACGACCCATCATTTGTGCAGATGGTTACATATTTTCAGTCCCACCCACATGTACCTCCACCCACTAGGATAGAGTTAGATTATACGGGTGATCAGTCTCATGTATCTGATGATGAGTTTTGGGATTCGGGCTTCACTGATGATGAGGATTAGTGAGTTTTGAGATTCGGGTTACACAGATGAGGAGGATGAGTGAGTTTTGGGATTCGGGCTTCACACATGGACGAGGATTAGTGAGTTTTTGTATTTTATACTTCATGAATGAATGCCATTATTATATCACTGTTTCCTTTTACATATTTAGTAATTGAAATAAATTTTTATGTATTATATATAATAGGATGTTTAATTAAGCAGTGTAATATGTAATTTTTATATAATTTATTATGTATAATGTAGCATGGATCTATTATCATAAATAAACTCTACATTCTAATATTTTTAAATATATATAACTTTTAATCTTTCAAAATCAATTTATTAAAAATTTTAAAAAAAATTCGCAAAAAATCGCGTCGAGACTCGAGAGCAAAAGGGGCGGATCGGGTCGCTATGCGACCCGCCCGACCCGTCCCGCGCCGAGACCGGGTCGGCCGGGTCGGCCGGGTCGGCAAACCCTGGGTAAGATAGGGCATTTTACAATGTCCAAGTTGGGTAGGTATATTTGAGTAATTTCTGGAATGTTTAGGGTTTATTTGCAATTTATCCTCTCATCAGGGTTTAAATGTGACTTAGCACGGACTGGGAGGGTTGAATCGGGGATCAACGATGACTAGGGTTTGATGGCAATTTGACGTTGTCTAGGGTTTGGTTTTGACACTTAGCCTGCCAATCAAAATTGGATAAGTCAAAAGATTTCTCCTTTACTCAGCATTGTTGAGTTGATTTTTGGAGTTCATCCTTGTATGATCGCAGCACAAGATATAGCAACCTTGAACAAGGACATTTGCGCAAATTTCTGGAAATCCACAGGGCTTTGCAAATCGGAGACACTTTATATAGATTTTCCAAGAGAATACATGGCACCGCTATAACTTTCAAGTACAAGACTTTTTTGACGAATTTCGGACTTTACAAGACCTTTTCTGCAAATGTACAGAACTTGTATACAAACCCTGGAAATATCCTAGACCTTTACAGAATTACATGACCTTTCCGGAACTTTTTGTAAGGGCCGGGGTATTTATAGGATTCCTAATTGTCTCATAGAATCACACTATTTTCCCCAAGGCATTTACATTAATCACAGACATACGAATATGTGTGCCAGACTGCGGGAGGGAGACATACCCTCCGAGCTTTTTGAAGCACAGCACAAGGCACAAAACACAAAAGCACAAGCACGCCTTCCGTCCTTCTCTCTGTCTGTGTCCCTCGCCTGGGTCCCACTGGGAGTATTTATAGAGTTTGGGCACGGTTACAAATTTTAACCGGTCCAAAGGGGCCAATTGAAAGTTTAACCAGTCCAAAGATGCCCAATGAGGGCTTTACCCGGTCCAAACCCACGAGAGGTGAAAGTTTACCCAAACCAAATACCCTTATTGAGGTTTAACGGGGCTAAATACCCCATTTGAGGGTATATCCGGTCCAAATACCCCATTAGGGGGTTTATCCGGTCCAAGCTCCCCATTTGAGGGGTTTAACTGGTCCAAGCTCCCCAAATGGGGGTTCATCCAATGCAAACCCCCCAAATGGGGGTTTATGCAGTGCAAACCCCCATCTTGGGTAACCAGTCAAACCCCCCCCCCCTCTTGGAGTTTAACCGGTCCAAACCCCCAAGGTGGAGATTTATCCAATCAAAACCCCCAACTTGGGGGTTTAACCGGTCCAAACCCTCCACTTCGGGGGTTTAACCGGTCCAAACCCCCCATATGAAGGAAGGGGGTGGCCGACCCCTATAAAAAGGGTCTTTCACTGTTCATTTTCTGATTTTTTAGCGCTTGGCTCACATGAGGAAGGGAAAACAATATTTTCCTCATGTTTTTTGTGCCTTTGTTTGGTAGCTTCTTGCACCACTTGTGTGTTGCGTGGAGAGGCTCCGATTCTTCTAGGATTTCTTCCCCACTAGTCGTGTGCACCTTGTAAGTTGCAAAAGGGTTTATTCCTCGCAAAATTTGTTTGTTGCATGGGTATTTTTTGTCGTTCTGAATATCCGACGGAATTTTCCCGGGACATGCTTGACCCAGCATCATGACGGCATGGACTTTGTGTCTTTTGTGACCGTCATGGGATTAATCTGAGTTTTATTTTTGTCAATTGATTCAAGAGAATAAATGGGTTCAACATAGATGTAGGGATATTTTTTGATTTTATTTACAATACTTGTAAATCCCTCTTTTCTTATTTATAAAATCAGTGGTACCAACCACTTTCCAAAAAAAAACTCTTTGGGCGGCAGAGAAACTATGACTATCACCTCACCATTTTAGCCCCTGCCTAGTTCAAGCACATAAGTTCCACTTCCTTAGACATGCATTGTAGCCAAACATGCTACATGATGCAGAATAAAAATCCAGCTCACTAGAAAAACCATCATATGGATGTAAATTCCAGTGTAACTAACAAAAATAAGATCAGATATTCATATTTGTCAATATGTAAATGTGGAAAAGAAAGAAATCATTGAACAAACTCTCGGCATTACTAATACATGAAATACATGTGGAACATGGAAAGAAACCAGCCGACCTTGTCAAAATCATCCCCACCCAAATGAGTATCTCCAGAAGTAGAAAGCACCTCAAATACACCATCTCCAACCTCAAGCACTGCAATCAAACAAGTGGTGTAAAAGTTAAGGCACAACAAAGAAAAGATTAAAGAGAAGCATGCTGAGAAACACTATGCAAAAAATGTGTGTTTGAAAGGGACCAAGGACATCCCAAGCATGTGATCCAGAAAACTGAGCATCAGCAACATTGCCTCATCTGCAAGTCACTAACATCAAACAAGAAAAGATTCCAAATACAACGGGCTGAGACTTAACACCTAAAAAGCATGCATGTGAATTGACGTGAAAACATGAGAAAGATAAATGGTTTAGTAACTTTAGTCTAACAAAATCATATAGTCCAAAACAGCAGATCAGTCACCACCTTATTTTTCAACATACAGAGTTTCTCCAAGTTCCTGATTAATTCAAGTCGTAGTGGCAGTTTAATGGTCCACAGATGAAGATGGGAACAGAAATATATGTGGGGCTGACAAGTGCCTTGATTCCAAATATAAAAATCAACAAGTATCAAGAAAATCATGCTAAGTTAGATGAAAAATAACAATAAAAAAGGTTTAACATGCAATTCATGATTTGCAGATCTTAAACTTCTCCTGCCATGTCCAGTGTACAAGAACATTTCTTTTTAAAAGTGGCAGTGTACAAGAACATGCCTGCCTAGAACTTTGAGTTACACAGAGAGTCATGCAGTCTTGGAAAGTATTGCAGCTGGTGAATGTTTCACAACTCAAAGAATGATCTATTCATGTACCTCAAAAATATTTAACCAATTAAACAGCTACTTTTTCTGATGTTGATTCAATAATATTATTGGACTTCGACATTACAATTACATTTAACACATGCAATGATAGAAAAAGGTGAAAGTTGCAATGCCTTTTATACCTGAAACATCAAATGTGCCTCCGCCAAGATCAAACACCAAAATAGTTTCATTATTCTTTTTCTCAAATCCATATGCCAAAGAAGCAGCAGTGGGCTCGTTAATGATGCGAAGAACTTCAAGACCAGCAATACGACCAGCATCTTTTGTTGCTGTTCTCTGGGAGTCATTGAAGTAGGCTGGAACTGTAACGACTGCTTTGCTCACTTTATCATTTAAGAATTTAGATGCATCATCCACAAGCTTTCTCAGAACCTAAAGGAGCAAATGGGTTCCCATGAAACCAAATAAATTACTGAGTACGATATCACAACAGCTAGACAAGTACAAGAAAAGAACAGATATCTGCACAGCTTGCGACAGGGATATAAAAGTTTTGTATCAAGAATTGGGTATTTATGACCATTGGAGTTTCCATTAAAAAGTTTGTTCATGCCAAAGCCAAAAGGTTAGTAAAAACATAAAGTTCTCCGTAGAATTAGTTCAGTATCATGCCTACACGAATATCTAACAGTTTAAAGGCCAACAAACAAAGAATATGAACTTTTTTTTTAAGTGGGTAGTACCACAATTGTATTAAAGCAAAAGAGAGAGAGATGTACAAGTATGGTCAAGAAGCTCCCAAAAATCCCTATACAAAAAAATCACACCAAGAAAGTGCGGACCACACTAACCCCTCAGCAAAATAAAAAGATGGGGAGTTGAGGGGATTCACATTACAAAGCAACTATGCACCTTCCCTCACTCTATCACAAATTAGAGAAACAAGAGACTCCTCAGCTCTAACCTCCCTTCCAAAAATCCTATTGTTCTATTCACCCCACAGGGACTAAAGAGTGGCACACAGGATCAGCCACCACACAATCCTATTACCTCTAAGGGGCCAAGTCCTACCCCAAGAGCCAATGGAGTGATGCGCCTCTATCTGTCGGGCAAGAGTATATCAGAATCTCAAAGCCAACCCATCCCACACCTCCCGCGAATAAGAACATCCTACGAACAGGTGGTCTAGGGTCTCATCCTCTTGACCACTCAAACAACATGTCGACTAGATGCCCGGAATGAACTGAAGCAACCGGTCTCGAGTGGGAAGCCTCCCATGGGAAATCCTCCAAGTAAGGACCTTCACCTTCGGCGAGCTCCTCGACCTCCAGACCTACGGGACAAGACTGTGGCGCACCTCTCCATCCGAGATAAAGGTGTAGGTAGATCAAACTGAGAACGTCCCCCTCCCTGGTCCACCTCCAACACCACGTGTCCTCCTTGAGGGAGTGCAGGGCAAAGTCGAGGATAAGTAAGAGGTCCTAGACCTACTCCATCACAGCGGGCTTGAGATCCCTCCTAAATGTCGACGCCTAGGTGTCGACTAAGAGGTGGGGGTCAAATGTCTAGTCCACCGACCCCAAAGGGTCAGCAGAGATAGCAATGAGATTGGGGAAAGACGCCTCTAGAGAGTAGTAGTTGCACCATCTGCCCTTTCAAAAAAGATATATATTATCTTTCCCTAGTCGGACCCGAACACTGGAGGAGATATCCATGCAAGTCAAAATGCCACGCCAAGTGGGATAAGTCTGGGACAGAACTGGTGTGTTCAAATCCCAAACCCTTCTGCCATAATATCTCTGCTTGATAAGGTTCACCTAGAGGCCATCATCCCTAGCCCCCAATCTCCACAACCCTTGCTCAGGAGGGCCAAATTAAAGTCTCTCACATCCTTGATCCTCAATCCCCCTTGTTCTTTGCTAGCAACCACTCTCCTTCACCTGATATCATGTCATCCCCTGCATCTCCCCCTACTCCCATGTCAGAAGAATCTCCCCTGATTGGAATCAATTCTCTTCACCGTTGTCTTTGGGATCCGGAACACTGAGAGAAAATAGATAGGTAAGTTATCCAAAATTGATCTACATAAGACTAACTTGCCCATGTACGACAGTAGTCTATCCTTTCAACCAAACAGTCTAGTCTCATATCTCTGAATAATACAAAGCCCATCAGCACACCACAGAGCTCGTGGGGTCAAAGGGAGGCCCAAGTAAGAGATGGGAAAGACTCCTATCTGACAACCCAAAATACACACCACCCTCGAGAGAGACAAATCCTCCATGTTAATCCCAACAACCATGCTCTTATTGTAGTTAACCTTCAAGCCAGTGGTCTCCTCCAACAATTCCAAAAGAAGTCTAGCCACATAGAGCTACTGCTCACCCTCTATTAGGAACAGAATGGTACCGTCTACATACTACAAGTGGGTGACTGAAGGACATCCTCTCCTAACCTAGAAACCCCTAATCAGATCTGCAGCCTCTGCTCTCTACGAAACCATACTAAGAACATGAGCCACGAGTACAAAGAAGAGGTAAGGCATAGAGTCCCCCTACCGGAGCCCTCTGCCACTATAGAAGGACGAAGGCGACTTCTCGTTGAAATACAAGTCTAGATCCAGCCAATCCATTTATCCCCAAAGCTCATCTTCTCCAACACCTCAAATAAGCAAAGCCAATTGACTCTAACATACGCCTTCTCAAAGTCCAGCTTCAAGACAACTCTTCTCCTCTGAGTCCTCATGGCCAACAAACACTTATGGACCACCAAAAAGTTAACCTAGATATGTCTCTCCTTAATGAAGACTCCCTGATAGCAACTGACCACCCTTTTCATAACTCTGTCCAATCTTCCTGCCAGTAACTTGATGATGATCTTATAAGTTCCATTCAACAAACTGATGGGTCTGGAGTCCTTGAAATGATGGGCTCCTTGCTTTTTAAGAATGGGGACAAGGAGGGTTTTGTTGATATCCCCCAAGTGAGCCCTCCCCTCTTAAACCCCCCTAACTGTTGCCACAAGGTCAGAACTCATGACATCCCAATAGTGCTGGAAGAAGGCCAATGAAAACTCATCCGGTCCTGGCGCTCTATCCCCTGTAAGAGAGAGAACAACCTAGCAAATCTCCACCTCTGAAAAGCTCTGAGTGATATCCTCTCTCCTCGAGAAAGAGGCAAGGGACAAGATCATATGCTATCCTCGGTGTGAAGTGATCCTCCTCAGAAACCATCCCAGAATAGTAGCCCATTGCTAATCCCTGATCCGTTCATTTGAAGTAATAGAGAGCTCACCCCTCCTTATACAGGTAATGGTATTAACTCTCCTCCTCTCTGAAGCAATGCGCTAGAAGTAGACAGTGTTCCTATCCCCCTCTTTAATCTATCTGTGTAACGACCCAAGATCAGGATACCGGAAATAATTCGACACCATTTGAATCCTAACCTGCCGCCCACGAGCCGGATGGCTCAGAAGGGCTAAAAGGTGTGTGTGGAGATACATAGAAATAAGAAATAAAACAGGAACGACAATAATTAACAGAAATAAATAAACTAACTACAAAGTCCAATCCAAATAAAGTACAGTCTACAGGGAAGAGAACGTACTCTGATGCCGAGTGAACACTCGGCCCGGCGAGCTGACAACTACTAACCTCCGCGCTACGCCCTCGAACCTCGAGGAAGAACCGCCACACCTGAAAAGCAGGGGTGAGCCTCCTATCACTAGCTCAGTAGTGGTCCCGCGAAACCCTAACCGAAAACGACGTCGGTACAAGCAGCACTAACAGAACAACAACAACAACAACAACAACAGGAGTAGCGACGGCAACAACAAAACGGCAGAGGGAACATCCGTAAAACGGCAGCCGGTGAAACCACGGCTCTATAAACTACTCCTACCGTAACGGAAACCAACACCCCGATCTCACAGTCGGGGGATAACCGGACCACAAACCCTGGCTACGCTGCCAGGAAAACCATCACGACATCGCTGTCGTGGAGGCCCGTCCTCGCTGACTAAGACCAAACCCAAGACCACTCGGTCCAAGAGCGCGATCACGATCTCGCCGTCGCGATCCCTACACCGTCTAGGAAAAACCCACGGTAGCCTCTATCGGAAACCCTGAACCTCGATATTGGGGAAGCACGAGAAACCACCCGACAAACCATGTCTCGCAGACGGAAAACCGAAACTAGGGTTACGAGAGTCTCGTCACGTGACAGAGATACTACCCACTAGAAGCAAGACCGGATGCGTCCACTGACGTCTTAGTCCGCGCATCAAGTGTCTCCCTACAAGGCTTAGGCGGACAGTAAGACACCGTACAAGAACTCACAGGACAAGGGTCTAGTCGAGGTCGTGCTCGTCAGCACGCATCCGAAGTCCCCGACCACTTGTGCACACACTAACTGACTATGCTACGTCAGGCCCTCTAGCTGATTTTCCTCCCAGCCCGGACTCGAGCAGGCACAGTGGGAGGCCCTACGGCAACCAGCCTAAAACTGTCTCGCCCGGGTAGCCGCTCCACCACTCCCAGGTGGGTCAGCACACGCGTGCCGTAAGAAGACTACGACTAGTGGGGGGCACTAAGCAGACAATTCTCGGCGAAAACCATCGAAATACAGACATACTACACACAAGCCCGTCATAATTAGCTCGAAAAACGGGTGGCACGATGCCACCGGACTCTGGACAGTCCACTAAACCTACTAAATCCAACGGCCCTTGAGTCACAAGACTCAGGTCAAGGCCGTTGCACAAGACAGCTCCATGCCGTCAATCTGGCCTAACCCTAGGTCAGAAACCACGGTAATATAGCTTTTAAGGCAGAGCATCACCGCCAAGCCTAAATTCCTTCCAAAGGGAAGCTAAGAAACCCTTCAGCCCCAGGCTGGGTAATTGGACTCACAGTCCAAGGGCCGTACGCTTGGCCCACACGGAAAACGCTTTCCGGGGAAGCTCACGACGTGCGAGAATAGCCCTCCGCACTCATGCTGGTATACGACGACTTGATCTAACGTAACATGAAAGCCTGGAACACAAGAGGGTCACCCGGACCCTTAAAACCCACTGGCACACTAATCGAGGTAAAACGATAACTCCGGACACCCAAAAACACAGTCACGGTACCCCGGGGGGTCAGGGACATCCACGGGGCCAAAGGTCGACCAATGGGTAACAACCGAGTCGACCAGGGGCCAAAACGGGCCAAGGAACTGCATTTCAGTCGACCAACACCCCTGGGTCGGTCGACCAACAATGGACAAGTCGACCTATCCAGTGGGCGGGTCGACTTGACCAGTAGCCAGCAGCATTGCTAGCTGGGTCAGTCGACCGAACTGCCCAGTTCGGTCAACCGAACAAGGCAGCAACCCTGCCCCATGCACGGGCCGTTCGATCGACCGAGTCGGTCGGTCGACCGAAAACGACAGGGACCCCGTCCGGGCTCAACCTCGGAGCCCGATTTCCACGCCCACTCGATCCCAATCGAGGGGGAAAACAACAGGGATCATTCCTCGGGTCCCAAAACCCAAGAATGGAAGGAACTAAACGGCAAAACGCCGATCGACTCGACGAAACCGTCGCACGCCCTAAAACATGATTTTAACCCCCCGGCGAGAAATAAACCCACTCACGGCTCACCTCGGCCTACCAAATCCGCGGGAAATGAAATACACAGGTTAGGAAACCATCCCCCTATCTCATTCGACGATTTCCCGCGCCGAGGACGCCGATTCCTCGCAAACCGTCATCAAAACCACCACTGGGCTCGCGAACTCTCGAGCTGCCACCGCCACCACAATCCTCGTCCCGTCCGCGCCGCTCCTCGCCCCACAAACGTCGCCGCCTCGCCCCCGTCCATCTCTGTCGGCTGCCCGGAGAAGAGAGGGAGAGAGGAGAGAACGTGAGACGAGAGAGGGAGAGGGAGAGAAAATGAGAGATGGGGAGAGAGAAAAGGGGTAGGGTGATATTTATAGGAAATTATTTGGGGTTTTAAAAATCCACATAATACGAAAAATGGGGAAAAATCATCCCCCGGATCCTCGAAACGCGTACAACGCACCGGTAACATCCCGGAGCCGAAAAATACAGCGGTTCACCCTACACAGGGTTCCGCAGGCTAATCAACCAAAAACCCGACAAGACCGTAAAACACACTCCGGAACCCACGAAAGCAATCCGAAACCCATGGATCCTCATCCGAAAAATATCTGAAAAATCCGAGGTGTTACAGTCCTCCCCCCTTATAGAAATTTCGTCCTCGAAATTTGAGGCAACCACAATCTCAAGGGGAAGAACAACACACCCAACTGGCAACGCTCCAAGAGCTCCAGCAGAATCTCGATTCTCGCGAAAACACTTCACCTGAGGGACACAGCCATACCTTGATCACGAACAACACGCCTCGCTCTATACACAACACACATCGATCATCAGAGCAGGCATAACACAAAAGGGTATAAATCCAGCATCACCTCAGCCACGACGAAGATCCATCACGGCATCGCTGCCATCTTGTTGAGGAGAGTTTGTGGGGAAGTATGTTTTGTCTTCTATGATTAATGATCCTCTGAATTTAATAATGTTTTGATGCTGGCAATAGTGTATAATGTGCTAAATTTTGATATTGGTAACAATGCATTGTGTTCATATTTTTGATGATTGGCTATTGTGTTTTTGCCTTACATGAGGTCGGTGCACATGTCTATCCTTACATTAGGTCGGTGCACATTCAATATTTCATTCATATAGGTCGATACACATTTTCCTCTGCACATATTGAAGGTCGATGCACATCGACTTGATATAGTAGATAAGGTCGATGCTAGTGTGTACTTGTACTCACTAAGGTCGATGCTAGTGTGCAGTGTTCACACACAAGGTCGATACACATTTGCCTTATACTATATAAGGTCGATGCACATTGTTCCTTATGCTAGACCAAAGTCGATGCACATCCAGTATGTGCAAGACCAAGGTCGATGCACATCTTGGCATCGCAGAACAAAGTCTGTGCACAATACTGTAGCGCACACTAAGGTCGATGCATGTTGCATTTCTAGGCAGAGGCAGGTCGGTGCACATTTACTGTAGCGCATCTAAGGTCGATGCACATCTGCCTTAGCCATTCACACAAGTCTGTGCACATCACTGTTCAGTCTATAAAGGTCGATGCTAGCTTAGCCTTCAAGTATCTAAGGTCAATGCATGTTTTCTATAGTGCACTTAAAGGTCTATGCACATGCTCGCTCGTGCGTATCAAAGTCTACCTTTGCTACTAGTCTGTGCACATTTCTCATCTTGCATGTAAGGTCGATGTACATTTCACCTTAGTCATACTAAGGTCGATGCACATCGTCCCTTAGTCATAACTAAGGTCGATGCACATTTTGCCCTAGTCATACTAAGGTCGATGCACATCCTGCCTTAGCCATCATAAGGTCATAGCACTTTTTGCATCCTGCATAGAAGGTCGATGCATATTTGATTTTGTGCATTCTAGGGTCGATGCACATTCTGCATTGTGCATACTTAGGTCTACGCACATATAAGCTTATGCATACATTCATGTCTGTGCATGTTTTCAAAGTCTATGCATATGCATATGCATATTCAAGTCGGTGCACGTGCGCCACTTTGCTCAGACAGATCTGTGCTTCTCTTATACTTACCTAAAATACATTAATGCATCTTTGTCTGACTTATACCATGATTAATACCATGATCAAATTTTTTATAGGTCAGAGCACATTGACTATTCACTCATGTTACAATCAGTTTGACAAAATGCCTTTTATTATTTTGACAAGAACTTGAGTGTGCGAAGGATTAATTAACTAAGGATCGATCGCCTTAAGTGCAGATCGAAGTCATGTGCCTCAAGGCTCAACTCAAACAGGCACATGATCCAAGAAGGAGCCGTGACTGGAGATTCAGACACGTGGACAGATCACCTTTATATCGTGACACGTGGACCTCCAGCAGAGTACCTCGTTTCGAATTTCCTTGGACGGGAACGTGTTTCCCACGCGCTCACGAGGCTATAAATAGGAGCCAGATCTCCTGAATTCAAAAAAAAATAGAGAGAAGAGAAGAGTAGAACCCGCAATTCTGGAAGAGCATTTGCTGAGAGAAAAAAAGTAGCAGAGAGAAGGAGAGCCAACGAGGAAGAAAGGGATTCAGAGAGGAATTCGAGAGGTATCCGGTTGCAGCGAGTTGAGGAAAACAGAGTATCGAATTATCTGCAATCCGAGTGAGTTGTTTTCGACTACTAGATAAGATCCAGAGTCGAATTGCTCGATTGAGAGCTACATTTGTTTTCAATCATCTTTTCTCATTTTGTCTTTTCGTTATCAAATCATTGTAAGCTATGTATCAGCGGACGAGGTTGTATCCTCGGTCAGCAAACTGTGAGGCTAAGCAGAGCAAGCTGTGAGGCTCAACAATCTGGGATCAATTCCCCAAAGCTGTGGATCAGCGGTTTGTAGGGATTCATTCCCCGAAGTTGTGGATCAGCAGACTTAAGTTGTGTAACAGCAGTAAGCCTTACTCGGTTGAGTAAGGGGTGGACGTAGATCTCTGGATAGAGATCGAACCACCTAAAAAATCTTGTGTCTCGCTGGGAATTGTTCTTGTGGTTGATCTATCCTGATAGCTCGTTGCAATTACATTGTTCATATCTCTTCAATTCTGTTGATTACTTGGATTTCTCTGCTAGTCATCCCACATAATTGTTGTGTGAAGAAGGTATATAAAAAGACGCCACTGAAGGATAGGTTATCCCTATCTGAAAGGTAGTGTTTCTTACGTGAGCAAACTCTTTGAGTTCCACCTCTGTCTCGTACCTCTTCCACAATCATTTAGATCTCATCTATCTGCATTTCAGTTTTATTATAATCCTCATTACTGTTAATCATTTCTGTTATCAGTTCTTTCATCGTTCTTTCTCGTACCTCTTCACTCGCTTGCCTTCCTCAGGCCCGATCAGCACATTCCAAACTTTGACAGGCCATCCGTTGACTCTCACACAGACCATTACCGCATCTCGAGCTGATCCTTACTCAGACACCGCATCTGATCCTGATCCTTACGCCAGCTCTACTCTCGCAGGGGAGCATGGCGAAACCAACTGACAAGATTCCACAATCCTCGGCCCTTATCAGCAATAGACTCAGGCTTACAGGGAAATCCTCCCATGCTAGTCACAAGACCAAAGCTCACCATTCAACAACAGCATCTCTTCAGGAAGCTCCATACACAGGCATCGTCCATTACACAATCTAATCACATCTTATCTCAAATATTCCAATTGGACGCCTGCCAATCTCGACTCTGCTCTCACCATAAAGCCATGGGACACAACCTTAACAAATCCACGGCACATATCTCCCGAACAGACAAGTGTCGCTTGCTACCACAACATCCTGGCCGACGACGCCGCGACCCATGCACACGGATCTCCAACCATCACAGATCCTTATCACAGCTGAGTCATCCTCCCAACATTCCGAAACTCTCAGACTCAACTGGGCCTCTTCCAGGCATCACCACAGCTGACCACTCGGCTAGCCTTACCAGCCACTCACAGCCACCAACTGGGACCCATAATCTCTCAGAGATCACTTCTCTCGGAACCACAATCCCATCCGAGGACACAACTTCCAACACAAGTCGAGCGCATAGCTTACTGACTCCGATCACCACGTCCTCGTCCACTGATAGGTGATTCCTTGCAACTCCCAACCGGTCTAGCACCGACGCCTGACATAGCTTCCAACAAATGAACAGGGTACTCATGCGGCAACCTTGCCGACATATTTCCCCAACTCTCCATCTTGCCAGTGCCACAAACTATAATGTCTCAAGCAATGGCACGGCAATCAAGATGGTTCTCACAGTCAGAAATAATCTCACATCGAGGAACCAATCCTCTGATGCTCTTCTAATCCTCGGGAATCTGCCCGTTAGCAACCCACGCTGCGATCATGGGCATGTGGGTTATAAGCCCACCAAGCTTCCGTTGCGCACTCTAATCCACGCGCGCAAACATCACAGATGACTCGAGATCCGCCATCCCGACAATCCTCAACTCGGCTAGCTATCCCCGAAAAAGAACAAGGTGAGGAAAACTCAATTACCTCGAACCCAGAGCATAGACTCTCTTCTCTTAATCTTGCAATCCTCCTGCAACTCCACAGGCTCCGATCCCCAACACGTTGGGAATCACAACACCAATCACGAATTCTCGCTAACACCGCCCAACTGGCACACTCATCCTTCCAGAATGATGCCAACGCACCCTTACACATCAGGGAAATGGGCATCGCTTCCCACAGAAAACCATCTTGCCAAAACACGGGAAGCGTCTCGCACGAACTTCATGGCACACAAGAGAGGCCAACCAATCCGAACACACAATGCAAGACGACGAACTTGGCAAAACGGCAATTCTCTCCGACCAAGGGGGAAACCAACATACCTTTGACAAATCAGAAGATCTTCACGCTCGACCTGACCTTGACCCTTGTGCGCGCTGGGAACCGCACCTTCCAGTACCAGAAAAACCATCACTTCCATCAGGTCAATTCCTCTGACAACGCTCACCAAGTGTCTCGTCGGACCATATTCACAACATCTCTCGATGCACCACCACTGCAATTCCCTGAACTGCAACTCACCACGCCTCGAGCACCGGCTCCGCTGATCACCAGCCACACTCTGCCGCAACGGTTGAGCTAGCCGCTGCTACACGCTCCCTTACCTAGGCTTGTCTCTGATCTCGGAACCACCAATACGCCAGAACACTTATCGAGGAGCCAAAAAAATCACCAAAAAGTCGCCAGGCTCGAAGGCCGCAATACCTCTAGCCACCGGACATCATTCCTTCGAATATGTCCTTCCTAACACCAATCCATTCTCGATTCTCGGATCCTCAAAATATCCATCTCCTGAGGTGCCATCGCGCAGACCACCACGTCAAGAGCCACAATCACGAACCATGCTCCGCACCTACCGACGCTCATCCCCGAGTCCCAAATATGCCGCAAAACCTTCACATCTCACCTGCCACCTCGAACGGCACATCCAAGAGTAGTGCACAATGGCCTCAAATTCCACTATCTGGGTCACGAGCCAAGCCACCGCCATACCAATCTCGAATCAAATTCAGGACTAAAACAGCCCATTCTCACGCAGAGACGCAGGACTTAGAACTCATTGGGACATCTCTACCCAATCTTGCCTCAAAATCCACGAAAATAATCGGGACTGGCATATCATCTCCGACGCCACAGAGCATGACGAGGAAATCAGGCACGGAAACCAGCAGCTCACCTGGAAGATCCTCCACTCATCCGAGCACATCTCTCGATCAGAGCTCCCGCTCTGCCACTTCAAACCATGATCTTGGTATCTCATGGGCTGGCTAAACCCCAAATTGGGGTGGCCAAAACCATAACACCTTAGGAGCACACTCATGGCCACTTAACCACGAACAATCCTCGCCAGCCACCTGATCTCGTTGCAGATTCCTCGAACGCAACACTGCAGATTCGCACCTGCCGGTAAACTCTGCCCAATGCAGCACAACCGGGGCCTCCACCAATCGGGAAGAAAGCTCTCTAACTCATTCCTCAGGCCCCACGCCGGCACTCCAACGAAAACAAAACCGCCTTCACAGCCCAACGCAGCGCACTCAAGCTCTCAAGCGAGAAACAAGCGGGAAATAAACACAAATCCCTATGCCAGCTGTCGACTATACTGGACCTTATGGACTCTGATCACTGCAATATCTTGAATTCCCATGTACACTCCACAAACACTGCTCTGATACCAACTGTAACGACCCAAGATCTGGATACCGGGAATAACCCGATACCATTCGAATCCTGACCTGCCGCCCACGAGCCAGAGGGCTCAGAAGGACTAAAAGGTGTGTGTGGAGGTACATAGAAATAAGAAATAAAACATAAACGATAATAATTAACAAAAATAAATAAATTAACTAAATTAACTACAGAGTCCAGTCCAAATAAAGTATAGTCTACAGGGAAGGGAACTTACTCTGATGCCGAGTGAAGACTCGGCCCGGCGAGCTGACAACTACTAACCTCCGCACTGTGCCCTCGAACCTCGAGGAAGAACTGTCACGCCTAAAAAGCAGGGGTGAGCCTCCTATCACTAGCTCAGTAGGGGTCCCGCAAAACCCCAACCGAAAACAACGTTGGTAACAAGCAACACTAACAGAACAACAACAACAACAACAACAACAACAACAACAACAACAGGAGTAGCGACGGCAACAACAACGGCGGAGGGAACAGCCGTAAAACGACAGCCGGTGAAACCACGGCTCTATAAACTACTCCTACCAGAACGGAAACCAACACCCTGATCTCACAATCAGGGGACCACCGAACTACAAACCACCCTGGCTATGCTGCCAGAAAAACCATCACGACATCGCTGTCGTGGAAGCCCGTCCTCGCTGACTAAGGCCCAACCCAAGACCACTCGGTCCGGGAGCGCGATTACGACCTCATCGTCGCGATCCCTACACCGTCTACGCAGAAGGGAAACCGAAACTTGAGTCACGAGAGTCTCCTAGCGTGACAAAAGTACTACCCACTAGAAACAAGGCCAGATGCGTCCACTGACGTCTTAGTCCGCGCCTCAGGTGTCTCCCTATACGTCCCAGGCGGACACTAAGACACTGTACAAGAACTCACAGGACAAGGGTCTAGTCGAGGTCGTGCTCGTCAGCACGCGTCCGAAGTCCCCGACCACGTGTGCACACATTGACTGACTGCGCTACGTAAGGCCCTCTAGTTGGTTTTCCTCCCGGCCCGGACTCGAGCCGCCATAGTGGGAGGCCCTACGACAACCAGCCTAAAATCGTCTCTCCCGAGTAGCCGCTCCACCACTCTCAGATGGGTCAGCACACGCGTGCCGTAAGAAGGCTACGACTAGTGAGGGCCACTAAGCAGACGACTCACGGCGGAAACCATCGAAATACAGACAAGCTACACACAAGCCCGTCATAATTAGCTCGGAAAACGGGTGGCACGATGCCACCGGACTCTGGGCAGCCCACTAAACCTACTAAATCCAACGGCCCTAGAGTCACAGGACTCAAGTCAAGGCCGTCGCACAGGACAACTCTGTGCCGTCAATCTGGCCTATCCCTAGGTCAGAAACCACGGTAAATATAACTTTTAAGGCGGAGCATAACCGCCGGGCCTAAATTCCTTCCAAAGGGAAGCTAAGAAACCCTCCAGCCCCAGGTTGGGTAATTAGACTCACAGTCCAAGGGCCATACGCTTGGCCCACACGGAAAACCCTTTCCGGGGAAGCTCACGACGTGCGGGAATAGCCCTCCGCACTCATGCCGATATACGGCGACTTAATCTAGCGTAACACGAAAACCCGGAACACAAGAGGGTCACCCGGACCCTTAAAACCCATGGGCACGTTAATCCAGGTAAAACGGTATCTCCGAACACCCAAAAACACGGTCACGGTACCCACGGGATGTCCGAGACATCCACGGGGCCAAAGGTCGACCAATGGGTCACAACTGGGGGCCAAAACGTGCCAAGGAACTAGATTTCTATCGACCAACACCCCTGGGTCGGTCGACCAACAGGGGACATGTCGATCTGTCCAGTGGGCGGTTCGACCTGACCAGCATCCAGCAGCATTGCTGGCTGGGTCGGTCGACCGAACCGGGCAGCAGCCCTGCCCCATGCACGGGCCATTCGGTGGACCGGCCTCAACCGTTCAGTCGACCAAAAACGACAGGGACCCGTCCGGGCTCAACCTCGGAGCCCGGTTTTCACGCCCACTCGATCCCAATCGAGGGGGAAAACAACAGGGATCATTCCCCGGGTCCCAAAACCCAAAAATGGAAGGAAATAAATGGCAAAACGCCGATCGATTCGACGAAACCGTCGCACGCCCTAAAACATGATTTTAACTCCCCGGCGAGAAATAAACCCACTCACGGCTCACCTCGGCCTACCAAATCCGCGGGAAATGAAATACACAGATTAGAGAACCATCCCCCTATCTCATCCGACGATTTCCTGCACCGAGGACGCCGATTCCTCGCGAAACGCCGTCAAAACCACCGTCGGGCTCACGGACCGCCACCGCCACCTCAATCCTCGTCCCCTCCGCGCCGCTCCTCGCCCCACGAACGTCGCCGCCTCGCCCCCGTCCATCTCCGTCGGCCGCCCAGAGAAGAGAGGGAGAGAGGAGAAAACGTAAGAAGAGAGAGGGAGAGGGAGAAAAGAGGTGGGGTGATATTTATAGGAAATTATTTGAAATTTTAAAAATATGAAAAATGGGGAAAAAAATCATCCCCCGGATCCTCGAAACGCGTACAATACACCGATAACGTCCTGGAGCCAGAAAACGCGACGGTTCACCCTACATAGGGTTCCGCATACTAATCAGCCAAAAACCCGAATAGACTGTAAAACACACTCCGAGACTCACGAAAGCGATCCGAAACCCACGGATCCTGATCCGAAAAATGTCCAAAAAATCTGGGGCGTTACAATCTGTCTTTCGATCTCTACCTCCAGTAGATCTCCTCCCTATAGAGGATCTCATCAAACCGTCCCCTCAAATGGTCCTGAGGCTCCTATCCCCTATATCCAAAAGTCTTGTCCCCTCCAAACTATCTAGGCCTTCAATCTGTTGCAGAATTCTATCCTTAACTACCCTACCCAAGAGGGTTTTGTCGGCCCCCAAGTTTTGAGAACCCGAGCAATATGCCTCAACTTCAACACCAGAGTAGCTATAGCAAATCCACCAGCAACATGTATATGCCAAGCTTGCCTAACAGTATCCATGAAGTGGGCATCTCTGAAAAAGAACTTCTCAAGCCAGAAAGTGAACCTCTTGTCCTACATTTGATTGGTCTTCAAAAGAATGGATTTATGGTCCGACACAGCTCTAGCAAAAGGAAGCACCTACACACGAGGATAGTGATCTTCCCAGTCAACAGACACTAAGAACTTGTCCAACCTCGAGCAGGAGATATATGCTCACATGTTAAACCAAGTAAAATGACCATGTAACATGCCTATGTCTACCAAAGCCGCCGCCTCAATAAAAGCTAAGAAATCCTCCATGTCATTTGCATAGCCGCTCTTCCCCGACCTCTCCCAAGACACCGCCACCACATTAAAATGTCCACCCACGCACCACGGCCTTCCCGAGGAAAGGTGAAGGTTGACCAACTCCTTCCACAAGAGCCGTTTCTCCTCCTTGTTATTCCAAACATGCTTGTGAAGTCCCAAGAGAGGTCATCCCTCACATTAGAGAAATAAAGAGAGATGGCCCACCTACTCACATGTCTATCCAACACCACCTCATCCACCTCAAAGGGATTCCAAAAGATCATAATCACCTCAAAGAGGTTCCAAATCCCCCCGGACCTACCAATTGCTGGGGACACCATGTCGTTGGTGAGTCTAGCCCCTCCCCCCTAACTCCCTCATGATAGAATCCCACTCCCCTTCGCACTTGATCTCCTGGATATAGAGAATGTCCATCTTACATCTTCTGATCAGCTCCTTCACGGCCCTCTTCTTCTCCATCCCCCTAGCCCCCTCACGTTTCATAAGGCAATCCTCGTGAAGACAAAGTAATACTCCCCTCCTCCCCTCACCTATCCCCTCCCTCTCTCTTCTCTGTTGAGCCCTCTCCTACAAAATAGTAGCACACCACCTCTTATTGATTTTGGTGAACGCCCTTTTAACATCTTTGTATGCCCCGGCTTCAAAGGAGATGCCAACCTTGTCAGCCAGCTCCCTCACTTGCTCCTCCATGATTTTTTCAACCACCCCCACCATCTCCCTCACCTCCTCCCTACTCAAATGGCTCCTCCCCTTCGGCTCCTCCCCCATTGTGAGAAGAGCCACTGGCTCACCCAGTAAAGCCGGAAGCACATCCTCTTCCTCAGACAAGGCCACCTCCTCTGCCTCCTGATCATCGCCCCACTTAAAGAAGCCCTCTAATCCCATCCTGACAAGACATTGTTCATCCGCCGTCTACAGGTGGCAGCCCCCCACCGATGAGCGGTCAACTATAGACATAGAAGACGGCTAACATCGGTTGGATTCGCCCCAACAAAAGGGTCCAGGTGGGGTCCTATCGAAGAAGCAACCCCATCTACCTAGGTTGAGGGTCATCGACACCCTGTGCATCCTCAACAATGGCCAGCGACACCTCCCCAATCTTTTGCTACCCTTTTTGGATGGGAGGCACACACCTTCGCGAGTGTACCCCTTGCCCCCTGCCAAGGCCGGACAGAAAATATCGACGGAGTAGCCTGACGACGACTTGCCGGCGACATGGCGAAGACAATTGCTAGATTGCCCTGCCGCCGGCAGTGCCTACTACATCTAGGGCGATCATGCCTCTGGAGATATTGGGCGGGGAAGAACACCCATAACAGGTCCAGGCGAACCAAAAGCGGGCGGATTCACGGGCAAGTCGCAAGTATCCAAGGAGGACCCGAAACCCGGACCTGATAGCTCATTACCCGATCCACCACCCGCTCACTGGCGAACAAAGTAGGGATCGGCAAGAACCAACCCGGATGGCCCTGGTTCGCCACTATAGGGCGGTCAATTAAAATTTGAATCAACTGCCAACCGCACCTAATGTCGTACATCCCCTTCCTCTCGCCCGCAACCCTGAAACCCTAACAGATGCGGCAGTGCGGACTTGAGCTCGTCCTAGATCAAGAGCCTGACAATGACCAACACCCCGACGAGGTCGGCAGAGATGACGGTCGATATCGCCGCGCAGGTTGGCCACCAGAATTGTTGCCACCCCGCTCGTGCGAGAGCTACACGGGGTGAAGCCCAAACTACTGCTTTCCACCCGACTGGAGCCCCATGCTAAAAAAGCGAGGCCCTCGTCATCGCAGAGGTGCATCGGCACTCCCTCAAAGACCACCTGAAACCGCCCTATTGCCGGGTTGGGGAAAGTTCCCCTGGCCTTCGACCACCTCTGTAGATGAAGCATAACTCTGCCGGCCACCAAGCATCCCACTATAACCATCCGCGAGACCACATCCTCCTCTTGCGCAAGCACCATGAATGTGGACATGTCCACCCTCGCCACTGCCCAACAACCTCCGCCAGCCGCCATTTGACCACCTCGACTTCCATCGACCCATCCAATAGGAAGACGCACAGGCACTGCCGGAGCCAAGTGATCCTGCATTGCAAAAGCTCTGCCGAGAACTCCCCTGCATCAAGCCATCGCTTATTCACCAGTGCCTACCACTGAAGATTGCTTCTAACCACAGCCGCGAAGGAACGGCAACCACCAAAGCTAGCACCTATCTTCGCACGGACCAGCCCCCTCCCCGGTACAGAACCGCCAAATGTGGCCTCAGCGGCCACACTTGAAGTATGTGAGAGGTTGGCCTGTGGGCCGGCCCCCTAAGCAGCGAGCCCCACCGCCTAAGCTGCCTAAGTGAAGCTCCGGCGAGAGCAACCCCCCCCCGACAGAACATGACCCGTTGAGCGCCAAAAGGCACCAAACACCCTATAGCCTCTCTCTCTAGAAAAGGCTAGAGAGAGAACCTCTAATTTTTCTCAGCTTCTTGCATTTTCCACAGAATATGAATTTGTTGAGCGTATTTAAAATTTTTTAACTTTACAGAATGAAATATATCATCCAGTCGACAGTAAGAACAAAACACAGTAAACCTATTGTCACATAGCTTTCTTCTGCATCAGTTCTTCAGTATTATCTGTAAGACCAACTCCTTCACAAGAAATTAGGCACACCATGAAAAGTTTGGCCTTGTTATATGTAGCTGCATGAAGGGCAACTGCTATAATCTTTGCAAAACACTGATATGGGGTCTACTCCATTTGTAATATGACATTTCAATCACCTTTTCATTGAAAGCATCCTTAATTGAAAACACCAAGTACCTGGTGAAACTATATAGGCACACAGAGGAAAAAAAATCAAAAGTTCCATAAATAATCACTAAAAGGGAACACAAACTGACAAGGAAATACACAGTTTGAAGGCCTCCCCGAAACAAGTGGAAGATTGCACCATAGGATTAGGGGAAAACGCACAAGAAAAGACAACGTTCAAGTCAAATAGCTGACACACATATTATTGTCCTTTATTCTCGTTTTCTTTGCCGACAATAATCCTAGCTGGTGTCGGAGAAACCCCCGGGCAGGGCCATTTCAAGGCCCAGCTGCAGCTGATCCAAACATGAAAAACTGTGCTTCCAAGACATAACGTACCATTTGTACAATTACACTGGCCATGTACTTGAAACCTCGTTGTAGATGACTGGCATTAGATAGGCAAGCAATTTATTCTGTTTCAAATTGTTGATGACACCAAACTAATAAGATAAATCATGAAGATTACGATCGTAATTTTCAGTTCCAACAACCTCTTTGTGTGCCTCCATTACCATTGCCCTTGCATGATGATATATAGTCCAATACACATTTTATATGACCCCGATGGGTAAATGTTGCAATACACAGCACATGAGGACGAGGATCCTGGGTTTTTTTTCTTACTAGCCATCCATAAGAAATGTGTAGCGGTTAACTGATATGTATATCCTCATATGAAAATGCCTGAGCAAACAATTGAAGAACGAACACTGGCAAATCAAAACCCTTCATGGTAATAGCGACTACGAAATAGAGAAAGCGGAAAACCTGAGCAGAGATCTCCTCGGCGGCAAACTGCTTGCCGATGGCGGGGCACTCGAGCTTCACGTTACCGTTCTCGTCCCTCACCACCCGGTACGAGACCTGCTTCGACTCCTCGTCGACCTCCGCCATCTTTCTCCCGATGAACCGCTTCACGGAGAAGAACGTGTTCTCCGGGTTCACCACCGCCTGCCTCTTCGCAATCTGTCCCACCAGCCGGTCCCCATTCTTCGTGTACGCCACCACCGACGGCGTCGTCCGCTGCCCCTCCGCATTCGTCACGATGGTCGGCTTCCCCCCTTCCATCGCCGCCACCGCCGAGTTCGTGGTGCCCAGGTCGATGCCCACCACCTTCTCGCAGGCCACGCGGAGCACGGGTTCGGCCTCCCGCCTGCCCGCCTTCCTTGCCCGCAGGGAAGCGCCCAGGACGACTGCTGGCCATCGGACGCCGAGAAACAGGGAGCTCGAGGAGGCCGACGCGGGGGCCATCTTGGCAGAAGGGCATGGCACGGCGGAGCCGAGGGCGTGGGTCTGGGCGGAGTAGGCCGCCATTTCTCCCTCGGAGGAGGAGCTAGGGTTTAAGGATGGCGTAGGTGAGGCACGAAACCCTAGGACCACCACGGGAAATGGAAGTGGGAGAGCGAGTGGAGTGAGAAGCCGGAGAAGGGTCAGTTGTATATAACAGTCATTCGATGTACGGATAAAATAATTTAAGTTATTATTTATCCGCGATACGTTATAAGTAATTGATATATAATTTATATTAAATATAATTTATAAATAATTTTAATTAAAAATTTTAATTAAAAAAATTAAGATTTAAATTTAAAACATATTAATGATATTGTTATTATTATTATTATTTAAAAAATTAAATAAAAAACACATAATATTTATGATATTTGAATCTTTTATCTCACACATAATTAACACACTTATTAATTATTAAATAACATATAATATTTTATAATAATATATATATTTTAAATAATTCTTTAATATTAACTTATTACGATACAAATTGATATGATATTTTATTGTACCCCACTGATACAGTCGATACAATTAAATTTAAGGGTGCACATCAAATATATAATATAGGAGAATATTTTTACAATGTCACCCGGCCGCGTTTGGAAATTGCCTCAGGGAAGATTTCAAGAACAAAAATCTCTGACATAGATTAAGGACGCGTTTGAAGCAGCGATGCACACAATCCATTATCCATACGCATTGCATAGGGTCAAAGGATTTCTCATCATTGAGAATCCTAATAATCTGATGTAAAGGAGCTTTGTCGGAGGAGGAGAACTCGGCACTTTTGTGCTTGAGTTTTCTCTCCTCTCAAAAAGTGTTTTTTATCAAAACCGAGGAATGTATGTGACATTTAGCGTAAATTAAAGTTGGTCGAGAATTATTGCTCGAAAGCTCAGGTGAAAGTAAACTCTCAAACGCATCTTAAATAATAATAAATGACATCTCATTTGTATAAGTTTTTACGTCAGTTCAAAATTCTAAAGAGAGATAATATATATACAAAATATCGACACTTTCGTGAATGTTTCGAAGCAATTATAAGAGAGATTTTTAAAATTTTTAATCATGATAAATTCATACGTGATAAATACTTTGTACGGTGGATGAATTCTTCTGACAAAGGTAAAATCAATTTTGCAAACGCGGCCCAAGGATTATCCGTAAATGTTCGCTTGCTCCGCCTCCTCCCCCCCACCCCCCACCAAGATCGGCTTCCAGCCGCGCGGCGTCAGGCGAGTTGCCGTAGTGAGGATGGCGTCCGCCGCCGCGGGGGACGGGAGCAAGGAAGTAGGGTCGGCGAAGGCGACGGTAGCTGATCAGATATGCCAGGCGGTCATATCCACCTCCAACCTCCTCCATCTCATGCAGGAGAGCTCCCTCTCCCAGGTATTCCTTTCTTTTCTTCTTCTTTTTCTTAGGAGCTAAGAACCCGAAACGCTTTGGAACGGATCGCCTTCAGCTGGTTATGACTGGAATTGATTTGAATGTTTTGATCTATCTGTGATTGCTGCGCTGTTCATCTACTGGATAAAGCACTCTTCAAGGCCTACATGTAGCATGGCCAATGTGACTTTCCAAGTCTCGATATGCCCAATTTGAGTACTAGTGATCCGATATTTGAGGTGCCAGGAGTGAAATTAGGAAATCCGCAGCAGGAAGTTGTCGGAGAGTTGAAACTTGTAAATTTGTGCAGTAATGATATCATGTTACTGTTGGTATTTTATTTTATCCTTAAGAGTGTGGCTGAATTCTTTTATTTTATTTCACGTTCTGTATTGATGGATTATTTCATATTTGCGTGGTATGAAGAAACCACACGAGTATCAAATATTATGGTGGCAAGATTGAAGTTTTTTTTGAGTAGTGGGTAATAGCACGAATTGTATTAAATGTAAAAGAAACGGATGTACAAGTATAATAGTTCAGCTCCCAAAAACCCCTATGCACAATCCTCCCCAAAAACCTATCTCTATTCTCTCAACAAAAGGAAAAGTGAAGAGTTACGTGCCTCCACATTACATATATGTTTTGCTCAATCACACACTCTCACACACAAAAGACATACTTGAAGATTCTGTTGTTTCTTTCACCCCACAAAGCCCATAAAGTAGCATACAGTATGAGCCATCACATGACTTTGTCCCCCTTAAGGTCCAACCTCTTCTGCCAATTGAGGAGTTGGTGTACACTGTTAAAGTGGCCGAAGGAGTGGCGGTTGCTATCACCAATCCTAGACGAAACCACCTTAGTGAACGGGCATGGAGTGAAGATGTGGTCTAGGTCTTCCTCCTCTTCCCCACATAAGCAGCACACCGTGACTATCCCCTACAAAAATGATGCGATCCTGTCACAAGTGGGCAGCCTGCCATGAGAGATCCGCCATATCAACAGCTTCACCTTGAGCAGGCTCTTGGGACCCCAAATCTGAGGCGCTAAGTAGTGACGCACTCCCCCGTCTGAAATGAGTGTGTAAGCTGACCTGATTGAGGAATCTCCCTCCTCTCAGCTCCCCAGTCACCTATCAACCCTGTTGTAAACCAGCCTATAATCTAGGAGGAATAGCAAGAGACTTTCCAGCTGGTCCATCTTCACGTGTGTAAGGTTTTTCCTAAAATTAGGCACCCACATGCCTCTAGATAGCTGCGAATTAAAGCAATGTGCCACCGATGTCCCGGGCGCAACTGCAATAGCAAAGAGCTTCGGGAAAGACTTCTCTAAGATTCAACTTCACCTCAACATAAAAGTTGTGTTCTAGTATTTGTCTTTCAAAGGTGGGTATTGGGAACTTCACCTGTAGACGTGCATAAGTGACTGGCGACCATATGCGATTTCCTCCTTCTCAAGGCTACAGTAATGAAATCATAGTGAGGATACCATCCCTCGAATATGTTGGTAAATGAGAATGTAACAGCCATTGTGTGTAATGGACTGTTCATTACAGATGAGTTGGCGGCTTTGCTTCTACATATATTGTTACGCTATACCTCACGTATCATAACCTTTTTTTAAAAAAATAAAGCTTACTAGATGTGAATGCCTAACTTTATTTTGTATTTAGGGATTGTCAACTAAATGTAATCTACTCTTGGAACCAAGCATACATTTGACTTCTGGCATCCCCCTTCTGGTGGTTGTGCCAGAGGAAGGATTAACCCCTCAGTTTTGTGAGGGCCTATGCCCAAGTCCTACCTACAGGTGGCAGGGTCCATAGGAAATTACTCCCCATGGTGGCACCTCCAAAGCCTGAATAGTCACCTAATTAGGTGTAAGTGTTGCTCTTGCACCCAAATATTTTCTCGAAATCGAGAATAAAGAATGGTAATCACTCCCGAGGCAACATCAAAGCGGCACAACGCCAAGGGAGCTCCAATGGCTGAGCCGAACTCGGGTATCGGGAAATCCCGCCATTTCAAACGGCACAACACAAAGAATGGGAATCACTCCCGAACAAATTTCAAATGGCATAACGCCGAAGGCGGACTCCGACAGACGAGTCAAACTCGGGGTCTGAGACATCCTGTCATTTTATAGGGCACAAGACGGAACGAAGCCGAGGGCGCTCTGGATGCCTGGTCGAACTCGAGTCTCGGGGCCACTAGCCATATCACACGACACGAATTGAAGACCGGGAATCAATCTCAAATAAATCACGCAATAGCACAACGCCGACGACGCTCTTAACACCGGGTCAATCTCGGGTCCCGGGGCATTCTACCATGGCAAACGGCACAATCTAAAGAAGCCTAACGCAGCAAGCAAGTAGGCAAAGGGTATCCCGAGATACTCACAAAAAGTTTACACAGCGGACTGGATACGATTCGATCAAAGCAGTGCGAGGAACGAAGAACAACGTGACCTTGAAAGCTCGGAAGGTCGTCCTTTTCCTCCACGTGGCAGAAAATTAGGAAATTATCCACAAAAAAATAGAAAATAAGGGTTTTTATAGGCCCCTCCTCTCTCTCTCTCTCTCTCTTGGTTGCATGGAGATCGGGTAGACCCCCTCCAAGGGTCTACCCGGGTTAGGTGACCCCCCTCTCATCCCTTCGGCTATAAAAAGCCCCCCAGGGTCAACAGAGAACAACACAAACAGACAACAATCAACGATTAACAATGGAACGACACACGGACGATGGTCTACGGGCGCTCGAGCTCTCCGGCGGAAGTTCTTGTTTGGCTTAGTGATTGGTGATCAGGCCGAGGGTATGTTACAAGAATACCCCCTCTAACGGTGCTTATCCAAATCACAAGTCTTACGAAGGATGTCTTATGAAATGGCAGAAGTACTCGCGTGATTATGTAAAGACCCCGGAACCAACAAGAATGTGGAAATGTCCCGCAACTTTCGCAAGTCTTGTAATTGGGGCTGCAACGCCGCATATGAAGCTCTTTCACGGCGTTTATCAATAAATTCCTTCAGGGAAATGACTAAATGTCTCGAGCCCGCGGCCACAACGGAATGGGCCACACCCCTGCGCCAGTTCCCAACTGCTACACCCCTCAACTAGTGTCAAACTGGATCACACCTCTGCGCCAGTGCCCAACTATGCCACACCTTTGAGCCAACACCAGACTATATTCGAACCTACCCTCACATACCCGGAGCTCACGTCACCACCAATGTCAGACTGAGAGTGGTCTCCAAACCTCATCACTCATCTATGTTGTTGTACCGCTGCTACCAGGCTCAATAGTTGCATCTCAGGGTGGTCTGCCTCCGACGTCACGACCCTCTGGGGTCACTGATTCTTTCTTTTCAGTAGTCAAACAAAGGTGTTCGGATTATATCCGATGTAAATTAACACTGATTGCAGTCGGTGGGGATAAGTCCTGCACTCGAACCTCACAATCATCTGAAACATCCAAACCCGTGGAATTAACCCTACGCACACTAACCTAACAACTGTAAATGCGCACCCACACATCAACTCCCTCGCGTCGCCCAACAGATTGGCACGTCCCCCTAGGGACACATACAAAAACAAAAACAAAAAAAAACAACAAATATACGTGTCATTAATTCCGCGCGTTTCCGCAAATAGTCGCCTATATAGGGGGAATTGTTGCAACTGTGCGAAAAACCCCTTACTTAGGTGACCCCTCAAGTGGTTGCTCGGAATTTTGCAAATACCCTGACATAAGAAAAAGTGTACATATGACCGAGCTTATTTTCCAATTTCATGGCATCAAGATTAATGATTGGAAAACTATTCTTGAACAATACACCAAAAGAATTGGACATCCTAGATCAATATCAAGGAGCACTGGCGCAGCTCCTCTTGCATCTTCTTTCACTTATCCGTCAAATCTAGTCATGGGGTGGGTGAAAAATTACTTAGTTTGCGATTCCCAGTTCCTGGCCATATGCCCCGATTTGCTGGCATGGCATGTTGGTCGATAAAAAGACAATGCACATTCTAGTGGCCCTACCAAGCCTCAAACGGGGTGCCATGTGCCTAAGAGATCTTAGACCAACTATGTCGAGTTCTGGGTTACCAAAAATTGTTTCATTATTCCTTTCTTTTCTTATTTAGACATTCGACTTCCTTTTACCCCTTTTGCTTTCTTGAGATCCCATGAGTTTGGCAAGGGAGGGAGAAAAATATGTGTTGCAACATGAATTTAAATACTAGAAAAGGATCATCAATCTCTTGAAAAGTTCAATAAGAATACAAAGTTTTTTTTTGAAAGTGGGTAGTACCACTAATTCATAAAATGAAAAGAGTATATATAAGTATAGGTTGTCACAACCCCAAAAAGGTTACCCCAAAAAATCCTATACAAGAGAATGCCACACAAAGGCAGTGTGGATCAACTTAGCCCCCTAGACAGCCTAAAAGAGAAGTAAGGGAATTCACATTACAAAGAATAGCAGCCCATTCCCTTACTTTATCACAAACAAAAGAAACAAGTGTGTCCTCGGCACGAGACTCCCTGCTGAAAATCCGCTTATTCTGCTCCCCCCCCCCCAACAACGTCCATAGAGTGGCATGAAGGATAAGTCACCACACCGTCATATCACTCCTGATGGGCCAAGGCCTCTCCCAATGCACAAATAGGTGGTGAACATCATAGTGTTGGCCGAAGACGCAAGAATAAAAAGCTTTATGTCAACCTTAAACTTGAATTCTTCCAAAAAAAATCAATAATAATAAAGAATCATATGTCAAGCTATGAAATTCTGTATACAATCTTATATTTTTAGAGCAGTTTTTCTTAATCAATTATACTTTTACTCCTTAGGAATTGGCTGGTCCATAGGAAATAGCCAGTCTGTTTAGTATTGAATTAAGCTGGTTTCGCCCAGACTTTTCAACCAGCTGATTGAAATTTTGTTTTTCATATTTTTACAACATGAAGTAACTTGTTGTTTAAGTCACGGAATTTAATGGATAATTAATTACAGGGGGGAGGAGATAAAAGAGACAAAAATATTCGAGACATGCACGTTTGTTTATTGGCATGCATATAAGAGCCGGTTACGACATATAAGCTCAATATTCCGTGAATTGAGTTTATCAGACAATTAGGGTTCGGGTACTAGACAATTTTCCACCGACCGCAGTCGGTGTTTATTTACATCGGTACGAGTCCGAATACCCTTGATTAACTTCCAAAGAAAATCCTCAATTTACATAAGGTTAGTTGTGATGCTGAAGGCAGTGCCCTAAGCACTAAGTCGTGTGAGGCGATGCCAAGTATTGAGAACGTTTCAGGAAGGACTACGGGCTTAACCGACATAGTTACGAGGATTGAGGTAGATCTCCAAATTCGTAACCTCAAGGCTCGAGGCCACTATGTGTTGGCCATTTGACCTCTACGAGGTTAACTGAGTCCCGAAACTTCATAATTATCTTTGCATGATGCGAAGCATGGTATTTCACGACTCAAGCATTCACAGGATTTTATAGAATCATGCTCACATGGTCTCTGGTATATTTCATAAAGTATTATGAAGTGTACAAGATATTGCGAGTACATTTCATGAGCACAGACTTGTCAACGAGTTTTTTTCGATTGCACATGACCCTTCGTTCATAGGCAATCAAGATTTTGGTTGTACATGACCCTTTGCTCACAGGCAATCAGGGCAATTTCGGACCTATCATGGGTATCTCTGCAATTTTTCACTTTTGGTGGTATTTCTGCAATTTTACCCCTTTCGGGACATTTCTGCAATTGTCCCGTCATTGGGAGCATTGATGCAATTTGTCCAGACCAAGGATATTTTGGTAACAATCTGGACTGAACAGGGTTTTTGTATAATCTTGGCAATAGGCGCAAGTCCCTCATTGGGGAAGACCCATTGACCAAAAACTCTCAGGAGATTGCTTCCCCTTCTTGACTTCTCATGAGTTGGTACCCAACTTCGCGCGTCCATCAGCGCAACGCTGGGGATCGACCTGCCCGGTCAGGTCGCGGGGGTCAAGGGGGCAGCGCCCCTTGCAGGGGGTGCCCCCCGGAAGAAAATTTTTTATAATCACTCTCCAAGGAGTGGCATGACCCGATGTTCATAGACAATCAAGGCTTATACAAATTTCCTCAGGTGTCCACATAATTATAAGACTCGAAAGGGCCTTCCTCTGAGGTTAGAATTCCGAGGGGGCATGCTCTCATTTTCCCAAAGAGATACACAGATTACATAATTCACATAGTGGCCGGTGATGCACATGAGTTAAGAGGGTTTTTCTCTTTATAGCATACCCTCACAGTGCAACACAATCACCACACAAGCACAAAACCCAGGGAAATGGGCCTTCAAAAGAAAACACTAAGCACTATCCGTGCGCTCTGTCTCTTTGTCTGCCTTCTTCTGTGTGTTCTGTGTGTCTTTTTCCTTTGTCCCAAATGGACCCCAGTGGGGGTATTTATAGAGTCTCGAAGGACTCTAGCAGTTACACCCTCTATTTGGGCCAAAACAAGAGAATTTGGAAGTGGATCCGGGCCAAAACCCATGGGAGGAGGATGGAACTGGTCCAAATCCCCCATATGGGGTGGAACCGGGGCAAAACCCCATGTGGCGGGGTGGAACCGGGGCAAAACCCCCATATGGGGGTGAGCCCGGTCCAAACCCCCCATATAGGGGTGGACCCGGTCCAAACCCCCCACATAGGGGTAAATCCAAGCTACTGCTCCCCTTTTGCTCCAAATTAGGTTAATTTTTCCCTTGAATAAGGGCTGTTATTGCTGCTACTATTGAATTAATGCTGCTGCTATTGTGTTGCTGCAGCTGCCCTTGCCATTGAACTGCCACTGCCATTGGGCTGTTGCTGCTGCTGCTGCCACTGAGCTGCTGCTGCAATCCTTGATCTGCTGCTGCTGCTGCAGAGCTGTTGCTATTGCTGCAGAGCTGCTGCTGTTGTATTGCTGCAGGCGTTAGTAGTAGTAGGCGGCATTGTGGCTGCCGGTGCGGCTGACGGAGGACGGCGCCGAGGGCGGTCACAGCGGCGGTTGCACAGTGCGGGCTCGGCGGGGAAGTCCGGCAATCAGCACGAGTTCCCTATAGCTCGAACAGGTGTCAGGGTGGCACGGCTGGGGTCGCCACTTTTGGCTGAAGCCGGAGGCCGTCTCTACTGACAGTAGAGGCGGTAGTGGCGGGGCTACCACTACTGCTTGCATCTGTGGGAGGCGCCGTGGGGGCTGGTTGGGACAAGGGTGGGTCACGACCAGCAGCTGGCTGTAGCGTTTGGCCCTGTCCTATCATGGCAGGGAAGGGGGAAAGGAAACGGGAGGGGGAGGCAGAGAAGGAAGGGGGAAGGGTGGAGGGGGTGGCGGTGCGCAGGGGGTGGACTAGGGTCTTGGGGGTTCCGATGGGGAGGGGAGGAAGGAGGAAGAAGATGAAGAAGAAGGGGCAGGTGTTGACTGTGGCTATAAGAGGGGAAAGAGGAAGAGGCGTAGGGTGGGGGATGACGGGAAGAAGGCAGGGGTGGTCGTGGTGGTGGCTGGCGGTGGGATTCACAGTGGTGGAAGATGCCAATGGCGGTGGTGGACGGCGACGGGCCTCTCACCCAATACAATGGCCTTCTCGGCTTCCCCTCTCTCAGGGGTGACCCCTCTCGGGCGCACACCTCTTTCTCACAGAGACAAACAAGGTGGCCATTTTTTTCTTCATTCATTTCCATCATCATCCTTCAATACAAGAAAAGTGACTGCCCTTTTATAGGGAGAGTTACAAACAACTCAGACTATTTTGCCCCTTACAAAAGGACTATTACCTAGGCCCACACATAAGGCCCATTAACTACAAACATAGCCCAAATAAAGATAACACATTTCTTTTACTCTAAAGCTAGGCTCAAGTAAAATAAAAATTACATAATAAAAATAAAAATAACTTAATGCTACTCGGAACGTCGTCCACGTAAATATCGCCATCGTACGATGTGCCAGTCAAGCTTATTGTCCACCGTCATGAGTCTCGCTCTGCATCATTCTGTCAAGGAGGTACATGGTCCTTGTTGCACATGAAACTGGTTTGTGGACTTTGCCAAATTTTGGGGCTTAATCCCATGTGATGATTCTAGAAGATTGATAGACCAATATACAGCTACGAAAGTTAGAATTTGTATGGAAATATTAGTCCCCGATAGCAAAATCAGCTTCAGCATTAGCATCATAAGCCTGATCTTATCATTCTGGGATTGGCTAGATTCAGTGAATGATCAAAACATTTGATGAAGTTTTCTAACAAGTGGTTTCCCTAATGCCAGTCCTCTTCAGAGTGGTAGAAAGCACTAGTCCAATGGACAGTTCAGGATTTGTCAGAAGGTATATGGGAAAGGGTGATGGTTAGCAAATTGCCTTACCACTTGCAACTCATGCTCATACAAATAGGGAGAAGTCTTTACAATTCCCTAAGATATTGAAGAAGAGGGCACTTTCAAAAAAAAAAGATATTGAAGAAGAGGGAAGGGCAATTTAGTCCAGTGATGTTATCAGCAAAGAGTGAATGAAAGACACAATCTGAGATTCCGAGGTCCTTTATAGATATCATCAATAAAACTGTATATTCATTTGGGAGATTAGTATAGGCTCTTTATTGAATAGAAAATCCTTATCAAATGCATAGGCACATACAACCTTGGTCATTGAGTGCACAGAAGAGAATCATCCTGCTTTCTGGTCATTGATATTAATCTTTATACTTGTCCCTAGCTCATGATCCCTCTAAATAACAGGCTTTTGTGGAGTTTTACCTGAAAACCAAGCTTTCTAGACATCTAATTCATTCTGCTTTTTACTTATCCTGTTGAAATTAAAAAACAAACACAATGGTTAGTTTAAACTTTCTCCACATAGCATTTGATTCCTGTAAAGTGTTCAAGAGCATAACTTATATTCTTATTCTTATAAGAGTCATATCTTCTTGCATTTAAAACAAAGGCCAAAAGGCTGAGCTCGGTATGAGATTTGCCATTTTTCTCATAATAGACATGAAGTCTGGTGACCCACATTCCTCTTTTTCTATTTTCAAAGAGTTATTTGTGTTGGACTCTATTAGGTTCAACTATAATATGTTAGGGCTTCCAATGGTGCTCATTGAGTTATGAGTCTACTCCAGTTAATCATGCTATTATAAAAGAAGAATATAATGCTGAACTATAATGTCCCGACCAAATTTTGAAATTTAAATGCTGGCTTTCCCAGCTAGCTTTTTAAGAACTTGGTCTAGCAAGCTGGCAACTTTATTTGAAGGTAGCCATTACACATCATATTATCTTTGAGACTGATAATAAAATACTAATTTGAACAAAACAAAGCATTGCAGTGTCAAATTATAAATTAATTAATGTAGTTTGCTAGTCTGTTACAAATTATATGTCCATATGGCTAACTTTGACTTTCAATAATTTGCTCACAGGCACGGCTTATGAAGCTCCCTAAGAACCTGCTGGCCAAGGCAGCTACTGTCAAGAATACAGGACAGGTACAATACAAACATCTGTTTTGTAGTTTAGATGGTGCCTTTGATGAGAAAGTATATATTCTTTCAACTTGCTGGTGTTCATCCAGGTGCTAGAACAATTGCCTTGGGTTATTTCGTCCTTGGACGCATATATGGATAGTGGGCTAAAAAGGTTGGTTTATTGATTCTGACTTATTAATTTTAATTTCTATTTCGTAACTATATGTAGGTGAACTACCAATAATTTTTTTCCCCTCTTGAGTTCACACTGTATCATACTTCATTTTCACGAAGGAACATGGAACTTTAGAAGCAAAACTTTAATCACCATCAAAACATATTTTTAAAAGTGAATGGTACTGCATATGCTATAAAAACAAAAGGAAGGATAGGAAGAATATTGACCCTTTAAAAGCCCATTGAGCTTCCCCTGCATTAGCCCTTGGAGAAAGGATAGCAAGAAATAACAAGCACCTACACCAACTAGAGGGGGGAAAGAAAGGGAAAAACCTTCCCCAGTAACAGAAATATCCTCCATGTTGGACATTGTAAAGAGGGGATCCGTATCTAAAAAGGTGGCTCTTATTTTCACTTTTCTGTCACACATCAATGCTAGAGTTTGCTTTCTGAACAATGCACCTATAATAGGATTAACTCTCCATCTTGGTCTGTGTGAAGCAGAAATCTGTGGTGTACAATTCATGTGTATGTAGTCTTGGTTACTGCATGATTTTGTAAGAAGAAATTATGTTAATGAAACAGAGTTATGTTCCCGCTTTCATGGCATGACTCCGGTGTAAGTAACTCGAAATGTGGTTCATTGACTCTTACATTCTTCAGTGTCTCCATTGAAATGGTCATGAGGCATGAATTCTTGTATATCCTTGTCTTCTATTCATCTGTTATTGTACATGATTAGTTTATCCAATCATCATTGTCAATCCCATCTTGGTCGCTCCCCATTTTTCTACTGGGATGAGGTGTCCTGGTGTCCCAAACAACTTGGTGACCCTCCCAGAATTTTTTGCCTACATATTACAATAAGTAGAGCCCACACTTACAAAATTACAATACATCAAGATAAACATGTCACGTAAAAATAACACAAGATGAATGCATCCTAATCTCATTGGGACTTGCAATTCCTGCTCGATTTTGCTAGGCCGATGGGATTGGCTACTGGGGATCCAACTTTCCTTTTATTGTACTAGATCCATCTCCTTTCAGTTGTCATCTTCTTCCCTCTGCCTTTCTGTCCTTGCAAATTGATGTTACCTTGTATGCTGTATCTGATGTCTCCATGTCCATGTAGCCCTTCTTTTCCTTTTTTCCTTAAATTTCAGAATGAATTCAAGGTTTGAGCTTACCACAGGCCCTTTATACAAATGAAATGTCCAAATTTCACAAACAGCTTTAAAATCAGTTTTGTAGTGCAGGGAAGCATGCCTTTAAATATGATTATGGCCATCACTGTTCAGTCCCCCTCCTAAGCTACTTCTGGTATTCAATGTATCCTCTACTAAAAGCAACAATATCTTGAAAGATGCAACCAGTTGGACGTGTCAGATGATCTGCTGGCACTGAGCTAGAAGGCAAGTTTTCATTGGTTGGTTATCAACCGGAGGATATTTCACATATGTTTCATGTAATACATTTTGTTTGCTCCTGTAAAATTTCAACTTGACCTAGAAATGTTTTAATCCACTAGTCGTGTTGGTCACCTGAAGACCCCTCGAATGATCTTAGTACAAATTTATCTTTTTGTAATTTGTATTAAGGATATTGATCAGTCAATATATCATTGCAGTTTCACTTAGTTTCTTCCTCTTTTGCGCATCCAGTGCTCCAAATCTTAACACAGTGGGCCAGTTACTCTCTAACATGGAAAGTTCCCAGCTTCGATCTGCATTTGGGGGCCATAAGATGACAGAGGTAAAGACTGCTTTCTTGAGAAATTTTTAGAAATGTACATGCTAACATTGTATAGAAAAGTTTTGAATTCATCATCCATGAAGTGTTATTATGTTCCGGTGACCTTGTGATTGTTTGAACTCAATTTTAGAAAGTGTAGCCACTTTCAGTCATAGGCGTAGAGAGGCATATTAGACTTGTTTTTTTCTCCAACAGACATCATTAGAGTCATGCTCTATCACTGTCATCCCTCCAAGAAGAAAGTGTGTCAAAACATAAAAACATGTCATGGAAGTTTTTAGTGGACTTTCCCAAGGGATTTTTGGCCTAGTGGTCATGCCACTAGAGATCACCAACTGAGTTTCAGGATGTAATCCAAGACGGGAAATGAGAGTTTGCAAATTTGATCACCTTAAAACATAAGTATTTAATGTCTATCATGCTCTGTTGTCGTCGTCATCATTATCGTCATTAGTATTATCCAGTCAATCTAGGGTTTGGTAGATCGAATGAAGGATCCATGGATTTGACAAAGCTTTTCAACTGGCTGTCTACCTGATGTCAATAGTCAACAAGATGGTGCTTAGTACCTAGCCATCATAATTGTTTTGGATAAAACATTGTCTAGGTTACACAATGACAAGTAAATATCTAAAAGGAACGGTAGAAACAGACAAAAATATTGAATGTATCCTTTATTGTTTTCTTTATTCCTTTAGGGCCAGTTTGTTTTTCGAATAGGATAAGAACACCGCATCCGATGAAAGAGGAAATCGGCTGGGGCCCACCGTCTCCTCTCACACACAAACATGGTATTCGACCCCGGGCACCGAGTTCGACCCTTTGGGGTCGAACACCGTGCCCGTGTTCGAAAAACAAACTGGCCCTTACAGTTCCCTCCTGTCTCTCCAATGTATCATACTTGCACTCACTCCTTTTATGCTCTAGCACTTATATATTATATCTTCATTTCTCTTATTCTTTTCAGGAACTCAGTTCAAAATATCATGGAGAGCGGACAGAAACACACCTGAAGGATTAAGACGACAGAGCATGTCCCTTGTTATTAGAAGCCAATCATGATGTTTCTACAATTTGTTGGAAACTCTTTCAGTGGTACGTGTTTAACAAAGTACAATTCACATATGAGTTCTGTAAATGTGTGAACACCTGATGGCAGCCTGTAAAATCCTCGCAATTTATGAACTACATTTTCTTTTAGTTTAGCATTACAGGGTATCATAGGTTTTAGATGATTGTTTCTATAAAAGGTTGGAGTAGAACTGATCTCTTTTTCCTCAATATTAGGTTCATTATTGTTTCACACATGGAACAGAAAAATTTATGTGTTCATTTATTGAACAAAGATGTACATTTGTTAGTTATTTGATTAGCATGTGCATGATTATTTTTGCATTTTATGTTTAACAGACGATTTAGGGTTTGTGTGTTGGACGTTTCCCCAATAATCATAGTCTGTGTTTATTTACATCGGCCTAAAATCTGAAAATCTTTGATTAACTATCAAAGAATGTCTTTTGTCTCTATAATGTTGAGAATTTTATCTAATGGACATAATCTTAATGATTGCCCATTAAAGATGTATACTCTTGTCGAGAAATTAGAAGACTTTATTCCTTGAACATGTATGATTTGAATTACAATCGGTCTCTTAAGACCTTTATATTTAGTCCTAATTATATAATCGGATTTTCAAGTTTACATCCGGTCACAATCCGACCATTGAATTTAGTTCAGTCTTCAATTGAACCTTGGAATTGGCTTCTATCATGATCGGACATTTGAATTTGTTTTTATCCCCGATCGGATGGTTGGATTTGGATTTAATTGCAATCGGGCCATCGGATCGCCAACATGATCAATATCGGTCCGTCGAATCTGCTTTTGATCATGATATGAACATCAGATTTGTTCTCGGTCGAGATATGACCATTGAATTTGCTTTGGATCAAAATCTGATCGTTGGATTAGTTCTTGGTCTCGATCCGGCCGTTGAATTTGAATATGGTCAAGATTCGACTGTTAGATTGAGTCCAGGTCAACATCTAACTGTTGATTTCAAATTTCATCATGATCGGCCTGTTGGATCGCCAAGATGATCATTATCAGACCGTCAGAGTTGCTTCCTTATCACGACCACTCTTTTGACCTTAATCGAACTCTCAAGTTGACTTATGTCCATAAATAACATTTCCGCACAAAGCGGGAATATATTTGTAATTTTTCTTGATCAAGATATTTTTGCAATTTTCCCAGACATCAGGATATTCTTTTAGTTTTAGAAGAAGTTTAGACATTTTTGCCCTTTCTGACCTTTGTTGGGTATTTTTACAATTTTAGACTCTTTCCGAGTATATTTGTCATTTCTCGACATCTTGGAGCACTTTTTCCATTCCTTCATTTTTTAAAGGTATTTTCGTCATTTCCTAACTTTTCGGGATATTTTCGTCATTTTTTAACTTTTTGAGGATATATCTATAATTTCTAGACTTTTATGATCACAAGACACATGAACAAGTCTTCATACCTAAGTCTCTTTGGGCGCCCCTTGATGTTTGATCTATGCTCATTTTCTTAGATTTATTTCCTAAAATACCGATTAGCACTTAAGGCACAATTCACAGGGCATATACACAACATATCCCCTTTCGTGTATTTTTATTTTGCCACAAGAGTAAGACTACTTTCACACTTGGGCGATCCTTATGCGCTTGATGCCTCCTCCCTTTGTGCATGCTTGATCCTTGGTGGATGACGGTTGAACCCTAAAATAATGGGCAGACTCCCTCTGCCCAGCCCCTCTATCTCAAAGCACTTAGGAAGCCCCTCCGCCCTGCACAGGCCGGAGGGAAGCCCCCTCCGCCTTGCCAAGCTGGAGAGAACTCCCTCTGCCCTACCTAGGCCGGAGGGGATCCCCTCCGCCCGTGCAGGTCGGAGGAGGCCCTCCTCCGCCCATCCAAAAAAAAAAAAAAAACTGAAAATTAAAGAGGAAGAGAAAGAGATTGGGAGGAGGAGAAGATGAAGGGGCTTGCCTGTTGGGATTCCACCTGAGGAGGGCCAAAATGAGGTGAGGGCAGAAGCACCCAAATGAAGAGTTTTTTGAAGGCTTGGAGAGCTTCTGAATAGGCCCAAGCAGCAGCCGCAGGCAGCAGTTCTGCGATGGCTTGTTTGGGATATGGTCACCACAAAAAAGGCCCCCCCGGGAGTTCCTATCACCTCCTTTGGGAGTGGTGAGCCTAAGAAACTCCTTACCTAATGCTATGAAGAAGTTGTTGATTTGTAAATGGGAAATTTATATGGAGCTCTATATGGGAAATTCTCTGTGCTGTAGATTTCCATGTGATAAAGGGACAATCATAATGTACTCAAGAAAAATCGAAGGGAGAGAAAAATAAAATGAAGATGCATTCAATTGAAGAAAAAAATGAAGGCAAGTATTAGAACTTTGTTGAAATATCTCCACTGATTAGAAGATTGCAAAAATTCCTTCGATGGTCACAAAATTACAGAAGTACCCTTAGTGGGTAGAAAATTGTAGAAATACCTCCAGTGGGTAGAAAATTACAGAGATACCTCTGGTGGCCACAAAATTGCAGAAATATCCCTGGTGGCGGGAAATTTTTAGAAATACCCCCGGTGGTCACAAAATTGCATAAATACCCTGATGGCGGGAAAATCACAAAAATCCCCCTAATGGCGGGAAAATGCAAAAAGGCCTTGAAATATCAAAAAATTGCAGAAATACCACATTTGTGGGAAAGTTGCATGAAAGTCATTGTTCAGTCTAGAAATTGTACAAAGTTCTCGATTTGTCTCAAAATCACTAAAGAAGGCTCTTATTCCGGTTGGCGCCGTTTACACGACTCGGTGGAGTGGGACCACGCCCCTTCTCTGAAGCGGTGCACTCTTCTGAGTTCGGTTTATAGCTAACCATCCAAATTCATGTATCTCTTTCAGGGCCGAGAGCTATCATGTCCGGAAATTTTAAAATGTTGAAATTACAAATGAACCCTGGAAAGTCAAGAAATCAAGACAAGGAATGCCCAAGAAGTCAAATGACATGGTCATTTTCGAGAAGTCAAGAAGAACCCAAAAAGTCAAATGACATAGTCATTTCCGAGAAGTCAAGAAATCAAGATGAGGAACACCCAAGAAGTCAAATGACATGGTTATTTCTGAGAAGTCATGAAATCAAAATGAGAAATGCCTAAGAAGTCAAATGACGGGGTTATTTCTGAGAAGTCAAAGGAAGTCAAGAAAAGACAGGACTATCTTCAAAGAGTCCAGAAATGGCAGATATCTCCAGGAAGTTGAGAAGTGACGTACGGGGCTATCTCCGAGAAATCAAGAAATGTCAAACATATGCCGAAAAGTCAGAATGACAAGAATGCCCAAGAAGTCAAGAAGTGACGGGGCTATCTCCAAGAAAGTAAGAAATTGCAAGAATATCCCAATGTTTGGGCTTGATGGAGGAAAGATTACAAATATACCCCGCCTCAGGTAGGAATGTCCTTTATGGACACCAAGCCAGCTTAAGGGTCTGATCACAATAAAAAAATGAGTGATTATGACCACGAAGCAACTCCGAGGGATCGACAACGATCATCTTGGCGATCCAACGGCCCTCGTGATGGAATTCAAGTTCAACCGTCCGATCAGGGGACAAAAGTAAATGACTTGATCATGACGAAGTCAAATTCAAATATCGAAATGCGGACTGAAGCAAATTCAAAGGCTCTAGTTGCAACTGGATATAATTTCGAAGACCCGATTACACAGTCGGGACCATGTGTAAAGGTCTTGAAAGATCGATTGTAATTCAAATTACATGTGTTCAAGGAAATAAAGTCTTCAAATTTCTTTGCAAGAGTATGTACCCGTAATGGGGGATCATCAAGATCATTTATGTCACGATGAATAGAGGCAAAAGGCATTCTTCGACAGTTAATCAAAGGTGTTCGGACTTATACCGATGTAAATTAACACCGACTCCGGTTGGTGGGGAAAAGTCTTGTACACGAACCCTAAATCGTCTGATAAACTCAAAAGCGTGGAATTAACAAATATGCCAAAATATACGCATATTTATCCAACGAAATGGATGTCTGAAAATTCCACGTGTAAACAAATTGGCACGCCCGATGAGACTTTTCCTGCCTTTCATTTCTCTGTCGAAAAATAGCCTTGTCTCGATAAAGGTTGTGACTCCTTCACACTTTTGCAAGAAGTTCAAAGGATTCCCATCGTTGAAGTTGTCGCCGGGGGCATCAAAGTTAAAGCTACTGGGGGCATCAAGGTTAAGGTTGCTAGGGGCGTCAAGGTTAAGCGGTCCCTTTCAAAGGCCAAATATCAACATGTATCTAAAGCTGCTCCTACTAATAGGGGGCAATGCTATGCCGACCGTCATTGCTGCCGCCGGGGGCATCAAGGTTAAGCGCTTCCTTTTGAAGCCCAAATATCAATATAGCACATGTCCAACTATTGCCAACATGGGACAACATCGCCCCCCCATTCATGATTGTTGTTGCTTGGGACATCAAAGTGAAGGTTCTTTATGAGGACTAAGTGCCAACAAAGTCCATATGTTGTTCCTGCTAGCCAGGGGCAATGTCGCCGCCCTGGAAGAAAATCTGTTGTGGCTATATCTAAGTCTGACAAGATTAGTCTTTGACGAAAAGTAAACCAAAAAAAAGGAAGAAGAAGAACACAACTGGCTAGATAAAGGCGAGCTGATCTCATAACAATACTTTGCCGAATACATCAAGTGAAAGGCGTAAATGAAAGAAGCTGACATCCAAGTCTCACGCAAAAAAGTCAAAGCCTTTAAGCCTAAGTGATGGGGAGATTCTGTGAAGCAACTTCTTATCAAATAACTATGGGTCACCGAGGAGGACGTCTCGAACAATCTAAGCTTTCTAAGGCAAGAACTTGAGGCAGGAATTTCAACCCTGGAGACATGTTCCAATCAGCCTCAAACTCTTTTCCCCCAATACATGACATGAGACAGAAAAGGAAGAAGAATAGATAAGAAAAGGGAAGAAGGAAGAGAAAATTGGTGAAGCATCGGGCTGCTACCTTAGAAAATCAAGAGGGCGTATCTGGCAAAGAAAACTCCAAGAAGAGGTAGGGGCAAAGCACTAAATAATGCTTCGAGCAAAATCTCATGCGAAACCTCAAGCAAGGTAACTCTGGCAAGCAACAGCCCGATCAGAAGTCTAAAGCAGAAGACTCCAAGTCAAGTCACGGGCAAAGCCAGAAAGCCAATCCTGGAAGAAAGCTCCAAGCAAAGCTCTAAGTGAAGACAGAAATACAAGCCTGAAGAAAAAAAGAGACAAAGTAAAACCACTGGCAGAGCCAAGAAGGCAGATTCAAGGGGGACCCGTGTCTTTTCCCTTTCCAATTTCAACACTCTGTTAGTGGAGTCTGTCCCAAAACCGTCAGTGGTCGAACCTCTTAAGGCTCCAAATATGTCTGCCTGACATCAAGTCATCTATGCATGGGATCCAATCCATGCTTTGGTACCAAATTGGTGTTGAACACCAACTCATTTCTTGGTCCGTCAATTTTAGGTATTGTTCCACTTCGGGCTCTAAGTCACCCTTGGCAATTTAAGCTCATTTTCCGGTGACACAAAGCTAACTTCAGGCCTCAACCTGTGCTTGTGGCATCAAACCAGTTTCGCCGTCAACTTCTCTCCCCGTTGTCCACAGGGAAGTTGTAAAATTCCCTACCAAATTTCATCCCAAAAGAAGAAAGAAGAAAAAAAAGAAGGAAAGAGAAAGAGAGAAAGAAAGATAGGAGCACTCCTGGCCCAAGCCCTCCAAGGCAGAAGCTCAAAGCGAAAATTTCATCTCGGGAGGGACGAATTCCACCCAACTCGGTCGTCAAACAGTTAATCCTCTTGAAATGAAGCGCAAGCTGAGGAGGAGAAAACAGGAAAGAAGTGTTTGAAGAGAAACGTAAAGAAGCAAAGTTGAATAGGCAGTTGCCATGGAAATCCCCAGAAAAGGAAATCTCTCTGCGAAGAACTACGAAAAAGAGAGAGAGTAATTAACCATTCCTTTCACTCAATGAAAAGCATGTGAAGTTGATGTTGCATCTGTTATATGATCCACCTTACCTGCGTCATCACCTTGACAGAACTTAAATCTAGAGTTCGAAAAAAAAAGGGGGGGGGCTTAAAATAGAGGTGCCCCGGCGGACTTAGCCATTCCCATCACAGGGATTGTTGAGGGTAAGAAGGCCAAAGAAACCCGGCTAAGGTGAAAACCCGAAAGGGCACCTCAGGCAAAATTGGGTAACCCTTCAGCGTGAAAACCCGAGAGGGCACGTTGGAAAAAGCTAAAGCGGTCCAGTTTCGGCAAAAACCCGAAAGGGCGCTGAGGTTGGTAAGGTGAAAAAAAAAGAAGAAAATATATTTTCAATAATCATCATGAACCAGCATCGTGGTTATCCTCCACTCGAAAATCCTATCCTATCATGGTTAAAAAGAGGAACAAATGTACCAAAACCCAAACCCTTGGTTTGAAACCCCTTTCGGGTCAATAACCATCCAAAACGAAACCCAAATCCTTGGTTCAAAACCCCTTCGGGTCAGCCACCATCAAAACCAACTCTTTGATTACCCAAGCCTTCCTTAGATCACCACAAAAAAAAGAAACATAAAACCCGAATCATTGGTTCAAAACCCCTTCCTGGTCAACAACCACAAAATAAAACCAAATCTTTGTTGCCCAAACCTTTCGAGTCAAAAAAAAAGAGAAACCCAAAGTCATGGTGCCCAAAACCCCTTTTGGGTCAATTACTATTCCAAAACCCAAAAGCTTTATCCTCAAGCCCTTTTCAAGCTAAAAGGCCACGGGCTTACAAGTCATTGGCCCTACATCTACCTTATGATGGAGGGTCAATGAAAATCCAGACACTTTGTCCCAACAGCGATGAAAAGCAACATCAACTACTACAACAATATCAAGCAACAACAACAGTAACAAAAAAAAAGGGAAAAAAAGAAGAGAAAAAAATGGGGCTTAAAATTGAGGTGCCCCGACGGACTTGGGCACCCAACTTCTTGGTTGCCTAAGGGTAAAAAGGTCATAAAATTCGGCTGGAGTGAAAACCCGAAAGGGCGTTTCAGGTAAAAATGGGTAACCCCTTAGTATGAAAACCCGAAAGGGCGTACTGGAAAAAGCTAAAGGGGGCCAGCTTCGGCGAAAACCCGAAAGGGCGGTGAAGCTGGTAATGTGAAAAAAAAAAGAAGAAAAAAAAGAGAGAGAAAAGAAAAAGAAGAAAGGAGGAATGCATCGTCATTATATACTACCATCTCGAACATCCTTTGTTCGATGGTTTTATCCCACCGTGGCGAGCACGTTATCAAAACCATCAAATCACCCAGAAGAATTCACCCAAGTTTTAACTTTTGGCTTCCAAATCACAAAAGTCAGCCAAATCCTCAGTGCAATCCTCAACTTCCAAACCACAAAGGTTAGCTAACTCAAACTCCATTTCTCGGCCTTCAAATCGCACATGTCAGCCAAGTTTCAAAACCCAAAGGTCAACCAAAGTCCAAACTCAAATCCCAAATTCTGTTGGCCCTCAAACCATCAAGGTCATCCACAGTAAATTCTAAACCTCAATTCCAATCTTTGGCTTCCAAACCACAAAGGTTAGTCAACCCCAATTCTAGTCCTTGACCCCACCTTAACTCCTAATGCTGGACTTCTATGCCACGGAGGTCGATATGAGAGAAAAAAAAATGAGAGAAGAAAAAAAAGGAAAAGAAGAGAAAAGAAAAAATAAGAAAAAAGGGAAAAGAAAAAAAGAAGAACTATTGCTATTCATCATCATGAGCCGTCACTATTGATGCCTCTTTTTCTTATGATTTTGTCCCTATGTTGGGACAAGCATATCTCAATACTAAATTAAATATGTAGTGTTGACCTGATGCCATTTGAGACTGTCAACCCTACGCATATTTCAACTCTGGATTTGACAATTATGTCCCTTTGGACCGTCAATTCCACTAAGTTTTCATTGCAGTGTTGGCATTCATGTTCGTTTTGGGCCGTCAACCCTACTTAAATTTCAACTTTTAGTTTTGACCTGCAAGTCTTTTTTGGGCCGTCAATTCCACCAAATTTCAACTTTTGGTTTTGACCTGCAAGTCTTTTTTGGACCGTCAATTCCACCAAGTTTCAACTTTTGGTTTTGACCTACAAGTCCTTTTTGGACCGTCAATTCTACCAAATTTCAACTTTTGGTTTTGACCTACAAGTCCTTTTTGGACCGTCAATTTCACCAAATTTCAACTTTTGGTCTTGACCTACAAGTCCTTTTTGGACTGTCAATTCCACCAAATCTCAATTTTTGGTTTTGACCTACAAGTCCTTTTTAGACCGTCAATTCAAAAAACTCTCAAAATTTTTTGTGTTTATTCACGTATGCCCTTTTGGGGATGTCAACGCAAAAGACCACCCCAAATTCTCATATTTTCAAATGATGTAGAAGTCAACCCCATCACCTCTGAGGTCAACACAATTGAAGAAGACGGTATGTTTACACGCGAAAGAATAAGGAACAAACAAGCACATAGCGTATTCCGGCTTTTTTAATGCTTGCATGTTTATAATTTCCACGCGCATGTTTTATCAGACGATTTAAGAGTTCGTGTACTGGACTCTTCCCCGCCGAATGGAATCGGTGTTAATTTACATCGGACAAGTCCGAATATCCTTGATTAAAACTGCTAAACGTTCCTTTCTTGCCCTCATAATATTGACTCTTTTTACCGAAATATTAGTTCGAGAGAAAACATTTCCCTTTTGCCCTAAGATAGGGCATCCTTGCAATTATCCCTCCCTACGAGAGTTTATTTGTAATTTTCCCCTTTGGGGGGGTTTATATGCAATTTTCCCCTTTGGAGGGGTTTTGTGTAATTTCATGAACTTTTAGGATATAGCCGTAATTTTTAGATCTTAGGATTTGAACCTCAATTTTGATCATGTTTAGACAAGCTTCGACATCTCCTGTGAGGATTTCTTGAACTTTAAAATCTTCTCACACTTTGGAGTATATATTAGCCACTTTGAAAAGCATGAGGATGAAAATGTAATTCTCTGCCCATGTAAGGTTTTCCTCACAGTTTTGAGCGTGAAGAATGAAATCCCAACTCCTTGCATGATCAACATAGCCAGTTTTCATAACTTGAATTCCTTTGTGCTTCAATATACAATGTAGACTAACTTAAGGGTATTTCAGTCAAATACTCCTTTAAGTGTAGTCTTATATAAAGACATGGCTCTCTTTTGTTTGTTAACACAAGGAAAACATCCATAGAAGGAGGCTACGACCTGTTGCTTGGACTGATCTTCTTCCTTGCGGCTGCCTTCTTCTTACTGCGTGTCTCCCCTTTCCTTGGTGCTGGAGCCTTCTTCTTATAGCATCTTGGAGATAGGGCGGAGGAACTCCCTTGGGCTTCTCTCCGGTGGAATTTGAAAAGGTAAGCCCTTCATCTTCTCCTCCCTGCCTTTTCATATGGTGTAACTGCAGCATTTATTGCCTTTCTCCTCTTCTTTTCTCTTTCTTTTCTTTTTTTTTTTTGGTAACCGCAGGGCCATGGGCGGAGGAAGGCCTCCTCCGGCCTGCTGGCAGGGCGGAGGAGGTCCCTCCGGCCTGTTGCCAGCAGGGCGGAGGAGGTCCCTCTGGCCTGTTAGCAGGGCGGAGGGCTCCTCCGGCCTGCTTGGCAGGGCGGAGGAGCTCCCTCCGGCCTGCCAGTAGGGCGGAGGGGTTCCCTCCGGCCTGCAGCAGGGCGGAGAGGGGTTGATGCCTCCGGTGTCCTTTTCACTATAAAATGACTCCGTACCTCTCTAGAAAACCCCACTTTCAACACGTGGAAGACTTCTTTGGGCTTTTTTTGTACGGAGGATCTTGTCTTTGACCTTTTGTTGTGAAAGCATGTGTGGGTGTTGACATTTGTGACTTCTTCCATACACACATACATATATGTGCATATTTCCCACGCATTTAATCTTACTCCATTCTTGCAGAATAATCGGAAATCATCATTCCTCGGAACCTTGTAAATCCCTGGTAACTATATGCACCTTTCTTCTTCAAGATAATTTTTGAATTTCTGAACTTTGTGGAAATATTTTATGGGGTCAACAGATGCCCCCCACGGGGGGGTCCGTAGGAGCCGAGGGTGACGGCGGCCCACCCCGTGCATTCTTGACTTTGTCAGTTCACTGTCAATTTTATTTGAAACTGACCATCCATCTTTTCTTTTTGTTGTGTTATTATATATATTTTTTGCAACTGCCATCATGTCTCGTACTAGGGAGAGCAGTGGTCGCTGGTCAAAGGGGATGTACAAGGAGACAGTCCCAATCACTTCCAAGAAGCTGATGCCTTCGTGGGGTTCTCCGAGAATAACTGCGGAGAATATTTTTTCACTTGATCGGGGGCTTTCCATGATTGCTACTGGCCCCCTCCCAGAGGATGAATCTGAAGGTGGTGTAATTGACTTGAGCTTGCTTATTCCTCATAGAGGCTTCTATGTATATTAGCGATCGCGCGGATATCCGAGGCATTTTCCCTTGGACAGGCATTTATTTCCTTTCATCCAGAATTTTATTCCCCCAGACATGGAAGAGGGTGACAGTTGCTTGCCTGCGGCCCGGTGTCAAATTGAGAGGGCGATTCTGGTGGGTCGTGATAGCATGTTGGGGACTTGCAAGACTTCATTCCCCAGTTTTCCGTTGGGTAATGGTCGTCATATTCAATATCCGGCCTCCTCCCAGCTGGGCTTCTTCAGTACTGAGACAGGATGTCCGACTAAGGTGAAATCTTTTGCACCTGCTACTTGGGATTTAGGGGGTCATCACAAGACTTTGTCAGATGCTGTTTCTGGTTGCTTTTTATCTCCTTCGGGCACATAATTTGCTGGTGAAGGGTATGACAAGCTATGTTTGCTCGATAAAATTGTAAGCGGGTCTTCTCCCAGCTGGTATGGAAAATGGTCTGTGGTTCCCTCCCATAAATTTCATTTAGGAGCCACAGAATGGCTGGCGGGCGTACTTTACCATTATAGCCGGCTTCTGGACCTCGTTGGCATTCGGCATGCAGTCTGTAACGACCCGAGAATCCGATTACCGGGAAGGCCCGATAACCCGAGACTCGCACCGCCGCCCACGAGCCAGGAGGGCTCGGAAGGGCTAAAAGGAGTGTGGAGGCACAAAGAAATAGGAAATAAAGCAGGACAACTCAACAAATAACAGAAATAAATAAACAACTACAACAGAGTCCAGTCCAACAGAAAGTACAGTCTAAAGCAGTAAAGCGTACCACATGCCAAGTGAACACTCGGCCCGACAAGCTGGCAACTGAGAACCTCCGCTCCGCACCCTCGAACCACGAGGAAGAACCGCTACACCTGAAAAGCAGGGAATGAGTCTCCAAAACAGAGACTCAGCAGGGATCCCGCGGAACCCCAACCGGAAACAACGGCGGTAGCGGAAAGGAAGCTACAACTACAGCAGGAACAGCAAACCGGTGGCCGGTCAAAACTCGGCACTACAGCTACTCCTACTGCAAGAAGGCAGACCTCGATCACACAGTCGAAGCTACCGAACCACGCTAGTACCACCTACCGAAGCAAGAACACACGGCAACCACGCCGTAGAGACCTGTCCCTCGGACACAGCCGACCTGGACACGCTGTCCAAGGTGCGACCCCGACCATCCGATCGCGGGTACCGCACAACAAGACCCAACCTCGGTAAAGCCACTAGCATTAGACCCTTGGCGCGAAAACCAACACACGCGCCACGGCGAAACAACCGAACTCAACGGTCAACACGACCGAAAACCCGAAGGTCGAAATCACGGAAACTGATAGTCTGTCACTCCGTACTCGACAGGAGTACCACCCACTAGAAGCACAGCCGGTAGCGTCCCCTGACGTCTTACACCGCACCGCAAGTGAACTGCCTGACGTGGTAGCTCCTACCCGAGGCACGAACACCGTACAAGTAACTACAACAAGTGACTAGCTGGGGTCACGCCCGTCGACGTGGGTCCAACCGCCCCCAACCACGTGTGCACACACAGACCGCGCGTCCCTGGTCTGGCCCTCTGACCGGTTTTCCCCTCAGCCGGACTCTGGCTGCAAGACGTGGGGCCCAACGGTAACCGGTCCACAAACCGTCTCTAAAGGTCAGCCCGTACACCACTCCCTGGTGAGACCAGCACCTCGTACTGGTGGGCTACGACTAGTGGAGGGTCACTGAAGGAGTAGACTCTCAACGGAACACAACGTCCGAATCCGACGACGTACGGGGACCAGCCCACGTACCGGCCCCATCACACGGTGACCACAGTCGGAGAAGAAACAGGACTTACAGTCCACGGTCACGCACGCACCGTGCGCTAGAGTCGAGAAAACTCAAGTGGCGCTAAGCCACTGGACTCTGGACAGTCCTCTAGACACACTACAGCCAACGGTCCTTGAGTCACAAGACTCGGGGTCAAGACCGTTGCACGCAACAGCACAAGGCCGTCGATCTAGCCCCATCTCTAGGTCTGAAACCACGGTAGCACGAGTGCCGAGACAACACACGAGTTGCCAAGACCACTCCCTCGGAGAGGGAGCGCAAAGAACTAAGGCCACTCACACGGGCCACACGGAAAATGCAGAAGCACGATTCCCAAGGCAGCACACAAGCCGCCGCGACGATTTCCCATCTTGAAGCAAGCGGGAAACCTCCAGCCCCAGGCCGGATAACTGGACTCGCAGTCCAAGACCAACCACGTGGCCCACATGGGAATCGCCTTCCAAAGAAACTCACGGCATGCGGGGGACACCCCACCGCACACACACCGATACACGGTGACTCGATCGAGCGTAACACGAAGGCCCAGCACGCGAGAAGTCACCCGGACTCTCAACCCTACGGGCACGCTAAACGAGATAACACGGTCCTCCAGACACCCTCAAAACACGGACACAGAAACCCACGGGTGTCAGGGACACTCACAAGACCGCAGGTCGACCACTGGGTCCCAACCGGGTCGACTAGGGATCCACACATTGCGGGGCAAGGCGGAGAACACAAAAACTCGCCTCGGAACGACACAAAGCCTGACGGTCTAACCCTAGGCCGTCACAGGGTTGTAACGGTCTAGGCGAGACCGTCACATCCACCTGGCGGCCTAACGCAGGCCGTTACACGGCCCGAAGAAACACAGGATGTAACGCGCCTGGCCCAGCGCGTTACACGAATGTAACGCGCTTGCCCTGGTCCGTTACACGCCTCACGCTCTCAGCGTGAAAGCAGGATGTAACGCGCTTGCCCCAACGCGTTACACGGATGTAACGCGTCTGGCCTGGCGCGTCACACACGCTGCCCTCCCCAACGGATAAAAACGGCTCTGACGGCCCACCCTGGGCGCGTTACAAGCATGTAACGGTCCAGAGGGCACCGTCACACCCCCAGCCCTCAGCTGGGCAACAGGGAATGTGACGCACCCACCCTGGGGCGTCACAAGGCTGTGACGCGCCAGCCCTGGTGCGTCACACGCCTGACCCGAAAACCAACGGAAGAGACTCTAACGGTCTAGCCCTGGTGCGTCACAGCACCTGGCGGTCTATCGTGGGACCGTCACACCCACAGACCACCAAGGGCCAACAGAAGGGGGATGTAACGGCCCAGCCTAGGCGCGTTACACCAAGTGACGGCCACTGGAAGGACCGTCACTTCCTTCCGAGAACGCTACGGCGGGAAACGACCCAAAACTCGTCCCACGCCCCCATACCTCCACAAGAGAGGGGGAAAACAAGGGGGAAGCTCCCCAGAAGCCCCTAGCATGCATCTACGGCCTCGGATCGGCCAAAAACGCAATGAAACGGGAGATCGGCCCACAAGCCCTAAAACATGGGTTTTGCCCAAAAACCCCGATTCCACCCGCTCGGCTCACCACGGCCTACGAAACTCGCGGGAAAGGAAGTGCACGAGCTGGGGAACCATCACCCTACCTCCACCGAAGATTTCGCGCCTCGAGCTCGCCGATCCGCGAAGAAACGCCGTGAAACCCTCGCCGGCTCGCGACCGCGCCACGAGCTCCCACACGCCTCCACCGCCTCGATCCTCGCCCATCCTCGCCCGCGTCCTCACCCGCGCCGCCTCCGCCTCGCCCCCGCCTCGCTCCGTCGGCCGCCGGAGAAGAGAGGGGAGAAAGAGGGCGTGAGAGAAGAGAGAGAGTGAGAAAGAGAGAATGAGAGGGGGAGAGAGGAAAGGGTTAGTATATATAGGAAAACCCGAAAATTCGATAAATTCAGAAAATTACGAAAAATTACCTCCGCGATCCTCGGAAGGAACACAACGCAGTGGTACTGTCCCGGAGTCGGAGAACGCCACGGTTTGCCCTGCAAAGAGTTCCGAAGGCACATCAGGGAAAAACACGTGTAAAGCACAAAATACACTCCGAGACCCACTAAAATGATCTGAAAAATATCCGAAAAATCCGGGGCATTACAGCCCTCCCCCCTTAAAGGAATTTCGTCCTCGAAATTCAGGACCTAGAACGACGTCCTAGAGGAAGAACACTGAACCAACTGACACGCTGTCAGGGCCCCAGCACAGAAAACCTCGATTCTCACGAAAACACGGATCCTGAGGAACACAGCCAGACTCACAATCACACACAACACCTCGCTCCTCTCGCCGAGCACACCGGCCACAGAGCAGGCATATACCAAAGGACACAGTCTGGCATCACCTCAGACAACGCGAGAATCCCCCATGGCGCCGCAGTCACGATCTCGCTCACCGAAGAATCACAACCCTCGATACGAGCAACAGCTACTGATCCATCCAATGGTCAGCAGACAAATCGCACAACAGCTTCGCAACCAGCTGACAGGTCGCACGCCCTCCTCGAGGGAGCAACCAAAATAGAGCCTCCACCAGCTCAAGCAGTCCTCTCCGCAGACCGCAATCAGAACATCGGCTCAGCACCAAGAAACACCTCACACATGGCAAGCCGAAAGCCGGACACAACACCGTGCCAACTCTTGTCAGAAGACAAACTTCGACAAAGCCCAGATCCCATCCGGAAAGGCACATCGCAGAAACGACCATCAAAGGTCTCGCTGGCACACGGCTCTCGCCACGCTCGAGCCCCAACAACCAGCATCTTCTGTCTCTGAAAAGACCATCCACTGGTCACCAACTGCTCGCCAACTCGACCCTCTCGGGAAGCACGACGAAACCAAATGACAGAACATGGCGTCTTCAATCATCACCTCACCGGACTCAGACTCACAGGGGAATCATCCCATGCTGGTCATCAAACCAGGGATAACCTTTGCGACACCAACGTCCTATCAAGGACCATCCTCCGACGCCCACCTCACGAAAGGCCTCCGCCCACAGGCGTCACTCATCCATCTGGTCTCATCAAATCCTTCGATCAATCCAAGTGGACACCCGCCAATCCCGATTCCGCCCTTACCACAGAGCCACGGGACACCACCTGAACAGTGCTCACGGGTCCCTAAGCAATAACCATCTCACCGTCACAATCCGACAAGACCGTAGAACCAACAGACGTTGCTGTGGTCGGTCACCCGGTTAGGCTCACCAGCCACTCACAGCCGCCAACCGGGACCCATAGTCTGCCAGAGACCACATCCTCAAAGCACGATCTCAACCGAGGACACGATTGGGAACACAAGTCGGGCGCCAAGCCACCGACTCTGACCAACACGTCCTCGACCTCCGTCAGGCGACATCCTCAACAACCTTATCCAGGTCCGACACCGACGCCTGACACGGCTTCCATCACAGGAACATGGTACTCATGCGGCGTACTAACCAGCACATTCCCCAACACTCCACCCTGCCAGTGCCAACAACCACAAAACCTCGGGCAACGGCACGGCAACAACACGTTTCACACCAAGGAACCAATCCTCCGATGCTGAACGTGAACTCAGGAATCCACCCGTAGCAACCAACGCTACGATCCTGAACTAGTGGGTCACAAGCCCACCACGCTTCCGCTGCGTACTCAGATCCGCGCACACAGCCGAGAAAGCAAACGCCGCCCAACCAGCGCTCGTCCTTTCGGAACAGCACCGGCACCCTCACACGACAAGGGAACGGGCACAACTTCTCACAGGCAACCGCCTTGCCAAGATAAGGAGCACGTCTCGCACGGATTTCATGGCACACAAGGCTAACCAATCCGAACACACAATGCAAGACGACGATCCTTAGCCGAACGCAATCTCTCCAACCAAAGGAGAAACCAGCGCACTTTCGACCAACGGAAGAACTCCACGCTCGACCTGACCTCAAACCTCGCACACGCTGGAAACAGCACCATCCAGCACCAAGGAAAACTATCGCTTCCATCAGGTCAGCGCCTCCGACACACTCGACGAGTGTCACGTCGGACCACCATCACAGCATCTCTCGATGCACCACCGCTGCAATTCCTCGAACTGCAACACGGCATGCCAAGAGCCGCCACACGAGCCATAACCGACAACCGCCGATGCTCACCCTCGAGTCCCGAAACTCACCGCGGAGCCTTCACATCTCAAGCCAACTCCAGGGCGAACACAACCCAACCGCACAGAAGAGCGCAGGAGCAAGACTTAACGGGACATCTCTGCCAAATCCTGCCTCGAAATCAGCAGAACGATCAGGACCGACACGTCATTTCTGACGCCACAGAGCGCGACAAGAACATCAGGCTCGACGAAACAGCAGCTCACCGAGAAGACATTCCGCTCACCGGAGCACACTTCTCGATCAGAACGCCTCAGGAGCTGGACAAACCTCAAGCTGGAGTGACCAAAAACCGACAGCAGCTCCCTCAGAGCACGCTCACGGCCACTTAACCAAGAACAGTCCGCACCAGACACCTGACCACGCTGCAGGTTCCTTGAACGCAGCACCGCGAACTCACACCTGCCAGCAACCTCTGCCCAACGCAGCACAACCAGGGCCACCACCGATGAGGGAGAAGGCTCTCGACCTCGATCCTTAGACCCCACGCTGGCACGAAAGCCGCGGACAGCGACCACCTTCACAGCGCCGCACAGCGCACTCAAGCTCTCAAGCGAGAAACAAAGCGGAAAAACAAGCACAAAACCCTATGCCAGCTGCCGACTGTACTGGACCTTACGGACTCTGATCACTGCAATGTTTCGAATTCCTAAGTACGCCCACAACCACCGCTCTGATACCAGCTGTAACGACCCGAGAATCCGATTACCGGGAAGGCCCGATAACCCGAGACTCGCACCGCCGCCCACGAGCCAGGAGGGCTCGGAAGGGCTAAAAGGAGTGTGGAGGCACAAAGAAATAGGAAATAAAGCAGGACAACTCAACAAATAACAGAAATAAATAAACAACTACAACAGAGTCCAGTCCAACAGAAAGTACAGTCTAAAGCAGTAAAGCGTACCACATGCCAAGTGAACACTCGGCCCGACAAGCTGGCAACTGAGAACCTCCGCTCCGCACCCTCGAACCACGAGGAAGAACCGCTACACCTGAAAAGCAGGGAATGAGTCTCCAAAACAGAGACTCAGCAGGGATCCCGCGGAACCCCAACCGGAAACAACGGCGGTAGCGGAAAGGAAGCTACAACTACAGCAGGAACAGCAAACCGGTGGCCGGTCAAAACTCGGCACTACAGCTACTCCTACTGCAAGAAGGCAGACCTCGATCACACAGTCGAAGCTACCGAACCACGCTAGTACCACCTACCGAAGCAAGAACACACGGCAACCACGCCGTAGAGACCTGTCCCTCGGACACAGCCGACCTGGACACGCTGTCCAAGGTGCGACCCCGACCATCCGATCGCGGGTACCGCACAACAAGACCCAACCTCGGTAAAGCCACTAGCATTAGACCCTTGGCGCGAAAACCAACACACGCGCCACGGCGAAACAACCGAACTCAACGGTCAACACGACCGAAAACCCGAAGGTCGAAATCACGGAAACTGATAGTCTGTCACTCCGTACTCGACAGGAGTACCACCCACTAGAAGCACAGCCGGTAGCGTCCCCTGACGTCTTACACCGCACCGCAAGTGAACTGCCTGACGTGGTAGCTCCTACCCGAGGCACGAACACCGTACAAGTAACTACAACAAGTGACTAGCTGGGGTCACGCCCGTCGACGTGGGTCCAACCGCCCCCAACCACGTGTGCACACACAGACCGCGCGTCCCTGGTCTGGCCCTCTGACCGGTTTTCCCCTCAGCCGGACTCTGGCTGCAAGACGTGGGGCCCAACGGTAACCGGTCCACAAACCGTCTCTAAAGGTCAGCCCGTACACCACTCCCTGGTGAGACCAGCACCTCGTACTGGTGGGCTACGACTAGTGGAGGGTCACTGAAGGAGTAGACTCTCAACGGAACACAACGTCCGAATCCGACGACGTACGGGGACCAGCCCACGTACCGGCCCCATCACACGGTGACCACAGTCGGAGAAGAAACAGGACTTACAGTCCACGGTCACGCACGCACCGTGCGCTAGAGTCGAGAAAACTCAAGTGGCGCTAAGCCACTGGACTCTGGACAGTCCTCTAGACACACTACAGCCAACGGTCCTTGAGTCACAAGACTCGGGGTCAAGACCGTTGCACGCAACAGCACAAGGCCGTCGATCTAGCCCCATCTCTAGGTCTGAAACCACGGTAGCACGAGTGCCGAGACAACACACGAGTTGCCAAGACCACTCCCTCGGAGAGGGAGCGCAAAGAACTAAGGCCACTCACACGGGCCACACGGAAAATGCAGAAGCACGATTCCCAAGGCAGCACACAAGCCGCCGCGACGATTTCCCATCTTGAAGCAAGCGGGAAACCTCCAGCCCCAGGCCGGATAACTGGACTCGCAGTCCAAGACCAACCACGTGGCCCACATGGGAATCGCCTTCCAAAGAAACTCACGGCATGCGGGGGACACCCCACCGCACACACACCGATACACGGTGACTCGATCGAGCGTAACACGAAGGCCCAGCACGCGAGAAGTCACCCGGACTCTCAACCCTACGGGCACGCTAAACGAGATAACACGGTCCTCCAGACACCCTCAAAACACGGACACAGAAACCCACGGGTGTCAGGGACACTCACAAGACCGCAGGTCGACCACTGGGTCCCAACCGGGTCGACTAGGGATCCACACATTGCGGGGCAAGGCGGAGAACACAAAAACTCGCCTCGGAACGACACAAAGCCTGACGGTCTAACCCTAGGCCGTCACAGGGTTGTAACGGTCTAGGCGAGACCGTCACATCCACCTGGCGGCCTAACGCAGGCCGTTACACGGCCCGAAGAAACACAGGATGTAACGCGCCTGGCCCAGCGCGTTACACGAATGTAACGCGCTTGCCCTGGTCCGTTACACGCCTCACGCTCTCAGCGTGAAAGCAGGATGTAACGCGCTTGCCCCAACGCGTTACACGGATGTAACGCGTCTGGCCTGGCGCGTCACACACGCTGCCCTCCCCAACGGATAAAAACGGCTCTGACGGCCCACCCTGGGCGCGTTACAAGCATGTAACGGTCCAGAGGGCACCGTCACACCCCCAGCCCTCAGCTGGGCAACAGGGAATGTGACGCACCCACCCTGGGGCGTCACAAGGCTGTGACGCGCCAGCCCTGGTGCGTCACACGCCTGACCCGAAAACCAACGGAAGAGACTCTAACGGTCTAGCCCTGGTGCGTCACAGCACCTGGCGGTCTATCGTGGGACCGTCACACCCACAGACCACCAAGGGCCAACAGAAGGGGGATGTAACGGCCCAGCCTAGGCGCGTTACACCAAGTGACGGCCACTGGAAGGACCGTCACTTCCTTCCGAGAACGCTACGGCGGGAAACGACCCAAAACTCGTCCCACGCCCCCATACCTCCACAAGAGAGGGGGAAAACAAGGGGGAAGCTCCCCAGAAGCCCCTAGCATGCATCTACGGCCTCGGATCGGCCAAAAACGCAATGAAACGGGAGATCGGCCCACAAGCCCTAAAACATGGGTTTTGCCCAAAAACCCCGATTCCACCCGCTCGGCTCACCACGGCCTACGAAACTCGCGGGAAAGGAAGTGCACGAGCTGGGGAACCATCACCCTACCTCCACCGAAGATTTCGCGCCTCGAGCTCGCCGATCCGCGAAGAAACGCCGTGAAACCCTCGCCGGCTCGCGACCGCGCCACGAGCTCCCACACGCCTCCACCGCCTCGATCCTCGCCCATCCTCGCCCGCGTCCTCACCCGCGCCGCCTCCGCCTCGCCCCCGCCTCGCTCCGTCGGCCGCCGGAGAAGAGAGGGGAGAAAGAGGGCGTGAGAGAAGAGAGAGAGTGAGAAAGAGAGAATGAGAGGGGGAGAGAGGAAAGGGTTAGTATATATAGGAAAACCCGAAAATTCGATAAATTCAGAAAATTACGAAAAATTACCTCCGCGATCCTCGGAAGGAACACAACGCAGTGGTACTGTCCCGGAGTCGGAGAACGCCACGGTTTGCCCTGCAAAGAGTTCCGAAGGCACATCAGGGAAAAACACGTGTAAAGCACAAAATACACTCCGAGACCCACTAAAATGATCTGAAAAATATCCGAAAAATCCGGGGCATTACACAGTCACAGCAGCATTATACAGATACCCATGTCATGTTGAGTTGCTTCAGGCTTTGGCGGAGCGCTTCAATCGCCGCTACAATACTTTTGCTACTGCTGAGGGTGAAACCTCCCTGGATTTGTGGAGTTTGTACAGGATCTCAGGTTTACCCATCTCGGGGCGGCCTTATGAAGAAGTTACTCTCGATGATTTGCACCGGAACTTCTCCACAGGCCTGAGAGAGTATGGTTTATCCTTTAACTTCCGATATCTGATGAAGGTATGGTGGGATTTGGCCCGGGCTGGGAAAAGCAAGGCCCATTCTGCTTCCTCTGGTGCTGTGAGGGTCAGCCTCAATACATGGGTTTCTTATTTCTACAATGGGCCGTTCTGTTTCTATGAGAGCTTTGCAGAGGATGACAGACCTTTGACTCAAAATTATCAGCTTGTCTTGCATCCTCAGGAGAGTAACCGCCATTTACCTGCGCCAGTGAATGCGGGGTGGAACCCCCGTAACATTCCAGACCGGACTTATCTTGCTGCTTATCTCGTCTACTGGCTTGCTACTTTTGTTGTACCTTATGGGGAGGAGGGTCTTGTTCGGCCCGAGCTTATTTATCCTGCTTGTACTCTTGCAGATGGACATAGACTCGCCCTTGCACCTGCTGCTCTTGCAAATATCTATCATGGCTTTGGTAATTTTACGTCTCACAGCTCTCCGAGAGATCGGAGTCTATGTATGGCCACTCATTATCTGAGTGTATGGGCTGGTCTTTTGCTGCCCTCTTCATGTCAGAATATTTCAGTTGAGAACCCGGCAGCCCCTTTAATTTTCTTATTCAGGAATCGTCTGGACCCACGCTCATCGGATCAGCTATGGAAGGCTCGCAAGTTATTATCTTTTGTTCCTACACAGGGGAAAGAGGGCTTGCCTATAGCCCATTGCTCTTACGACTTCAGGCCTTTTGTGATTAAGAGCTCGGATGGGATTTCTTATGGCATCCCATATTGTCAGGTTGCTGACCCCTCATTTTATGAAGCCTGGCTTTGCAGTATTCGACCCAGTGTCTTTATTTTCAGGAAGGGCAACACTGTTTTCTTGGAGCCTTATTTTCCCCATCGTTTCGCACGAAACTTTGGGTATGACCAGTCAGTTCCTCCAGACGCTGATTTTGACTTGACCGAGCGGATACACCGGGGTCAGGACATTCACTTGGTTACTAGCAGCTGGTGGGATTTCTTCTTCAGAGGATCATCAGGACCACGCTGTACCTTTCCAGACGCCAGGAGGGTGGGTCAAGTTGATATATATTATGCCCGCTGGTGGTTCAGGCGTAGTAATGTATTCAGGCAGTCTCCACATGAATTAAAAGAAAGAGAAGAAGCTCGTCTGAAGCAGACAGATCTGCCGCCTCTGATTATTGACAGATCTTTCCTTCATACTCATTTCCCGCAAATTGCTAGAAATGTACGAGACTTTCCTGCTGAATGGGAGGCGAAGAACGGGCCAGTTACTATTGATCGGCAGGCCTACACTGGGGCCATTAAGCCCTTGGGGCGGCGTGCCAGTGCTTCCTCAGGACATGGTACAGCTGCTGCAGTGCATAAAGTGTATTCATGGTGGGAGCATTTCTTGTCAGACTGCGGCTACCCTCCAAATGCTGATAAAGCCATTCTCCTTCATCCTGAAAGTTTCAGCAATAACTTATTGCCACAGTGGCAAAGACATTTGATGAGTTCCATTGTGCGCATCGGTCCATCTGAGCAACTTTCCTTACTGGAAAACAGTGTTTGCTTGCAAGATGTCTGGGATGCAGTGGCTACGGCAGGGGAGATTGTTGCCCTTCAGGCTGAGCAAGCAGTGCTAAGGCCCACTTTCTCGCCTGCCCCTGAAGGTGAGTAACGCCAACTTTCATTCCTTCTTTTCCCATGATTAGCTGAGCTATTCTTTATACTTCACCTATATGTGGTTTTGATTCTCTCCTCTTCTTTTCTTTTCACAGGGAGCTTTGTCACAGTAGCGGATGTCGCCGTAAAAGGGAAGAAAGCCCCCGGGCCGGCAAAGCGGGTGAGGTCCTCCGAGGAGGAGAGACCAAGAGCCCGAGCTCGTCTACCTCGCTCCAAAGGGAGCTCCTCGAAAGGGCGACCAGGTGACCTTCGTGGGTTTATAGCCTTGCCTTTTGAATACTTTGTAATGCTTCATTGTTGACCCCTTTTTCTTTGATCTTCAGGTTCTTCCATCGGCACGATCATACCCACATTTTCCCCCACACACGGGGTGGTGGTCCCGGTGTCAGAGCATGACATGGAAGATGGAGAGTTACAGGATGATGATTATAATCCTGTGTCTAGTGCCTCACCCCCATATTCATGTGGGGATCGCCATAACTCCGTTGGCTGTGGTATGATGATTTCGAGACATTACATCGTCCGCATTTTCCTTGTGTTGTTCTTTTGATTCCCCCCCCCCCTTTTTTTTTCTTGTTGACATGACTTCTCTCTTCCTTTTCTTTCTTATACCAGAGGTTCACGAGGATAGGGAGATAGCTGCGCCTCGTAGGCATGAGCCGGAGTCAACCATCGCCTTACCTTCTTCGAGTAAGGCTATACCTCATTCTTCCTTGAGTTGATTTTGTGGGAGGTGACCTGACAATATCACTTTTAGGTGGTTTGGACGCATCCACAGCCTTTTCTGTGCAGGAATTCACCACACTTCTTAACTCCGGGATGAATGTGGATTTGCCAGATTATTCTGCCAACCCTTCCGCAGATAAAGAGATGGTAAACAAATATTCTCAAGCTCTTCTCGATGAAATTTATAGAGAGCAAACTCTACCCTCAGAGGGACAGAGGCAGGATCCAGGAACTTTGTCAACCTCTCTACTACATGGAAGTGACCGTATACCCCACACAGCAGGTAGTTGCATTTAATGTTGAACTTGAAATTGCTGATATTGCTGCGTAGATTTATCATCTGAGTATCTTATGCAGCTGGTAACCCTCATGTTCAAAATCCCTTGGAGTCCTTAGAGGGGATAAATAGAGGTGCTGTGCCTTTGGATTCAGGGGGTGCTACCTTGGGCGCCACTGCTCAGGACAAGGAGACAGCATTGAGGCGTGACGATGAGGGCATTGCTGCCATAGAGGAGAGCCCAGTCTTGACTCCTATAGAGGGGAATCCCAAAGGTTCTCCTTGTACCTCAGGAGACACAGTCTGTCTTTCTGATGGGGAGGAGACTGGTCAGAGAGGTATTTTACTTCTTCATAACAGTATTTTGTATATTGAGGTGGCTTGTGAGTTGACCCCTGATTCTTCTTTGCAGGGGACATTCAAGGGGCTGAATTTGCCTCATTGAGCAAAGATGAAGAGTCTTTAGATTCTGCAGCATTAGGTATCCCCATGCTTTTTCTCTTTCACATGACTAATTGCTTTGATTTTGTCAGCTGCTAACCCTTACTCTTCTTATGATACCCAATAGGGGGAGTAGAGCTGCGGGAGGAAATTCGGGATGCCTCAACCTCTGGTGATCTCCTAATTATAAGAGCTGAAACTTCTAAGTCCTCCCAGCTAGAGAAGTCTTTAGAGATTCCCACCATTTCAGGTAGTCTTTTCTCTTCACATGTTATCAAATTTGATGTGGGTTGAAAAATAGGGATCATAGCCGTTCTCATTGTTTTTCCTCTCTTTTCGCCTTTTTGTTTTGGCAGCTTGTTTCAAGGAAATACTCCCGCAGATGAACGGCTTCCCTTGCCACGGGATTGAGTGGCCGGATGGCCCTCAGATTGCACCTTTTGTGGGGGCGGCCCACATGGTTGATACCCTGATTGGCGGCGCCCGGAGTTTGTTCCTGGGGGTCGAGCTTCCTCCAGTGGAGACTGTTTGCAACATCCTTAAGGCTGCCACACGAAGTTATCATGGGTTAGGGCTACCGAAAGAGCCGTGGATGGCGGCAGTGGACAGTGCTTGGCAAGAATTTCAGCAGCTGTATGAAGCCTCAAATTGGAAAGCCCAAGAGTTAAGGATCAAGCAGCTGGAGGATGAAATAAAAATAATGAATGACCAGGTCCGCGAGAGGAGATCTCAGGCCGAGAGGGTTCGAGAGCGCCGCGACACCCTTAAGACTGCCGTAGCTGAGAACATGAGTCAAATTGCTTCGCTCCAGGAGACTGTGCGGACCATCTTGCAGCGAATCGCTTCCTTGGAGGCTTCTGGTGAAACTAATGTCAAAGCGATTCAGGATGCGCAGGCTGAGGAGAGTCTCTTGCTGTGGAGTGCTCAAGCATGGAGGAGGCCCTTGCCACAAAGGAACAAGAGCTTGCCGATTTAATGAAGCAAAAGCCCTCTCATCTTTGAGTCTGTATATTTCTTTTTCTTCAGCCCGTTGCTAGTTTCATACTCTTTTCCATTCATCATTTTGTAGCTACCCCCAGGGGCTTGTCTTGGGCTCCAATTTTGTAGATGAATAGTAAAATTGTTCATACATTGATGGAGGCATAAATTCTTTTGTTCTGGAAACTTCTGAGAATTTCTTCTTTCTCTTTTTTTTTCTTTTTTTTCTCTTTTTTTTTCACATTACCAACTTCACCGCCCTTTCGGGTTTTCGCCGAAGCTGGCCCCCTTTAGCTTTTTCCAGCGCGCCCTTTCGGGTTTTCACGCTGAGGGGTTACCCAATTTTGCCTGAGGCGCCCTTTCAGGTTTTCACCTCAGCCGGGTTATGACCTTTTTGCCCTTGAGTAGCCAGAAGATCGACCACTCAAGTCCGTCGGGGCACCTCTATTTTAAGCCCCCCCTTTTTTATTTTTATTTATTTATTTATTTATTTATTTTTGCAAAGGGAATGACTCTCGACGGGAGAGTCAGACCTTTAGGATGCCAGGAAATGTCTTGGAGATCTGGGGCCGACCAAGAAACTTGGAAAGCCAAAACTTGGGATTTTAAATTTAGGGTGGATGACCAATGGAATTGGAAAGCCGAAACTTAGATTTTGGATTTAGGGTGGCTGATCAATGGAATTGGAAAGCTGAAACTTGGGATTTTCGATTTAGGATGGCTGACCAATGGAATTGGAAAGCCGAAACTTAGATTTTGGATTTAGGGTGGCTGACCAATGGAATTGGAAAGCCGAAACTTGGGATTTTCGATTTAGGGTGGCTGACCAATAGAATTGGAAAGTCGAAACTTGGGATTTTAGATTTAGGGTGGCTAACCAATGGAATTGGAAAGCCGAAACCACTGTTGGCAGTTTCGGCCGAAACCGATACGTTTCGGTCGAAACGTATTGGTTTCGGCCATAACCGATACGAAAAGGCCCTTAATCACTGTAGCAATCCGAAACTAAAGGGAGATATCGGTTTCGGGCGAAACCGATACTGGTTTCGCCCGAAACCAGTCGGTTTTGGCCCGAAACCATTTGGTTTCGGCCGAAACACGTGAACTTATGCCTTTATGCTTTGCTGTCATGCCCCCGAAACCCCACTACCCACAGGTTTCGGCCGAAACCCTCCCCCCTGCTGTCTGCTGCTGTGCTGCTGCCGCTGCTGTGCTGCTGCCGCTGCCGAGCTGCTGCCGCTGCTGTGCTGCTGCCGCTGCCGAGCTGCTGCTGCTGTCTGCACTGCGGGGGGGCTGCGGCTGCTGCCTGCTGCAGCAGCTGTCCGACCAAGGGTGAAAGGCCGCGTCTGCTGCGACTGCTACGCCTGCTGGAGGTGGACAGGCCCGACAGGGAGAGGCCGAGAGGGAGCCTTCTTGCTGCGCACACCGGGGGCCAACACAACTTCAAGGGTTTGATTGTTTTGTTTGGGGTTAATTTCATTGGGTTTTGTTTGATTATTTTGTTGTGTTCTTTTGGTTGGGTTAAAAATTGGGGTGAGCAAGCCTTGCTTATTAAGTTTCTTCCAAGGGTGATTAAGGGCTTAAGGGTTAATTGCTAATTAAACCCTAATCAGTTTATAAAAATTAGGACTTTTGTCTATTTTGATTTGCTTAGGCTCAATTGAAGTTAAATTAAGGTTCATTGAGGATTTTGGGGTGGGATCATGCGGGTAATTAATTTTTCCCAAGGGTGATTAAGGGTTAATTGCTAATTAAGCCCTAATTAGGTCATAGAAATTGGGACTTTTGTCTAAATTGGTTTGCTTAGGCTCAATTGAAGTTAAATTAAGGTTCATTGAGGATTTTGGGGTGGGATCATGCGGGTAATTAGTTTTTCCCAAGGGTGATTAAGAGTTAATTACTAATTAAGCCCTAATTAGGTCATAGAAATTGGGACTTTTGTCTAATTCGAGTTTCTTAGCCACAATTGAAGGTTAATTAAGTTTCATTGATGAATGTGGGGTGGGATCATGCTGGGATTATATTTTTATGAAGGGTAATTAGGACTTAATTAGTAATTAAGACTTAATTAGTTCATAAAAATTGGGCCTTTTGTCTAATTCGAGTTTCTTAGCCACAATTGAAGGTTAATTAAGTTTCATTGACGAATGTGGGGTAGGATCATGTTGGGATTATATTTTTATGAAGGGTGATTAAGGGTTATTTGGTAATTAAGCCCTCATTCATTCATAAAAGTGGGTCTTTTGTTTTGTACTTACAATTGTTTGTCTTTGACTGTGTAACTTCTTAATGCAGCATCATGCCTAGACGTCAGCAAACACAGGAGCAGCAAGGGCAGGAGGATCCGGGGTGGGCCCACATGTCCTTAGTTGATGCTAAGAGAAGGAATGTTAAATGTAATTATTGTGGTAGGGAGATGTATGGCGAAATTACCAGAGGCAAGCAACATTTGGCAGGGGTACGAGGAGAGGTAAGACAATGTGACAACTGTCCACGAGAGGTGCGAGAGGAGATGCGCCAGTGCCTTTTGGGGAAAAAGGAGAGGGTGCAACAAAGGGCTGAGGATGAGGAGGAAATTACTGAGGAGATTTCTGGCAGAAGGGTTAGGAGGGATGATGATGAGGAAGGCACTGAAGATTCTGATCCGGAGCTGACTGAAGCAAGGGAGCGTGAAGAAGCCGCTCAAAGGAAAGGAAAGGCACCCATGGGTTCAGGAGGGACCTACTCCAGTACATGCTGTACAGCTGCACGACGTCCTGATGTTGCTGCCCCGCCCCCGCAGACGCAGAGAGCAGGCCCCATGGACAGTTATGTCCACAGAAGGCCCCATGCTACACAACCTAAGATCAAAAGTGCATTAAGAGGGGTCAAAAAATCTGCAGAAGTTGCAGGGCATGCATTTAAAAGCATATGTAAATGGTTTTTTTTATGCAGGTGTCCCTGCACATGCTGCTGAAAGTGAATATTTTCAACCTATGTTGGATGCCATAGCAGATGCTGGCCCTGGCTTGAAGGCGCCGTCACGTCGGGACATATACGGGCGTGGGCTTGAGGCAGAGGTACAGGAGCTCCATGACTGGGTTCAAAGTTTCAAGCAAATATGGATGGAGAGAGGATGCACTATTATGTGTGATGGTTGGACTGGTACCACGAAAAAGTCCATGATTAACTTTTTGGTATATTGCATCGAAGGTACAGTATTTGTAAAATCTGTAGATGCATCAAATTTTAAAAAAACTGCCAATTATTTGTTTCATTTGATGGACAACATGGTAGACGAAATTGGTGAAGAAAATGTTGTACAAGTTGTGACTGATAATGAAGCCAGTTATAAGGCTGCAGGGAGGAAATTGATGCATAAGCGCATGCATTTATATTGGCTCCCATGCGCAGCACATTGTCTTGATCTCATACTTGAAGACATAGGGAAGGACAAACATGTGAAGAAGACGGTTGAAAGGGCACAAAAGATTACCCAGTATATTTATGGCCATCCTAGGATATTGAACATGTTCAGGGAGCATGCAAGTGGGGGGCGGGATATCATCCGTGCAGGGCCAACTAGATTTGCTTCAAATTTCATTTCTTTGGAGTCTCTGCATAGGTATACTGTTGAACTCAATTATTACTTCTTTATCCTTATAGTTATGATCCGTATTTGATTCAAATTTTATTTCTTTGCACAGGTATAAGAATGAGTTGAAAGCTTTCATGTACCACAATGTCCTGCGGGATCGACAAGGGCAATGTTGATGCTCAGATGGATTATTTGGATGTATGTCAAATCGTGGACGACAACAAATTCTGGGGCAGAGTAACACGATACATGAAAGTAGTCACCCCCCTCGTGAAGGTCCTAAGATTGGTGGATGGCGATGACAAGAATGATATGGGATATCTGTATGAGGCCATGGACCGTGCGAAATTGGAGTTGCAGGAGTCCCTTCCCAAAGAACATGCAAAGTGGTGGAAGATTATTGACCATAGATGGGACACCACATTACACCACGACTTGCATGTAGCTGGTGAGTGATTATTTGTATTCATATATTATTGACCATACATTAACTATATACAAATGCAGGTTATTTTCTGAACCCTCGATTAATGTACAATGTCAATGCACATGTTGATGCCGAGGTGCTTCAAGGCACTTTAAAAGTCATTGGTCGTTTATCGAGGACACAAGATAAGAGGCTTCAGGCGGAAGTAGAGGTTGGCCTGTTTGATTTCATGAATAAGAGGTATAGAATTTACTTACGTAGTAATGCTAATCTATTATGTAATTTTTGTAGATGAACTCCTATAGAATGAGAAGTGGGACGTATTCTGACTCCCAATTACAATACGTAGTGGGAAGAGTGAGCCCAGGTATACTTCATCTTTGTGCTTTCTTTGCAATTACATCTTCCTTAATTAATTTTTATTTACATCTTATATTTATTTGTTTATGGTTGGTTGGTGTAACAGTTGACTGGTGGATCATGGTGAACAATAAAGAATTGGGCAGTTCTGCATTGGCTTTCATTGCAATCAGGGTGTTGAGTCAAACCACATCAGTAAGCCAATGTGAAAGAAATTGGAGCACGTTCAGCCTTATACACTCAAAGGTTCGCAATCGGCTAAAGGCTGATCGGTTAGAGAAATGAGTGTACTGCCACTACAATATGAGGTTGAGAATAAAGAATATGAGGTTGAGACAACAGCTGCGAGACAAACGCGTCGCCGAGGATGCCGCCGCAGAGATTGATGTGGATGCCTTATTTGATGATGATAATCCCTTGCAGTCTTGGGTGGAGACACGAGAGCAGGTTGATGAGCCCGTTTTTGATGTTGATGATAGAAGATGGGCAGAGGGCATACTTGATGAAGATGAGGCAAGAGATCCCGAATTAAGAAGCAAATCAAAGAGGGCCAGAGATACTCATGCGCACCAGTCTAGGGTGGTTGATGACACTGAGGAGCAGTTCGAGTTTGAGCCAGCTAGACACTCAGATACAGATAGCAGGCCCGTCACTCTTAGAATGTCCTTAAGAAGAAGTACATCAGTGCATGGGCAAACTGAGAGGACAAATGCTGCTGCTCGAGAGGACCCGGCAATTGAGCAGTTGAAGCAGATATATGTGAGGCATACGCCAAGGGATAAAGGACTCATGTCAAAGATCACTGAAAAATTGACACCACAAGAGAAAAAAGCATCCCCGAAGGCTAAAAGGCGACTGGTTTCTTATGGTTCTGATGATGATGATCATCCCGGAGGTGCTGCAGGTGGTACAGGTGCTGCAGGTGGTACTACTGGATACAGTCAAGGTCAGCAAGGATATGGTTCACCAGGTTACGAAGGTGGCCAACAGCAAGCAGCTATTTATGGGTCGTGGAATTATGAACCATCATTTCAGTTCCATCCATATCCGACCAGTTCCTCTTCTCTTCCTCAAGATTCCTATGTTGATACTGGATTCGAATCAAGCCAACCAAACACTCCAAGAGGGATCCAAAGAGGGATGCAGGACTTGGCTACCTCATTGTTTGGTTATAGTGAATATAGACCATACATGCAACCTGGTTATGGGTATCGACATGAAGGGCCAGACGATGAGGAAGAAGGTTCTTCTAGTAATTATTATCCATATTAGGTAAGAATCAATGAATTTTTGTAACATTCATTTTGTCTAATTTGGTTTTTTTGTACGGCTTGTATTAATGTACAATGGAATATTAGTTTAACTTTCACATGTTCAATGTTTGAAGTTCGATGCGTAGTTGTCTACTTCAAGGTTATTGCACTAACTTATACAGTCAATCGTATAGGAGAAAAATGACAAGACAACAGTCAATCCTATACTACAAGGTTGGGACCCACTTCTAGTAATGCTTTTTCAGGAACTAGGTAACTTATTCATGCTCAACAGAAAATCGTATAGGAGAAAAATGACAAGACAACTGTCGATCCTGAAAAATATATTAATCAAGCTAGCCAGCATAATTCCCCTGCCAATATGGTCCTACTTCAGACCAGCCAACCCAATGTACAGACTTTGAGCTACAGCAAATGGACAATGTACAGATTTTGTATGCATGGAACACACGGGCTGTAAAGAATGTATTGGTCCAAGATTGTATAGACTTGCTATGAAGATGCATGGAGAATGTATAGACTTTGATGAATGTATAGACTTGTTATGAAGATGCATGGAGAATGTATAGACTTTGATGAATGTATAGACTTTGAAGAATGTATTGGTCCAAGAGTGTATAGACTTGCTATGAAGATGCATGGAGAATGTATAGACTTGATGGATGTATAGACTTGATGAATGTATAGACTTGCTGGATGTATAGACTTGCTATGAAGATGCATGGAGAATGTATAGACTTTGAAGAATGTATAGACTTTGATGAATGTATAGACTTGATGGATGTATAGACTTGCTGGATGTATGTATAGACTTGCTGGTGGATGTATAGACTTGCTCAGTTATCAGCTAATGGATGTATAGACTTGCTAGCATGCACCGACTTACAGAAGATATTATTTCATCATCAATGCACAAGAATGCACAAGGGGCACACACAACAACAACAATCCACACTATCATCATCATTCTTATGTGGTGACTCATTGAGTTGCTATTATCAAAACATCAACATACTATCATCAAAAAATGTACAATGGAATATTAGTTTAACTTTCACATGTTCAATGTTTGAAGTTCAATGCGTAATTATCTACTTCAAGGTTATTGCACTAACTTATACACTCAAATACATGTGTATTATTTTTCATGATTTTAAGTGATTATTTAAATTTTTATGATTTTTTTCAGATTTTTTAGAATTAATATGTTTTTTTTAACCTTTTAATTGGGTTTCGGCCAGTTTCGGCCGAAACCGAAACCGATACCGAGTCGTAACCGAGTTTGCCATCCCTGGCCGAAACTTGGGATTTAGGATTTGGGGCTGACCAACGAGATTTGGAAGCCGAAAACTTGAGATTTGGGGCTGACCAACGAGGTTGGGAAGCCGAAAAATTTGGGATTTGGGGCCGACCAACGAGGTTGGGAAGCCGAAAAACTTGAGATTTGGGGCCGACCAATGAGGTTGGGAAGCCGAAAACTTGAGATTTGGGGCTGACCAACGAGGTTGGGAAGCCGAAAACTTGAGATTTGAGATTTGGCGCGGTGGGACATGAACGAGAACCGTTCAAAGCAACCGTGACTTTTGGATTTTCTTGGGAGGCATCTCCCTTGCTTTCCCTTACTCCTCTGCAACGGAGGGAAGGTCTTGTGTAGGTTGCTGCTTGAATTCTTGTTCAGGAGTGTAGTATAACTTTAAATGCTTCCCTTTTAGTGGTGGGAATGGCGCCTCCCCTTTGTGATCAACGACTGCATATGCGCCTCCTTCATAGGCTTTTATGATGAAGTAGGGCCCACGCCAGTTGGGCTGTAGTTTGCCGCTGGATTTGCTTGCCATGACTTCTCTTTCTTTAACCATGACAAGATCGCCCTTTTTAAATGCTCTTTGCTTTACTAGCTTGTCATAGGCTTGTGTCATGCGCCTTTGGGCTTCTTTAACTGGTTTGGCTGTGGGGAGTATTGCTAGCTTATGTTTCGCTATGGAGGGTTTTAGCCCGGGCATTTCGTTGTAAACCCAGGCGAAACAAGCTTTAAGCTCTGGCAAAAGTCGCTTATACCCTTCCCTTTCCTCCTTATTCAGGAGAGCGCCAATGAAGATTGGTCGGGGATTGTCAGAATCCCCGAGGTTGAGCTCAACCAACTCGTCTACAGTTACTTGTCCGTCGTCCTCTAGTTCTTGCGGAGCTGGCTGTAGGCCGACGTACTCCTATTCGTTGCCAGGCATAGCGGCGTGTGCGCCGTAGCACTCTTAAGTCATTGAGAGCGGACGAGGGCAATTGCTTGTCCGATTCTGGAAGTATCCCTTCTTTTTGCGATTGCTTTGAAGGGTAGGTAGTCTCCTTATCAAAGGATGACTTGCTACATGAGGGCGAGAGCCCTAGGGTATTGACCGAACGGTGAATTTTCATATTTGCCCCTTCTTGGCTGAGGGCACGGCGCCTTGCTTCCCTTGCCCCAAACTTAGGCAATGCCGGGGCAGCCGCAGTAAGAATTTGCCTAGTCGAGGATTTCGGCCGATCCCATGGGTGAGGTTGTGGGGGAGACACCCGATGATTTTGAATTTGAATAACTCCAGACTGTATCAAGCCTTCGACCTCGTCTTTGAAGACATAGCAATTCTCCGTAGTATGGCCGGTCATTCGGTGGTACCGACAAAAGGTGAAGTCCTTGCCCTTATTTTCTTTAGTCGGCTTGCGAGGCTCTGGCAATGTTATAAGATTTCGTGCCATGCAGAATTCGAACAATGGCTCGGTGTGTGCTTTGATGAATGAGTATGGCGTCTCCATTCGCCTTGCCAATGTCATCACAGGGGTTTTTCCCTTAATCGCCTCAAGGGCGCTGATCAGACCAGCTCTTCCCTGGGAGTAAAAACCCACAGAGGGGGAGCCTAGAATACTTGCTCTCTCTTTGGCGGCAGAATGGGCCTTACTGATTTCAGGCTTAATGGCGGGCGTTCCGGCCACCATCATCGGAAGACTGTTATTCAGCATGATCCCAGGCTGGGCAACAGAGTTTGGTGGAAGCGTAGGACGTCTTAGTAGAACATCTCGTTCCCGTAATAACTCTTGCACTAGAGATTTTAATGCTTGATTTTCCTGCCTCAAACTTTCTAGCGTGGTAGCTTCTTTTTCTGGCTGACTATTGACTAGGGCATCGGCAATGGCCAGGATGGAGTCTTGCAGGTCCCCAACGTCAAGTCCTGGTAGTTGGCCTAAAGTTGATTTCCCCATCTTTCCCAACTACCGGCATGCGGGTTGTAGTGGGGTGACATGTCCTTCACCGGGAGGGTCGGCGGGGTGAATACCTAAGCTGCCTATATCAGGCAACTGCAGTTGGAGACTGTGGTCTTCAGGTGCAAATTCCTCTTGAGGTTCGGTCATGCCGAGGTTACCCATCTGAAGGGAACTTGGGTCGCCAACTGAGGATGAGGACCCTATGGTATTGACAGCATAATAGATTTTGAAGTCCACATTGAGATCATAGTCTGGCCCTCTTTTGTCATTTTTGGAGAAAGGGGGCATTTGAACAGGCAAGCCTGTTGATCCTTTCGATAGCCATCCACTGGTCCTCGACCGCCTCCTAGGCTCCACTGTGGCTTCTGAGTGAAAGGAAACTGGAGCGGATTCTCCAGTTGTAGGCGTCGGGGTCATGGCCGTCAAGCGGTCATCCATACGCCTCATGAGCTGTAGTAGGTCCTCCTGATCATGTCGGAGACGCCTAACTTCTTTTCTAAGCTTTCGAACGGCCTTCTGAATGGCCAGACATTCTGACATTAGGAAGTAGCCCCATGCCAGAGAGGCGCCTTGCAGGGCGGGGGCTGAGTCCAGACCATTTGGCACATCCCTCGCTTGACTTTTCCTAGAGGTTTTATGAAGGACATTCACTGAAAACCTTAATCCTTGATGGTCATGAGACCGAGGCGGGTGTTTCTTGGTGCTATTGCTTTCATTTAAGATTCGCTCAGTGGTCTCATGAAGCTTCTTCTTACCAAACTTTCTCCTTGAGTATCAATCTCTCCCCTCTGAATGAGAGTCTCGATACAATCTTGTAGCTCTTCACAATCTTTGGTGGGATGCGATATCACAGCGTGGAACTCGTAATACCTTGGATGAGCTTTTTCAACCTCAGTGTAGGTAGAAGGGGGGTCGTGCACCATAATGCGACCTTCCTCTAGAAGAATATCAAATATCTTCTTCGTGTTTTTCTTGGGAAAAGAGCACTGGTGGGAAGGCCTCCATCCTGGATACCACAAGGTGGGTTTTGTTCCACTGGGACCTGCTTCTTCTGCCCCCGGATCGGGGAATGTGAAGACTGCCATTTGATAAATTTGCCGAGTTGGCCGATGGCTGATGACATTAGCCGAACGGGTCGCTCGGTCCCAGACGTGGGGTTGAGGAGGGTCAACCCGAGTCCCCCTCATTGTGATGAGCTGGTTTTGTATCATTTCCTCCAGCTCATCTTTGAAGACATAGCAGTTTTCAATAGTGTGTCCCAATAAACGATGATATGGGCAGTAATTGGGGTCATCTGTTCTGCCGACCTCTTCTGGCTTCTTGGGCTCTGGCAGAGTTATCAGCTTATTCTTTATACAAAGGTTGAACAATTTGTGAGTATGCTCCTTCTTAAAAGAGTAAGGAGTCTTCAAGCGGTCGGCCAACATCATGTTATGTGCCTTCCTTTCAGGCCTTTTTTTCGGAATCACCGGGCAATGCTGCTTCGCCGGTTTCAGTGGTGAGAGAGAAGTCCACCGCATTTGCCTCTCTTCCTGTCGTGGGATGCTCCTTTGACGCCTTAAGTTTTGAGGGAATGAAAGTGGGATTATCTGCGAAGAACATTTCGATCTCCGCGACCGCAGAATTTAATTGGTCGAACCCCTTGATATTTGCCCCTAGAAGTCGCTCACTGACTTCGGGGGGAAAGTCCTCTTCTGCAGATTGTTATAGCATCCTCTTGCGCCGGAGGATTGTCACACCTCATACTATAGTCCCTCCATCTTTTAATAAAATCCAGTGCGATTTCTCCTCACCTTTGCTTGAGCGAGCACAGTTCGGCGAGAGACACCTTCCTCTCGGCTAGCTGGAAGCGGTCAATGAACTTCTTTTACAAGTCAGCCCAATTGACCACTGAATTTGGTTTCAGCCTGGAGTACCATTGAAAGGCGCTACCAGTAAGAGAGGTTGCAAAGTATCGGAGGAGATACGACTCGTCAAGCGCGAGCTCACCCATGGCCGTTACATAGTAGGCCAGGTGTTCATGAGGCGACCCCTGCCCATTGAACTTTTGTAACTTTGGCGCCTTTGGACAATCTAGCGGGAGTTTTTTAAACTGATGGTGAATGGGGTAAGGCACATTATACAAGTCAACAGTGGCTACCCCTTCGTCATGCTGGGCAAACTTATCTTCAATAATTTTTTCTATCATACGCCTTTGAGCGATGACTTCTTCAGCTCCCAGGGCCCAAGAGGATTGAGCATTAGGCGAGACCCTTGGTACCTCAGCTACCGCTTCGGTCAGTAGGTCATAGGGAGGTACAGCTTGTCTGCCGACCCCAACAGGGTTAGACGCCCGTTGCTCCTGCCGAGGGTCTTGATTAAGCATCTACGTCTGAGGTCTTTGAGCATTCATGTTCATCTGTCGCTTCGTTTCAAGCATGAGATTGGTCATTTCAATGTGTCATCTCTGCATGGTTTCAAATTTGGCGTCATCGGATATCGCCTGGAAGGCGGCCTTCGTCAGTGACTCAAAGGCCAAATTGGGATAGCCATCATTATGAATGCTCACAACATCATCAGCATCTGCTTCCACTCGGGGTATATTTTCACCTTGGTTTTGAGGGAATTCCTGGGCAATTTCTTGGTGCTGCTCTTGGGAGGAAGTTCCCGCTTGACCACTGAGTTGGACTTGCAGACTCTTTCTAGCAGCGTTTCGAGTATTGCGGTATACCGCATCTGTATCTATCGCCAAATTTGGCGCATTCACCTCGGCGGGGTCATTTGGATTGGCAGGATCGCCAATTTGTTCCATATGTTGCCTTCCGGAGGCGTAACAGGTGTAGATTTTCATACGCCCACCTGTCTCTGTCATTTGGACGACCCTCCGTCTCTTCGGAGCGTGGGCAGCAGGGCGAAGGGATGCCCCCAGTCTGTCAAAGACGGAGGTCCTTGTAGGAAGGGTCTTTGTTAGCCTTTCAAAGACGGAAACCCGCAGCAGGAGTGTCTAGGCACAGTTGCTCACTTTAGCTCGGATAGATCCTGAGCTTTGTGAGGTGAAATTGGGCTTGCGATAAGCCCCTTTTCTTTTATGTCCTTGCGCGGCACCTGACGATGCCACGTCAGTTGGGGGTTGGGCACGCGTAGACTTGCTGGCCCTAGCCTGCTTGATTGCTCTGGCCTCTTGCTTGGTGACCCAGATTTGTTTGACTTTCCGAGGACGTCGCCTGGAGGCCTTATCCCCGTTATCGGACTTTGTCTTCTTTTTGAAAACTAGCTCGTCTTCTCGTATTTTGTGGAGGAGCGAGAAACGGTTAGAAGTGGATATGTTGGGGACGCATCGGTCCCGCGGAACCCTCAGCTCGGAGCCGTCGAGTCGAACGCGTAGATCCCCGACAAGTATGGACTTGCCGGATCTTGAGGTCTTCACCGCTGGCCTCCTGTTTTGTCGGCGGCAGTGCTGCCCCCATTTGGCGGGGACGGTATTGGCAGTGAGTGTGTTCACGGAGAACACACGAGTTTGGATCATGAGGGGCCTGTTGCCCCCAGCAATGGCAGACGGAGCCGAAGAAGGCATCTCCGGCTGAGCGGCAGGGATCACCCCTAGAAAGAAGGGGGAACCCACTACCGTCGGAAAATCCCCAAAGGCAATGGGGACGGTGAGGTAGCCATAGCTGGCATGGCTTGCGACAACGAGCGGGCCGTAGGTGACTGCCGCCATTGCAAGAGTTTCTTTTGCTTTTCAAACTGCTTCCTTCTTCCTGCTTAACAGAGAAGAAGAGTTAGGGTCTTTACAAGGGCATTGAAAGAACTTTAGCAGTTAAATGAAGGGCGGGAAGAGTCCCACCGGGCGTGCCAGTCTGTTTACACGCGAAAGAATAAGGAACAAACAAGCACATAGCGTATTTCGGCTTTTTTAATGCTTGCATGTTTATAATTTCCACGCGCATGTTTTATCAGACGATTTAAGAGTTCGTGTACTGGACTCTTCCCCACCGAATGGAATCGGTGTTAATTTACATCGGACAAGTCCGAATACCCTTGATTAAAACTGCTAAACGTTCCTTTCTTGCCCTCATAATATTGACTCTTTTTACCGAAATATTAGTTCGAGAGAAAACATTTCCCTTTTGCCCCAAGATAGGGCATCCTTGCAATTATCCCTCCCTACGAGGGTTTATTTGTAATTTTCCCCTTTGGGGGGGGTTTATATGCAATTTTCCCCTTTGGAGGGGTTTTGTGTAATTTCATGAACTTTTAGGATATAGCCGTAATTTTTAGATCTTAGGATTTGAACCTCAATTTTGATCATGTTTAGACAAGCTTCGACATCTCCTGTGAGGATTTCTTGAACTTTAAAATCTTCTCACACTTTGGAGGACATATTTGCCACTTTGAAAAGCATGAGGATGAAAATGTAATTCTCTGCCCATGTAAGGTTTTCCTCACAGTTTTGAGCGTGAAGAATGAAATCCCAACTCCTTGCATGATCAACATAGCCAGTTTTCATAACTTGAATTCCTTTGTGCTTCAATATACAATGTAGACTAACTTAAGGGTATTTCAGTCAAATACTCCTTTAAGTGTAGTCTTATATAAAGACATGGCTCTCTTTTGTTTGTTAACACAAGGAAAACATCCATAGAAGGAGGCTGCGACCTGCTGCTTGGACTGATCTTCTTCCTTGCGACTGCCTTCTTCTTGCTGCGTGTCTCCCCTTTCCTTGGTGCTGGAGCCTTCTTCTTATAGCATCTTGGAGATAGGGCGGAGGAACTCCCTTGGGCTTCTCTCCGGTGGAATTTGAAAAGGTAAGCCCTTCATCTTCTCCTCCCTACCTTTTCATATGGTGTAACTGCAGCATTTATTGCCTTTCTCCTCTTCTTTTCTTTTTTTCTTTTTTTTTGGTAACCGCAGGGCCATGGGCGGAGGAAGGCCTCCTCCGGCCTCCTGGCAGGGCGGAGGAGGTCCCTCCGCCCTGCTTGGCGGGGCGGAGGAGCTCCCTCCGGCCTGCAGCAGGGCGGAGGGCTCCTCCGGCCTGTTAGCAGGGCGGAGGGCTCCTCCGGTCTGCTTGGCAGGGCGGAGGAGTTCCCTCCGGCCTGCTGGCAGGGCGGAGGGCCTCCCTCTGGCCTTCTTGGCAGGGCGGAGAGGGGTTGATGCCTCCGGTGTCCTTTTCACTATAAAATGACTCCGTACCTCTCTAAAAAACCCCACTTTCAACACGTGGAAGACTTCTTTTGGCTTTTTTTGTACGGAGGATCTTGTCTTTGACCTTTTGTTGTGAAAGCATGTGTGGGTGTTGACATTTGTGACTTCTTCCATACACACATACATATATGTGCATACTTCCCACGCATTTAATCTTACTCCATTCTTGTAGAATAATCGGAAATCATCATTCCTCGGAACCTTGTAAATCCCTGCTAACTATATGCACCTTTCATCTTCAAGATAATTTCTGAATTTCCGAACTTTGTGGAAATATTTTATGGGGTCAACACGGTCCTACCGAGAAAGAAGAACAAAATTAGCGTGAGTCGATTATTAAAATAAAGAATGGTTGCCTCTCTTCGGATCATGCTCAAAGAGTTCAACCGCTGCGAAGGGCAACATCATATCAGTTGATAGGAAATCAATTATATAGGCTAGTGCATGTTACGCTGCCTCTCGCCGAAGGAAGCCAAGATGGTCATGCGCGAAGTCCACCCAGGGCTCTATGGTGCCCATCAAGTTGGGGACAAAATGAAGAACAATATAAAACTCAAGGGTTTTTACTGGCCCATCATGTATGCGGATTGCAACCGATACGCCCGCACATGTCGTCAGTGCCAAGCTTTTGACCCAGTGCCAAGAAGACTCCCAAGTTCGTTGCACACCATGGCTCCTACATGGGCCTTTACAGAATGGGAAATGGATATCGTGAGACCCTTCCCACCATCCACGAGAGGTTACAAACTCATCCTAGCCTCTACAAATTACTTCTCCAGGTGGGCTGAAGTTATCCTTTTGCGGGAGGTCACAAGAGACGCAGTCGCCCAATTTGTCAAGCACCATATTATATATCGATTCGGCACCCCTTGTCGAACCATGTCAGATAATGGCACTCCATTCAACAACAGGACCATTTACCAATTGGCAGCAAAGTTTCATATCGACTGGAGAACGTCAACGGTCTACAATCCCCAAGCCAATGGATTGGCCGAAGCATTTAACAAGACCCTCTCCAAGCTCTTGGCCAATATCGTCGACAGCCGCAAAAGGGACTGGGGCGAGAAAATACACGAAGCTCTCTGGGCATACCAAACTGTCTACAAGGCTCCCACCGGCTGTTCCCCCTTCCTCTGGTGTATGGGGCTAAGGCTATAGTATCAATTGAAATTGAAATGTCATTTTACCGGGTCGCCGTGCACACTGGCCTACAGACCCAAGGGCAAGATGAAATAGAAAGAAGACTTGAAGAGCTTTCTAGCCTAGAAGGCAAAAGGTTGGAAGCTTAGAAACACCTTCAGGTTTACCAAGCCCGCATGACACGAGCTTATGACAAGCTAGTGAAGCAAAGGGCATTCAAAAAAGGTGACTTTGTCATGGTTAAAGAGAGGGAAGTTATGGCAGGCAAATCCAACGGCAAATTACAACACAACTGGCGTGGGCCCTATGTCGCCGTAAGGGTCTATGAAGGGGGCGCATATACAGTTGTCGATCACAAAGGAGAAATACCATTCCCACCACTGAATGGGAAGCATTTAAAGCTATACTATGCTCCCGAGCACGAGTTCCAGCAACAATCTACACAAGACTTGCTCTCCTCCGCAGGGGAGTAAGGAAGGGTAAGGGAGTTACCCCCCAAAGAAAACTCAAAAGTCATGGTTGCTTTGAACAGTTCTTGTTCACGTCCCACCGTGCTAAATCTTAAAGTTTGGCTTTCCAACTTCCTTGGTTAGCCCCAAATTTCTAAATCTTTGGCCTCCCAACCTAGTTGGTCGGCCCCAAATTCAAAGTTTTTCGGCTTTCCAATTTCATTGGTTAGCCTCAAATCCCAAAGTTTGGCTTTCCAACTCCCTTGGTTAGCCCCAAATCCTAAATCTTCGGCCTCCCAACCTAGTTGGTCGACCCCAAATCCCAAAGTTCGACTTTCCAATTTTCTTGGTCAGTCCCAAATCCCAAATTGACTTTCTAATTTCCTTGGTTAGCCCCAAATCCAAAAAAATTTTGGCTTTCCAATTTCATTGGTTAGCCCCAAATCCCAAAGTTTTGCTTTCCAACTTCCTTGGTTAGCCCCAAATCCTAGATCTTCGGCCTCCCAACCTAGTTGGTCGGCCCCAAATCTAAAGTTTCTTCTACTTTCCAACATCGTTGGTTAGTCCCAAATCCTAAAATTTTTGGCTTTCCAATTTCCCTGGTTAGCCCCAAATTCCTAAATCTCTGGCTCTCCAAACTTCGTTTGGTCAGCCCCAAATCCTCAAGTTTTCGGCTTTCCGAATTTCGTTTGGTCAGCCCCAAAACCTAAGTTCTGGCTCCTAAACCATTTTTTGTCAGCCCCAAATGCAAGTTCTGGCTCTCCAAATTTCGTTTGGTCAGCCCAAAATCCAAACTTTCGACCCCTAAACTATTTTTGGTCAGCCTCAAAATTCGATACCCAACTTTCCGAACTCTACTTTTGGCCCTTAAACCGTTAAAGGTCGGCCAAGTCATCACCTCACGGTTACTCTCTTGCAAAGTGCAACCTCTAATTTCAATCTCCGGGAGGGTTAACTACCCTTACTCAAAAAAAAAGGGAAGAGAAAAGAGAGAAAAGAAAGAAAAAAAGGAGAGATCAAAAAAAAGAGAATAAAGAAAAAAAAGGAGAAAAGGAAAAGAAGAAAAAAGAGAAGGACTACAAATCTAATGAAGGAAGCAAATTCTATTGCATTTGTGAAATCATGTCAAGTGCATGAGACAAGCCGTCAGGGTGACTCCAAATAAATGAAAGAATGCACAACAGGAGTCCTGGGGCAAGCCCTCGGGATAGCTACAACTAAACGAAAGAATGTGCATCAAGTGCGAAGCTTAACGCCTCCTGAGTACATCTTATTCCAGCTTTGTTTTGCAAAGTCGCCCTGCATAACTCCAATGGAAGGAAGACACTCCTAATGAAGCAAAGGCTGCAAATCAAATGACTGCATCTGTGGCAACATTAGGTCACTCAAATTTAAAGCTGTGGAACCTCCAAAATTATCCCAATACATGGACCTAATGTGGCAACTCGGAAGGAACCTGCAAAGCAAAAAGGGAAAGCCATCAGTATACAAGAAATTTCAAGTTTTACCAGCAAAGTTGATATGGAAATTAAAGATTGAAATATTGATTTCTGTACCCTGACATGGTAGTTCTAGAAGGATCCCTTCAATAGAACCTGCAAGGAAAGACATTTGGATACAAGAAAGTTCAAATCATACAGGCAATGTTGACATGAAAGATATAACTCAAGCCACAGTAAATGTTTACCCAGTGAGTCCTCTCACTCAAAAGAAGCACGTAAGGCCGGGCTTCGGGTAAAGTTAGAAAGGCGGGCCCAATCAAGGAACTCCAAACCAAGCTCTGGACAAGCTCCAAAAGGTGACATTAGGCGGGAGCAATTCAAGTCCAACTCCAGGCAAAGCCAAAAAGCACGAGACCAAGGCGGAATCAGTTAAGTTCAGACAAACCAAGAAACAAACAGGCAAGAAACCCAAAGCAGTATCAACATCTTAAAACTCTGATCCTTATATGACCGAGTTCCAAGAACCGTCGCCCGAAATAATCAAGCAAGCATTCAATGTCACCCGCCAAATGCATAAAGGAGAGGCTGACTGAGTCAAGGAGGTACCAAAGAAGCATGGTCACTCTAAACCGCCTAAAAGAAAGGCCCAATTCGACAACTCCAAATTTGGAGGCACCTCCCAGCAACCAGCCAAGATAGAAACTCTTTCGAGTGAAATAGCGTAAGCTAAAAAGGAAGAGAAGAACGAGGAAAGGATTTTAAGAAAAAGGATTTAAAAAAGAAGACTGAGGAAGCAAGCATCCTCTCTAGTGTGACTATCATGCTAGGGTGTCTCACCCTACCGGGGAATGCCAAGAAATCCAAGACTGCATTGAAATCATTATACAAAAGGAAGAGATCGATGCCTAAAGAAGCTGCGTAAAACAGAGAAACCGTAGACAGGTAATCGAAAAGCTGCTAAGCCAAAACCGTCCCGCAAAGAAAGGAAAGAAAGAAAGCAGAAGAAACCCTTCTACTTCTATTGGCGCATTTTGCGATTCTTCAATGAAACTCAGCCTCAGGTCGATTTGGTGGAGCGAGTCCATGTCACTTCTCTGAAGTGGTGTGCGATCTCCTGAGTTCTCTCCTAGAGTTTACTGAGTCAAGAAATATCCAATTCAACTAAGTTGAAAGAATAAGTCTACTGGCCCAGCGTACAGTATGTGATAGTACCAAACGTCAGTCCGAGCTCAAATGTCAAAATTTTCACAGAAATGCTGGCAACACCGCACCAAAACTGAAGTGTTGTGGCAACACATAATCCCTTTCAATCATCTAAGGGGGAATTGGGATTAAACTCTTCGTCTAGTTATTAAAGACTAAGGGGTAAAAAAATGTTAAATGCACGGGCCGTCTGCCATCGTCTTCGCTCTGACAGACATCCCGTGGGGGGTATTTGTTGAACCCTAAAAATTTTATTTTTTTTTTGAAAAAACAATGGGCAGACTCCCTAAGCCCAACCCCTCTATCTCAAAGCACCCAGGAAGCCCCTCCGCCCTGCACAGGCCTGAGGGAAGCCCCCTCCGCCCTGTTGGCAGGCCGGAGGAGGCCCTCCCGGGGAATTCCAGTCACCTCCTTTGGGAGTGGTGAGCCTAAGAAACTCCTCACCTGATGCTATGAAGAAGTTGGAAATTTATATGGAGCTCTATATGGGTGCTGCAGATTTCTAAATTTATATGGAGCTCTATATGGGAAATTCCCTGTGCTTCAGATTTCCATGTGATAAAGGGACAATCAAAATGTACTCAAGAAAAATCAAAGGGAGAGAAAAAATAAAATGAAGATGCATTCGGTTGAAGAAAAAAATGAAGGCAAGTATTAGAACTTTGTTGAAATATCTCCACTGATTAGAAGATTGCAAAAATACCTTCGGTGGTCACAAAATTATAGGAATACTCTTAGTGGGTAGAAAATTACAGAAATACCCCCGGAGGTCACAAAATTGTAGAAATACCCTGATGGCGGGAAATCACAAAATCACCCTAATGGCAGGAAAATGCAAAAGGGCCTTGAAATATCAAAAAATTGCGAAAATACCACATTTGTGGGAAAGTTACATGAAAGTCATTGCTCAGTCTAGAAACTCTACAAAATTCTCGATTTGTCTCAAAATCACTAAAGAAGGCTCTTGTTTCGGTTGGCGCCGCCGTTTACACGACTCGGTGGAGTTGGACCACGCCCCTTCTCTGAAGCGGTGTGTGCTCTTCTGAGTTCAGCTTATGGCTAACCATCCAAATTCATGTATCTCTTTCATGGCCGAGAGCTATCATGTCCGGAAATTTTAAAATGGTGAAATTACAAATGAACCCTGGAAAGTCAAGAAATCAAGACGAGGAATGCCCAAGAAGTCAAATGACAGGGTCATTTTCGAGAAGTCAAGAAGAACCCAAAAAGTCAAATGACAGAGTCATTTGCGAGAAATCAAGACAAGGAACACCCAAGAAGTCAAATGACAGGATTATTTCCGAGAAGTCAAGAAATCAAAATGAGAAATGCCCAAGAAGTCAAGTGACGGGACTATTTTCGAGAAGTCAAAGGAAGTCAAGAAGTGACAGGACTATCTTCAAAGAGTCAAGAAATGGCAGATATGCCGAGGAAGTCGAGAAGTGACGGGGCTATCTCCGAGAAATCAAGAAATGTCAAACATATGTCGAAAAGTCAAAATGACAAGAATGCCCAAGAAGTCAAGAAGTGACGGGGCTATCTCCAAGAAAGTAAGAAATTGCAAGAATATCCCAATGTTTGGGCTTGATGGAGGAAAGATTACAAATATACCCCACCTCAGGCAAGAATGTCCTTTATGGACACCAAGCCAGCTTAAGGGTCTGATCACAACAAAAAAATGAGTGATTATGACCATGAAGCAACTCCGAGGGATCGACAACGATCATCTTGGCGATCCAACGGCCCCCGTGATGGAATTCAAGTTCAACCGTCCGATCATGAGACAAAAGTAAATGACCTGATCATGACGAAGTCAAATTCAAATATCAAAATACAGACTGAAGCAAATTCAAAGGCTCTAGTTGCAACTGGATATAATTCCGAAGACCCGATTACACAGTCGGGACCATATGTAAAGGTCTTGAAAGATCGATTGTAATTCAAATTACATCTGTTCAAGGAAATAAAGTCTTCAAATTTCTTTGCAAGAGTATGTATCCGTAATGGAGGATCATCAAGATCATTTATGTCACAACGAATAGAGGCAAAAGGCATTATTCGACAGTTAATCAAGGGTGTTCGGACTTGTACCGATGTAAATTAACACCGACTCCGGTTGGTGGGGAAAAGTCTTGTACACGAACCCTAAATCGTCTGATAAACTCAAAAGCGCGGAATTAACAAATATGCAAAAATATACGCATATTTATCCAACGAAATGGATGTTCGAAAATTCCGCATGTAAACAATTGACTTTCATGGGTTTTTCTGTAATTTTTTCACAAGCTGGGGTACTTCTATAATTTGTGAACCTTCCAAGGTCTTTTCTTCAATTTCTTACCAGCGGGGGATATTTCTATAATTTATGGACCTTCCAGGGTGTTTTATGTAATTTTTCACTAATAGAGAATATTTCTATAATTTTCTAGAACTTCAAGATTTTTCTTGCAATTTCTTATCTTTTAAGCATTTTTCTGTAGTTTACCACCGGCAGGAGCCTTATTGTAAATTTCTCAACAATAAGGGCCTTTTTGTAATTTTTCCCAACAGTGGGGGCCTTTTGTAATTTTCTTGAGAAATCAAATTTTCTATAATTTCTTGAGAAATGAAGGTTTTTCTATAATTTGTCTGGAAGATCATGATTTTCCCCAATTTTTTTGTCATTTCAACAATTTTGCAAAGTTGCGTGATATTTTTGCAATTTATGTACGTAACGGGATTCTTCCCATGATTTCTAATGTTTTTCTATGGAGTTTGGCTATTTTTGAAATTTATATGATTTCTCTCTCATTTCAACAACTTTATATAATGACAAGGGCATATCCCCAGGGATAGGGGCATGTATGTAATATCCCTTATTGGGTTTTAGCCGATCACAAAAATTTTCAAGTCTCCGAACCTTCAAGCTTTCAAGGCTTCAAAAGAACTACAAGACTCATTGAGCCTCTTTGATCCTTGGATGCTTGATTGAGGAAATTCTCCCCTCCAATGGCCAAGCCCTCTTATTTATATGAGTTAGAGGTGAGAACGAGGAGGGGGGCCCTCTTAGTTTTGGATGGAGGAGGTGAAAATACTTTTTGATATTTTAACCCCTCCGAGTTTGAAATTAGGAGAGGCATAAGAGAAAAAGAGAGAGAGAATAATTGAGAGAGACAAGTGAACTAGAGGCGCTCCCTCTTAGTTTGGAAACCCGAAGGTACTTCATGGGAATCAACTCCGAGCATGTACATTTTATTTTACATTTGTGTCCTTTTCATTTGCATTTATACCCTTGTATAATTGGGTACACAATTGTATGGCAAGTATAAGCCAAATGTGAGTCTTTAGATTTTAGTGGGTTTATTTGCAAAAATTTAGTAGGTCCAGCTGGGGCCCCCACCTCCCTCCCCATTGGTCCACCTAAGCCTTAAGGCCCATGTGGGGCCAGTCAAAGGTCCAAGGTGGGCTTCTAGATGGCTTGACAATTCAAGGGGACAAAGGGTTCAAAAATTCAAAAATGAGGGCCTTGGAAGTCAAGGGGGCGCCCCCCCATTAATCATAGTTTAATAGGTTCCAAACCACATGGGAGAATTAATTATGATCTCCCTCATTTACCCCTCCCCTAATTTAGATCTGAGGGTAGTTTAGATCTTTTTACATTTTCTATATAAGCCTTGTAATTTATGAATTACTTAGCATTAATGTGGGAAAAAATCCATTTGTGCTCAATTGGCCCAAGGGCACCCCTCTCTCCCCCTCTAGAGCTGTGAGAGCTCTCCTTTCAGAGGTGTGGAGCCTCTCCACCACCACCTCCCTGAGTGCGACGCTCAGCCCCGCCGCCGCCGCCGCCGCCGCCGCCGTTCGTGCCGCCATCGCGCCGCCACCGCCATTGCTGGAGTTCTGTCCAAATCAGGACAGAACCTCAAAGCCGTATTTTTATCTTTTTCTCCTGTTGTCTGATCGACCCCAATTTTGAGGGTTTGTTCTCCCTGTCTCCCCTAATCTCCAGTTCAAATTTCGTGCCATTTGGCCTTCGTTTGGTATTTTTCTCATATTTTTGTTCTTCCCCTCAGTAATCTGCCAGTTTACAGATCTGCGGGATAGAGTCCCCTTTTTGTATTTTTCCCACCCCCTTATCAATTTTCAGAAAATCTATAAAAATTACCAGGTGTTCCTAACATCCACCCCTTCCACCAGTAATTTTCCCATCACCCAGAAAATTTCCCTACCCACCGGTCAAAAATTGTCTTCAGGCGATCCGTTTTTGTCCTGATAGTCTGTAACCAGATCCATAGGAAAAACCCGTAGTTTGCAGAGATTCTCATTTCTAATCCCTTCTCTGGATCAACGGGAAAAAAAATATATGTTGTAGATCTATGAGTCCTCTTTCCAACGGTACCAGCCATGCCTCGATCCGCCTCCGGATCTGAGCACAGAAATTTCGATCGTGGAGGCGCGCAAATCTGTTCCGTGAACAGACCAGCAGAGGCAGCAGCAAAATAAATCTTGCAAAATTATCAAATTTCAATTTCAGGAACCGCCACTTCAGGGAGTCGACCAGGGACGTCCTGCCATCGTCCCAGCCAAGCGCCGCCTTCAGAAGATCCCAGGAGGACGACGCCCCTTTGGAGGCCATTGCTTGCTGTCCTGCGAACCAGAACCGAGTTGAGCTGAGTTGGAATAGTTGAGCTGAGTTGGAATAGTGCCGAGTCGGACTATCAGCCCTTCTTCGGTCCGAGAGCCCTTCCAGCTTGCTGCCCGTCAACCCAAGATCGGTCCTCCCGGGCCCACTTGTAGCCCTTTACCTCCCTGCGTGGAGTGGACAATATAATTCACTACTGTAATTAACTTTTTACCATTGTACCGGGAGTTACCGTACTTGGCCGGGAAATCTTCCGCACGCCTTGAGCGTGGAGGTACACTCGCCACCCTCCTCGTAGGCACTTTGCTTATCTCGTATTTATTTGTATATGACGCTGCGAGTGATAGGTTCCTAGCTCGTATATTTTTATATCGCCGCTGCGAGAGAGAGAGCGAGACCCGTCCCGTGACTCGTTCCGAGCACGGAAGAGCCGACTACCCGACTCATTGCCGATTTCTCAACCGCGCACGGTCTCACGCATCCCTCGCTAGGGACGCCCGCGAGCTAGAGTCCCAGGTCGCGTGTCCGTCCCGCATCAATTTGGTATCAGAGCGCCAGTTGAGTCTAGGGTAGTTTTGGTTCAAAAACACAAAAAAAGAGTCATTTAAGTCGAGTCTAAGTTTAAGTCGGTCCCAGGTTGCATCGCATACGTTTATTCGGTATATAGAAAGGTGTTGTCCGAACGGTAGGTTACGCCTATCGGGAAGGCCGCACACTTGCGAGAGAGGATCTTCGGATCCCGCAACTCCGCCAAGTACCGGATCTTGGTTGTGTCTAGGTTCATAGTCGAGTCTGCATTCTAACCTTGCATTGTCGTTTTAGTGTCTTGTCTCTTAGTGTCAGCATGTCCATCGTGTAGTTCCCAAGTGTCCAATGGACTCCAGGTCGCCCAGGCGATATGACTGTTGGCCCACCCATGGGCTTGGCAACCACCCTCTCCACTTCTGTAGGCCCGAAGCCCCGAACTTTTATGGCTCCAAAGTTCCGAGCGACTACCTACATTGGGAAGCCGCTATGGATAAATATTTTGATTGTTACCCCATGTCCGAGGCTCGGCAATGCTCTTTCGCCAAAGAGCTGCTTCTACACGAGGTCGCTGAAAAGTGGGACCACAATGAACGCTTGCGAGAAGTTAGGAGGCAATGGCCCATCGAGTCGTGACATGAGATGAAGGGCGAACTTAGGAAGGTCTACCTATCCGACCCGGTCACCTCTAACCGACCCCACCCAATCACCTCCAATCAAGTGGGTCATAGTCGGAGGCAACGAGCCCCACACGTAGTAGAGCCTAGACCCAAGCCTAGGCCGGTTGATTACGGGCAAGTCCACCGCGATACCCCTACTCCAACCCACACCGTTGCCGAACTTGTGCAAATGATTTCGGAACGGGTGGATAGGAGGTGTGCTTATTTTGAGTCGCTGGTCTCACCTTGCCCACCTCCGAGGCAGGAGGTAGCCATACTCGAGCCTAGGGAGGCCATAGCCCGTAGCCCCAACCCGGCCCCACCTACGGGGTCCTAAGGACCACTTCCCCTCCAGGAGGACATGCCTTCCTCACCCATGAGAGCTCCTCTACCACCACCCTCACATCTTTATTTGGAGCCACCTCAGCCCGAGCCACCCCTGTTTCTAACGGGAACGCTTTTCATCGCCGAGCCACTCCTTAGCTGGCTCAAGAATGGCTTGATCCCACCTCCCTTCCCATCCATGGACCCCACCCTACCATTAGTGTCGGTCAACTCATTCCATACCACTTTCCGGTCTAGTCACTATGTGGATACCTTGGATGACCTTCTTAAAGGATTAGATCGGCAGTTGACATTTACGCACTTGTTCGCCCCAGGCTTCGACTGACCTACAGGTCGTAGCTTCACACATCCATCCTTAGGGTCTATCACCTCCGTGTGCACTGTGGGCCATGTCACCACGGAGGTTCTCCTATTCCTTCCCTTGTCGACCGAGCCAACCTTCATACCCTTTTGCCCGAAGGAGGAATCATACCTCCTATATGAGATCACCGTCCCCTATACCCTCATGCATGAAGGTGACCACCTACACCTTCAAGATTTCCAAATGTGGGACCGTGACTTGTGGGAGCCCAGTTCGAGGGGTCATACCTTCTTTGATCCCTTCGACCCCTTCTCTTGTGGACCTCTTGACCCACCATATTTACTCGACCTTTTCGAGGGGGTCCACTATCACACCCCTTCTCCACGGGCCGGTCCATCTGCACACTCCAAGTCCGTTCACGATTCACCTACATATCGGGATGATGTAGAAGATGGCCCACCCAAACTTCCCAAATCTAAAAGGCCATCCGTGCATGAATGGATCACTTTAGGATGCCTTCTCCATCCTGCCAACCACCGGTTGCATCTAGTGTATGCATGGCACACATTCGGGTGTCCTGGTCCGCCATTGCATATGTATGAGTCGGATTAACCGTAGGTTTGTTTAGGGTCATGTGTGAGTCTGTGTCTTTCTTTCTTGCTGAGTGCATAGTGAGTTTGCATGCATCGTGTCGAGTCCGTCTCATGTCAGCTCGCGTTGTTAGTCCCTTTCGAGTGCGAGGCAAGTCGGATCAAATGCGTACGTTGTAGACTTGCCGGCATTTGGGATCGGCTCGACCATTCTCTATCTCGGATCTAGTCACATATAGGGACCCAGCGGTGATTCCTAGTAAGTCTTTGAGCCGCCTCCCTCTTTTGAGAGTGACCCCACCCCGTAGTGTCCACCTCTAGCCTCATTCCCCAGCAGCGTGAGCATATCGAATCTATACGGGATGAGCAGGTGTTGATTACTTAGAGTGGAGCGTACTCTGCGCTTTCAGGTTCGGTGACGGATCCGTCGAAGCCACACGAGCACCCGCACCCCTTACTTGACGGGGTCGAGTTCTTCCCACCCGGAGAGAATTGATGGGAATCAACTCCGAGCATGTATATTTTATTTTGCATTTGTCCTTTTCATTTGCATTTATGCCCTTGTGTAATTGGGTACACAATTGTATGGCAAGTATAAGCCAAATGTGAGTCTTTAGGTTTTAGTGGGTTTATGTGCAAAAATCCAGTAGGTCCAGCTGGGGCCCCCACCTCCCTCCCCATTGGTCCACCTAAGCCTTAGGGCCCATGTGGGGCCAGTCAAGGTCCAAGGTGGGCTTCTAGATGGCTTGACAATTCAAGGGGACAAAGGGTTCAAAAATTCAAAAATGAGGGCCTTGGAAGTCAAGCGGGTCCCCCCATTAATCATAGTTTAATAGGTTCCAAACCACATGGGAGAATTAATTATGATCTCCCCCATTTACCCCCCCCCCCTAATTTAGATCTGATGGTAGTTTAGGTCTTTTTACATTTTCTATATAAGCCTTGTAATTTATGAATTACTTAGCATTAATGTTAAAAAAAAATCTATTTGTGCTCAATTGGCCCAAGGGCACCCCTCTCTCCCCCTCTAGAGCTGTGAGAGCTCTCCTTTCAGAGGTGTGAAGCCTCTCCACCACCACCTCCCTGAGTGCGACGCTCAGCCCCGCTGCCGCCGCCGCCGTTCGTGCCGCCATCGCGCCGCCATCGTCGGAGTTCTGTCCAAATCAAGACAGAACCTCAAAGCCGTATTTTTATCTTTTTCTCATGTTGTCTGATCGACCCCAATTTTGAGGGTTTGTTCTCCCTGTCTCCTCTAATCTCCAGTTCAAATTCCGTGCCATTTGGCCTTCGTTTGGTATTTTCCCATATTTTTGTTCTTCCCCTCAGTAATCTACCAGTTTGCAGATCTGCGGGACAGAGTCCCCTTTTTGTATTTTTCCCACCCCCTTATCAGTTTTCAGAAAATCCATAAAAATTACCAGGTGTTCCTAACATCCACCCCTTCCACCAGTAATTTTCCCATCACCCAGAAAATTCTCCTACCCACCGGTCAAAAATTGTCTTCAGGCAGATCCCTTTCTGTCCTGATAGTCTGTAATCTGATCCACAGGAAAACCCGTAATTTGCAGATATTCTCATTTCTAATCCCTTCTCTGGATCGACGGGAAAAAAATATATGTTGTAGATCTATGAGTCCTCTTTCCAACGGTACCAGCCATGCCTCGATCCGCCTCCAGATCTAAGCACAGAAATTCCGATCGTGGAGGCGCGCAAATCTGTTCCATGAACAGACCAGCAGAGGCAGCAGCAAAATAAATCTTGCAAAATTATCAAATTTCAATTTCAGGAACCGCCACTTCAGGGAGTCGACCAAGGACGTCCTGCCATCGTCCCAGCCAAGCGCCGCCTTCAGAAGATCTCAGGAGGACGACGTCCCTTTGGAGGCCATTGCTTGCTGTCCTGCGATCCAGAACCGAGTTGAGCTGAGTTGGAATAGTGCCGAGTCGGACCAGCAGCCCTTCTTCAGTCCGAGAGCCCTTCCAGCTTGCTGCCCGTCAACCCAAGATCGGTCCTCCCGGGCCTACTTGTAGCCTTTTACCTCCCTGCGTGGAGTGGGCAATATAATTCCATGCTGTAATTAACTTTTTACCATTGTACCGGGAGTTACCGTACTTGGCCGGGAAGTCTTCCCCGCGCCTTGAGCGTGGAGGTACACTCGCCACCCTCCTCGTCGGCACTTTGCTTATCTCGTATTTATTTGTATATGCCGCTACGAGTGATAGGTTCCTAGCTCGTATATTTTTATATCGCCGCTGCGAGAGGGAGAGCGAGACCCGTCCCGTGACTCGTTCCGAGCACGGAAGAGCCGACTATCCGACTCATTGCCGGTTTCTCAACCGTGCACGGTCCCACGCATCCCTCGCTAGGGACGCCCTCGAGCTAGAGTCCCAGGTCGCGTGTCCGTCCCGCATCAGTACTCCCTCTGGTTGTGTTGAGAGAGAGAGGAGAGAAGAGAACCCAGAGGGGCTCCTCTTGGTTTGGAAGAGGTGGTGCCTCCGGGATTGAAGATTGAGAGAGAAATAGAGGAGGGAATAGAGAAGAAAAAGAAGGGAACTTGGAGGGGGTCCCTCCCGTTTTAGAAGACCTGGAGGTCGTCCCTCCTACTATTTTTTTTTACTTTTTCCCTTATAGTATCCCCCTCCCCTTTTATTTTTTTAATATCCTTAATTTAATTTGAGAGATTGAGAGAGAGGAGAGAAGAGTGAGGGAAAGGATCAAACCTGGAGGAACTGGTTTGAGGAGAACCCGGGGGTACTCCCTCCGGGTTTGCTTCCCCCACGCCCCCCCACCCACCCCTTCTTTTTATTTTTTTTATTTGAAGGAAAGAAGAGAGAGCCAAAGGGGGTACCTCCGGGATTGAGAACTCGGAGGGGGTCCTTCTCCCTTCTCTCTTTGTTTTAAATTTTAGGGTGCAACAATTATATTATACAATGCAGTTCATTTTGTGAACGTCTGGATTTGTACCAGGAAAATTGTGTTTGTCATCCCTAGAGAAGAGTGGTGTTTTGGATGTTATGTCACGTGCAAAGACAGTTAACTAGGATTCCATTTAGGAAAAATGTGTTCTCACTTGTCACGAGTATTCAAGAAGTCACGAAGTTTTGTGGAACCCTCGCCGCAACAACAGCAGAAACTGTTGTGTTTCCTCCTAGGTTCCCGGTCGATGCCCCCCAACAGAGGTCCCGCGGAAGAGCTCCGAGTTCTTGCGGAGGAACCCGTAGCTGCCAAGAATAGAAATAACTAGAAGAACAGAGTTGAGGAATAGGAAGGAGGAGGATTGGGAGAGACAGAGGACAGAATAGAGGAGAAGACTGGAGCCAAAAAACCATACTACGGCCTTCCTTCCTCTGCTATTTATATTGTTCCCTGGTATTTACATGGCTCCGGAAGCTATGCCACATTTCTTGTAGACAAGTCTTCCAAGAATGTAACAACTCATATTTTCATAGAGAAATACAAAAAATCAAGAATTACATTTCCCTGTCATTATTCTTCCTCAACCATTTCTAACATACAAAACAAAAGTATATCGCCCACTGCTCGATGAAATGGTAACCGTATATGTGGATGACCGTTATGACCGTTGGAGCAGCAGCAGTGGGTTGTTTGAGCCGTTTCTAGCTCACTAACCAGGTGGTTCACCCAATTCTATGGGTTTCCTCCGTAACAACTCCTCCCCTCCATCTTTTAAGACCTTGTCCTCAAGGTCAAAATGTGGGTATGCCTGTATAAATTCTTCATAATTTTCCCAAGTGGCTTCGCTTTGAGGCAAGTTTTGCCATTGTATAAGCAATTGTACTGCTGCTTGGTTTTTCCTTTTAACCATTCTGCGCCCCAATAATAGTGCTGGTTCCTTTTGTTGTCGTAACAACAATTCTGGTAAAGGAATACTTTGTACAAGGTGATTGCCATGCTTCTTTTTCAACTGGGAAATATGGAATACTGGGTGTACTTTGCAGCTATCTGGTAGGAGCAATTTATATGCAACTGCTCCAACTTTGTCTAAAATTTGGAATGGTCCATAATATCTGGCACTTAATTTGTAGTTATACCGCTTTACCAGAGATTGTTGGCGATGTGGCTGTAGCTTGAGATACACCCAGTCACCTACATCAAATGACTTATCTATGCGGTGGGTATCAGCCAATCGTTTCATGCGTTGCTGTGCCTTTAGTAAATGTAATTTGAGCTCAGCCAACATGTTGTCTCTACTGATGAGGGAATCAGCAACATCTTGCACTTTAGATGTGCCAGGTATATAAGATAATAGTGTGGGAGGTTTAATGCCATAGACTGCTTCAAAAGGTGTGATGCTTGTTGAAGAATGTTGAGAGGTGTTGTACCAGTATTCCGCCCAGTGGAGCCAACTATACCGGTTCTTCTGTTGTTGATAGCAGAAACAACGCAGATAGGTTTCCAGACACCTGTTTAAAGCTTCAGCCTGTCCATCCGTTTGTGGATGGTATGCTCATGACATGTGTAGCTTGACACCCTGCAACTTGAATAGTTCTTTCCAAAATTGACTTGTAAACAAGGCGTCCCTGTCAGTGATAATCACTTATGGGATCCCATGCAATTTTACAATATGGATAGCAAATTCTGTAGCAACAGTAGCAGCTGCAAAGCCAGAAAGTGAGCATACTTGGACAATTTGTCAATTACCACAAGAATAGTGGTTTTAGAATGGGAAGGTGGAAGAAGCATTAGAAAGGCCAAAGGACATTACTAAGAATTTATAGTGCCCTTCATGAGTACGGAAGGCTGTCTTATGAATGTCCTCAGGTGCCATTCGAATTTGATGATAGCCTGAACGAAGGTCCAGCTTGGAAAAATATCGAGCCCCATATAATTCATCCAAGAGGTCATCAACCAGAGGTATAGGATATTTATCCTTGACAGTTTGTTGGTTTAAATCCCTGTAATCAATGCACATGCGCCAGCTCCCATCACGTTTCTGTACTAAAAGTACAGGAGCTGAAAATGGACTATTACTGTGTTGCAAGTGTGTGTGTTGCATGAGCTCCTTGACTTGATTTTTAATTACAGATTTGTGGAATGGAGAATGTCTGTATGGTGGAACAATGATGGCCTTTGACTCATCTATGAGGGGTACACGGTGGTCACAACTCCTAGCAGGAGGGAGACCTGTAGGTTCATCAAAGACAGAAGCATAGGTTTGTAAGAGTATAGCCAAGTCTGGTGGGTGAGAAGAAAATGAGGGGGTAGGGGGGTTTAGCTGGGTTGGAATCAGCTGAATTGTATACAAGGCTCTGGCATTTCTGAGCTCTTTGTGCAATTTGGGGCCAGAAATCAGATTGACCTTATCGTCTGTGAGGCCTGTAAACTTGTACTGTTTGCCCAACCATGCAAAGGTCATAGTCATTTCCCTGATATTCAGCACAATGTCACCCAAAAGCTGTAGCCAAGTTGCTCCTAGTACCACATCAATACCGCCCAATGGAAGAACTAAATCCAAGTCAAAAGATACTTCAGGGAGCTGAAGTTTAACATTAGGACACAGTCCTTCAGAAGGAACTTGCAGACCATATGCAAGTTTGACTGCTGGATTTTCACAGGGTACTGTGCGGAGGTGAAGCTTCTTAACTATTGAGGGGTCAATGAAGTTATGTGTGCTCCCATTGTCAACCAATATTATAACTGTCACCCCACTGATTGTACCCAATATTCTCATTGTACCAGGAGTAGCCATGTTACCCACTGTTTGTGATGAGATGGAAGGAATGTTGTTCTCAAGCTGACAGAACTCAGTGTCTTCCTCTGTTATAACTTCTGTTTGAACAAGATCATCATCATCACTCATTGGAATCACCTGCAGAAGAAACAACTTCTTTGCCTGACATGTGTGACCAAGGATCCATTTTTCATCACAATTGAAGCAAAGCTCTTTAGACTTCCTTTCTTGCCATTGTTGACTAGTTAGCCTCCTAATGGGGGGATTGTGGTGGACAGATGGCGTGGGTAACAATGGGGGAAGTGAAGAGGACTGACCAGTGTGTCGTCGCCTAGAAAGCAGTTTGGTTTCTTGAATTCTAGCTAATTCCATGGCATGAGTCAAGGTTCTGGGTTGGAAGGATCTCACTTCACAGGAAAGATCTTCCTTCAGACCACTAAGGTATGTGCCCAGAAGGTGTTCTTCAGGTACTCCAGAGATTTTATTGCATAGCTTGTCAAAGAGCCTTTGGTATTCTAAAACAGATCATGTCTGTTTGAGTTTACTAAGGGAGCCATGAGCATCAAGGAAAGAAACAGATCCAAATCTTGAATCAAGAGCAACTAAAAATTCAGACCAGGTAAGTGAATCTCAAGTAGCAGTAATGTGCCAATACCATTTTAGGGCCTCACCCTCCAAATAGTAACAAGCTGTGCTGAGTTTATGACCCTCAGGGGTCTTGTGATGGTGAAAAAATCTCGCAGCTTTGAATTTTCATTCGGCAGGATCAGTGGATCCATCATAACGTGGAAATTCTTGAGGTTTGGGTCTAAAAGACCCTATAGAATCAGCATGATCATCCAAGGGAGCGGAATTACCCGAGCGATGAACTATGGATTCTAGATCCGTCACTCTTTGGAAGACTTCTTGTCGGAGAGACCCGATCTCCTGACGAATCTCGAGCAGCGTGGACTTCAAAGCATCAGAATCGCCCATGGCCATCTCTGCGGAAGAAGAAGAGCTGGGGCTGGAGAGAGGCTCAGACACCAATTTGTTGTGTTTCCTCCTAGGTTCCCGGTCGATGCCCCCCAACAGAGGTCCCGCGGAAGAGCTCCGAGTTCTTGCGGAGGAAGCCGTAGCTGCCAAGAACAGAAATAACTAGAAGAACAGAGTTGAGGAATAGGAAGGAGGAGGATTGGGAGAGACAGAGGACATAATAGAGGAGAAGACTGGAGCCAAAAAACCATACTACGGCCTTCCTTCCTCTGCTATTTATATTGTTCCCTGGTATTTACATGGCTCCGGAAGCTATGCCACATTTCTTGTAGACAAGTCTTCCAAGAATGTAACAACTCATATTTTCATAGAGAAATACAAAAAATCAAGAATTACATTTCCCTGTCATTATTCTTCCTCAACCATTTCTAACATACAAAACAAAAGTATATCGCCCACTGCTCGATGAAATGGTAACCGTATATGTGGATGACTGTTATGACCGTTGGAGCAGTAGCAGTGGGTTGTTTGAGCCGTTTCCAGCTCACTAACCTGGTGGTTCACCCAATTCTATGGGTTTCCTCCGTAACAGAAACCCCCCACGACAATAGTAGAATCCTTGTCAATTTCTTCGGCAGACTACTCACCGGTGTTGCACTGGTGTGACTGCTGCGTGGGGAGCGCTCCCACTGGGGAACTCCTCGCCCTCCTCCTCCTCCTCCTCATTTTTCCTTGGTGATCCCTCCTCTTCCCTGCCGCAACCCACCCTCCCCCTCTTGTCGTAGTTGTGTCTCCAGTGTCATCCCTCGATCCTCTCCCCAGCGGCCGTTCGTCACCGTCTTTCTCCTTCCCTCACCTTTGTCTTCCTCTGCAGCTACCCCCACCATCACCCCCAGCCTCCACCTCACCAGAGTCCTTCCCGTCTCCTTGTCGCCCTCACTCCTTCATCCCATCGCCATCACTTTACTCTTCCACACGCTTTTTTCCCCTTCTCTCTAGAACCCCTTTGCTTCACTGCCTTCGCCCCCCCTCCCCGTTGCTGCTCTCTCTCTCTCTCTCTCCTTTTGGCTTCACACCCATCGTCGCATTTACCCCTCCATCTCTCTCTCCCCCCCTCCTTTTGGCTTCACACCGACCGTCACATTTACCCTCGCCAGCACACATCCCCCCCCCCCTCATCTCACCGTTACCATCATCCACCCTGTACTCTATTCCACCCCCCTCCCTCACCCGATCCCTCCCCCCCCCTGTCATTGTTCTGGCACCCCCCCTCTCAACTCCTTTTTGCAACTCCACCTCGGTGCCTTAGTCTCCTTCCTCCCCTTGCCTTCCCTTCCATTTCCCCTATTTCGTTAGCTTGGCATCCTAAATCTTACCACCTATCTTTTCACCCTGTCTAGTTGCCCCCCCACCCGACCCCCATTGACTACGCCTTCCCTTCTCCAGCTAGCTCTCTTAGTCGCCTTCTTTGGAAATAACTGAGTGGTCCGTCTCTTGCGGCCAGTCGCTTATCACAATGTAGCCAAAATATGAAGAATGCAGCATGTTGTTAGTGGCCTATCCTCTTTCGCGACAGTTTTATCTTCTCCCACACTTACTGGTCGTTTCATATCGAGGTTTGTGTTGTTGCTTTCTTATGTATTTCTATTGTGGGTCTGGGTGTTTAGAGCCACTGTACGGCTTTGTTGTGTTTCATCTGTATGGTGGGCAGTTTATCATGTCTATTTGTTTGTTAGGTTGAAATGAAAGTTTCTTTTATGATCAAAGAAAATTCATATGCCATGAACTGTAGCTAGAAAAAAATGTACGACTGCTAACTTATGGGTATGAGCAGGAGCTAAATGTATGCTGATGAATTTAAGTCAAAACATTTTGTGACCCTGATCCTGTCCTTCCATGGCAATTGCCGCATAGCAATGCACACGGCACTTCCTAGCACACACACTAATGGGTAGGGTTTTATTATTTTGACACTTGAAAACTTACGCTTTGTGAAATAAGCCTCTATCTTTTAGATATTTAGGTTTCAATTCTCAACAATTTAGCATACTTCCGTTATCAGACCTAATTAACTGCCACCGAAGGGAGTGCGGGGGATAAGCACGGGGCCGATCGATAGGTTATGGCAGCCTTGTGCCTACATCGTTTGACACCAGACATTATAGCTGCGTTTTGATAGCGGGATAGCTAAATAGAGGGATATCCCTCCTAGATTAATCTGTCCTCTCAATTGTTCTGATTTATTTTGGTAGTACTTTAGTTATCCCTCTAGGACAAAAGAGGTTGACCTCCCTTTTATTCCAAGTACTTTGGCTTTATAGAAGGATAACTCATGGGATAACTATATACATTGACCTAAGTGCCCTTCCCATTCCAACAATATTACTAATACCTCTTACATTTACATTTTGCATCTCCTACTGCCAATATTAACTTAAATGCTCCCTGTGGCAAATTTAATTAACACATATATTTAGTCAATATATAATAAAATAAATAGAGGTCAAAGTAGTAGACGTAAATATTTAACGAAAAATACTATCAAAAATATGTGACTATGAAAATAGGTAGATACAATTTTTATCTCAAAATTCACGCATAATTTAAAATATGTGCAAATAATATTTGATCATAAATTCATAATATACTTAATAATTATACAAATGTTCATTAAAAATAATTAGTTGTGTCGTTACTGTTGGATCAATTACATAATTATACACGTGTGAGAGAAGTCTACTTCCGTCGATATAGTACATTTCATATGTCACGCTCTCTCTCTCATTTGAATTTTGAAGTGTGCTTTTTTAAAAAATACTTTTTTCAAATGTTATGAATTTTTATAACATCAATAATAATATTGGTCTATATTCTAACACATGAAAAAATATGTATACCGTAAAAAAAAGTTTACTATTCTCATTCCCATTCTAAAAAAACTAACCAATAAAAAATAATTCAAATAGATGCAACATATTTGCAGCATAAAGTGCACCTATGTTAACATAGCTACGTGCATTTCATTTTTACTATATATGTATATTCATATGTTGCAATATATATATATATATATAGGGAGATGTTCACATGGGGTCGGCACCATGGCTATTTACCATGGTTCCAGCATCTGGGCCCTTGATCGTATGGGACCGGCCCCATGCGATCATCGACCTCATGAGATGAAGGGCCCATATGCCGGCACCATGGCAAATAGCCATGGGGCCGGCCCCATGTGAACATTTCCCATATATATATATATATATATATATATATAGAGAGAGAGAGAGAGAGAGAGAGAGAGAGAGAGAGAGAGAGAGAGAAAGAGAGAGAGAGAGAGAGAGAGAGACTCAAGATGTGAAACAATAGACATAATTGTCCACAGTTGGATCCTCAATTATTGCACTAATTTTCATAAAATTAAATAATTGTATACAAACTTTCGTTGAAATAAACATCTGTACACATGATTTATGCACTTTATTTACGTGCTTGTATGCTCAAGAGAACAATCCTATTGAAAAAAAAACTCCTCAATTTTTAACAAGTCTGATAAAAGTCATAGAAATATAATACAAGCGATGTTGTCCCATGACTACAACTGGTAAACTTCCGTCTGGTGGTGATGGTTGTATTTGTGAGTGAGCGAAAATGACTGATGGTGAGAAAGATGTTCTGACCAACAGCACCACAAAGATAGTATGATGATGTCCCATGATGCTTCTGGATGCTCCTAGTAAAATTTCACTACCTCAAAGACACTCCCATGGGGGCCACATCAGTACAAATTCATACTAAAATTAATAACTGTACTCAAATTTGATGGAAAATTGATAATTGTATGCGAACATTTAGTCAAATACATAAGTGTTCAGAAATGGTGAGCCTTCATTTCAAATTACCATGGTAAAAGAAATGAGAATGTTCACAGTTAATAAGAGGTGATTCACATTAACAAGTGATGAAACATCATAATAAGAGGTGATTCACATACCTGAATTAATCAGAGAATGTCACATACCTGATTTTCTAGTAATTCAAGATGCAGCGTAGTGGAGGAGAAAGGTGACGTATATGGTTAAGTTGCAGAAGGTGCTGGTGGCATCAAAACCCCTTCTTTCTCCCTACATTGTCAAGATACACAAGAGGAGATGCATGAAGTCCGTGAAGGCTTATGCATCCTAACATTCAGACCAATAGAATGTTAGGCTGACCAATAGAATGCCCCTCTCAACCTAAAGGTAGTCTGGACTGCGCAACAGATAAATTATTAACAGTGTCATGGTTAAGAAGGTCAAGTAATAATTCTTGAGCTGTGTGAGAATGAATGTTGTGTATATATTTCAAAGACAAGTAATGGCCACACTCTATCAATATACTAAGCGATGCTACATGAGTATAGTTTTTGTTATGCCAAATCTATAAATTGTAGGTCTACCCAGAGTTACAGTAGTACATAAACGATGATATCCAACAACCATAATCAACACAGGAGGTAAATTGATGCAGTTGAAAATGAGGGACAAGCATAGAATTATAATGTGGCTATGTTTAGGTGCAGGCGAGTGCATGTTATGTAAACAGTATACACAAGAAACCGTGTATAGAAGTCATATTTATAGAAGTTATATATCATTGCACAACATGTTTATATTAAGCAGCATATAGAAGTCATATTCAACAGTATAGACAAGTAACAGAAGAGGTGATACACATACCTGAATTAATCAGAGAATGTCACATACATGATTTTCTAGTAATTCAAGATGCAGCGTAGTGGAGGAGAAATGTGAGGTATATGGTTTAGGCTCAGGGAGGAAAACTAATATTATCATCCATTCAAGTGGGGTTGCCACAAATGGACAGCCAACCATTGAACATTTATGTCATTGTCTCCCAAATCATCATTGCCCATACTCTCGGTGGATCACGACGTGATGTCGCCAACGTCCATAAAACACATATGAAGACAACATGCATAAGTGAGGTGGGGTTGCTCGATTGTGCCCTCCACCACCCACAAATACACCTGATGCTCACATAGGTGAATGGGGGCAACAAGCACGCTGAAACACACTGGAGTTGATGCACAGCAAACTTGCAAATATACACCGGCCATGCGTAGTTACTTTAAAACATCGCATGAAGAAAGCATTTAAAATTTCAGAGCACAATTAGCGATTAATGAAATGGGAAGGTTCAATACAAACATAAACAGAGTCAAGATACATGTTCTGAATATAGTCTGGTACTGTCTGAAATTTGTTAACAAAATCTTAATCCTGGAGCCATAAATGGGTAACAATGGTGTCCCTTAACACCCCACCCTCGTGGATGTCACGAGATGCCACGGGTGCAGTAGGATCGACAGCTTCATCCCCTGCGTCATTTTCGACAGTCGGAGCATGCAAAAAGTAGTAATCTTCACCATGTTCTCGACGGATGAAGTTGTGTACGACACATCAGGCAACTACCATGAGTATTTGAGTTCGAAAAGGATACATGTTCCCTTTCTTTAAAGTTGCAAACCGCATCTTCAAAACCTCAAATGCTCGTTCTACTACATTTCGCAATTGGGCATGGCGGTGATTAAACTTGTCTCGTAAGCTACGATATGTTGTATTACCACGGCCCTAGAACTGGGCTATATGATAGACATAAGTCATATAATAGTAAGTTTATTTCAGCAATTCCGAAAAAGACAGTTGGGATTTTAGAGATAAGAAGAATGAAAATTTTCATCCAAAACTCATTAGTAACAAGTAATCAGCATGTTATAAAAGGGACAACCAGTCAGCATGTTATAAAAGGGAGAAGCATTCATCATAATGTTCCTCAAGGCCAATGATATAATACAACATTTGCGTAGTTAGACAAAAGGCAAGTTAAGTTGCATGAAGGTAGACCTCAGAATTTCTTTGACTCTGTTAACGGAAAGTATTTCTACTATCTGATGAAACAAATGGGTTTTCTCATCACCTGGATTGTTGGATACGTATCTGTGTAGATACGCTTGCATTTTCACCACAAGGGTTTTTCAATAGCATTGGAGATTAGATAAGGAGACCATTTATCACCCTAATATGTCAACCCTAAATCTAAACTCTGATATGAAAGGATTCTGAGAAACAACTATTGGACATGGTATTCCTCAAAATCAGTCAGCATGTTGGTTTCCTAGAATCAGATATGCAAGCCTAAATCTGAAGGGGACTGGGACTTAATCAAGCTTGTATGGGTAAGTTACTTTGGGTTATTATCAAGGCAGAAGCAGTCATTATGATATTCATGGCAGGCTCGATCAAATACTTAGAAAAGAATAATGTTTGGGACTACAAAATCAAGCCTCACTATTCTTCAGCATCGAAGGGTATCATGCATGCTAGACTAAACAGATTTCAAATCAAGCTACACTTCTATATCGTGTCTGATATTACCTACTGCATTTCAGAGTTGCAGGAAATGAAAATATGGCCGGACCCATGGCGGAATGGAACAAGCATTAATAACATAGACAAAAGATGGGAGATAAATTGCAGGAATGTGCAGTGCGAAGGACAACAATGGTAGCCAAAAACATGGGAGATAAATTGCACAGTAATAACAACATAGATTAGGAAGGGGGAAGAACATACAAGCACAAATTTAAAGTAGGCCTACAGTAAACCACATAGACAAAAGATGGAATCGTCTGCTACCGCAACGAAGGAGGCGGAAGAACATGCCCACAGCAGCCCTACTTATGGAGAGGGGATGGGACTCCAAGTCCACCAGCCCCCTGTTGCTCAGACGGGATGGGACGGAAGTAAGATCTGACCTAGGGTTTCAGAGATGGGACGAAAACCGTGCAAAAGGATGACCCGTGAGCTAGGGTTTCCACATGCCAATGTCATCTCTCCAGAGGGCGACGGAAAGGTTAACCCGTGAGCTAGGGTTTCCACAAGCCTACCTGACGTCGGGAGAGGACGATGAGCCGTTCCGTGAAGGCGAGAGGAGAATGACGCTGGATGCCTACCTCAGGCCGCCAGGTCGAAGGCAAGAGGAGGAAGACGTCGGCGACCTACCTGAGGTCGAGAGGTAGGAGTCCATGGCAGATGCGTGAGAAGGAGAGGAGGATGGGGGATGCTGCTGCACGAGGCGAGGTCGGGACGAAGACGAACCGAGGACGGGCGCACTGCCCGAAGTCTGGCGGAGAGGACGGGACGCTGCGCTTCGGGAGGAACGAAGGGTAGAATAGGAACCGATGCGAGAGGGATGCGTCCGGGGTAATCTGTCCGACCGAAATAGGTGGTGCAATGTATCCCGCTCAAGCGAGAGATATCCATCATGTTAAGTGGGTTACACTTATTCTTGTATCAAAGTAAAAAAAAGGTTAAAATGTGACTTATCCCCAGGTTAAATGAGGGGTATCCCTCTATCAAAGCGCAGCTATTAGATGATAGGCCTTTGATGGGATCTCCTATGTATTTTGATCTTCACTTATATTTACACCACTATATTCTCTAGACCCCGCTTTGTTTTGGGGTTAACCCTGGGTTACTCTCTTTTTAGTCCAGAGTTAATTCATTTTGATTTAGAGATAATCGGATTAAACGAGAGTTAATCCGAATTAACTTATTTCACCTCCATAAGTGGGGCAAGTTAACTCGAAATTCACCTAACTTTACCCGAGTTATTTTTAAGCTCAAACCAAAGCGGGGCTAGATAGATTGGAGCTCATGCCTGCTCCCCTTTTCTTTCCCAGTACTTGGCTCATCGCCAACAGAACAGGTCAAAGGGACAGCGGCAAATACCCCAAACATACCTCTAAAGGTTATTTCTGAGTGGAACTGTGAGTCGCCCTTCAAGGGCAAATGTGAAAAATCCTTGTAAGGATATTAGACATAAAAGGGGTTTTGTCGTCACCCATGTGACGGTGTAGATATAGAATAAGGTTTTGTCGTTACCCTTGGTGTAGTCTGTGTAGATATATATAGCAAGATGCATGGCAGACTCCAAACCCCCCCCCCCCCCCGCCCCATTAATAAGGCACGTTAGAAACAGCAAGCTTTACCATGTTTTTGTTTTTATTTTTATTTTTATTTTTTTTGTTGAGAAGTGCTTGCTGCCCGTCCCGGGCATTAAGGTCCCCCCCCCCCTTTTTTTAAACAAATGGCCTACCGGTAGTAGAACCAAGAAAATCTCAACGAAGAAAAGAAATTGCTCCAGAAAAGCAGAAAAAGTGCCAATCGGTGTGGGGGACGTCCAAATCGGCGAGATTTCCACTCAACTGGATGCTACCTATAGAAGGGGTTTTGTCATCACCCATGTGACAGTGTAGATATAGAACAAAGGTGTGCAGGAGATACCATCCCCCAATCCCCATAAAGGCACATTAGAGGCATTAAACTTCTATCTGAACTAAGAGTATAAATTGCTAAAAAAAAATAGAAAAAAAAGTGACAATTGGTGTAAGGATAGGGCTGTCAATGGGCCGGGTGGACCTGACAAATCGGCAGGCCTGACTTAATTTCGAGTCGGGTCGCAAGACATTTTTCGACTCGCGAGTTCTTAGTCATACTTAAAAGTTCTGTCTGACTAGGTCCACGAGTTGGACTCAGATTTTGAGTTCGATCTAAGGGTCGATCCGATTCGTTCTTTTTTTTCTCTCTTTAAAATTTAAATATTATTTAATTAAAATTATGTTATTCTAATTAATTTAAAAAAGTAAAATTTATATTTTTAAATAAATCAAGAATTAACCTCAAAAATCTAATTAATTTAGTTAGATTATAAATTTTATATTATTAAATATATTATTTTTTATTTGTATTTAAATTTTCGGACTGAGTCGATCCTTTGTCTGACTTTACACTTTTGTGTGATAGTGTTGGGTCTAGTCCAGTCCGACCTGACATAGTTCGGGTTCGGATTGAGTTTAGGTTTTAATATTTGACGAGTCGAGTCCGGACAAGATCGACCTAAATTATACTCGGATCCGCCCATTGACAGCTCTATCTAAGGGGGCATCCAACCAACCCAGCGAAATTTTTCACCCAAGTGAGTGCACAAACCGGTGACTTAAAATTCCAACGGGACCAGCCAATCGGACTGAAAAAATAAAATAAAATAAAATCTACCGCCCATTCCGGTTCTGTTCATTAGAAAGCCATAATTTTTCAAAAGCAAGGTGGATCAGTTGTAAATTGACCATTTCGATCCCGTCCGGTCCGGTTCAAAGTCAAGTACTGTTTATAATATTTACAAAATATCACGAATCTCTTTAATATTTGAACTCAAGATCCATCAATTAATTATGGACTGCACACGCTGCCGCACCGCAATAAATTTTTACATTAAAAAATAAGTACATATGCATATATAATATGTATGTACCTAATCAAATAAAGTGGTTTTAGATCAAACACCAGTTTTAAGCAACGTCCAAGATCGACGAGATCGAACACTTCTCTCGTTCAATCACGGATCTGCGTTTTTAAAACATCGGCGCAAAAGCTTGCTCGTACCCACGGCTCCCCCCCCCCCCCCCAAAGTTGGGGGGACGTGAGGCGACCCCGCCGTCGGGGTTGGCTCGCGACTCTTTTTACCATCGAAACCACGGCCTTCCCAGTCAGCCTCGAGCTCCATACAGCGCACTCACGAGCCGTACTTGTTACTGCCCTGGCACCAATTGCCTAGCTCCGGTGAATAAGTCCACAAGACTTACCCTAACAATAGTACTTCGTCTGTCCATCAAACCATTGTCTGCTGGCCAGTATATTACGTCATATTATTTATTGTTTAGCTTGATTTTTTTTCTTTCTGTAATTACTATCATCTATAGAAAAAGATAAATAATGGTACGTACGTTTACACTCTTATTTATACATCTAGCTTCACTTTGGTAAAGGTTTAGTCCTGGGTAGCTCAATGTTAACCCAGGACTAACCAAGTTTATGATTTGATTACCCAATCCCCTGGATTAGGGTTAAGCGGGTATTAAACGGGTGTTAATACCTGATTTCGAAATCCACCTCCTGGGGTGGGTTTCGAAATCGGGTCTGTCCAAATGACTACCATGCCCTCGCGAAACCCATTGATGGCTCCTCTGTCGCCTTGGATGCCGCACCGCATCGGGACCTCGCGAAACACTTCTCTCTCCCCCACGCATCGTCGTCCTCCTACGAAACCCTCCCCTGAGCTTCGATCTCGCCTTCGACCTTCCACATCCGGAGGTGCGAAACCCTTCCCCTTCTCCTTGCTTTCTCCCTCGCCGTTCCTCCTGCGTATCCATTCCCCCCTACTAAACTCTCTTCTGAGCACCGAGCTCCCTGCGACCCATGCCGTTGCTTCCGTGCCGTGGTTCCTCCGGAGGTGATCAAAGCCGTTCGGCCTCAAGCGATCGATGTCGTTCGTCCTCGCAGGTCCATGATGTGTGTGCGACCCACGCGGCAGATTGGGACTCTGTGGTTGTCCTAGGGTTTCAAGGTGAATGCTTCGTTCTACCTTCTTCCTGCGACGGGGAGTGGGAGAGAATCCCTTCCGCCTGCTACGCATAGGTTGTTGCAGTCTACACCTTTCTCGTGAGTGAACATTGACCTTCCTTTCCTTTTAAGCACATATGTCGCCCTCGCCCCCTTCTCAACTGCTCTTGGCTTCATCATGTCGACCTCTCCCGAGTCTCTCTTCCACTTCTGTGGTTGATTTCGGGTGACGGTGGTGTTACCGTTGTTGTCTCTAGCGAGCGTCATTCTGTCCCCATTGTGTGTGGATCAGTGTTGTAGGTGCTGGTGTGCCGGATCCGTTTGTGATGTCGCTGCTATCAAACTTCATTGCTACCCGTAAGTGTTTTCTTGTTGGGGATGCCCCTCAAAACATTGGTTGGTAGGTAACTTTGTGTCTTAATAATGTGTGTTAAAACTATGTCCTTGCTACTTTAAAAATCTATAGTTTAAGTTTACTGCACAGAGATGTTACTTTGTAGATTTATTCGGTTGTCGTTTGGGGGTGGAGAGGGGTTGGATTGACAATGTAAATGTTGGTTTATTGTTTTATTATTACTATCTTTACAGAATGTGCGGAGGAGTTATTGTCTCTTTATAATTATGTGAAAATATTTATGTTCTTTCTTTATGTGTTAGCTTAGGATTTTTTTGATAAAGGCAACAAAGATCTTTGCTATTGGAAAAATTCTGTTACGTGAGCTACAAATGTCATTGCTACATGTGTCGTTGCTACTGTTAAAAATCTGAACTGCACAGAGATGTTGCATGTACCTTACACTTTGTGAATGTGTGTTAAAAGATTTACATTTATGCCAATAGCTCAGCCTTATGTTTAAAAAGTTGTAATTTAAATGTAAGGTAACTTTGTGTCTTAATAATGTGTGTTAAAACTCTGTCCTTGCTATTGTTAAAAATATGTTTAAGTTTACTGCACAGACATGTTACTTTGTAGATTTATTCGGTTGTCGTTTAGGGGTGGGGAGGGGTTAGATTGACAGTGTAAATGTTGGTTTATTGTTTTATTATTGCTATCTTTACAGAATGTGTGAAAATGTGTGGATGAGTTATTGTCTCTTTATAATTATGTGAAAATATTTATATTCTTTCTGTATGTGTTAGGTTAGGATTTTTTTTTAGACCGGCAACAAAGGTCCATGCTACTGTAAAAATTCTGTTCTGTGAGCTACATATGTCATTGCTACATGTGTCATTGCTACTGTACAAAATATGTTCTGTGAGCAAGATTATCTTCTTTGCTTTCTTTGTAGAGTAGTTCATGGCGGACAGTAAGGGGAAACCGCGATGAACCAACTTCACAACTAAGGAAGATAAGTTGTTATTAAACCTTTTGATCGACCAACATCACAAGAACACGTGCAACCAAGGCACATTCAAGCAACATGTATGGAATGATATTATAGGACCCTTCAATGATCAGACTAAAAAAGGGGTAGACAAAAATAATTTGCAAACCAGGTGGAAGAATTTGAAAAAACAATACCATACACTTGAACAACTGTTATCACGAACTGGTTGGGGATGGGACGACATCAACAAGATGCCTACACCACCTGAGGAGGGTGCTTGGGCGGAGGTAATTGCGGTATGTAAGCTGTTATTACAACACAATTATAAAATGTCATGTTCCTGTTATAGGTCCACTATATCGTACTTAGGTTCTCTTCTTGTTTCGTAGGCCAACAACGAATACAAGAAGCTCTTAGGGAAGCCATATGAGTACAAGGCAGAAATGGACATTCTCTGTGGTAATACCATGTCCAGAGGATGTTTAGGATTTGGAAGCACAATGGATAATGACTTGTCACAAAGGCGGTCTTGGGGAGATGAAGAGTCACCCCTTGAACAATTGGGTTCAGATGATTTAAGCCGTCGTCGATTTACTACCATGGGTCTTCAACCTAATGCTCCCCTAGTTGATCTGGAGATTGATTTTGACCCCTTATTCATGCCAAGCTCCCGTGGCTGCCAAGGTCCTACTCCATCGTCAGTGGGTGGATGCAGTGGCACAGGGGAATTCACTCCTTCACCACCTACAAAGCGGCGAAATGACGATGAGGCAACCTCCCCCAACAAGATGAGGACATGTGGCACACCATCATACAAGACTGGTAGGGGAACACGTAATAAGAGGATGGAGAATGCCACCGATGCGCTAAACAAGTATTGTGTTATGAACAGCCATATGGCGGAGTTGTATAAAAAGCTTGGCACTGGAGAATCTTCTACAACTACCACCACTATGCAGTCATGCACAATCAGAGAGTGTCTCCAAAAATTGAAGGAATTGCCAGGTTGCACTCAGGAAATTTTGTTTGCGGGTTCGGATCTTTTCCAAGACACTCATGTTCGATCTGTGTTCATGGCATTAGATGACGAGGACAAGTTGGCGTACATGACATATCGCCTCCGTTGAGGCAATTTTTTTTTTGAGTGATGGCGTTCACCATGATAGCAGTCTCTCTATTTGTCTATCTTATTCTCCACCTAGTGGGACTTTTATGATTACAACATTTGGCATGTATTCTAATTTGGATGTTTCTTGTTCCTTTTATTTAGGCATGTACTGTTATGTGTTTGTGGCATGTACTTTTAATTGTACCTTTGATGAAGACATGTACTATTATGGCTGTTTCATGTACCCTTCATTCAGGCATGTATTGGTTACACATGCATGCAGGGTGTGACACAGTTGGATCATGGGGAAGTATAAGTGATATGTGGTGTGGGTTGGCTGTTGCCCGGGTGTGTACTACACTTGGGATGAGTGTTACGCACAGGTGAATGGGTTCTCTGGTGCGAGATACAAGGGATTTACATCAATTGAAGACGCGAACGATGCATTCCGAGTCATTGCCACAACGAACTCTACTGTTGTGACCTACGCAAGCGGAGTGGTGGCAAGAAGGAATGACGTGAACCCTTATCTTAACAACCTGCCCCAGAGGGCTACCCCTATTGTTATGCATCACCTATCTATCCTTGTTATCCTTTTCATTATCGTTCTCCTCCTTTTCGTCATATTGATTGCCATCTTCATCATTCTTGTTCGTTCCTATTGAGTTTAATGTGTCAGTTAGTCTATGATATGATTTTCATGTATTTTCTATTGCTTTGAATGGCTCAAGATGTCTGTCTACCTGTATTTTCCTCAATGACAGTGCATGTTGTATCTTGTAATATAACATTTGTCATATCTCATGCATGTGTATGACAGGATATTATGGATGCAAATATTTTAATGCGTCAGCTAATGCGCGAGGGGGTTATAGTTTTACAAAACATGAGTAATCTTATAGTTGAAGAATTATTAGATGTGATGGCTGAAGAAATTAACGATGTGCGTGTGCCCAGACCTATGCATACATCTAAGTACACAGGACATGTGTGGGTACATGACATATGAAGGGGTCATGAAAAATGATGTTATAACATGTTCAGGCTAAACCAAGCTACGTTCATTCGTTTGCGTGATGTCCTGATACGTAGGGAATTGATTAAAGACAGTCGCTTTGTCACTGCAACAGAGTAACTGGCGATGTTTTTATACGCAATGGGTCACGGTGTTGCGACGGGTGCCATGTGTGAGCATTTCCAAGACTCGTCGCAGACAATAAGTTATTATGTGAACCACGTTTGTAAGGCAATAGTTGAGCTTAGGCAAACATACCTCCAGCTCCCCACCGCAACAGCAGAGGTGCATCCGTTCGTTCGACATAATGACAAGTTTTATCCTTACTTTAAGGTAACTTATAATCTGCACGTCTTCATCTGTTTGGTCATTTTGATGAGACATTCGAACAAATGTAGGATGCGTCGGGTGCAATCGATGGTATGCACATTCCTGCCAACGTTCTAACATCAAAACATGCACGATATCGCAATCGTAAGCAACAAATTACTCAGAATGTCATGGCTGCTGTATCTTTTGATTTGCAGTTCCAATATTTAGCTGCCGGTTGGGAAGGCTCAGCCGGTGATCAAAAGGCCTTGACTTGGGCCCTAGAAAAGGGGGGTTTCGGAGTTCCTCCAGGTGAGTTCATATTAAACCTCAGTTTCTATAAAATTGACTTTATGATTAATGTACACATTGTCTCATTTACCACCTATTACTTCAGATAAATATTATCTTGCCGATCTCGGGTATGCCAACACTGGTAGCTTCTTATGTCCTTACCGGGGAGAGCGTTATCACATATCTCAATATCAAGGCCGTGGGGGTAGAGGGTATCGAAATTTGCGAGACAAGTTTAACCACCGTCACGCTCAACTGAGAAATGTTGTGGAGCGCGCATTCGGGGTAGTAAAAATGCGGTTTCAAACGTTGAAAGAGGGGAACATGTACCCAATCCGCACATAGATACTAATTGTGATTGCATGTTGTGTCGTCCACAACTTCATACGTCGGGAGCAAGGGGACGACTTCTACTTTCAACATGCACCGCTTGATGTTGAAGATGCGGGTGATGAGGAGGTGGATCCGAACATCCCTGTGGCATCTCGAGACATTACAAAAGGAGAGCATCTTAGGGACACTATTGCTACACAACTATGGCTGCAAAATTGATCTATTTTACTGTGCATCTTTCGTTCCTGGGGAATATTTTGTCCATGTACCCATGTCCCATAACATCTATTTTGCTCCTTTTGACTCAGTATATATCTGGTTTCCACTATGTGTCATCTCTTTTAATATCGTGTGGCAGGTCTTCTTTTAAAACAGCCCTTAGTAAGTCTCCATGTTTGTTGCCCCCGGTGCATGCCTAACTTGTCATGCGTGTGCATGTATGGGTGTCGTAGACGGCATAGCCATGCAACTCCACCACAATCATGTCACTTGTAATATTTAGGTCATTGCTCCGGATGAGACGGCATCATGTGTGCACCGACTAAGGGTTGGGGCGATGAGGAATGGGTTTTAGGATTTCATGTTAGGGTCGGATGAGCACTTGTGACACCCCAACGTGAAAAATGACTAGACATATCCCCAAAACCCATACTGAGCCCACCCCACTTTCAAAGATTGTTGACTATTACCCAGCATTGAATTGTAGGGTGGCGAGGTCATTGGGAATTTTGTATGCATAGGTAAAATCATGTCTAATTGTCTTACAATTTCTTTCAACATGTTTCAATAAAATTTCAAAATCTCGTACTAATATTATGCTTTTTATTAGGTGAACAGTCCAAATTGGGCCATATACCTTGTTTCATTGGAAAGTGCTACAGTGATATGCATATGTAAAATCTTGTACATTAGCCCAAAAAATTCAAAATGGCTTCAGATGAAATGCATAGGTAAAAATCATGTCTGATTATCTGGATATGTCCTTTCATTTGACTGCTGCAATTATCTCTTTATTGTGCAAACTGCTAATCCATGGTCAATTCCCATGTTTCTGAAGTAACTCGGGTTGTGTTTTGGCATATGAAACTAGGGATGGGTATAACTTAATTTGACTCTGTGCTTGTCTGCCCTTTCTCTGTGTGTCAACTGTTTTAATATCCGAGTATCATGTGTTCTTTTAAAACAATCCACGCACAGTTAGTTTTGTTGTGACAGTTCAAACTTAATCCACTGAGTTTTTCCATAGCTTCCCCTACTGACTGTGAGAATAGCATCTGATCTGATCTGACTCTGTGCTTGTCTGCCCTTTCTTGCATGTGTCAACTGTTTTAATGTCCGAGTATCCGTTGTTCTTTTAAAACAGCCCACACACAGTTAACAATCTATTTTGGCATCTGAAACTTCTCCTTTTCATGGCAATTTTCATATGAAGCTTTAATCATCCAAAGTATATACTTTGTCTAGCTCCTCTATGACATATTCCTACAGATTGCTCTTCATGTTATTAGAGAATTGAGTGCTGTTTTTGGATCTTCCCACAGATTGGAGTTCTGTTTTGGTAGTTCAAACTTAGTCCACTGACTTTTTCCTTAGCTTCCCCAGAACTTCTGCTGACTGTGAGAATAGCATCTGATCTGTTGACAAGCAACATTAATGGGTCTGCGGAAATTTTTATGACTGATGAAGGTATTTGTCTGCTTCAATTAATCCACTACAGGTTAGTATATATGTCACAGCATAATTTGCCTATAGCAATGCATGTTAGGTCGATGCTAGTTTGCCCTAAAAGCTTCATGTGCATGCATTTTGCATTTCATCATATATTTTACTAAGCATCTTTTGCTCGTAGGGAAGGATTGGGCCATGTACCCGCATGTCATGAATTCTATTTTACTTGATTTGAATCTGTGATTGTCTACCCTTTCTTGCATGTGTCAACTGTTTTAATGTCCGAGTATCCGCTGTTCTTTTAAAACAGCCCTTAGTAAGTCTCCATGTTTGTTGCCCCCGGTACATGCCTAACTTGTCATGCGTGTGCATGTATGAGTGTCGTAGACGGCATAGCAATGCAACTCCACCACAATCATGTCACTTGTGATATTTGGGTCATTGCTCCGGATGAGGCGGCATCATGTGTGCACCGACTAAGGGTTGGGGCGATGAGGAATGGGTTTTATGATTTCATGTTATGGTCGGATGAGCACTTGTGGTACCCCAACGTGAAAAATGACTAGACATACCCCCAAAACCCATACTGAGCCCACCCACTATCAAAGATTGTTGACTATTACCCAGCATTGAATTGAAGGGTGCCAAGCTCATTGACAATAAAATCTGTATAGGTAAAATGTCGTATAATTATCTTTATAATACTCGTGTACGTAATTTCAGAATGGCGTACTACTATTTTCTTCAATATATCCAATCACAGGCCCAATCCTGATTTCTGTTTCAGAGTTCGTTACAAACAGGTATGTTACAAATGAGTGCCTCCAAAAATTATTGCCTTGTGATGCCTTGTGTTGCTGTTGTTTCAATATAAATAGTATGAGAAAGATTGCATTGTCACTTGGTAAATTTTTTTTCTAGGAGGCTTTTTTTTCTTCTAGGAGGCTTTTCTTAAACTTGTTCTTGGTTTGAGTTCCTCTGGGGAGGTCTGCGATGCATTTATCATTGTGAATCTTTTACCTAATGATATTTGTAGGAACTTAATAAATTCGTCTTCTCCCAGAACAGAAGATATGATTTTCATGTGTGCCAAAATAAGATAGTTATCATGAGCTTTCTGGGAGTTTTGTTTCTATACATATGTATTTTTGGGGACCCAGTGGAGCATTACTAATAGATATCCCCTTCATTTTCATCTTTATGAAACTGTTTCTGACTGGATCTTTTTTTTCCTTTCAGCATCTTGCTTCATTCATCTGCCGGTCTTTCGGAGTTCTCTGTAAATTCTCACTTGTGGTAAATATGTAAGTAGATTGTACTGGAGGTTCTCCTCTTGGGCTCTTGGGGGAGGAAATGATTATTATAGTGTTTAATTGCCATGGGAGTTGTTGCATTTTTCAATAAAGACTGGTCTGCATTCCAGTGTTTGATGGTTTACATGGTGGTGAAATTACCTCTATTGCATCTCAAGTTTTCCAACAACCAGTCGCAAGTATAAGGAGGGGTCAGGTGTGGATATATATCCAGCCTGGTTTACACTCCTAGATGTAAGTACGTACACTAAAACCATGCTTCACACAGTGGATATACCTTTCCTCATGTAAACATAGATGCACTAAACTCCTTTCTGGAGAAAGATGGCATTGATCATAGACATTGTGTTAATTCAGTAACATGTGTGTGCATCTTGTCATTGAAAGTAAGATAAACTTGTGGATTTAATGTATATTTACCTGCCTCATTTTCTGTACTTGCGGACAATAAAATCATGTCAAGGGATTTGGAGTATCAATTTCTTTGTATGCCCGTGGTATTTATGACCTTGTACTTTGACATATGATCTCTTTTCCTTGTGTTTTGGAGTTCAATCAGGTGGTAACACGTGTAGCAGAGTTTATGAGAAGATGGCATCGGCTCTCATTCCTTGGCCCAAGTTCCTATTCAGAGTTCTACTCCAAGTACTAGTAGTCGTAGCAAATGATAAACTATGAAGTTGCCCTTGTCTATATGCTTACCACATTGGTAACAAATGATTCACATGTCATTAGCCTGAAATTTATGTACAAAGACACTGTATCAGACAAAATTTATGTACTCTTTTGAATTTAAATGAATAAATGTGTACAATTATTTACACTTGTTCTCATTTGTCTGAAATGCATTTTACAATGGAGGGGGATGGAGCCTTTATGTTTACTCAAAATGTTGCAGTAAGTGACACTAGTGTTGGGCATCTCCGGTGATGCACAAACGTTTATGTAGAAATGTTAATGCACAAACGTTGTAGCTATTTAATGGCTATTTGAATTTTTTTAGACTTAAGTTTTTTTTAGAATAGGTAGGGGGAACAATAAAAAAATTTAAGATATATTGTATTTTTTTCGTTTGTAAGCCGGTATAATAATATTATTAATACTGGTAAATTTGAAAATATTTGTTAAATATTTGTTTAAATAAAATTCACACTTTAAACAATCAGACGAGAGAGTGAGAGACTGATAGATAAACGAGAGAGGCAAGGGAAATGAGAGAGATGAGCTCAATAGGGTGTTCAGGGAGATGAGAAAATTATATTGTCAATAATTAATATATTATTAAAGTATTAAAATCGTTCATGAAAATATCATTAGATTTACTAATTATATTTTAGTGTTGACATAAGTTTTTACTATGTGAGTGTTTATCTGCTTACTGTATATGTATCTATTCCATGGCAAGTGATTTAAATGTTAGAAATTTATTAAGAATAAATAATAGATTCTATTAATTTAATATACCAGTCAAATAATATTTTTTAGACAAATATCAATATCAATACTAATTATAATTTAAATGACCCAAAGTAATATAATAAGTTAACATGTGTGTGTGTGTGTGTGTGTGTGTGTGTGTGTGTGTGTGTGTGTGTGTGTGTGTGTGTGAGAGAGAGAGAGAGAGATTAAAAATTGTAAAAGGGAGGGGTAAATGTGTCATTTGAGTTTCAATTATCCCTAACTTAATCCACTAACTATCAAATCACACTGGATTAAAGATAGTTTAACCCACCTCTTTATACCCGGGCTAACTCCCCTCTTATCAAATCAAAAATGAATTAACCCTGTACTAACTCAAGTAGATTGAGTTAGTCTAGTCTAACTCTAACTCCTTACCAAAGTGAAGCCTAAGATCTAGTTACAATTTGTTTTTTACGATAAAGAGTACAACGTGGTGCTTAAATCAAGCAAAAAAAAGAGGGAGTTCCTAATGAGCCTCGTCGCGTGTCGAGTAGCAAGCTGTGCTAACGATGAGTGCGCTATCGAGGCTTCTAGACTGTGCTCCAATTGTCGTATCCGAGTTTGAATCTTGCTTCCATGGGCTTTGTGACCTTAAGATCAGGCCCACCCTACGTTGGACCTAACTTCATAAAGGAGCATGGGTTGAAGACACCGGCGGGTATCATCTGGGGACGACCTATCCTCCAAAGAATGAGAAAGTAACTTCATCTCATCTTGTTCGGACGGCTCTAACTGGGTCTTCGATGGTACCCTCCGAACCTAGGGGCTCCTTAAAGCACAGCCTACATTAGCTAGGAATTAGATTCCAACGCCCATGAATAATAGCCAAGGATCAATGGTGTTAGAACACCCCACTTTCTTTTTGGTTGATCCTCACAGGACCCGCGTTGGAAGACGAGGGCTTGGCGGTCTCCGACCATCGTGTCACAGAGTTGAGTGGCGACCCACTGACTGTCACACCCCATTGTAGTGTAGAGTGGTACAACCTCCACTCACAACGAGACTTGGGGAGACTCAGTTGGCTCGTGAAGAGGGTTACCTATGATGGGAGTGTGGCCTGTCACTCGCTCTCCTACGACTCTGGTTTGGCCGTACAGTTACTTCCGAGTAAGGTCGTGAGAGATCATTGCTGTGCTTCTTCCCTTGGTTGTCCACCTTATAAGGAGTCCTGACAAAATTTTGTCGAGATTCGAATTGCAACATAGGTCCCATCGGAGTTGCATTTCTCCGATAGAACTCGTTGATGCTTAAGTCAGTACTCGTATGAGGGAGAAATGGAGATACTCGCATGAGGGAGAAATGGAGAGGTTTGTTGGAGATGGAGGTGGCTGAGACTAATATGGGAGAATTGACAAGGATGAAGAAAGATGACCATGGCTTCAACTACGTGGCTCTTTTTTTCCCTCTTGCTAACCCCTTGCCCTTCCCTAGTCTTGTATTGCACTATCTTCGCATACCTGGGAGAGATCGCGGAGGCACCTTTTTATAACTGTGGAGGAGTGCTTGGAAACGATAAAGATGTGAACCTGAAAAGATTGTCTGGGGTGGGATGACAGTCAGGGCAATTTGCGTGGGGCGCTAGGAATGCCAAGAGGTCAGAGCATATTACGGCCTCAACTACCATGCTAATCTGCTTATGTTGACAAGTAAGGATGCCGCCTCTAAATCTTCGAAATCAAGTTGTCGGATTTATGGAGATGTAGACCATGTGACTAGTACCGAGAGACGCACACATCAAGTAATTTCATTGTGCAGTATAATGTCAGTGCAAGAACCATGTCAATTGAGGGAGCTCTCCTCATAAACGTACAGCAAGTGCAACTGGGTCTATGAGGAAGGCTATATGTATAATTTTGACTTTGCAAAATAAATATGTAAAATATCTCATTTTAGGGAGGTGCTATGCTTTTAGCTTAAGTTTTTCAACATTGATCTCTAAAAAATTGTCCAAAATCACCTTTATTCATGTCGTGTGATTATGTGAACAAGGAAGGAAAGTGAGTACGCTTATCAGACTCCCACTATATACACTATTTAAATATATTATTTTCTAACTTATTTTAATCAATAAAATATCACTTTCTTGTTTATTCAAGAATTATTTCCTCATTGAGTATATATTCCTCACAGAGACGAATTTTTGCATACTAAGGGACCCTTTGGTTCGGATGTGTGACTGCCATGGTGTCAAAGGTGAATTAAAAATCTCTAATAGGGTGTTTGGTTGCGTTTTTTTCCTCTCTTTCTATCTCAAATTTTAAAAAAAGAGAGAGAGAACTCATTAAAGAGTGTTTGGTGTTTCTTTCCTAAATTTTAGAGAAAGAATCTCTCCACGTTATAATCTGTTTCAAAAAAAATAGGGATTTTTACATAAATACCCCTATAAATATGGGTTATGCCAAATATATCCCTCATTTGATAATATTATCAAAAATATCCTCTAAATATTATTAATGATTGTGGTTATACCCGTACCGTCACTCCCGTGATGTTGACTCGAGTTACACTAGGGTTAGATGCTGAAGTTACTAACCTGCCCTTCGGTTTACGACCCTCGCACACCCATCGTGTTTTCTTCACGATTTACCCCCTAGGGTTCCTTCACGCGACGGAAGGCTTCTTCCGATCCATCTCCGACCTGCAATCGCGCGACGGAAGGGTTCCTTCACGCAACGGAAGGGTTCTTCCGCTCCATCTCCGACCTGCAACGGCCTTCGCGCGACGGAAGGGTTCTTCCACTCCACTGGGTATGTATCACATACTCTCTCTGAATCTTTCACGACCCCATCAGTCCCCCTCTTCGCATGGTCCCCCTCTCCTCTATCTCTGAACCTCACACGACCCCATTGGTCCCCCTCTTCGCATGGTCCCCCTCTCCTCTATCTCTGAACCTTAAAATACCTCATCGGTCCCCCTCTTCGCATGGTCCCCCTCTCCTCTATCTCTGAACCCCTCACGACCCCATCGGGCCCACTCTTCGCATGGTCCCCCTCTCCTCTATCTTTGTCCCTCGATATGTAGAAAATCTTAATTTTTATCTCTTAACTGTGGATGCCAATTGTTGATGAGGTTAGTTAATGCGTCCGATAGGAACAATTGTTAATGAGGTTTCTTTATTTTTGTTTAGGGTGTGCTTTAATTGTTGTCTTTGTCTGAGATTGGGCGTTTTTCCTTATTTGCAGCTTCAGAACAAGACAGAGTAAGTGAATGAGTAAACCCTACAGAAATTAAACTTGTTGGATTGAAAGTTGATTCCTTTGTTTGTTTATAGTTCATTTGATTTATTTATTTGGAGTAACGTTTAGTACCGTCTTCTATATGTGTAGGGGGTATTCCCATCTAGACATCAGTGAATCAAGGTGGCCCACAGATAGTTAGACCAATTGGAGTGAACATGTTTGTGGTCTATACCTATTAATTGAGGTTTGAATTGTAATTTTTTCTAATTGTACAAGACCTATTTGCTAAGACTATTTGTACTTATTTATGTGTTATATACAAACTTATCATCCCCTTTATTTTACTTTTTGTATTCTATCTTATTTTAAGCATCGAAAGCACAGTTATGACAGACACATTTACATTGAAACTTTACTATAGATGGCATTTTAAGACTAACGAGGAAGAAGGAAGAATGATCCCCAGAGGTTTTAGACAGAAACCATACTCCTTTGATAGAGATTATGCTCATTTGAGGGAGCTGCGAGTGTTAGCTTCTCAAGTCACCAAATGGGGACATGACCAGACGATAGATTTCTATGCTTTAGTACCAAATTTGAGGCCTAAGAAATATGTGAGAATTAGTTCAGATGAGGATGTGATTTCTCTTTTTGATAAGTATAGACATGATTTGTGCATTGTGCTTTATGTCGCCACACAATATATTGGAGTACCTTTAGCTTCTTCTGATCCACATATGAAGACAGTAACATCTATGACTATAATAAAAGTTGATTCCTTTGTTTGTTTATAGTTCATTTGATTTATTTATTTGGAGTAACGTTTAGTACCGTCTTCTATATGTGTAGGGAGTATTCCCATCTAGACATCAGTGAATCAAGGTGGCCCACAGATAGTTAGACCAATTGGAGTGGACATGCTTGTGGTCTATACCTATTAATTGAGGTTTGAATTGTAATTTTTTCTAATTGTACAAGACCTATTTTCTAAGACTATTTGCACTTACTTATGTGTTATATACAAACGTATCATCCCCTTTATTTTACTTTTTGTATTCTATCTTATTTTAAGCATCGAAAGCACAGTTATGGCAGACACATTTACATTGAAACTTTACTATAGAGGGCATTTTAAGACTACCGAGGAAGAAGAAGAATGATCCCCAGAGGTTTTAGACAAAAATCATACTCCTTTGATAGAGATTATACTCATTTGAGGGAGCTGCGAGTGTTAGCTTCTCAAGTCACCAAATGGGGACATGACCAGACGATAGATTTCTATGCTTTAGTACCAAATTTAAGGCCTAAGAAATATGTGAGAATTAGTTCAGATGAGGATGTGATTTCTCTTTTTGATAAGTATAGACATGATTTGTGTATTGTGCTTTATGTCGCCACATAATATATTGGAGTACCTTTAGCTTCTTCTTATCCACATATGAAGACAGTAACATCTATGATTATAATAAAGTCTAAGGAAAAAAATGCAATGCCTTCAGAAGATGATCCAGACTGGAATCCATTAGGAGATGACAGTGAGTACGTTGAGGTTGAGCCTCTAGGGAATAATGAGGCAGAGACTCTAATTAGGGAGGGTGATATATCTGATGATGAGGTTTATATCGATGACAGTCGTGATAGTTGCTTTTCCTCAGACACTGAGTGTCACTACAAGAAAAAGCGCGATTTGGGACAGAATTTTGCGACGGAAATTTAAGACGGAATTTCCGTCTCAAATTTGGGACGGAATATTTTCCGTCGCAAATTCCGTCTCAAATATGGAATTTGGGACGGAATTTGCGACGGAATTTGGGAGGGAAACTATTCCGTCCCCCTTGCGAAATCCGTCGCAAATGTGTTTTGCGACGAATTTTGAGACGGATTTCCGACGGAGTCTGTCCGTCACAATTTCTTGGTCAAAAATTTCATACGGTTCTAAAAATCCGTCACAAATTCTGTAACGACCCGAGAATCCGATTACCAGGAAGGCCCGATAACCCGAGACTCGTACCACCACCCACGAGTCCGAAGACTCGGAAGGGTTAAAAGGATAGTGTGGAGACTACACAAGTATCACAAATAATTACAGAAATTAAACAGTTATAATATTAAGCAGGAAATAAATTAACATTTTACATGGTCCACAATAAAATAACAACAACAGCAACAACAGTCCACGACTAGTACAGTGACAAGAAAGAAAAGTACAGCTACACGGGGCATATCCCGGCTCTGACCTCTGGCACTACCTCTGGGCACCCGCACCACGCTGCGCTCCTGACGCGCTCCCCGAAGGTGGCGTCTCACCTAAAACACGGTGAAAACACGCAGGGAATGAGTCTCGGAACAAGACTCAGTAGGGATCACTCGAACCCTACCTCGTAAAACGAGAAACCACTACTCTAGCGGTAGGAAAGTACCTCGGAAAGGAAAGCCCTGCACTCTACAGAACTAGACCCTACGGCACGCAAATCGACACACGTGCCACGGTACGAGAAGACCGAAACCAACGGTCGAATCGTAAAACCCGAAGGTCGGAAACACACGACTGACAGTCTGACACTCCGTACTCGACAGGAGTACCACCCACTAGAAGCACAGCCGGTAGCGTCCCCTGACGTCTTATACCGCACCGCAGGTGAACCGCCTGACGTGGTAGGTCCTACCCGAGGCGCAAACACCGTACAAGTAACCACAAACAAGTGACTAGCTGGGGTCACGCCCGTCGACGTGGGTCCAACCGCCCCCAACCACCTGTGCACACACAGACCACGCGTCCTAGGTCTGGCCCTCTGATCGATTTTCCCCCGCAGCTGGACTCTAGCTAAGACGAGGAGCCTACGGTAACCGGTCTACAAACCGTCTCGAAAGGTGGGTGCCCGTACACCACTCCCAGGTGAGACCAGCACCTCGTACTGTGGGCTACGACTAGTGGAGGGTCACTGAAGGAGTAGACTCTCAAGTCAACGGAAAACGACGTCCGAAACCGACAACGTGTGGGAATCACCCCACGCACCAGCCCCGTCGCACGGTGGCCACAGTCGGAGAAAAACGGACTCACCGCCCACGGCCAAACTCATGACCAAGGCAAACGGAACCTCCGGACACCAAAGACACGGTCACGGAACTCCACGGGGTGCCCGGGACGCACACACGGCCCAAGGGGAACACCCAACAACAGCCAAATCGCGCTAGGGACACCTAGCGCGACACGGAAGAACGCGCTAGGGAACCCTAGCGCAACAGGGAAGATCGCGCTAGGTCTCCCTAGCGCGACAGGGACCATCGCGCTAGGGAACCCTAGCGCGACAAGGACCATCGCGCTAGGTCCTCCTAGCGCGACAAGGATGATCGCGCTATGACCCCATAGCGCGACAGGAACCGCCTCCTGTTCATCTTCTCCGATGAACGCGCTCGGTCGGGGCAGCGCGACCTCCAAGAACGCGCTACTGGAGTATAGCGCGTTCTCAGTCCGCGGCCGAAAACGGTAAGTACGCCCAAAAATTCTAACCACGCCCCCATGCCTCCATAGAAGAGGGGGAAAACAAAGGGGAAGACCCCTGGGGACCCCTAGCATGATTCTAGGCCATCAAAACACGAAATCATGCATCAAATCCATAGATCGGGCGAGCTCTCCCCAAATCATGAAAAAACCCAAAAACGCTCAAACGATCCCCTCTCGGCCTCCCCGCGGCCTATAAATCGCGAAAAGATCGGCATGAGGTTAAGGAACGTCACCCTACCTCAATGGAGCGAATGCTCCGCCGGATCGATCACGAATCACGAAGAATGCTCGAAGCTTCACCAACTCCCCACGCTTCCCACGCTCGCCGCACGCCCACGAGATCGCCTCACCGTCGCCCACGCGTCCGCGCCGTCGCCCCGCCACCGTCCGTAGCCGGAGAGGGGTTCGCCGCGTCCGAATGGGAGAGAGGGAGAGAGGAGGGTGTCACGGTGGGAAGAAACGGAGGAAGAGGAAGAAGAAGAAAGAGAAAGGAGAAAAAGAAAAAGAAAGGAATTAGGGCTATATAGAAAATCTGAATTTTCAGAAAAATACCAAAAATAGAAAAATACATTTCCAGAATCCTCGGAACGTACCGATCGCAACGGTACCACTCGTGCCTGGGGGAACCGCCCGGTTCGCCCGCAGCGAGCTTCCGAAGGAAAAGCCGAAACACACATCGGGAATCAGAAAACACACGCGGAAAAGCCGCGGAACGCCTCCGGGCCTCCGAAACAACTCCGGATCGCGCCGATCCGAACACGAAAGATGTCCGAAACGAAATTTCGGACACAACGGAGCCGGACGCTCCGAAAACCAGATCCGGGACCCACGAAGAAGGATCCGAAAGGTCCGGGATATTACAGCCCTCCCCCCTTAAGGAATTTCGTCCTCGAAATTGAGAATAACCCAAGGGGAAAGAAGAGGAAGACTCACTCAAATAGATACGGGAACTGCTGACGCATCTCGTCCTCACGTTCCCACGAAGCCTCACCACCAGAGTGTCGTTGCCACACGACCTTTACCAAGGGAATGACCTTGTTCCGCAGGCGCTGCTCTCGCCTATCCTCCACGCGGATCGGAAACTCTGGGAGAGAAAGATCTGGAGTCACCTCAGGCCAAACAGAAAACTCGAGCACATGAGAGTCATCGGGCATATACTTCCGCAACATCGAGACGTGGAACACGTCATGCACCGACGCCAACTCAGGAGGTAACTGCAACCGGTAAGCAACCTCACCGATGCGTTCCACAATCGCGAAAGGACCAATGTAGCGGGGACTCAGCTTCCCACGCCGTCCAAAACGCATCACCCCCTTCATCGGAGAAACTCTCAAGAACACATGATCGCCCACGGTGAACTCGAGGGGCTGCCTCCTACGGTCAGCATAGCTCTTCTGCCGACTCTGGGCCGCCAACATGTTCTGACGAACCAGATGCACAACATCCACACATTGCTGCACCAACTCCGGTCCCGTCAAAACACGCTCACCCACCTCAAACCAATCAAGCGGAGTCCGACAAGGACGCCCATACAGTGCCTCATAAGGAGCCATGCCGATGCTCGAATGATAGCTGTTGTTATAGGCAAACTCCACCAACGGTAGGTGATGAATCCAACTCCCCTGCCACTCCAGGCAACAGGATCTCAGCATGTCCTCCAAAGTCTGAATGGTCCTCTCAGACTGACCATCTGACTGAGGATGATATGCCGAGCTAAATGCCAACTCCGTGCCAAGAGCTCGCTGGAAACTCCTCCAGAATCCAGAAGTGAAGCGCAGATCCCGATCCGACACGATCGAAATGGGAATCCCATGCAACGGCACGATCCGCTCCACATAAAGACGAGCCAACTTAGGCATGCTCCAGCTGACCTTGACCGGTAGCAACCGCGTCACCTTCGTCAGCCGATCCACCAGTAACCAAATACTGTCCTGCCCACTCGGGATCCTTGGCAACCCCACCACGAAATCTGTGGTCACATGGTCCCACTTCCAAGCAGGAACATCCAAGGGCTGGAGAGTACCTCCTGGTCGCTGATGCTCCGCCTTCACCTGCTGACAGATCAGGCACCTGGCCACAAATTCGGCGACATCTCTCTTCATGCCAGGCCACCAAAACTGCCTCCGCAAGTTCCGATACATCTTCGTCGCACCCGGGTGTACAGTGTACCTGCTCCCATGAGCCTCGCGTAACACCGCACGACGAACCTGCTCCTCCGCTGGGACGTACAACCTGCCACGAAACCTCGCAGCACCGTCCTCGCCGAGCTCCACGTCAGCCATCGTAAGAATCCGGGGCAACTCAGGGTCCGCATGCTGAGCCTCTGTCACCTGACGACGGATAGCAGGAGTGACAGTCAGACTCGCAAGCACTGCCAACCCTCGCTCCTGGGGAATCTTGAGCCTGAAGGATACTTCGGGCACCTGTTCCCAGAGCCTCCACTTCCTCAGCATCAAGGTACTGACCGCCACCTTCCGACTCAAGGCATCGGTGACGACATTCATCCTGCCCGGCTGATAAGACAGGGTGAAGTCATAGTCCTTCATGAACTCCATCCAACGCCTTTGTCTGAGGTTCAGATCTCTTTGCGAGAACACATACCTCAAACTCTGATGGTCAGTGAACACCTCGAACTTCTCGCCGTACAGATAATGCCTCCAGATCTTCAGCGCGAAGATCACCGCCGCCAACTCAAGGTCATGGGTAGGGTAGTTTTCCTCATGGGGCTTTAGCTGCCGAGATGCATAAGCCACCACTCTACCATGCTGCATCAGAACAGCACCCAATCCGACGCCGGAAGCATCTGTACACACCACAAAACCTCCCGATCCAGAAGGTAAAACCAACACCGGAGCCGAGGTGAGCAATCTCTTCATTTCCCTGAAGCTCTGCTCACACTCCTCGGACCAAACGAAAGGCACATCCTTCCGCGTGAGCCTCATCATCGGGGTCGCAATGCGGGAAAAATCCTGGATAAACCGGCGATAATAACCCGCAAGCCCCAAGAAACTCCGGATCTCCGTCACCGACCTCGGCCTCGGCCATTGCATCACAGCCTCGACCTTGGCGGGATCCACGGAAATGCCATCACCAGAAATCACGTGCCCCAGAAAGTGCACCTCGCTGAGCCAAAACTCGCACTTGCTGAGCTTCGCATACAACTGGTGATCTCGTAACGTCTGCAGCACCACACCCAAATGGTACGCATGCTCCTCAGCAGACCGCGAATAAACAAGGATGTCATCCACAAAGATGACCACGAACTGGTCCAAATACGGATGGAACACCCTCTGCATCAAGTCCATGAAGGCTGCTGGGGCATTGGTGAGCCCAAACGGCATCACCAGAAACTCATAATGCCCGTACCTCGTACTGAATGCAGTCTTCTCCACATCGGACTCGCGAATTCTCAGCTGATAGTAACCGGACCGCAAATCAATCCGTGAGAACACTCGCACAGACTGAAGCTGGTCGAACAAATCATCAATCCGCGGCAACGGATACTTGTTCTTAATGGTCACTTCATTCAGCTGCCGATAGTCAATGCATAGCCGTAGACTACCGTCCTTCTTCTTCACGAACAGCACGGGCGCACCCCAAGGGGAAAAGCTCGGACGAATGTACCCCTTAGCCAACAGTTCCTACAACTGCGCCCTCAACTCCCTCAGCTCAGCGGGGGCCATACGGTAGGGAGCCTTCGCCAAAGGTCCCGTACCAGGTACAACCTCGATCACGAAATCGATCTTCCGCTGGGGAGGTAATCCAGGCAACTCCTCAGGAAAAACATCGGGAAACTCGCACACCACCGCAATGTCCTCGACATCCGGCTCTATCTGGTCCGACACAACCACAGACGCAAGAAAACCCTGACAACCTGAATCAAGCAATCGACGGGCTCGAATAGCATAGATAAGGAATCGAGAAGAGGTGGAACGGATACCTTGGAAATAGAAGGTCCTCTTGCTCGGATGCTGGAAGTAGACCCTCTTCATTCCACAATCCACCACCGCTCCATGATATGAGGTGCGTACCGACCCAGCTCGACAAATCGGGCCCTGTACTGCAACACGGACATGTCACCCTGCACCAGCTCCAGAAACTCCCGCATTCGCTGCGTAGCAACGACGTCTGGACAGTACGTACGCTCGAAGGCACTGACAAAGTCATCCCACTCGACCTGCTCAAGTGGACGAAGCTGAAAGGACGTCTTCCACTCGGAAGACCACCACCTCCGAGCCGTACCCTGTAACTGGTTGTAGGCCAACACCACTCTGTCCTCGGCAGTACTCTTCGCAGAACTGAACACCCGCTCCATCTCATCAAGCCAATCACGAGCCGCATCAGGGTCTGCCTGGCCGCTAAAGTAAGGTGGATGGAACTGCATGAAGTCCCTCACCGCTCGGCCTGGCCCACCCCTGACTGACGAGCCCTCACCAGTCTCGCCGCCAAACTGCTGAGACATGAGATGGTACATGCCACGGAAGAAATCCTCAGCCCCCGGAGCTCTCGCAGCATCCGCGGCCTCGGTAGCTCCCGAACTCTGCTATGTTCCTCTGGTCCCTCTGGACCCCCTGCTGGATCTCCTGACCTCCAGCCGACTGCCCCTGCTGAGAGCGAGAACTCCTCCTCGGCGCCATCCTCGCTCCTGAGGCACAAGACAGAAAACACGAAAACGGCAATGTCAGAATAAAGCACGCGGTGCCCTATGCCAGCGTCACATGTACATCATCGTTGTGGACTAGTGGACCACTACAATTACCTATGATTCTCATGTAATTCCACAACCGCGCTCTGATACCAGCTGTAACGACCCGAGAATCCGATTACCGGGAAGGCCCGATAACCCGAGACTCGTACCGCCACCCACGAGTCCGAAGACTCGGAAGGGTTAAAAGGATGGTGTGGAGACTACACAAGTATCACAAATAATTGCAGAAATTAAACAGTTATAATATTAAGCAGGAAATAAATTAACATTTTACATGGTCCACAATAAAATAACAACAACAGCAACAACAGTCCACGACTAGTACAGTGACAAGAAAGAAAAGTACAGCTACACGGGGCATACCCCGGCTCTGACCTCTGGCACTACCTCTGGGCACCCGCACCACGCTGCGCTCCTGACGCGCTCCCCGAAGGTGGCGTCTCACCTAAAACACGGTGAAAACACGCAGGGAATGAGTCTCGGAACAAGACTCAGTAGGGATCACTCGAACCCTACCTCGTAAAACGAGAAACCACTACTCTAGCGGTAGGAAAGTACCTCGGAAAGGAAAGCCCTGCACTCTATAGAACTAGACCCTACGGCACGCAAACCGACACACGTGCCACGGTACGAGAAGACCGAAACCAACGGTCGAATCGTAAAACCCGAAGGTCGGAAACACACGACTGACAGTCTGACACTCCGTACTCGACAGGAGTACCACCCACTAGAAGCACAGCCGGTAGCGTCCCCTGACGTCTTATACCGCACCGCAGGTGAACCGCCTGACGTGGTAGGTCCTACCCGAGGCGCAAACACCGTACAAGTAACCACAAACAAGTGACTAGCTGGGGTCACGCCCGTCGACGTGGGTCCAACCGCCCCCAACCACGTGTGCACACACAGACCACGCGTCCTAGGTCTGGCCCTCTGACCGGTTTTCCCCTGCAGCCGGACTCTGGCTAAGACGAGGAGCCTACGGTAACCGGTCTACAAACCGTCTCGAAAGGTGGGTGCCCGTACACCACTCCCAGGTGAGACCAGCACCTCGTACTGGTGGGCTATGACTAGTGGAGGGTCACTGAAGGAGTAGACTCTCAAGTCAACGGAAAACGACGTCCGAAACCGACAACGTGTGGGAATCACCCCACGCACCAGCCCCGTCGCACGGTGGCCACAGTCGGAGAAAAACGGACTCACCGCCCACGGCCAAACTCATGACCAAGGCAAACGGAACCTCCGGACACCAAAGACACGGTCACGGAACTCCACGGGGTGCCCGGGACGCACACACGGCCCAAGGGGAACACCCAACAACAGCCAAATCGCGCTAGGGACACCTAGCGCGACACCGGAGAACGCGCTAGGGAACCCTAGCGCGACACGGAGAACGCGCTAGGGAACCCTAGTGCCACAGGGAAGATCGCGCTAGGTCTCCCTAGCGCGACAGGGACCATCGCGCTAGGTCCTCCTAGCGCGACAAGGATGATCGCGCTATGACCCCATAGCGCGACAGGAACCGCCTCCTGTTCATCTTCTCCGATGAACGCGCTCGGTCGGGGCAGCGCGACCTCCAAGAACATGCTACTGGAGTATAGCGCGTTCTCAGTCCGCGGCCGAAAACGATAAGTACGCCCAAAAATTCTAACCACGCCCCCATGCCTCCATAGGAGAGGGGGAAAATAAAGGGGAAGACCCCTGGGGACCCCTAGCATGATTCTAGGCCATCAAAACACGAAATCATGCATCAAATCCATAGATCGGGCGAGCTCTCCCCAAATCATGGAAAAACCCAAAAACGCTCAAACGATCCCCTCTCGGCCTCCCCGCGGCCTATAAATCACGGAAAAGATCGGCATGAGGTTAAGGAACGTCACCCTACCTCAATGGAGCGAATGCTCCGCCGGATCGATCACGAATCATGAAGAATGCTCGAAGTTTCACGAACTCCCCACGCTTCCCACGCTCGCCGCACGCCCACGAGATCGTCTCACCGTCGCCCACGCGTCCGCGCCGTCGCCCCGCCACCGTCCGTAGCCGGAGAGGGGTTCGCCGCGTCCGAATGGGAGAGAGGGAGAGAGGAGGGTGTCACGGTGGGAAGAAACGGAGGAAGAGGAAGAAGAAGAAAGAGAAAGGAGAAAAAGAAAAAGAAAGGAATTAGGGCTATATAGAAAATCCGAATTTTCGGAAAAATACCGAAAAATAGAAAAATACATTTCCGGAATCCTCGGAACGTACCGATCACAACGGTACCACTCGTGCCTGGGGGAACCGCCCGGTTCGCCCGCAGCGAGCTTCCGAAGGAAAAGCCGAAACACACACCGGGAATCGGAAAACACACGCGGAAAAGCCGCGGAACGCCTCCGGGCCTCCGAAACAACTCCGGATCGCGCCGATCCGAACACGAAAGATGTCCGAAACGAAATTTCGGACACAACGGAGCCGGACGCTCCGAAAACCAGATCCGGGACCCACGAAGAAGGATCCGAACGGTCCGGGATATTACAAATTCCGTCCCAAATTTGGGACGGAATAGTTTCCCTCCCAAATTCCGTCGCAAATTCCGTCCCAAATTCCATATTTGAGACGGAATTTGCGACGGAAAATATTCCATCCCAAATTTGAGACAGAAATTTCGACTCAAATTTCCGTCGTAAAATTCCGTCCCAAATCGCGCTTTTTCTTGTAGTGTGTGACATGGAGGTGGATGATGGGGACAATGAGGGTACCCCTATTGTCCGAAACATTCATGATCTGGATATGTCTTTAGGAAGTAGATTTGACAATATTAATGCATTCAGATTAGCACTTGCCCAGCATGCAATCAAAAATGAATTTACAGTCAAGTACATAAAATCAGAACCAACTAGAGTAACAGTAGTTTGTGCTGAGAAGAGATGCAATTGGAGAATGCATGCTTCTCGTTTACCGGATGGCCATACGTTTCAGATAAAGAACCTTCAAACTGAACACACTTGTAAGGGGGCAAATAAAGCTGGGAATCATATGGCCACCCAGAAGTGGGTGGCAATTACATGCATTGGGTGGCTTACGACTGAAGGAGATGTTACAGTGAAAGAAATTTCAAGAAGGTTGAATGCTCAATACCATGTGGACATTCTTTACCACCGGGTTTATAGAGGCAAGCAAATGGCATTGGAGCAAATTCATGGTTCCTGGGAAGCAATGTATGGCAGAGTACCTGACCTACAGCATGAACTAGTCTTAAAGAATCATGAGAGTCTAGTCAAATATCAGACAGATGACAAAGATAGATTTTTCAGAATGTTTGTATGTTTAAAGTCTTGTATTGAGGGTTTTAAGTTGGGATGCATGCACCTAATTGGCTTGGATGGATGTCACTTGAAAGGTATCTTTAGAGGTACCTTACTAGCTGCCACCTCGTTTGATGGGAACAATAAAAATTTTCCAATAGCCATAGCAATAGTGGAAGGAGAAAATGCTGATAGTTGGACCTGGTTTCTGGATGCTCTGAAGCAGGCCATTGGTCAGCCTAGTGATTTATCTTTCATGTCTGACAGACAAAAGGGGTTAGAAGAAGGGCTCCCGCTTGTTTTCCCAGGTGTTGAGCATAGGGTCTGTGTTAGACATCTGTATAAGCATTTCAAGAAATCATTTCCAAGTGAATTCATGAAGAGACTCTTGTGGAATGCTGCAAGGTCATATACTGAAGTTGATTTCTTGGACTGGATGATGCAAATGAAAAAAAATTCTCTAGAGGCACATGCCTATTTGACATCAACGGCCATGAGAGGAGTTGTATGTAGTAGATCACAGTTCCATCCACTTGCTAAATGCCATCACATAACAAACAATTTAAGTGAATCATTCAATGCCTACATCTCAGATACCCGTTGGAGACCTATATTGGACTGTATAGATGTTATTCGTTCCAAAATGATGAAGATCATGCACATTAGGAGGTCAAGGGCTGAAAAATAGACCGATGTCTTGGTGCCAAGGGCCAGGAAGTACATATCTATCATGTCAATAAAATTGGATGGATTTTTAGTGGAGAAAGGATTTAACGAGACTGCTCAGGTGACAGGTCCAGAAGCACGTGAAGTTGTAGACTTGAACCAGAAAAGTTGTACCTGTATGGCTTGGCAGAAAATAGGTCTCCCATGTATACATGCATGTGCATTCTTAGCAAGCAGAAGTGGTATCAAATGGGAGGATTATATTGATAGATGTTACACAATGTGTAATGCCCAGGATCCTTGGTAGGTCTTGCTGGATCTTCATTGGATCTTTTGGATTGGTTTCGGTGAGTTTCGATTCGCTTTTGTGGCTTCCGAGTTGAGCGTTACGAGCCGTGTAGGTTTTTCTCTCGTACTAGTTACGGAACCCTACGGTGAGTTTGTTTGTCAGTTCATCAACTTGCGGATGCTACAGCGACGATGTACTCTTCGAGCCAGTCATTTCGACTATTTTTACGTATTTTTCGGAGATAGGGCCAGAAATCAAATTTTTCGAAAATTAGGAAAATTCCTAATTTCTTTTCCTTTTTCTTTCCTTTTCCTCTCTCCTCCTTCTCATTCGCCGCCATCGCTTCTCTCTCTCCCGTTTCCTCTCCTGTTGTGGCTTCTCGGCTCCGGCTGCAAACGGGGTACCTAGAGGCACGTGTTGGGGATGCTGTGGAGATGGTTGGGTGCGTGATGGAGTAAGGATCGGAATGGTTCTGGCGCGATCCCGAAAGGTGGATTCAAAGCCGACGTTTGAGCTCGCGACGTGATTTTCGGCGCAGTTTAGTCCCTTCGGGCATGGTTTCTTCGGTGGAGGTAGGGTGATGGTTTCTCACTTCCTCCTGCTCGTTTTCCATGCCCTTGCACTTCCTTTGGCGCAAAAACGGCCGAGTTTGGGCTTGTTTAGCCTAAACCATGATTTTCGGGTTTTGTAGGGTTCGCCGGAAAACGGAAACCATTTGTAGCTCGGTTAGTGTTGAACTGACCGTTGGGATGTTAGGATCCCATCCATGCTAGTTTTGTGTTGATAGGTGGTCATTCGAGGCCGGTAGGAGCCCGGGAACCTCGTTGACCCATTTAGGGTGGATTCGTTGGAATCGCCCCGATCTTGTGTTTTTGTGCTTGCATGTGGGCTTTTTAGCCTTCTTATGTTATTTTTCATCGTCGAGGGTTGTTTCCCCTGCGCTTCGGTGTGAATGGGGCGTGGAACGGGCCGATTTGGCCAACCCTCAGTTTTCCCGCCGTGACTGGTGTGGCGATCGTTCCAGGGACCGTCACATGCCCTGACGGCCCCACGACTGACCGTTACAACGTCTGGGTTGATTCGAGTTCTTCAGGGTTTTGAGAGTGTGACGGCCCAGGGGTGGCGCGTCACATCTCTCTGACGCGTCCCGTGAGACGCGTTACACCTATTTTGTCATTTTATGTTTGGGTTAAGTCAGTTCCTCTGACGCGCCTGCCCCAGACCATTACATTCTGGTTGACTGACGTTGACCTTTTGAGGCGGTTCCCCTGGCGCGCCTGCCCTGGCGCGTCAGGTGTGCGTAACGCGCCTGACCCAGGCCGTTACGTTCTGTTTGACCGTGTTTGACCGAGTGAGTCGATTCGCCTAACGGCCGTGCTCCCGTGCGTTAGGTGTGTGTAACGCGCCTGTCCGAGGTCGTTACATGCTGTTTTGGCTGAGTTGGGGTGGTTGCGTCGTTGTCTCTAACGGCCTCGTCCCCGTGCATTAGGTGATTGTAACGCGCCCGGTCGGGACCGTTACATGCCTCTCAGCCAGTTGTTTTTGGCCTGTGCCTGTTGGCCGTGACGCGCTTGTGTTGCCGCGTTAGGTGGCTGTAATGCGTTCGGTCTGGCGCGTTACATGCTTCGAGTGTGTTTTGAGTTTGAGGGTTGTTGGCCCTGATGGCCCCGGTCGGGCGCGTCAGGCTGGTGTAACGCGCCCGGTGCTGGCCGTTACATGCCTTTGCGTTTCTAGAGTTGGTTAGGGCGGTGTGTGTGACGGCCTGTTCCCCGACCGTCACATTGGGTGTAACGGCCTAGGCTTAGACCGTCAGGTTCATGTAGCGGTCTAAGAGTGGTGCGTTACATGCCGTGTGCTCCGATTTCCGTTCCTTCGGTTTCTGCTTGTCTTGGCTTGGCCTTGTGGTCTGCCCGTTGTCCCGTGGATGTCTCCTGACGTCCTATGAGGGCTAGGACTACATTGTAAGGTAGCTAGGAGTCTTCTTGCTTGTGGTAGGATTCTCTATCCTACTCTTGTGTGTGTCTTTGGTTGGGTTCCGGTCAACCCGGGGTGACCCAGCGGTTGACGGGCGACCTTGCGTGTGGGTGTCTTGGCGATTTTCGTCCAGTCCGAGACACTGGTTCTGGATGCCTCGAGGTATCATCTTACCTCGGTTTGCGTATCCATGCGTGTCTGAGGGTCTTTAGTGTTCCCTCAGGTCTCCGTGAGTTATTTTCTGCGGAGTGTCGTTTTCACTGGCTTAGGATTAGACCGATTGGCGGCTTGTTCCGCTGGTTGTGACGATCTTGCCTTTGAGTCGTTCGACTCGGGATCGTTACGTGGTAGGTCTAGTTGCCTGGTCCTGAGTCGGTTGGCAGTGGTTGTACAGCCAGTGATGCTTCGTAGTACGTGTGACAGGGCTTCCGTAGATTGTCTGTGCTCTAGCACTTATGTTTTGGAGTCCGTGCCTTGTGAACCTCCACTAGTCGTAGCCTGTGACGTAGGCTTTTTAGTACGTCACCCACCGGGAGTGGTGGACGGGTAGTTTCCCGTTACACGGTTTTTAAGCTAGTTCCGTGGGCCCCGGCCAACGGTAGCGTCCTATCGAGAGGAATACTAGCTAGAGGCCTGGCCTAGGTAGTGGTCAGTGTGTGAACACGTGGTCAGGGACTGAGGACTTGCGTCGACGAGCGTGACCCTGACTAGTCACTCGCAGCGTGGTACTGCGGTGTTGTGTCCGTGAGGTGCTGTTTTTCCTTGGAACGTCGTTGTTCCTTGGACCTGGTTCTTGGTGTGTCTAGTCTCCTCTGTGCTGCACACGGTCTGGTAGACGTGACACTTAAGGCGCAGTGTAAGACGTCAGTGGACGCATCTGGCTGTTCTTCTAGTGTGAGGGTACTCCTATCACTTGGCCGGCGACTCTCGCGTTTCTCGGAGTCGGTGCTCTCATTTCCGTGTCGGCTAGTCTTGGCCTTGCCCAAGATTTGCTTCCCTGGCTATGTGGTCTGTTCTTGGCTGTGTCCAAGATGAGCCTGAGGTTGCGTACACGATGTTCCAATCGTGTAGGCCGTTGTGGTTATTTTATCCGTCCTTGCAGGTCTTCATTTTGGACCTGGTGTCGGGTCGACAGATCGGTAACTTCTGACTTTGCTGGGTCAGAGTCGCCCTTATGTTGTTGCTTGGAGTAGTTTGGGGTGCCGAGGTTAGTTCGGCCGCCGCTTGTCTAGCGCGGGTTCTTCCCCTTCCGTACTTGTTCCCTACTCCTACTTCCCGTCTGCTTACTACTGCCTGTAGCGTAGTTTTACAACTTTGTAGTGTAGCTTTTCCTGCTTTGCTACACCTGCTGTTTTTGTCGTTGTTGTTCCGTGTTACTGCGTGTTTTTCAGTGGAGATCCGCGTGACCCCTACTGAGCCAGTGACACATGGCTCACCCCTGCTCTTTCAGGTGGGGTGGCGTTGTTCGTTCTGCTTCCGCGTGGTTCCTGGTGCGCGTGCTCGTGCGTGCCGTTGCTGCCAGCTGGTACCTGCGTCGGACTTCCCCCGACTTCTTGGTACGTCTTTCCTTTCTGTCGACTATATTGTGCTAGACTTGTTGTCTTTAGCTTTGGACTGACTCTGGGATATAATTGTCAATTTGAAACAATTAATTAAAAAGTAATTTTATTTTTGCTACTTTAGCAAACCGATCTAATGAAATTTAATTACTTCTGTTATATCTCTGTGGCTTCAATGTACTCTACACGTGCCCTTATCCCTTCGGAGCTTTCCCGCTCTTGGGAGGCCTCGCGGGTTCCATGCGGTATCACGTGTATCCGGAATCCGGGTCACTACACAGTGGCAGCTTATAAATCCACCTATGCTTTGGGCATCAGTCCTATGCCTGACAAGACACAATGGATTAAACTTGGAATGAAAGTTCTGCCTCCCAATGTGAGAAGGCCACCGAGAAGACCTAAAAAAAAGAGAATCAGAGACCCAGATGAAGTCCAAAAAATTACAAAGGCCCATAAGTGCAAAAGGTGTGGTCAGTTTGGACATCATGCAAAGACATGTAAGAATCCAGTATTAACATTGGGTCAAACTTCTACTCCACAAGCAAGGTAATAATAAATGGCACACTTTTTTTATGAAAGTAATTTAATTAGCACTCATACATGATTATGTCATGCAGGAGGCCTCCTGGTATACCAAGAAAGCAAAGGGGTCCTAACCAAATATCATGTGAAACACAGGGTCATGTAGTCCTTTTACATGATCCATTTAAATTTCTTATTACTATAAAAAGGAATCCTTATGTTTGTGCATTGTGTTCACAGGGGAGCTTGACAGGACAACCTAATGTACAAGGGAGGACTACTGTTGCAGAAGAAGGCCTCCATTACCATTCATGCAGGTGGATCCAGTGCAATTCCCTCCCAGACATCTTCCTCAAGTTCTGTCCCTGTGCAGAGTAGAGGTCCTACAGTTCTTGTTCGGGGTCGTGGCCGGGTGATGGATTCAAGGTTCAGAAATGTGTAGGGTTGGGTTGAAGTTGAAGTTGGCATGTGTCCGTTTAATGTTGAAGTTGGCATGTTGGCTATGAGAACTTTAAAGAACTTGTGTAATTATTGTCTAATGTAGAACTGAACTTGTGTCCTGTGGTGGTTATTGTCTTTACAGAACTTTAAAGACATGTTGGCATTTGTCCAATTATGTAATTATTATCTTTACATCTACTCCTTTCCTTTTATGAATATGTTTTTATGTCATTTGGTCGGTGCATATGGTCTGTGCATAAACATGGTATGTGCATATGGTCTGAGCTATCCAAGGGTCTCTACGTCTGTGTTTGGATTGTGTGCATGGCAGGACTCAAGAACTTTGTCAGTCGGGATATTGATTAGTTGTACACAGACATTTGGTGGATTGTGTCCACAATTAATAATGTATGAAGCTGGAGTTGTTACTGAAATCTTCATACAGTTGTTAATGGATTATCTGAATGAGTATGCATGGTGGTTCGACTTGTGCCTTTACAGGTACACTCAATGCAGTGTTCTATTTTGATGTAAATTTTCTCAAGTCTTCATTAAGCCATTGATATCATCTGATGTTACTCTTAGAGAAATAAAAGCAGTTGATTCTGAGAATCAGAAAAACTTGCTATCTGACAGTTGGAGAATGGATCAGCTTAAAGAGGCATTTGTCTACTATTTGTTAGAGTATGGTAGTACCATAAATTCAGCACAGGTAATTGGAATATGTTAGAGTATGTTAGTCATATATTTATCCTACAGGATTATGTTACTCGTGTACAACCAGGACTCAAGAACTTTCTGATATACAGTTGTTGTCCACGCATTACTAAGCATTTATATCAACTTCTCCCAATTGTTGTATATACAGAAAGGGGCACCTGCATTTGAGTCCCAGGCACAGCATTGTTGAAATGTGCCCAAAATGTTGACATCCAATTCTTCCTGTCATTCGTTAGAGCATGAATGCCAAATTAGAAAGTGAAAGCCATGCCTAGAGAGACATTTACTTGCAACAATCACTGCTTGTGCTGATGCCATTGTAGAACACCCAACTTGATACTTGCAATTTGAGATGTCTAGTTTCTTACTGGCATCCTTACAAGTCACAACTCATATTACTTGTAGGGTGATATTATTCAAGTATTCAACAGATATAGGTGGTATTCTACGGGTTGTGTCTCAGTTAATATCAATGTCTGTGGAAACAAAATAGATATCAGATAGACTTGGAAAAATAAAACTTTTCAAAAAGAGAAATTATTTAGAAAGTATGTTATGTCCTTTTTATACAATGGAACATGCAAAAAGTCACTAATAATTAAAGATACATAAAGTATAGTATGACCAAAAATAAAATAGATTTTACAATGCTTTACAATGCAAGAAACTATCTCTATAAATACCAAAGATACCAAAGCTGAGAACAACAGCAGCTTGGATGGCCATTCTTCAGTGACTGAAAGGATGGTAGTACACTAAATGTCCAAAGACACATGGAACCATTACAAAATGTGACACATGAAACCATTACAAACATACTATTCCAACCAACTATTTTGACATTTAGACATTAACATGAAACCATTACAAACAGTGACACATAATCCCCTCTTAATCCCTTTACCCATTACAAACAGTGACACATCTAGTTCACTTGTTATACATCCATTTATCAAATGTAGTGAAATACAAAGTACAGTATGCCCAGCCCCAGTAAGGGCGATACTATCTTCTTGAATCCCATCTTCAGTCGTAAGCCATTCCCTCTTCCACTAGCAGCGGTTGTCATGTCTATCTTGGATTGTATGATGTCTATTTTTCTCTCTAGCATAGTCAACTTCTTCTTGATCGATGATTCCATAGTAATTATTTGATGCTTCAAGTCCACGGTATTATGATGCGCATCATCAACCCAACAAAAAAGTCACAACAGTCGTCCTCCTGTACACACACACACACACACACACACACACACACACACACACACACACACACACACACACACTATATGATCTCTCAATTAGAAATTCAAGAAATATATCTAAGAAATTACGTCGAATACGTTGTGAACTTCTTACCTTCCACCTTGCACATCGATAAAATCTTCTTCCTCTGCTTGTTTCTTGAGACGAAATGTATACCATACATCTTTTCCTGCAATAACATTGTGGAACTTCATAGCACTCTGATGTATTTAATGAACGTATAATACTAGATTGTCCGGTGGTCGTATCACTCATCTTCTTTGTCGGATGATGTATTTAATGCCGTGAGATGGGGAGAGTTCTTCGAGAGAGGGTGTGCCACCCTAATAGAGGGTGTACCGAGGTGAGATGATTTGGTGAGATGAGGAGGTTTCTTCGAACCGTGACGTTGAGTGGGGGGGGGGGGGGCTGAGATGGAGAGGCTTCCACAGACGGTGTGCCACCGTGGGCATGAGATGGGCATGCTTTTTCGACGACGTCAGAGTAGTCGATTCCGGGGTGTGTCGCCGTGGGCTCAAGGTGTGCTGCCAGTCGGCCGCCTGAGATGGGGAGCCCGCCTGAGAGGCCGCCTCAGATGGGGAGCCTGCCGTTCGCGTGGCGAAAGCTGTCGGGAGGTGGAAGAAGACCCACGGGGTATAATGCCGCCGTGGGCATGAGATGGGCAGGCTTCTTCGACGGCGTCGGAGCAGTCGATTCCGGGGTATGTCGCCGTGGGCTCGAGGTGTGCTGCCGGTCGTCTGCCTGAGATGGGGAGCCTGCCGTTCGCGTGGTGAAAGCCGTCGGGAGGTGGAAGAAGACCCATGGGGTATAAACCCTGAGATGGGGGAGCCCATTCGCCTAAAGATTCCGGTTATTACATAACGGGGGGGGGGGGGGGTATTTTAGATTTTTCATAAAATTTAACGATCTTCGTCAAATATCTTTAACGGAAGTGAACCATGGGGTATAACCGCAATCATTAACAATATTTAGAGGATATTTTTGATAATATTATCAAATGAGGGATATATTTGGCATAACCCATATTTATAGGGATATTTATGTAAAAATCCCAAAAATAACTCCCTGCTTATTTTTTTTTGAGATCGCTCTCTCGTCTCTCTCTCCCCAGTGCTGACCCCTCCCCCCGCCGGTCCCCCCCGCGTCCTCCCCCCGCCGGTCCCCCCTCCCCCATCTCCCTCGCCGGCCTCTCCCCCCTCCCCCTGCGTCCTCCCCCGCCGGTCCCCCCTCCCCCTGCGTCCTCCCCCCGCCGGTCCCCCCCTCCCCCTCGCTCCGGTTCACCCCTGCGTAGCCCCATCCCCCTGCGCAGCCCCCTCCCCCTCCCTCCGGTTCCCCCTTGCGCAGCCCCTCCCCCATCTCCCTCGCCGTCCTCTCCCCCCTCCCCCTGCGTCCTCCCCCGCCGGTCCCCCCTCCCCCTCCCTCCGGTTCCCCCCTGCGCAGCCCCCTCCCCCTCCCTCCGGTTCCCCCCCTCCGGCTCCCCCCTGTGCACCCGGCTCCCCCCTGCGGCCCCCTCCCTCGCCCCCTCCGGTCTCCCCCTTCCCTCCCTTCCCCTCCCCCGCGGCCGGCCCCCCTCCCTCCTGCGGCCCCTCCCCAGCGGCTCCCCTCCCCAGCGGCTCCCCTCCCCTGCTGCCCCCTCCCCCGCGACTCCCCTCCCCCGATGCCGGCCTCCCCTGCGGCCCCCCTCCCCGACGGCGGCGGCGTTCTCCATGGCAGCGAAGCTGGACGAGTGTTCCGGGTCCTCCCCCTCCCCATGTGGCTCCCCCCTCTGTCGGTGGCCCTCCCGTCCCCTTCGGCCCCCCTCCCCTCTCCCGCAGCACCCTCCCAAACAGGTTACACCGATTTTAAAAATTTTGTCATTTTTGTCAAACATCTTACACTGATTTTTATCAATTTTAAAAATACAGTTAAAAATCAACATGAACTATTTTTTTAGAGAGAAATAGTTTCTAAAAAAAATGTTCCCAAACACCCTGTAACAGGGTACATTGCCACGGGTGCCAGAGATTATTTGAAATAAATAATCCCATTTGTGACAGCCCACGTGAACTCACCAACTCTGCCTTCCCCCGCCATAGTCATATGTGCCATTCGCCCCTCAAACACACATTAAACGCCACGCAAATGGTTGCCAAGGGTTAATGTGTGTTTAAAAGTTGGCGGGCGTGATTTGTCAAGTTTAAACTATACAGCCCATGTGGGAATCCGTCCAAAAACTAGCGTGAGCGAACTTATCTAGAATTTGGAGTTTAAAATGCCCATGCATCTATATTCTCTCTCTTTAAAGATTTTAGGATGCACAGAACCCTAGGTGAATTTGTTGCATTTGGTCGGACTTACGAAGGTGTCAAAGATTTCAATCATTGAAATCTCAAAATTCATCTTCACAGGTCCAACCAAATGGACCCTATGTCAATGTTCGGTAGCATTACTGTCTTACATTCCGAGGTTATAACTTACCGTGAAAGAATTGGAGCAAAGTGTTGTCAAATGACACTTGATGTCATTGTTACACTTTCAAATTGACCTAGCAAAATCTATCATGACATGCCAACTTAGTCCAACTCAACCCTTGAGAAGGTGGATTAAGGTTATAACTTTTGACAGTTGAGTCAATTTTGGGTTAGATTATTTAGATTGCACAATATTTCTAGTTGAGTTAGGGTCATCAAGTTTGACCCAAAATTCCATCCCAACTTGATCTAATGTGTATTTTTTGACGTCAACTTGTCCTAATCCAACTTAATTTACCTTGACCAAAATCAAGTATGGGTCACAATCATCTGACCCAAAGTTGGATATCGGATCAAATTAGAGTCAAATAAAATTCATTAGACTTCACTCATAATCTGGCTCTAACATGACCCATTGCCACCTCTACTTTTGAAACTCTTTAACTAGTACATATCTCATGTGACACTCTTTTACGGGCTCACACTAACAAACACCGCATACAACCTTGTTCTTTTTTGTTAGAAAAAAAACACCGGTTTCAACAATTTTCTACCTTTCTTAGGTTATGGAATAATTTATTGATTCCTTTTGTTATTTTTTGCGTTGGTTCTAAAATAAAATAAAAAACAATCACGTAATATGAAATAAATGAAAAAAGATAAACAAAATAGTGCATTTTGAATTTAAATACATGCCCGTAGTAAAAGAAATGATATTTGATCATTTTAAATAATATATCAAATTCAAAAAAATCATATTAACTAATTTTTGAATCAGCTAGCCCCGGCTCTCATCGGCAGATATTATGGCAGACAAATCGAGGAGTGCTAAATATCTAATAAAAGGACCCACTACTCCACCAGTCCGCTCGCTGGACCTCTACGGGACACCGTAGGCCCATATGACTTGATGGGCCCGGTCTCGCTCCAGGACCGAGTGCCCGATCTCTAGTCGGAAAATCGGCGAGGTGGTCCCCCACGATCGCCGACCTGCGCGACTCTGACCGGAGCACAAAGTGCGCCGCCAACGCCAGCTCCCTCCCGAACCAAGCGGCGAAGGCGAAAAGCTACGCCTCCGGCGGCGGCGGCAGCACGGCTGTGAGACCCTAGCTGCCGTCTCCCTCCTGTTCCTTCGCATTTGCCCATCTCGAGCCATCTTCTGGGAACGCAAGGAGAATAAGAAGGAGAAGGAGAGAAAGAAGGAGAAGAGGAAGAAGGGAGTGGGGAGTTCATGGCGTCGTCGTCACTGGTGTTCTCCACCCCGACGACGTCTTCGCACGTGTCGTCGTCTTCCTCTCTGGCTTCTCGCCGCCTTCTCTTGTCCAGTGTATCAGCTCGCCACCTTCAAGCGTCTCGCCGCCAGCTTCCCGCAGCACGGCACTGCGTGGTAGCCGCTTCTCTATTGCTCGATCTTCTTCGTCTCTTTGCTGCTTCTAGTGGAATTTGTCGAAGTGCGTTTGCTTTACTTGGATTCTGCGGGGGGGAGATCGAAAAGAAATTGATGTGAGAGTCCACAGAGGGAAGAAATCTTTGTGTCAGGCAGTGGCGTGATGTTTCCCTTTTGGATGCAGAAATGTAAGCTGAGTGAGCCCTTGAAGTTTGCTAATGGAGCGCCCGCGCCCCTGCGCATCCCGATTCTTAACGACCAGACGCTGCTCATGTCCACCCAGTTGGAGGGCGCGGAGAGCGGCAGCGACACGAAGCTGCGGATCTTCTCTGGCACAGCCAACCCTGCACTGGCACAGGTAAGTAATGGATGTATGTGCCTTCGGGAACCTAAACCCTAAAATCCCTTCATTTTTTCAAAAATATCCCTATAAAATACTGTATTTATAAAAATTCCTTTTTTTGTATATTATCAAGCATACCCTTACTCTATTTAGTATTGTTGCATCTTGTCGTAGCCTGCGTTATTTTAACCTAGTTGTTGTATGAGTTAAGAGAGCAAAAGACTAACTTGCCGCTAAGGTTAGCAGAGCCTAAGGGGTGAGGGAGTGAGGGCCGGGAGGGTAGGGGGCCTACTTGAGGAAGGGGGGGGGGTTGCAGCTTGCTAGAGGGGGAGTGGGGGCAAGGAGGGGTGGGGGGTCAGATCGCCAGAGGGGGGGGGCACTGGGATCCCAGACCAGGGACTACTCGTTGGAGCCGGAGGAGGAGAGCAAGGTTGGCAGTGTCGGTTTCGGCCGAGTCCGAAACCGAAACGACTCGGTTTCGGTTTCGATTTCGGCCGGCCAAAACCCAGTCAAAAGGTAAAAAAAACATCAAAGTAAGTCTAAAAAATCAGAAATAAATCAGAAAAATATAAATAATCACATAAAAAATCAAAAAATTCATTAGACATGCATTTGACTATACAGAAATTAGATTAAGTATAATAAACATGAAGTAGACATTGAAGTTCAAACATTGAACATGTTAAACTAATATTCTTGAGTACATACTAAACATGAAGTAGGTTCAAGCACAGGGAAATAAACTTAATTAGACACATTAAATGTTACAGAAATTAAATGATCTTTACCTAAATGAAGAGACACTAATATGGGTAATAACTAGAACATTCTCCTTCATCGTCTGGCTTTTGATGTTGATACCCATAAGAAGGTTGCATGTGTTGTGTATATTCACTATAACCAAACAATGAGGTAGTCAAGTCTTGCATCCCTCTTTGGATCTCTCTTGGAGTGTAAGGTTGTCGGCTTGATTCGAATCCAGAATCAGCGTAAGAATCTTGAGGATGAGAAGATGAACTGGATGGAACTGGAATTCTTGTTCATGACCCCACCCATAAATGGCTACTTCCTGTTGGTCACCTCCATAACCTGATGGATACCCATATTGGCTTTGTGAATCATATCCTCGCTCACTATGACTGTATCCTCGGCCTGTGTCTGCGTGGAAGGAGGAAGTACCACCATATGTGCCACCGCCCGTAGTAGCACATGCAGCACCTGCAGCACCTGTAGTTGCACTGGGATCATCATCATCATCATCACTAACACCATCATCATCACCATCAGAAACCAGTTGCCTTTTAGCCTTTGGGGATGTTTTTTTCTCTTTTGGTGTCAATTTTTCAGTCATCTTTGACATGAGTCCTTTTCTCCTTGGCGTGTGCCTCACATAAATCTGTTTCAACTTCTCAATTGCCGGGTCCTCTCGAGCAGCAGCACTAGTCCTCTCAGTTAGCCCATGCACTGATGTACTTCTTCTTAAGGATGAAGATGGCTTGACCATTCTAGGAGTGACTGACCTGCTATCTGATTCTTAGTGTCTAGCTGGCTCAAACTCAGGCTGCTGCTCAGTGTCATGAACAAACAAAGCTGTGTCCCTTCTCTGGTGCGCTTGAGTCTCTCTGGCCCTCTTTGTTGCTCTTTTGAATTCTGGATCTCTTGGCTCATCTTCATCTAGTATGCTCTCTGCCCATCTTCTATCATCATCATCAAAAACGGGTGCATCAACCTGCTCTCGTGTCTCCACCCAAGACTGCCAGGGATTCTCAACATCAAATAAAGCGTCCACATCAATTTCTGGAATTGCATCCTCTGCGACGCGTTTGTCCCTCAGTTGTTGTCTTAACTTCATATTTTTTATTCTCAATCTCATATTGTAGTGACAGTAAACCAATTTTTCTAACCGTTCAGCCTTTAGCCGATTGCGAATCTTTGAGTGTATAAGGCTGAAGGTGCTCCAATTTCTTTCACATTGGCTTGCCGATATTGTTTGACTGAGCACCCTAATTGCAATGAAAGTCAATGCATTACTGCCCACATCTCGGTTGTTCACCATTATCCACCAGTCAGCTGTTCTACCAACCATAAATAAATAAATGTAAGGTATACTAATACATATAGAGGTTAAGAAATCACAAAAATAAAATATACCTGGGCTCACTCTTCCCACAACGTATTGCAATTGGGAGTCAAAATATGTCCCAGTTCTCATTCTATAATAGTTCATCTACAAAGATAAAGTAATAGATTAACATAATGATTTAAGTAAATTCTATACCTCTTATTGATAAAATCAATAAAGGCCAACATCTACTTCGGCCTGAAGTCTCTTTTCTGGTGTCCTCGATAAACAACCAATGACTTTTAAAGTGTCTTGGAGCACCTCGCCATCAACATGTGCATTTGCATCGTGATCGTACATAAATCGAGGGTTGAGGAAATAACCTGCATTTGTGTATAATTAACTAAATGTTAGATATAAAATAACATATAGGCATTACCCCCCTGCGCGGGTGACTTGCTCAAATTAAGAGACGGAATGGCTCACTCGAGGTCGACCTATAGGCATTACCCAAGGAAGGCAGTATCGGTTTCGGTACCGGTTTCGGCCGGTTCCGAAATTGAGTTTCGGTTTCAGTCGAAACCGGTTGAAACCATATAAAAAACTAAAAAAAATAATGAACCTGTCTGGTTTTGGTCGAAACCGTCCAGTTTCGGACCGAAACAGGTCAGTTTCGGGCAAAACCCTTAATGGTTTCGTCCGAAACCATTAAAAAAGTATTTTTTTAATGGTTTCAGACCTACTACAGTGATTTGGTCCGGTTTCGGATCGGTATCGGCCGAAACCGATACGTTTCGGCCGAAACATATCGGTTTCAGCCGATACTGTCAACCCTGGCATTACCCCCCTGCCCCTTGGAGGTCTGGACTGGACCTGCCCCTGGCAGAACCTGACCAGGTCGACCTGGCCAGGTCAACCTGCCCAGGTTCCTAGCAGCCTCCGCCCTTAGGGCCCAATCCCTCATTCCCATTCCCCTGGGACGGTGGCCCACCAGCGTAGTCAAATCTAATGTGTTTATCCTAACCGTGTTACTCTAATCTAAAGAACAATGTTTCAATACAATTAATCACTCACCAGCTGCATGTAAGTCGTGGTGTAGTGTGTTGTCCCATCTCTGGTCAATCATTTTCCACCATTTTACATAATCTCTGGGAAGGGAATCTTACAACTCTTATTTGGCACGGTCCATGGCATGGCCTTGTACAGATGTTCCATATCATTCTTCTCATCGCCATCCACCATTCTTAGGACCTTCGCGAGGGGTGTGACTACTTTCATGTACCTTGAGACCCTGCCCCAGAATTTGTTATCTTCCACGATGTGGCAGACATCCAAATATTCCATCTGAGCATCAACATTGGCCTTGTCGATGTATTCCCGCAGGGCATTGTGGTACATGAAAGTTTTCAGCTCATTTTTATACCTGTGCAAATAAATGAAATTTGAATCAAATACGGATTATATCTATAAGGATAAAGTATCCAGAATTGAGATCAATCTTATACCTGTGCAAAGACTCTAAAGAAATGAAATTCGAAGTAAATCTGGTTAGCCCTGCACGGATGATATCTCGCACCCCACTCGCATGTTCCCTGAACATATTCAATATTGTAGGATGGCTATAAATATACTGTGTGATTTTTTGTGCCTTGTCAATTATCTTCTTCACATAATTTTTCTTCCCTATGTCTTCGAGCATCAGATCCAGACAATGTGCTGCACATGGGAGCCAGTATAAATGCCTGCGCTTCTGCATCAATTTCTTCCCTGCAGCCTTATAACTGGCTTCATTATTAGTCACTACTTGCACAACATTCTCCTCTCCAATTTGGTCTACCATCTTATCCATCAGACTAAACAAATAATTGATATTTTTTTCATAATTTGATGCATCTACAGATTTAACAAATACTGTACCTTCGATGCAATAGACCACAAAATTAATCATGGACTTCTTCGTGGTACCAGTCTAGCCATCACACATGATGGTGCATCCTCTCTCCATCTATACATGTTTGAAGTTTTTAACCCAGTCATGGAGCTCCTCAACCTCTCCCTCGAGGTCACGCCCGTATATCTCTCGACGTGACAGAGCCTTCAAGTCAGGGCCAGCATTTGCCATGGCATCTAGCATAGGTTGGAAATATTTGCTTTCAGCTGCACGTGCAGGGACACCAGCATGGAAAAACTATTTGCAGATACTTTTAAATGCATGCCCTGCAACTTCTGCAGATTTTTTTACTCCTCTCACTGTTTGCTTGATTTTAGGTTGTGTAGTATGGGACCTTCTGTGTAGATAGCTGTCCATGGGATCTACTCTCTGCGGGGCAACACCAGTGTCAGGACGTCGTGCAACTGTACTGGAGTAGGTCCCTGAACCTATGGGTGCCTTTCCTTTCTTTCGAGCGGCTTGTTCACGCTCCATTGTTTCAGTCAGCTCTGGATCTGAATTCTCAGTGCCTTCCTCATTATCATCCCTCCTTCCCCTTCTGTCCGAAATCTCCTCAGCAATTTCAGCCTCGTCTTCAGCCCTTTGTTGTATACTCTCCTTTTTGCCCAGAAGGCACTGGCGCATTTCTTCTCGGACCTCTCGGGGGCATCTGTCACATTGTTTCACCTCTCCTCTTACCCTTGCCAAATGTTGCTTTCCTCTAGTAATTCCGCCATGTAACTCCTTACCACAATAATTGCATTTCACTTTTCTTCTCTTAGCATCAACTAAGGAGAGGTGGGCTCACCCCGGATCCTCCTGCCCTTGCTGCTCTTGACTTTATTCACGTCTAGGCATGATGCTGTATTAAGACAGTCAAAGACAAATAGTTGTAACTACAATGAAAAAATTAGGGCTTAATTATTAATTAACCTTTAATCACCCTTCATAAAATTTAATTATCAGCATGCTCCCACCCCAAATTCTTCAATGAAGTTTAATTGAGCTTCAATTGAGACTAAGTAAACTGAATTAGACAAAAGTCCCAATTTTAAGGAACTAATTAGGGCTTAATTATTAATTAACTCTTAATCACCCTTCATAAAATTTAATTATCAGCATGCTCTGACCCCAAATTCTCCAATGAAGCTTAATTGAGCTTCAATTGAGCCTAAGTAAACCAAATTAGACAAAACCCTCAATTTTTATTAATTAATTAGGGTTTAATTATCAATTAATCCGTAATCACCCTTCATAAAAATTAATTACCAGCATGCTCTCACCCCAAATTCTTTAATGAAGCTTAATTGAGCTTCAATTGAGTCTAAGCAGACCGAATTAGACAAAAGTCTCAATTTTTATGAACTAATTAGGGCTTAATTATCAATTAACATAACTTTAAGGAACTAATTAGAGTTTAATTTGAAGTCTTAACATAATTTAGAGTTTAAAATTAACCCAGAACTGAAAAAGTAACCTACAACAAAAAAAAACTTTTAACCCAACCACAAAAACATAAAACAAAACAAACAAACCCTAAATTTACCTCAAGAAAATAACCTCTACACCTGTTGTTGTTGCTCACCCAACACAACAGCAGTTGCAGCACAGCTACACAGCAGCAGCAGCACAGCACAACATAACAGTAGTAGCAGCCGCCCCTGCAGCACAGTAGCAGGGCACCAGCAGCAGGGGCCAGAGCAGCAGCATTAGACCCTTCTCCCTCAGATCTGAGCCGAAACATGTAAGTTTCGGGCGAAACCGATATCGGTTTCACTCGAAACCATTTTTTTTTAAAGTTTCAGACCTGCTACAGTGAGCAGGTCCGGTTTCATGTCGGTTAAAGCCGAAATCGATACGTTTCGGCCGATACTGCCAACCATGGGGGAGAGGGGGCACATAGGGGTGAGCACGGTTTGGTTTGGTTTGGTTTGAAAAGAATTTTTCTTAAACCAAAGCGAACCGAATTAAGGGTTCAACCCGAACCAAACCAAACCGAATTACTTTGAAACCAAACCAAACCAAACCAAATTAATTCGGTTTTGTTCGGTTTGGTTCAATTTGAATCATATTCCTGTCCCCTTTTAGAAATTAGAGTGGATTCAAAAGAGAGTAAAGAAAGATAGGGTAAAATAATTTCTATTAAATAAAATAAATATTAAAAAAATAACATCAAAAGTTACAATTTGCAAGAGTAAGCTCCAAAATATTTTCACATAAAAAACTAAGAACTTAAATGGAAGTTGATTTGAAACTTACTTCATAACATTAGATTTAGAAACCTCACCGAGACGGCGGGGGTTAGACTTTCGAAATTACGTTTAATAGTTATATATACACTTATATTAAATTGACAAAAATATTCTTAAAATTAGGTTAGATTTTTGGAATTAGAGTTAATAGTTATATATACACTTATATTACTTAACAAAAATATCCTTAAATTCGGGTTATTCGGTTCGGTTCGGTTTCCCGAAAATCAAAACCAAACCAAACTAAATTTTTTAATACGATTCGGTTTGAATCCAAATCGATTTTTTTTTAATTTCAACCCAAACCAAACCAAACCAAATATATCGGTTCGGTTTGATTTTTGGGTTGAACCCGAATAATGCTCACCTCTAGGGGCACAGGTGCAGCGGCTGCCGAGAGGGAGGAAGGCAGTGGCGTCGGCGGATCTCAACTCCTGCACGACCTTCTCCAGCTCCGGATCTCAACAGCACTTCTGTGGGATCTTGTGGTTGAGAGGGCATCTGGAGGCTCACAGGCGACGACCTCCATGGGGACCGGGGGATCCGTTAGCCGGAAACCTCATGAGATGGGACCTAGATCGCCGCGGCGGAGGGGACACGGGTGCAGCGACAGCCGAGAGGGAGAGGAAGGCGGTGGCGGTTCCTCTTGCTGTTGGGGTGGGGGGGGGGGAGACGGCCAGAGGGGGGGTCAGGTGTCTTCGTGGGGGGCGAAGGGGGCCGCGCTCACCTTGAGGGGGAGGGGGCCGGGTGTCGCCAGGGGGGGGGGGGGCGCTTAGGGAGACCGCCAGAGGGGGGGGGTGTCGCCGTGGGGTGGGAGGGAGAGGGCAAGAGGGGGATGGGAGCCGGGTGTCGCCATGGGGGGGTGTTCGTTGGAGCTCGCCGGAGGTGCGGGAGAGGGAGGGGGAAGGCAAGTTGCAGGACATGAGGGAGAGGGGCCGTAGGGCACCCTCTCTCTCTCTCTCTCTCTCTCGAAAATAAGGGCACTTTTGGTTTTTTACAGGTTCAAATAGTTTCTGTCTGCATATTCTCGGACTTTTCGCTGGCGTTGATGGCCCGAGAATCACAGGGGTATAACTGCAACAATATGGTGTATATCAAGGGTATTCTTGATAATATAGTAAAAGTAGGGAGATAAATATAAATACGGTATTATACAGGGGTATAGTTGTAAAAATTTCTTTTTTGTTATGTAATTGAAACGTGGTTAGATGAGAGGATCTTAAGACTTCCCCGAAAGGACAAGTTTACCTATTCATTTCGGTAATCTGGATGCTTGCTTGAAATCATTTTGCTAAAACAATCAAAATGGAGTCTGGAGTTCAATTAAAGAAAAGAAAAAGCTTTTACCATCTCGTGCAAAGGTAGTTCGTTCCAGCAATCCAGGTTGATGCAACCTGACAAAATATCAGTGACACTTAATCTCTGTGTATGTGCACGTGTGAGCTCGCATGCTGTGCAGACATAATTCTAGCTTCCATATAATTTGACGATGCTTGCTTTCTCTCTCTGTGTTTGTTTGTACTTGTGTCTGTGCACGCACACATGCATGCATGTACACATGTATGTGTGCGCACGTGTGCATCAGCTTTGATTGTTATGGTAATCTTTTGTTCCAATGAGTTGTTGCTGTAACCTTTTTGCTGACTATGAAAAAGACAATTGGCATCCTCTTTTATATAGTGCCATGTGATTTCTTCTTCTATCAAGGGGAAAAATTATCCTCGAAGAGCATGTAAATTGACTTTTTCTGGTGAATTGAATGCCATTGTTTCCCAGGAAATTGCATGCTACCTAGGCCTGAACCTGGGAAAAATCAAGATAAAAAGATTTGCAGATGGTGAGATCTATGTTCAGTTGCAAGAGAGTGTAAGAGGATGTGATGTTTTCCTAGTGCAACCAACTTGCCCTCCAGCTAACGAGAATCTTATGGAGCTTCTGATAATGATAGATGCTTGTCGTAGAGCATCAGCAAAAAATATTACAACTGTTATTCCATACTTTGGTTACGCCAGGGCTGATAGAAAGGTAACACCTCCCCCACCCCCCCACCCCCCCACGCACACATGCACACACAATATATGTTTCTCTTCAACCTGAAACTTTGTTATCATTTAGTGCAAAAAGGGGTCCTACTTTTGATTTGTGGAATGCGTACCATTTTGAGATGAGAAGAAAGAAACACAAATGCTAGAAATGGGATGTGGTGAATCTTTCCTATTTTCACTGCTTTTAGTAGCAAAATTCTCTGTTACACCATTACTATTATATTATCTAGCCATTGACATTTATGCTTGATGGAAAGGAGAACATGATCATGTGACTGATGGTGGTTGTCTCCCTTGGGCGGTAGTTATAACAGAGTGCTTATGGTTTAGATAGTGCATGAAGCAAGGGGGTTTCCATCACAAACTGACACTGCAAAGCATCTTAGATGGAGTTAGGAGTATAAATCTTTATTGAGTAACTGGGAAGTTTAAAAGGGTCTACAGCAATCCAGGTCATACATGTCTTTGTAAGGAATATGCTTTATGTTGTATTTGACTATGTTTTTCCTTTCTGGATTCTACAATTGAAAAAAATAGTATCGTTTTGAGGATTCATTCTCTAACCTCTGTGCTTGGTCCTTTAAAAAAAAATTGAAACAGTCATGATGGGTTACTTTTTGGCTTTTATCTTGGTTATGTAATTATGAGCATTGGATAATATGCAGTATAGGATTGACTCTGACATTCTTCATGTTAAGGGGCATTTGAAATTAGAGAGTAGTCTCTTATCCAGTAAGGAATGATCTGGTGTGCATCCTCCTCTGGGATTGAAGGATCTACATGATGTTACTGTATACACAGCAAGTACTATGGAACTTCTCAGTTCATATATTAATCAGATTAGCTTCTATTTTTCAGACCCAAGGGCGTGAATCAATTGCGGCCAAACTTGTAGCAAACTTGATTACTGAAGCAGGTGCAAACCGTGTACTTGCATGTGATCTCCATTCTGGGCAGTCTATGGGATATTTTGATATTCCAGTGGACCATGTGTATGGACAAGTAAGCAACTTCGTATGCATTAGTATTTTGATGCAGCATTCTTTTACATATTTATTATTAATCATAAAAATGTGATCTTGTGTCCGGTAATTATTCTCATCATCTACTTCTTGCACTTGTAGCCTGTGATACTTGATTATTTGGCTAGCAAGACCATTTGTTCAGATGAACTGGTAGTGGTCTCGCCAGATGTTGGAGGTGTCGCAAGAGCAAGAGCCTTTGCCAAGAAGCTATCTGATGCGCCATTGGCAATTGTAGATAAAAGGCGTCATGGGCACAATGTTGCAGAGGTAAGGCACACATTTTGCAATCTGAGTTGACATGTATGATGCAATAGTTGAATCATGCATGCATAGATGCAACAGTTGCTTGATGATCGGGATGGTCTGTCCAGTTGGCTGGGAAATATAACATTGGAAGATCTGGTCTGCTAATACTATGAGCTGTCTGGAAAGAAAGAAATACGAAATAACTCAATAATCCACTGGACGTTTATCAAGCCTTGTGCTTTCCTCTTAGCTGAATGATATTAATGTACCTTTGGTCAAAAGTAGCAAGTCTATCATATACTGAAAACTGTGTATGTTGAGGAATCATAGCATTCAGGGGGGAGGGGCGACATGAAAGGGTGCTTATCTTCTGATGTTCTGTTATACTGCCTTGATAATGAACCACTTGTGTTGAAAAGACTGGATATGCTTACATTTTTTTATTTTGGTGAGGCCATGCATTAGAGATTAAATCCAAATAAGAAAAGAAATTGTTTTCACTGAAGGAATCTAGTTTCAATTCTTTTGAATAGGTTGGTTATTCGATGCCCACTGATCCACACAATCATAGTCTGCAATATAATGACAGTCTCATATCTTCTTAATATCTTTCTTTTTATATCGTCTGCGATTTTTTATCATTGAGCAATATTCCTACTCATGCAGGTCATGAATCTTATAGGAGATGTGAGAGGGAAAGTAGCTGTTATGGTGGATGATATGATTGATACGGCAGGTAAGTTTTTTCTCCCTTCCTTTTATTTTTCCTCTTTATGAATCTTAAACTAAAATTGTGTACAATTTTTTTTTTAAAGAAAGAAAAAGAAAGAAGTTGCAAGTATAGAGGGAATGCTCCCACCAAACTCCCAAGGAAAAAAAGCGGCAGACAACTCTCTGCCCCAGGAGCAAAACAAAGAGAGAAACAAAACTCCATACACCCAAGCAATCCACCCACCATCCACACACACAAACCAGCCACCCCCCCCCAAAACCTGATAACAGCCCTACTCCACCCTCTCCAACCCACATGACCCTCTCGACAGACCTCAAAAACCCCTATGTACCATAGTTGGCAGTTTCGGCCGAAACCGATACGAAAACGGCGTGAATCACTGTAGCAAACCGACACGTATTAAGTGTATTGGTTTTGGACGAAACCGATATTGGTTTCGCCCGAAACCGGACTTTTGCAGTCCGAAACCGGGCGAAACTAAAGGGAGTTCACGTGCTGTTCTCTCTCCCCAGTCCCCCCCCCCCCCCGAAACCCACGGCCGAACAGAACTCCCTTTCGTGCTGCTGCTGCTGTGCTGCACTCGCTGCTGGTGCTGCCGGCGAGCCAGCCAGCCAAGCCTGCTGCTGCGACGCCTCTGACCTGCTGCTGCTGCGACCTGCTGCTGCTGCTGCGAGCCAGGCAGCCAGGCTCAGCCTGCTGCTGCTGCGGTGTTGCCAGCCAGCCAGGCCCAGCCAGGAGCTGCGTCTGCTGCTGTTGCTGCCTGCTGCGTCTGCTGCTGCAACTGCTGCGCCTACTGCTGTGTGCTGTGAAGAAGGAGAGAGGTAAGCGGTTAGAGGTTATTTTCTTAAGGTGAATTTAGGGTTTTGTCTAATTCGGTTTCCTTAGGCTTAATTGAAGCTCAATTAAGCTTCATTGAAGTTTTTGAGGGTGGGAGCAGGCGGGTAATTAAATTTTTGCAAGGGTGATTAAGGGTAAATTGTTAATTAAACCATAATTAGTCCGTAAAATTTGGGGCTTTTGCCTAATTCGGTTTGCATAGGCTTAATTGAAGCTCAATTAAGCTTCATTGACGATTTTGGGGTGGGAGCATGCGGGTAATTAAATTTTTGCAAGGGTGATTAAGGGTAAATTGTTAATTAAACCCTAATTAGTCCATAAAATTTGGGACTTTTGTCTAATTCGGTTTGCATAGGCTTAATTGAAGCTCAATTAAGCTCCATTGACGATTTTGGGGTGGGAGCATGCGGGTAATTAAATTTTTGCAAGGGTGATTAAGGGTTAATTGTTAATTAAACCCTAATTAGTCCATAAAATTTGGGACTTTTGTCTAATTCGGTTTGCATAGGCTTAATTGAAGCTCAATTAAGCTTCATTGACGATTTTGGGGTGGGAGCATGCGAGTACTTAAATTTTTGCAAGGGTGATTAAGGGTTAATTATTAATTAAGCCCTAATTTTTTCATTATACTTACAACTTTTTCGCTTTGACTGTCTTCATGCAGCATCATGCCTAGACGTGAACAAAGTCAGGAGCAGTAAGGGCAGGAGGATCCAGGGTGGGCCCACCTGTCCTTAGTTGATGCTAAGAGAAGAAAGGTGAAATGCAATTACTGTGGTAGGGAGCTACATGGCGGAATTACCAGAAGAAAGTAACATTTGGCAGGGGTAAGAGGAGAGGTGAGATAATGTGACCACTGTCCCCGAGAGGTGCGAGAAGAGATGTCCCAGTATCTTCTGGGGAAAAAGGAGAGGGTGCAACAAAGGGCTGAGGATGAGGCTCAAATTGCTGAGGAGATTTTTGGCAGAAGGGTTAGGAGGGATGATGATGAGGAAGGCACTGAGGATTCTGATCCAGAGCTGACTGAAGCAAGGGAGCGTGAACAAGCCGCTCGAAGGAAAGGGAAGGGACCCATGGGTTCAGGGACCTACAAGAGTACAGCTGCACGACGTCCTGATATTGGTGCTGCCCCACAGACGCAGAGAACAGGTCCCATGGACAGCTATCTCCACAGAAGGCCCCAGGCTACCCAACTTAAAATCAAGTTTGCATTGAGAGGGGTCAAAAAATCAGCAGAAGTTGCAGGGCATGCATTTAAAAGTATCTGCAAATGATTTTTTCATGCAGGTGTCCCTGCACATGCAGCTTCAAGTGAATATTTCCAACCTATGATAGATGCCATAGCAGATGCTGGCCCTGGCTTGAAGGCCCCCTCACGTCGAGATATATACGGGCGTGGCCTTGAGGGAGAGGTTGAGGAGCTCCATGATTGGGTTGAAAGCTTCAAGCATATATGGGTGGAGAGAGGATGCACCATCATGTGTGATGGTTGGACTGGTACCGCGAAGAAGTCCATGATCAACTTTTTGGTTTATTGCATCGAAGGTACAATATTTGTGAAATCAGTTGATGCATCAAATTATGAAAAGAATGCAAATTATTTGTTTCATTTGATGGATGACATGGTAGAATAAATTGGAGAGGAGAATGTTGTGCAAGTGGTGACTGATAATGAAGCCAGTTACAAGGCTGCAGGGAAGAAATTGATGCAGAAGCGCAGTCATTTATATTGGCTCCCATGTGTAGCACACTGTCTGGATCTGATGCTTGAAGACATAGGGAAGGAAAAGCATGTGAAGAAGACAATTGACAAGGCACAAAAAGTCACACAGTAAATCTATGGCCATCCTAGGATATTGAATATGTTCAGGGCGCATGCCAGTGGAGGGCGAGATATCATCCGTGCAGGCCCAACCAGATTTGCTTCCAATTTTATTTCTTTGGAGTCTTTGCACAGGTATAAGATTGATCTCAATTCTTGATACTTTATCCTTACTGATATGTAACAGTATGCAGCTTCAAATTTCATTTATTTGCACAGGTACAAGAATGAGCTGAAAGCTTTCATGTACCACAATGTCCTGCTGGAATACATCGACAAGGGCAATGTTGATGCTCAGATGGATTATTTGGATGTCTGCCACGTCGTGGACGACAACAAATTCTGGGACAGGGTGTCATGGTACTTGAAAGTAGTCACACCCCTCGTGAAGGTCCTAAGAATGGTGGATGGCGATGAGAAGAATGATATGGGCTATCTGTACGAGGCCATGGACCGTGCCAAATTGGAGTTGCAGGATTCCCTTCCCAGACATTATGCAAAATGGTGGAAAATTATTGACCAGAGATGGGACAACACATTACACCACGACTTGCATGCAGCTGGTGAGTGATTAATTGTACTGAAAGTGGGGTAATGTCTATATGTTATTTTATATATAACATTTAGTTAATTATACACAGATGCAGGTTATTTCCTCAACCCTCGATTTATGTACGATGCCGATGCACATGTTGATGGCGAGGTGCTCCAAGGGACTTTAAAAGTCATTGGTCGTTTATCGAGGACACCAGCCAAGAGACTTCAGGCCGAAGTAGAGGTTGGCCTTTATTTGATTTTATCAATAACAGGTATAGAATTTATTTAAGTAGTTATGTTAATGTATTACTTTATGTTTGTAGATGAACAATTATAGAATGAGGACTGGGACATATTCTGACTCCCAATTGCAATACGCTGTGGGAAGAATGAGCCCAGGTATATTTTATTTTTTTGATTTCTTAACCTGAATATATATTTCTACAACTTATATGCATTTGTTTATGGTTGGTGGAACAGCTGACTGGTGGATAATGGTGAACAACCGAGATGTGGGCAGTAATGTATTGGCTTTCATTGCAATTAGGGTGCTCAGTCAAACAACATCGGCAAGCCAGTGTGAAAGAAATTGGAGCACGTTCAACCTTATACACTCAAAGGTTCGCAATCGGCTAAAGGTTGAACGGTTAGAAAAATTGGTTTACTGTCATTACAATATGAGACTGAGAATAAAGAACATGAAGATAAGACAAATGCTGAGGGACAAACGCATCGCTGAGGATGGGAGTGCAGAAATTGATGTGGATGCCTTATTTGATGATGAGAATCCCTTGCAATCTTGGGTGGAGACACGAGAGCAGATTGATGAGCCCGTTTTTGATGATGATGATAGAAGATGGGCAGAGGGCATACTAGATGAAGATGAGTCAAGAGATCCCGAATTCAGAAGAAAATCAAAGAGGGCCAGAGATACTCATGCGCACCAGAGAAGGGACCCACCTGGGGTTGTTGATGACACTGAGGAGCAGCATGATTTTCAGCCAGCTAGACACTCAGACTCAGACAGCAGGCCAGTCACTCCTAGAATGGGCAAGCCACCTGCCTCCTTAAGAAGAAGTACATCAGTGCATGGGCAAACTGAGAGAACAAATGTTGCTGCTCGAGAGGACCCGGCAATTGAGCAGTTGAAGTAGATTTATTTGAGGCACACGCCAAGGGGAACAGGATTCATGTCAAGGGTGATTGAAGAAAGCACACCGAAACAGAAAAAAGCACCCCCAAAGGCCAAAAGGCGACTGGCCAGTGATGGTGGTGATGATGATGATCCTAGTGCAGCTATAGGTGCTGCAGGTGCTACTACTGGCGGTGGGGATGTTGGTGGTCCTTCCTCCTTCCACGCAGACACAGGCAGAGGATACAGTCAGGGTGAGCGAGGACATGATTCACAGAGCCAATATGGGCATCCATCAGGTTACGGAGGTGGCCAACAGGAAGCAGCTATTTATGGGTCGTGGGATTATGAACTAGCATTCCAGTTCCATCCACATCCGACCAGTTCCTCTTCTCTTCCTCAAGATTCTTATGCTGATATTGGATTTGCATCAAGCCAACCAAACACTCCAAGAGGGATCCAAAGAGGGATGCAGGACTTGGCTACCTCATTGTTTGGTTATAGTGAATATAGACCATACATGCAACCTTCTTACGAGTATGAACATGAAAAGCCAGACGATGAGGGAGAAGGTTCTTCTAGTTATTATCTATATTAGTGCATCATCATTTAGGTAAAGATCATTTAATTTCTGTAACATTTACTGTGCCTAATTATGTTTATTGTAATGCTTGAATCTACTTTATGCTTAGTATGTACTCAAGAATATTAGTTTAACATGTTCAATGTTTGAATTTCAATGTCTACTTCATGTTTATTGCACTTAATCTAATTTCTTTACAATCAAATGCATGTCTAATGAATTTTCTGATTTTTATGTGATTATTCATATTTTTCTGAATTATTTCTGATTTTTTAGACTTATTTTGATTTTTTTTAAGCTTTTCAATGGGTTTCGGCCGGTTTCGGCTGAAACCGAAACCGAAACCGAAACCGAAACCGAAATCGGACGGTTTCGGTATCAGACTCGGCCGAAACCGAGTCCGAAACCGATACTGCCATCCTTGCTATGTACTCAACCTAACATGTAACGACCCGAGATCCGAATACCGGGAGAGGCCCGATAACCGAATCCCGAACCGCCACCTACGAGTCCGAAGACTCGGAAGAGTTAAAGGGATGGTGTGGAAATACACAAGAATTTAAAATAATTGCAGAACTACACATTTTATATGAATAAGTAGGAAATTAATGATTAACATTAAACAAATTACATGGTCCACAAGATAACAACAACAGTCTAAAATATAACAGTAGTCCACAACTAGTGCAGCACAGAAAATAAGGTACAACAACACGGGACATATCCCGGCCTGGCAACTGGCAACTAACCCTGGGCACTTGAACCACGTGGAGCCTCGGAAGCGCTTCCCTGAAGCCTCGTTTCACCTGAAACGCGGAAAACATGCAGGGAATGAGCCTTAAAACAAAAGGCTCAGTAGGGATCATCCGGTCCCCACCTCGCAAACCGAGAAACCGCGCGGGAAGTAACTACAAGCTATCACTAGCAAGACGTAGAACGGGAGCTGCAGGAATAAATAAACGGGAAAGCTCTGCTACGTCTAGTACCGAACACACGGCACGAAAATCGAGATAACTCGTCAAAACTGAAGAGTCGCTTCCAAGCAAAGACAGGAGTACTGTCCACTAGAAGCAAGGCCGGATGCGTCCACTGACGGCTTAGACCGCGCCTCAAGTGCCCCCCTCGACCCCTGGTGGAACGGGGACATCGTACAAGTAACCACAGAACAAGGACTGGTCGGGGTCGCGCTCGTCAGCGCGGGTCCGCTGCCCCCGACCACGTGTGCACACACAGACCGTACGTCCTAGGTCAGGCCCTCTAACTGGTTTTTCCCTCAGCCGGACTCTGGCGTCAAACGTGGGGCCCTACGGAAACCAGTTTAAAAACCGTCTCTCGGGATAGCCTCGCCACCACTCCCTGGTGGGACCACTCGCGTGTCAGAAGGCTACGACTAGTGGAGGGTCACTGAAGGAGTAGACTCTCTAGCCAATGGAAAGCAACGTCTAAACCGGGCAAAGTACGAGGTCCGCTCCTCGTACGGACACCTACTCACGGTGACACAACCCGAGAACACCACCTCTCGGGACCCCACGGCACCCTAACATGTGTCCCCCACATGATGCCTAGCATCAGTCGGACCACTGGTCAGCACGTGGATCGAGATCCACTCACCCGGGACTCGACTCGGCCAAACACGAACTCCGGTCGGACATAAACCGCTGGCGGTCCACCTTTGGACCGCCACAAGGAGTAGGCGGTCTCCTGATGGACCGCCACACCACGGGCTGTGAAGCCAAAAACGGTCCTATCTTGGACCGCTAAGGGGAAGAAAACGGTCGTCCCTGCGACCGTCAAATCCCAAGAGCTCCAACGGTCAAAAACCAACGGTCAAAACGCCTCGAAGGCCACGCCGCCCAACTTGGCTAGCGGTCGGCCGATAGGCCGCCACTTGGGCACTAGCGGTCTATCGGGTGACCGCTAGACCCAACCCACATACGGGGCGCCAAAAACGGTCGTACGGTGTTGTAACCGGAAAAATATACATGCAAGCACGGAGGCTTCATGCTGTCGGCGTCGGCTTAGTTCAACCCGTTCTACTCCATAGAAGCGAGAAGAACCCGTGATAAATCCACAGAGATTATTGCAATCATGTGGTTCCGGGTGAAATCAACAAAATCAAGCCCTAGGGGCAAGAGAACGTGCTATGCACACCTTTTTAGTATCCCGACGGCGTGTATCACGTCCCGCGGGATCAAAAATTCCTCCCCCGTCGGACAAACGATGCGTGGAAGACGACGAACAAAGCTCGGAAGGAAGTTTCCTCTCTTCCACGTGCCCGGACGGAGTCGAAGATGCAGAAAAGTCGCTGTCGAAGCCGTACAGACGCTTTTAAATTGGAGATTGGACCACCCGAGGAGAGGAAACCCCGCCCGGGGTAAATCACCCCCGGGCGGTTCCCCGCGGCTGCGCGCGGACGGGGCGGACCTGCCCGGGGTCCCGCGCCCCCGGGTGGACCCGCCCGGGGTCCCGCGCACCCGGGCGGACCCGCCCGGGGTCCCGCGCCCCCTGGCGGACCCGCCCGGGGCAGGGCAGGCCCGCGGCCTGTCCACATCAAAAAAATTTGCAAAAAAAAAAAGGGGAAGAAAAGGGAGAGTGACCTGCCCGGGGTGGTCTTAACCCGCCCGGGTTCGACCCACCCCGGGCCGGTCCCCTGCCTTCTATAAATAGCCCCTATGGGGTCCCATTTTAGGGGGCTGGACGGGAGGAGACTTAGAGTTCGGCAAGGAGAAATTGTTCGTTGTTTTTGCCCACTTGGGGTATGTAACTTCCCCGGGGCTTATGTATACGCCCCTATGCGGGCGGTTGTAAGTTTGGTTGGCTTTTTTCCGTTTATGCCCCTACGTGGACAATGGAAAAACCTATCTTATGTGTGAGTTGTATGTATACCCCCATATGGGCTTTCTAACGTCGATCCTCCGGGTCTCGTTCTCCGTATGTCTCAAAAGAAAATGGATGGACATTTTATTAGTCATTAAGATGATATAATGACTAAAATGCCCCTCTTAAAGACATCGGGATCGAAGCATACCCGTTTGAGTGTGACGGCTTCTTGTACAGTTGACAATTCGTCGACGCTCTTTTGTAATGTTACAAAGTTTCCTTATAATGCGGCCCCCGGTGCGTGCCAGCTTAACAAGTTACAAATAAACCCTCTTCAATGAAAAATTGTGTATATCCCCCTGTGGGGCATTTAATCATGTATGGATGTTTATACAACCTTGGACATTCTTCCGGCTCCCTGACCTCTATGCCCTTCATGACGTCAACACCATTCAATTACCAAAGTACCCCTAGAGCCTGGGTTAGCAGCTAAGCTCTAACGGTCAACTTTAGCCTGTTCAACCAGGTCTCCTACTGGCTTCCGTCTTCTCCACTTTGCAGTCACCCGCTGGGAGTTAAAAGCTTGACACGACATTTTAAGCAACATACGTCCTCCCTTTTTCTTTGAACCCATGGGGTAGATCTTTAAGCCTTCTTATTGTCAATTAAACAAAGGTGTTCGGACATTACGCCGATGTAAATCAACACTGACCACGGTCAGTGGGGAAAGGTCCAGTGCTCGAACCCATGTCGCCCGATACAATGCGCACCCCACAGGACGGATATCGGTCTTTCATGTAAGCTCTACATGTATACCCTCGCCTCCTCAGAGAGAATCCATCCCGTGATCACAGGAAACTTCTAAACCCTAAATGCATAAGATCGCTCGGGGTAATAAAAAAAAAGGAGTATCCGTTCATAACAGAAAATGCCGTCCATCATAATCTCATAATACCGTGAGAGCGACGCGTTTTCGTCTTGATAAAACAGACTGGCACGCCCGGTGGGACTTTTCCCGCCTTTCTTCTCTTTGACAACAGAAGGCTTAAACCTCTTCGAGGTTCTTATTACTCTCTCCCTTACAGGACGAGGGAAGGACGATCTGCTTGTCAGTTTCAAGCACTTGAACATCGCAATCAAGGCAATGGCAGCGGTGACCTACGGACCGCAAGTAATTGCTAACCATGCCAGGTTCGGCTACCTGGCTACACCGGTCGCTTTTGGCGATTTTCCCCCGGTGGTCGGGTCCCCCTTCTTTTTAGGGGTGGTCCCGGTCGCTGAGAGCGACTCAGTTCCAGCTGCTGGTCGGACTGTTCCGACCAAGAAGACCGCTGTGAAGGGTGTCAGGCCCTCTGTTCTTGCTGTCGGCCGGGCCCGCCCGGTCCATAAGATGTCAGCTGGGGGTGTTGGGCCCTCAACTACTGCTACTGGCCGAGTCGGATCGGCCGTCTTGAAGACGGTGACTGGGGGTGTCAGGCCCTCTACGCCTATAACTGGCCGAGCCTGGTCGGCCAGACACGACAACACGACTGGGGGTGTCAGGCCCTCGACATCCATTATAGGCCTGAGTTGTCAGGCCATCAAGAAGCCTATGACTGGAGATGTCAGGTCTTCAGTCCATCCGGTCGGCCGAATGTTCTCGGTCAACCACATTGCTGTTGATGTCGCTCCTCCCCAACGGGGACAGCGCCGTCCACGTCGCCGATGTAGCCGCACCGAAACGGCCGCCCCTGCTTAGCGGGGGCAACGCCAGGCAAGGAACAGAACTCGGCCCGCCGCGACGGCTTCGCTTTCCGGCAAGACTATCCTTGTTGGGGACATCCGTATTAGGCTCAACGGAGGCGAGCCGGTTATCCCTAGGGACAGACACGTCCCCACCATTCCGACCTCCAACAGGTTCGAGCTCCTCCGGAAGGTCCGGGAGGAGGGAGCAAAAGCGAAGAACTCCGCTGCGCTCCGACCCAAGGTGGCGGCTCCCAGTGTCAGGTCTGGGGGCAATCCAATTGAGGAGCGGCAGCTCCATATGAAGAAGATTTGGGTCACAAAAGAAGAGGCTCAGGCGATAAAGCGCGCTCGAGCGGAAGAAGGCCCTCACCGGGTTAAGTCACATTCGGGGCAAGGCTTTCCTATTCATGAGCAGGCCGAACCCTCCTCCCTTCATAAGACAAAGGTTCGCCGGCAGCCAAGGCAGTCCCGCACTCGGCCCAAACCGGTGCGCCCAACTTCCCCCTGGGCCAGCTCAGGAGATTCAAGAGGGGGGGATACCCAACAGCACCCTGTCCCCCGAGCGTCTGTTTTTGACAGACTGGGGGAGATGCCTACTCCGGCGCGACGCCCGCCGAGGAAGAGGCGAGTGACCCAAGTCACAGATGACACTGTCAGGGTGTTCACTTGCTACGACTCCTCTACCGACAAGCAGCCGGAGACCCCTCAGGAAGACTTCACTCAGCCTTTGCAAACTATGAGGAGGTCGAGGCACGTCTCTCGGGTCGTGGCTCAGTTAGACCCGACCCTTTTGCCAGGAACGTCACAGCCTGACCATGTACAGCAGGAGGAGCGTCAGAATGGCGTCCACGGCGCTGGTCGAGATGGTGATTCCCCCCGTGAGGAGGGCCCGACTGACGAGATTCAAGCTCTCACCTTAGAGGAACTCCGGCGTGAGAACCAGGAGTTGAAAATTTTGTTACAAACACTCCTGCGTGATAAGGAGTCTCCTGCCCAGCCTGCCGCAGTACCTGCCAGTGTTGAGCCGCAACCGTCTCCGGCTCCAGTCATCATCAATGCATCTGCGATGGCGGCCAGGCCACCTGTGGCTCTGGAGGTCGAGGTGCCACAGCAGGAACCTAATGTGGGGTTTTCCACTACTCCTGCTGACAGCTTGATGACCCAGCGGCAAATGATTGAGCGAATTGTGGAGGCAAAGTTCGCTCAACATGGTGAAGGAGTGGCCACTGTAGATTTATATAGTGTGCCTTATCCCCTCCACCACCAGTTCAAGAAGCTTCCTCCAGACTGTCCTAAAGCCCCGAAATTGCAAAAGTTCAATGGGCAGGGTTCGCCTCATGAGCATCTGGCTTACTATGTGACCGCCATGGGCGAGTTGGCTTTGGACGAGTCCTATCTCCTGCGATATTTCGCCACTTCTCTGACGGGCACTGCCTTTCAATGGTACTCCCGGTTGAAGCCCAACTCGGTGACCGATTGGGCAGATATGTAGAAGAAGTTCGTGGACCGGTTCCAAACCGCTGAACGCAAAGTGTCCCTGGCGGAACTTTGCGCTTTGAAGCAAAAAAGAGGTGAGACAGCCCTGGACTTCGTTAAAAGATGGAGGGATGTTAGCATGCATTGTGATAACCCTCCCACGCCAGAGGATGCCATCACCATATGTCGCCGAGGCCTAGCGGCAGAAGTCAGTGAGAAGCTCTTGGGTTCCAACATCCGGGGCTTTGACCAACTCAATTCGGTGGTAGCGGAGATCGAAATGTTCTTCGCGGATCACTCGACACATCCTTCTGTTAAGGGTAAAGCACCCAAGGGTCGCCCGGCTGGGGGGAAAGAAGTCAATGCAGTTGATTTCTCCCCGACAAATGGTGGGAAAGGAGGCACCAAGGCGAAAAGCAGTGGCAAGAAGTCGGATGCCAAACCAACCAGTAATGCCTTGGCGGAGAACATGAAGAAGCCATATTCCTTTAGAAAAGAGCATACAAAGATGCTCTTTGATTTGTGCATGCAAGAGAAATTGCTCTCCTTGCCAGAGCCGCGGAAGCCGGAAGAGGTAGACAAAACGGATGACCCCAACTACTGCGTGTACCACCGGAGGTTGGGGCATACCATTGCGGAGTGTTATGTCTTTAAAGACATAGCTGAAGACCTTATTCAGAAAGGTCTGATAAATATGCTTGGTCACGCGGTTGAGCCTCCGCAGCCGCATCACTGGAGTCGATCAACCCGATCGGCCAATGTGGTCTATATGGCGGCGCCGGTTTCAACTTCGCAGGCCGTCGAGGCTGGGTCATCAAGTCAGCGGCCTCGAGCCATTCTCGAGTCGTCGCGCTGGCCGAGGACGGAATGCCTTGCTGTTAGAAGACTCCTTCGGAAGATCCGTCGAGAAGTTTATCAGTTGAGACAGGAGCAGCGTGAACTGTTGCAATTCCTTCGTTATTTGGATAATCAACTGGCTGCTTTTCCCCAAGTCCGGGATGGACAACCCGCGAATCTCCGTGGAGCAGGGGCAAGTGCTCCTCCGCCGGTCCCGCAGAGGCCTGGCTCGAACGGCTGGTTATCAGAAGACTCATCAAGCTCGTCAGAGGAGACAGAGTCCACAAAGTTGTATTCTTTTCACCGCGAGCAAACTTTGCAGATTTACTTTGCATGTTGCCGTGCTGAGCTGGTGACCTCTTCAACGGTGATTAATCACCAGCGGCCTGAAGCCCGATTTTATCAAGATTATTGTCCTTATCATGAGGCGGCGGGACATATCATCTTCAACTGTCAACCCTTTAAGGACCTTGCAGAAGACTTCATTAAGCGAGGGATAGTTGATATGGGTGATGCCTTAGTACACCCTCCACAGCCACATATGCAGGGGGCAATGACCTTCTCAGTCAACGTCATCCATACTCCTTTGGCATTCCGTCTGCCTGATTCCCCCACAGGGGAGGACGACTCTCAGCAGCCCGGGACTGAGGCTACGCTCTGGTACCCAGCCTGGCGGCCTTCCCATCAGTGTTCTTTTCCTAAAGGAGACACTGAGAGGATCTTCGACAAGCTTCTAGAAGATGGATGGGTGCTGACACATGATCCCCCGTCTTATTATAATGAGACGGCCAAGAGTCATCCCCGCTATTGCAAATACCATGCGAGGGTGTCTCATCCCACTCGGCATTGTGAGGATGTTCAGGACTTCATTGAAGCCCTCATCCGAAGAGGGGTCATTGATACCCGAGGGAATTTTATGGCGAGGTTACGTCTCGCAGAAGCCGCCAAGGAGACTCTCCAGCAGATTCGACGGGAAAATGAGGCCTCTGCCCGATTGGCCCGCCCAAGTGAGCCTGAGCAAGATGATGAGTTCCCGTTACTCACCAAAGACAGGACCACTCGTGAGAGGCCTAAGACCCAGAACCCGGGAGGCCATGTTATGGGACGAAGCTCCAAGGTTCAACCCAAGCCGAGCCAGCCCGGCGTTGTCATAAAAGAGAACCCTCGGCCAGCTGATAAAGGAAAGGCCAAGGTCCTGGATCTCCGGGATAAGCTCCCTACTAAATCAACCAAGTTACAGATCTTGGAGAAGCCCGATCTGCGGAGATCATCAAAGGGCCGGCCAAAGCCCCTACCCAGTCCGGCTGTCGTGAGAAGATTGCCGCCAACCATCCACAGGTCAATGGCAAGGGTAAAGACAAAGTCGCAGGGGTCCAGCCTAAGGCTCAACTCTGCACCAAGCAGACAAGCTCCCAACTGTCGGCGAAGAAAGAATTGGCTATGCCACAGGACCCTTTGGGGTTCTATTTCGGCCAGATGGAATTCCAGGAATTGCCATCGGAAATAGTTGCTCAGGCGATTGATGCTACTTTCCAGCCTTCTCTTGAGGCAGGGGAGTGGACTCGAGTAGGCCCAAGAAAGAGCCGCGAAGGTCAAAATACCAAACGACCAGTGCGACGCGGGAGTCAAAATATTGGCGGCAAACAACTTGGTTTTGCAAAGCCATCTCCCCCTTCTTTAGAGGAGGTCGCACGCCTCAGGAAGCAAGAAAAGAACCGGAGAAAAAATTTGAGAGGAGGCTTAAAAAGCAGGCGAACAGGTAGCTGCCATAGAGGCCTCCAAACAACTCACTCCCGTGCAGCGGTTGCAAAAGCTCATAGACCAGCTGGAGGAATATGTGCCGTCTTGCCCCACCGGGATGGTCACATTGGATAAATATATCCCCTGGGAGAAGCTTGGGCACAAGACCCGGCTCCTCAATTGGCTACGGGAGACTCTACATCGTCTTGAAGACGGCGAGAAGATTCCAATTCCGGAAAAGTTTTTGTTATTTTACAAGGACGAAGAGCTCACGGTGGAAGCCCTCGAACAAGCTATGCAGGAGTTGTCATGCAACATGGTGGCTATTCCACCTCCGGATAATATAAATGCCCCTGGCGAAGAAAATCATGCACCCATGGCTACATATCAACGCCGATCAGGGAGGAGTCGGCGGGCTCGTGGTCGAGTCCGCGGTCGAGGGCGAGAAAGTCCTTTGACCCTCGACCGGGTTATAATGTTCAGAGGAGAAAAATCGGGCCCAGTTCCTGCGCCACGAGTACAGGGTGTTCCCTTCATCCCTACATCCTCGGAGAATGTTGATAAAACCCCGGAAAGCCGAAGGACAGGCGGCGTCCCTTTTATAATTCACTCCTCAGAGAGAGAAGAAGTCCCCGCAGGTGCTTCTTCGTCAGCTCCGACTCAGGAGCAGGCGGGTCCTTCCAACGATATTTCAGGAGAGGGTCCCTCAGGTCATTCTGACCGGGACGAGTCTCAGTCCGCAACGGACGAGTCGTTGGCGCCACTCTTTCAAAGGAGCAGAGATGCAAGATGAAGGCCAATGTCCGTTTAAGCGGGAGAAGCCCTACGGAGCTCCAAAGACTCTGGAGAAACTTATTCCCCCATTTGACAAAATCCGTGCTAGGGCGGACCGCAAGATCATACAGCACATGCATCGGTTCCCGACCAGCATTACTGTATGGGAAGCTATCGCCTGGAGTAAGGCCCTCCGGGAGGCACTTGTGAAAGTGCTTCAGGACCCCGAAGCTTATGAGGCTCATGTGGCAGAATTACAAGCCCAAGCCTATGAGGCTCTTGCAGCCAATATTATTTTTACCGACAAGGATATGTTGCTAGCCTCCCCTTGTCATAATCGCCCTTTATACATGAAAGGGACGATTAATGGTCATGAAGTCAACCGAATCTTGGTAGATGCAGGTGCCGCGGTAAACATTATGTCGCTGAAGACGTTCAAGTCTCTTTATTTGGCACCTTACTTGCAGAAGGTCAGCGCCGTCAAGATTTCGGGGTTTAATCAGGGCTCTGAGGAGGCCCTTGGTCGTGTCGAGGTGAAACTTGTCCTGGGCGACTTCACCACCAAGGCGACGTTTTATATTATCAATTCTGACACTTCTTATAAGGTGTTGCTGGGAAGACCCTGGTTGCATGAAAATTGGGTCGTACCGTCAACCCTGCATCAGTGTCTTAAATATTCCAAAGGGGGAAAGCAGTATACTGTCTTTGCAGACCAGGCTCCCTTTCACCCCAATGAATGCCATCTGGCGGATGCCTCCCTGTACTTCGGGGAGCCCACTATTTCAATCCCTGATAAAGTCCAAGATAAGGGGAAGCAGAAGGTGGAAGCTGAACCGGAGAAAGGTCAACTCTTCACGGTCAACCTTGAGATGCTGAAGCTCCATCAGTTGAGTCTCAAGCCAGCGTCGAAACCCACTCAAGCAGAAAGACGCAAGGTCGACTTCGAGGCCAACCTCATTAGTCAAGCTATTGACTATAGTGTTCCTCTGCCCCCAAAGTGCATCCAACTTCCCTTTGTGAAGGAAGAGCATGGTGTGGAAGAGTTGAAGACATTTGTGGTTTCTTATAGACGCAAAGGTCGAAGTAAAGACGGCCAGCCGCCTCAGCCGATTGTCTTTTACAGAGGGGACTTAATACCGCCAAGCCCGCCGGAGGACGACTTCGGGTGGATGGCGCCAGCCAATGAAGCGCCGGAGCCTATCCAGGGAATGGCCTATATGCCTCCCCGACTTAAGCACATGTGCACGAAGTAGGGAGTTCCACAACTTCAAACCCATGCGCAGAAAACATATTTTTCCAATCTCTGGAATCCTCCTCAGGCCAGGGGGCAACCACCCTTCTCTCGTAAAGACACTCGAGGATTGGGTTATGAGCAGGAGCTGGAATTTCAAGTCCATTATGCAGTCAATGCAATAGGACTTCTACCATCCTCTGGCGAAGAGGCCCAGAAGGAGCCTGCGATTGAAGAACTCTGCCATGAGGCTAAAAAAGCTATGACGTCTCCTCTGTCAGCGCCCATCAAAAATTTGCAGGCGGGGGAAACTTCCTCAACTTCCACCTGCGACTTGGCAAGACTGGAGGAGTTCGAGATCTGCGAAGTCAGCACTGACGAAGATGAAGACTTCGTCGACCTCCAGCCAGCTCCCCCGGAGCTAGAGGACGGGGGACAAGCAACCGTCGATGAGTTAGTCGAGGTCAATCTCGGTACTCAGGACGACTACAAGCCCACTTTCCTAAGTGCCCTCCTCAGCGGGGAAGAAAGACAGGCATACCAGCAACTCTTGAGTGAGTTCGGAGACTGTTTCGCCTGGACATACAAAGAGATGCCGGGCCTTGATTCCTCCGTGGCGGAACATGAACTGGCTATACTCCCTACAGCCAAGCCAGTTAAGCAAGCCCAGAGACGCATGCGCCATGAGTTAGAAATCAAGGTGAATGCGGAAGTCGACAAAATGTTAGACGTGGACTTCATAGAGCCATGCATGTATCCTGTGTGGCTCGCCAATATAGTCCCCGTCAAAAAGAAGAATGGCCAAGTCCGGGTCTGCATCGACTTCCGGGACTTGAACAAAGCTTGTCCAAAAGATGACTTCCCTGTCCCGATCATCGAGACAATGGTGGATATGACCACCGGTCATGAGGCCCTGTCTTTTATGGACGGGTCGTCAGGTTACAACCAGATACATATGTCCATCAAAGACAAGGATCATACAGCTTTCAGGGCCCCGAAAGGCATCTTCAATTATAAGAGGATGCCATTTGGCTTGAAAAATGCCGGCGCCACATATCAAAGGGCAATGACCAAGATCTTTGACGAGATGTTGCATGATGTTGTTGAGTGCTATGTCGACGACTTGGTCGTTAAGTCAAGAAGGCGGGCTAATCACTTAGCTGATCTGCGTCGAGTCTTCGAGCGACTCCGACGATACCAGCTCAAGATGAACCCGATGAAATGCGCCTTTGGGGTCTCCAGTGGCAAGTTCCTCGGTTTCATCGTTAGATACCGGGGGATAGAGATAGATCCTGACAAAATCAGAGCTATCAAGGAACTTCCTCCACCCAGGAACATAACGGAGCTCAGATCTCTGCAGGGGAGACTTGCTTATATCAGGCGGTTCATCTCTAATCTTTCAGGAAGGTGCATGCCCTTCGGCAAATTGATGAAGAAGGGGGCGCCCTTTATCTGGGACGAGAGTTGTCAAAAGGCTTTTGAGCAGCTCAAGGAATACCTTTTGACCCCACCAGTCCTGGGGGCACCTGTCAAAGGGAAGCCCCTCATTCTTTATATTGCAGCCATGGATGCTTCTCTTGGAGCTCTCCTAGCCCAGATTAATGAAGAGGGTAAAGAGCAGCCGCTCTATTATCTCAGCAGAAAACTGGTTGGCCCCGAGTGTCGCTACTCACCCATGGAAAAGATGTGCCTTGCTTTGGTGTTTGCCGTCAAAAAGTTGCGGCACTATCTATTGGCGCACCGAGTGGAGCTCATTTCCAAATGGGACCCACTCAAATATCTGCTCAACCAACCTGTCCTCTCTGGGAGGTTAGGAAAGTGGGCTCTCATTTTGATGGAATTCGACATCACTTTCGTCCCGCGTAAAGCAATCAAGGGACAAGCAATGGCCGATTTTCTGGCAGCACATCCTGTGTCGGAGGAGTCCCCTCTCAACTTTGAGTTACCAGACGAGGAGAAGCTGGGGCGACCATCTGATGCAGAAGAGGGTGCAGATATCTCGCCCCAGCCTAAACAAGATGTGTTGTCTCTGGACGCACCATTCTGGGAGCTATATTTCGACGGTGCATCCAGAGCCGTCAAGAAAGCAGGCGGTCTCACAGGCTCTGTAGCAGGCGCTGGCATAGTCTTTGTATCCCCTCAGGGGGGCATACTTCATAATTCTTGTGCCCTCATGAAGTCTTTGACTAATAATGAGGCAGAGTATGAAGCGTTGATCATTGGGCTGCAGTTAGCGCTGGAAATGGGGCTCAAATGTATCAAAGTATATGGGGATTCTCAGCTTGTTGTCCGTCAAGTCCTGGGTGATTATGATGTACGGAAGAGGGAGCTGATCCCTTACTATGAGGCCGTTATGAGGCTCAAAGAGAAGTTCTATCTCTTTGAAATAAGTCATGTGCCGAGAAGCAGCAACTCTCAGGCAGATGCGCTGGCAAAACTAGCGGCCGCATTGAAGCTCCCACCTGAGGGAGAATTGAACATAACGGTCAGGCACCGAAGGCTCATGCCCAGTGTGCTGGACCAAGAATCTGGCCTCACTATTTACGAAGTTCATAACCTCGAGGAAGGGAACATTCCCGAGGGAGAAGATTGGCGCGAGCCCCTGATACAAATCAAGAACGGGCGGCTTCCTTTGGAACGAGCTCGAAGGGTACAATTGCTTCGAAGAGCTGCATCATATCGATTGATTGACGGCACTCTTTTCAGGCTCGTCCAGGAGAAGGACCACCCAGTGCTTTTGCGATGTCTCTCGCCCAAAGAAGCTAAAGCCGTTATGCGGGAGGTCCACTCCGGGTTATGTGGAGCCCATCAGGCTGGGACAAAGATGAAGATGAACATCAAACTCAAGGGCTTCTACTGGCCTACTATGTACGAGGATTGTAACCAGTATGCTCGCACCTGTCATCAGTGCCAAGCCTTTGGGCCAATCCCTCGGAGGCCTCTAAATTCTTTACACCCGACAGCCCCTACATGGCCGTTCGCAGAATGGGGTATGGATATAGTGGGACCATTCCCCCCGTCCTCCCAGGGACATAAATTTATTTTGGCGGCCACAAATTATTTCTCCCGCTGGGCTGAGGCCATCCCTCTTCGAGAAGTTACGGGCGAAGCAGTGGCTCGCTTCGTAAGATATCATATTATATATAGATTTGGTGTCCCTAGCCGAATTATTTCAGACAACGGGACGCCCTTCAGGAACAGGACAGTGTATGCACTGGCAGCTAAATTTCATATTGATTGGAGGACATCCTCGGTTTATAACCCCCAGGCTAATGGTTTAGCTGAGGCCTTTAACAAAACACTCTGCAAATTGCTGGCGAAGATCATAAATGGTCGCAAAAGAGATTGGGGAGAGAAAGTCCACGAAGCCCTCTGGGCCTATCAGACTGTTTATAAGACCCCTACGGGGTGCTCCCCATTTTCTTTAGTATATGGTGCCGAGGCGATCACCCCCATAGAAATTGAGTTGGCCTCATATCGGGTGGCGGTTCAGGCAGGTTTGCCTGGCCAGGAGCAATCTGAAGTTGAAAGAAGGCTAGAGGAATTATCCTCGCTGGAGGGCAAGAGGCTTCAAGCCTACCAACATTTGCAAGTATACCAAGCTCGTATGGCACGCGCCTATGACAAGCTAGTCAAACACAGGGCGTTCAAGAAAGGCGACTTGGTCATGCTCAAGGAAAAGGAGGTCTTAGCTGGAAAGTCGAGTGGGAAGCTCCAACCGAATTGGCGAGGGCCTTATATCATCCAGAAGGTATACGAAGGAGGGGCCTATACGGTAGTCGACCACAAAGGCAATAGTCCCTTCCCTCCTCTCAACGGCAAGCACATGAAACTCTACTACGCGCCACAGCAAGAGTTTCCCCAGCAGTCCTCATACGACAATACCTCTCCTCAGTGAAGGTTTCAAAAAAAAAAAAGGGGGGGGGGTTAAAAACGTTGATGCCCCGGCGGACTCAGTTGACTTTCGAAGGTCGACTGAGGGCAAAAAGGCCACAAACCCGGCTGAGGTGAAAACCCGAAAGGGCGCCTCAGGCAAAAATGGGTAACCCCTCGGTGTGAAAACCCGCAAGGGCGCACCGGAAAAAGCTAAAGGGGGCCAGCCTCGGCGAAAACCCGAAAGGGCGGTGAGGTTGGTAATGTGAAAAAAAAAATTCTCTCCTTATCTATTTTAAGGGTGGCTCTAAGTCAATGACTCCACCCCGTCTCGACCAAAACATCATATTGATGTCATGGCTACGCCTTATATGTCATTCTATGACACCTAGTCCCACCGACATTCTGAGGTTGTCATATTCTGCCCCATTGGGCTCAGCCTACGCATGCCCCTTTCGGGCTGCCAACCCGCTATTGCCCTTTGTGTCCCTCTGGGCTCGGCCTCCGTATGCTCTCTTGGGCTGTCACCCCATTATGGTTTTCGGCTCATTTTTATCCCACCAGGTTTGGCCTCAGTATGTCCCCTTCGGGCCGCCAACCTATTCGCCTCTAGGCACATCTTGTCCCACTGGGATTGGCTTCAGTACACCCTTTCGGGTTGCCAACCTACCATGTCTATCGGCTTGCGGTTTTGACCTCCATATCCCATCAGGGCTGTCAAAATCTACCTTTGTCACACCGGGTTCGGTCTCAGTATGCTTTCTCGGGCTACCAATCCATTACACCTTTTGGTTTGTTTTGTCCCATCAGGCATGGCCTCAGTATGCTCTCTCGAGCTGCCAACCGATGTTACCTTTGGACTCTTTTGTGGCCCATCGGGTATAGCCTCAGTATGCTCTCTCGAGCTGCTAGCCGATGTTACCTTTTGACTCCTTTGTGTCCCATCGGGCATGGCCTCAGTATGCTCTCTCGAGCTGCCAACCGATGTTGCCTTTTGACTCCTTTTGTCCCACTGGGTGACACATGCGTCCCTAAGAGAGTGTCTAGTTCTCTGCCCTTGGGCATTATAGGTTAAAAAAAAAATGGGGTTAAAAAAAAAATGATACCCCAGCAGACTTGATTGGTTACCTCCATTAGGGAGGGGCAATCAAGGGCAAAAAGGCTTCAACCCGGCTGAGGTGAAAACCCGAAAGGGTGCCTCAGACAAAAATGGGCAACCTCTCGGTGTGAAAACCCGCAAGGGCGCACTGGAAAAAGCTAAAGGGGGCCAGTCCTGGCGAAAACCCGAAAGGGCGGTAGGACTGGTAAAGTGAAAAAAAAAAAGAAAAAAAAAGGAGTGACAAAGTCTTCATGTCTGTAAAGGAATGGCAATTAAATCAACAAATGCTGTTCTTTATTCACCAATGCCAATCAGAAGAGTCCCGAGACAAGCCCTCGGGAAAGCTATACATGGCCGGGGTCTAAATGCAGCCCCATTCAAAAAAAAAGAAGAGAGGAGACGAAAGCCGTCAAAGGGCGAGATCAGCCCGCAGGTCAGCAAGATGTGTCTCTCGCTGTGTCAACACCTCCTCGACTCCACTGAGCTCGCGCTGGAAATCTATCACCTTCGCCCTCAGAAGGTCTCGAGCATTCTGAGCCTCTCGGGCTCGCTGCTGAAGAGTCTCCAACTCCCATACTAGCTCATCAGCGTAAGATGAAGCAACCTGAAGCTGCTCCTGTGTTGCCGTCGCCTGGGCGGATATATGCTCCCGTCTGGTGCGGAGCTGAGATACTGCCTCCTCCTCTTGCTGAATTAAAGACTGCAACTGTCGCCGCCTCGTCTCAGCCACGTGGCGGCAGGCAAATTCAGCCCACAAGTGCTCCAACCGGGACATCCAGGTAGCTCGGGAGAACCCGAACGCATGATACCCCTTGGTACAGGTGGCTAAATGCTCTCTCATGGCTTCTACTGAGGGGAGCGGAGTCATCTGTAGGAGGAGTTGGAGGTTTTCAATGAGCCCCGCCTCTAGGGCGCCGCCTCTAGGAGCCACCAGGAATTGGGGTCCCTCTGGCCACTCCACTCCCAAAGCTGGAAAGTCCGCTGGAACTGACGGAGTCTCCTCCCCAGCACCTGAGAAGACAGCGGAGGGAAAATAACATATCAGTCCCGGGCAATATAAAAGGAACAAGAAATGACTCAACAAGAAGGCTAGCCAAACATCAAACCTAGGGAACCTCTGAGGCAACGCATGTAGCGACCTCCGGCGCAACATGATTACTAGGCATGGGCGCGCCCTCTGCCCTCAGTGGCGCCTCACTTGCCGTGACCTTGGGTAGTTCTATCTCCTGGGAAGCTGCACTCAAGTCCTTAGAAACCGCCCCAAGGCTCTCTCCCTCTATCTGAGAAGCCAGGACGGTAGAACCTGCGTCTACCCGGCACAAAAAGCAAGAGGATGGTTGATATGATATAATCACATGAGTAAAAGAAGAGCTGGAGCTTGTACATCAAGTAATACCTGATGGTACGATTGCAGCAGCATCTGCCCTCACTGGCTGATCAGCCCCTTCATGTGCAAGGGCCGGTGACCTCTCTCTAAGGGGAACTGTCTCTGGAGGGGGAAGATGAGTGGGTGAAGTCACTAAGACTTCAACTGCTGCTTGGACAAAAGCATGATTACTTCTGTAAGTGAAACTAATCAAACAAATGGCAAATGCAGGGGGAAATAGAGACACACCAGCGATGTCTCTCTCCTCTTCCTCGACTGGTCTGCCAACAGGAGGTAGTATACCAGCGATGTCTCTCTCCTCTTCCTCGACTGGTCTGCCAACAGGAGGTAGTATACCAGCGATGTCTCTCTCCTCTTCCTCGGCTGGTCCGCCAACAGGAGGTAGCAAATCTGGGGCGAAACCGGGTACCCCGGTATGATAAACCCCGACTGCCGAGGATAGTACTCCTGGGGCCCCAACAGAAATTCCTAGGTCAACATCGTAGGCCGGAAGCTCAGGGGCAGTGCCGGAGGAAATCAATTTAGCCAGCTCTGCTGTGGAGGCGGCTAATTCAGTGGCTGCACAGAACAATTGTCAAAGGGTGGAGTAGTAAAAGCAGCGGTCAACCGCAGAGGAGATCAAAAGTCTCGTGGTATACCAGAAACGGTGCCCATACCACCTCCTTCAGAAGAGCTCGACAAGGAGATGGAGGAGTCTGTCTCAGAGCTAGTGTTGGAGCTGCTACTGCCCGAGGAGGTACTGGAATCTGTAGATGTACCAACCTCTTCCCCCTCTCTGAAAACCTGCTGCTCTCTTTGAGGCTCTGGTTAAAAGAAGGGTAGGGTCAGTTAAACAATGATTCCTCATTTGGCTCAACAAGCAAATAGTGAGGAATTGTGAGTTAAATTCACCAGATGTGAGAGAAGGTCTATCCTCTCCTTGCTGGGCAGATACATCGGCGGGAGGAAAGTCCCTAGGGGTTGATCCAAGTCCTCTAAATCAAATCCCAGGTCGCATGACGTATCGGCTACTGGTATGTCTGTTGGAGAAATATCCGCAAGACCTGGTGAAAATTGCCCCCGTAGCCTCATTTCAGGAGGAGCTGCACATAAAGCAATTCTCTTAGCAAACAGAGATATAGGTACAAAATGATACAAAAAAAAGGGGGGGGGGACTTATAGCCCCAACTCACTCGAGGGAGCCCCGTTCCTTAGAGGGGTCGTGTCCACCCGAAGGCGAGATGAAGGCTGGGCATCAATATCTAAGCCTCCCGCTATGTCGCCGTTTTGCCGCCAGGCTAGCACTACCAGAAGACTGATCAAGGGGAACCCCTTCCGGAAAAGGATGACCAGCAGCCTCAGCTATCCCTACAATTGAAATACAGCAATCAGCAATCAACCACTCCAAAATACATATATGACAATGACAAGGGAAAAGCCGGAAAGGCCATACCTGTCGCTCCTGCATCAAGATGAAGCCGGGGAATCAATTGATTGGAGTCAATTCGGAGAGCTCGTGCTGCCTGTTCCACAGCATCTCTCAGTGCCTGAGGCGTGGAAGCAACCTCCAGGGCTGAAACATAGTCCAACAAGCCGGCGCAGCCCACTGCATTAATCACATGGGCCTTCCAAGAAGCGAAAGCCGTGCCCGCCAGTGCTCCCTCAGGGACAGCCTCAGATAGCTGAGAATCGTGGGTCAGACCACAAGAGACCCTCAAGTCTTCCCACCAGGAGTAGCCAGAAGCAGAGCCGGAAGCGCCTCTACGGAGCGACCTCGAAGAGGAGGCCCCGTCAGACGCTGGCCTCAGGGGTCGTAACGCTCCTGTGTACTGACTCCGATCAATGGGCAATGAATGCCCCTGATCCCGCCATCGGGTCTCAATATCCCGAATCACTGAAGCCAAGCTGGAAAAGTGGGCCCTGACAAAACCGGGATCGAGAAAAAGAGGAGGCATGCCCTCCTTCTTCAGGCGCTTCTCTTCTGCTGCTCTAATAATGTCTGCCCGCTCTCTGAAGATGTTGCTGGATTTAAACCACCAACGAGCATAATGGATGTCAAAGTTCCCCACACGGGCCTGGGCTGGAATAGGGATATGCTCCCTCACACCTCTGTAAAGAAAGTCCTGCCAACAAGCAGCTACTAGATGCACGTCCTTTTGCTTGTACTGCCTCGAAGTTAGGGGAAAATCAGCATTAGGTGGAATAGCCTGGTCATAACCAAAATTGCGCGCAAATCTGTGCGGATAATATGGTTCAAGGACCACCGTACACGAGCGCCGATAGACCAGCACACCGGGTCGTATACACACGACCCAATCTCCCAAGGCATGTGGGGAAATAATACCCTCAGAGGATACTTTGCAGACCACTGAGTCTCCTTGCCCCTCCAGAAATGGGCGATAGAAACGGGAGCTATGGTCAAACTCCAAGCTCTCGCCCCTTTTTGCGTGAAGGAAAGAAAGAGCCCGCCGAGCACCTGCAAGCTGAGCAGCAACATCCTGATCCGGGTGTCCAGCGAATGCAAATATAAGCGGAGCCTTAGTATTGGGGATAAGAGACCGCTGAGATAGCTCTGGCAGAAGCAGTCCAGCCCAAGAACTCAAATAATGAGTGGGCAGTAAAATCTTCTTGTCGCGGGGGCTGGAATGCGAGCTCAAGGCACCCAGAGAATGGTAAATATTGGCCAAAGCAGCCGGGGCCAAAGCCAGTCGACGTCCACATGCCAGTAAACATGCTGGATAAATCATCTCAGCTCGTAGCAGCTCTTCTTCCCCATGAGGGAAGACAAATGTGGACAGCCAATATGCTAAATAGGCAGCCAGGTATGTCAAAGTAGGCAGCCTCCTGGAATTCCAGCCCTGTTCCGGAGCTGGCAAATGACGAGGGTTGGACGCAAACTTTATAAGGACCTCCTTGCATTGGTCCCAAGTGGTGCCGAATGAAGGAAACTCTTCATAAAAACAATATGGCCCGCTGTAGAAATACATGATCCAGGCGTTAAGAGTAACTCTGGGTGTTCGGGCAGTCTTCTCTTTGCCCACTAGGGCCAAATCTCTCCAAGTTTCATAAGATACCGGAAGCAATATGGCAAGAGATACTGGCCCTCTCCATCTGAAGCATATAGATGGGTGTCATCAAGGCATAGCTCCTCATAGGCCTGACCGCTGATCGGTAGGCCTGAGATGCGATGAAAGGACCACAGGTCCAAAGAAGTCTCTCCCTCAGCGGTGACGACGGTGTTCCAGCGTTTATTCCACCTCTCCACCATAGCCTGGAGCAAACCCGTATGACAGGGGTATGAGTACAGTGCTGCTGTAACGGCATGGCGAATCCCGGTTCTGTCCAAAGTAGCGTCGTGCACGGTCAATATCCCCCACAGCCATTCACCTGCACCTCTGCGGAAACAATGGGAGGGGACGACAGACCAACTCCCATACCAGCTAGGAACTATGCCTGTCAACGGATACGGATATTATCCGGATCCGCTTCGATTCGTATTCGTTTTTTCGGATACGGACAATATCCGAATTCGAATCGGAGCGGATACGGATATTATAATATTCGCTTCGAAAAATATCCGTTCGTAATATTATATATCATATAATACATATTTTTAAATAATTTATTATAAAATAAATGATATTATAGAGAAATTTAGATATTTTATAGTTGTATTTTAATTTAAAATTTATTTTATATATTTTTGACATTATATAATTATATTTTATATACTTTTAATATTTTATAATTATATTTATATACTTTTAAATTTGAATTGGATAATTTAGATTTTAAAACGGAGCGGATACGGATAGTCAGATATTCGCTTCGTATCCGACTCAAATCGGAGCAGATCAAAATCGGATAATTCGAATCGGAAAACGGAGCGGATACGGATAGTCATATATTCGCTTCGTATCCGCTCCGTTGACAGGCCTACTAGGAACCTTCAATGAAAGGATTCCTTTCAGCATACAAAAGTGGTCATACCCATCGTGGACAAAACAAACCCCGGAGGGAGCTAAATATATCCCGTCAAGGACCACGTCGGCGGCTTTATGATGACCCGCCAAATGCCAAACTGCAGGAGAAGAAGGTGTCGATCTGACCACAGAAGCATCCAACTCCTTGAAAAATCCAAGGCACTTACTGTCAGGAAATTGTGGCTGCCGTGTAAATCCCCCAGGGAAGCTGGGATATGAGTAAGAGCAGGTGCCTCTCATGCTGTCCCTGCCGGCTAGAATAGCCCCCTCCAGCCGCCGCCGCTGATCTAGTAGGGCTGGGTCGTCACTGTCTAGCCCCGGTGGAATGAAGCTTTGCACAAAAGCAATCAAATGACGGTCTACTGGGTAGTGAGATGGATACCCCCCAGAACGGTCATATGTATAGAGTCCACCACGGCAGCTAATCCGGGGAACATCAACCACGCCTTCGCTGGCAGGGATTGGGCCTTCAGCGACCCAAGAGGTGCCTCGATCAAATGCATCGGAGCTGTCAGAAGCGACACGGCGAGGAGGCAAAGGCGGCATGGACTTGTCAGTCCGTTGCACATAATGTTCGTTAGGGCCGGTCGCTCTCGACCCCCGCGCGACACCTCGGCTCCGGCTTGGACGAGCCATACCTGTAACTTCAAAAAAAAAAAAAGAAGAAGAGAGAGAAGAAAATAGAAGAGCATTAGAGATTATGGTTCAAACCATCTCGATGTAGGAGTTACGCTCCAGACACAAGTTCCTCAGTGGACATGTCACAATACATATGAAAATGCACGGGCCCTCCGCCCCTGCCTCCGGCTATCCTGGATGTCCCGGTGGGGGGCACTTGTTGTAACCGGAAAAATATACATGCAAGCACGGAGGTTTCATGCTGTCGGCGTCGGCTTAGTCCAACCCGTTCTACTCCATAGAAGCGAGAAGAACCCGTGATAAATCCACGGAGATTATTGCAATCATGTGGTTCCGGGTGAAATCAACAAAATCAAGCTTTAGGGGCAAGAGAACGTGCTATGCACATCTTTTTAGTATCCCGACGGCGTGTATCACGTCCCGCGGGATCAAGAATTCCTCCCCCGTCGGACAAACGATGCGTGGAAGACGACGAACAAAGCTCGGAAGGAAGTTTCCTCTCTTCACGTGCCCGGACGGAGTCGAAGATGCAGAAAAGTCGCTGTCGAAGCCGTACGGACGCTTTTAAATTGGAGATTGGACCACCCGAGGAGAGGAAACCCCGCCCGGGGTAAATCACCCCCGGGCGGTTCCCCGCGGCCGCGCGCGGACGGGGCAGACCCGCCCGGGGTGCTGCGCACCCGGACGGACCTACCCGGGGTGCCGCGCACCCGGGCGGACCCGCCCGAGGTCCCGCGCCCCCGGGCGGACCCGCCCGGGGCAGGGCAGGCCCGCGGCCTGTCCACATCAAAAAAATTTGCAAAAAAAAAAAAGGGGAAGAAAAGGGAGAGTGACCTGCCCGGGGTGGTCTTAACCCGCCCGGGTCCGACCCACCCCGGGCCGGTCCCCTGCCTTATATAAATAGCCCCTATGGGGTCCCATTTTAGGGGGCTGGACGGGAGGAGACTTAGAGTTCGGCAAGGAGAAATTGTTCGTTGTTTTTGCCCACTTGGGGTATGTAACTTCCCCGGGGCTTATGTATACGCCCCTATGCGGGCGGTTGTAAGTTTGGTTGGCTTTTTTCCGTTTATGCCCCTACGTGGACAATGGAAAAACCTATCTTATGTGTGAGTTGTATGTATGCCCCCATATGGGCTTTCTAACGTCGATCCTCCGGGTCTCGTTCTCCGTATGTCTCAAAAGAAAATGGATGGACATTTTATTAGTCATTAAGATGATATAATGACTAAAATGCCCCTCTTAAAGACATCGGGATCGAAGCATACCCGTTTGAGTGTGACGGCTTCTTGTACAGTTGATAATTCGTCGACGCTCTTTTGTAATGTTACAAAGTTTCCTTATAATGCGGCCCCCGGTGCGTGCCAGCTTAACAAGTTACAAATAAACCCTCTTCAATGAAAAATTGTGTATATCCCCCTGTGGGGCATTTAATCATGTATGGATGTTTATACAACCTTGGACATTCTTCCGGCTCCCTGACCTCTATGCCCTTCATGACGTCAACACCATTCAATTACCAAAGTACCCCTAGAGCCTGGGTTAGCAGCTAAGCTCTAACGGTCAACTTTAGCCTGTTCAACCAGGTCTCCTACTGGCTTCCGTCTTCTCCACTTTGCAGTCACCCGCTGGGAGTTAAAAGCTTGACACGACATTTTAAGCAACATATGTCCTCCCTTTTTCTTTGAACCCATGGGGTAGATCTTTAAGCCTTCTTACTGTCAATTAAACAAAGGTGTTCGGACATTACGCCGATGTAAATCAACACTGACCACGGTCATTGGGGAAAGGTCCAGTGCTCGAACCCATGTCGCCCGATACAATGCGCACCCCACAGGACGGATATCGGTCTTTCATGTAAGCTCTACATGTATACCCTCGCCTCCTCAGAGAGAATCCATCCCGTGATCACAGGAAACTTCTAAACCTTAAATGCATAAGATCGCTCGGGGTGATAAAAAAAAAGGAGTATCCGTTCATAACAGAAAATGCCGTCCATCATAATCTCATAATACCGTGAGAGCGACGCGTTTTCATCTTGATAAAACATACGGCGACCGCTAACGGTAAGAAACGGTCACTGGAAGGACCGACAGCCTTCCATAAACCCGAAAACGGCGGAAAACCCCAAAATCGTCATTCCACGCCCCATTCACCTCCGGGTGAAGGGGAAACAAAGGGGAACCTTGTCCCCACGGTCCTAGGCACTCAATGGTGCCCCCAAACCACCGATTCACGCGGTAAAACACTAGATCGGGCACTCGATCCCCAAAACATGATTTTCCCTTCCTGGCTCAAAATAGCCCTCTCTCGACCTCGCCTCGGCCTAGAAATCACGGGGAAGGTAAATGCCGAGCTAAGGATCGTCACCCTACCTCGGGGTCACCCGAAACGCGACGGATCGCCGCTGATCGCCAAAACACCGCTTGAAACCTCACGAGCTCCCACGGTCTCACCGAGCGTCGAACGCCGCTGGGATCGCCACGCCGCTGCCCTTGCCACCACGCCGTCGCCTTGCCGCGTCCGCAGCCGGAGGGGAGGGCGTCGGGGCCGTCACCGGAAGAGGGGGGGCGGTCACAGTGGTGCGCTCACGGGAGAGGGGAGGAAGAAGAAGAAAGAAGGAGGGGAAAAAGAAAAAGAAAATGGGATTATATAGAAAATCCAAATTTTCCGAAAAATAGAAAAATATACCGCCGCGATCCTCGGAACACACCGATCGCATTCGTACCGTCTCGGAGTAGGACTCGGTTCGCCCGCTACGGGGTTCCGTAGGTTCGTCGGAAAAAAACACGTGGAAACCGCGGAACACGTTCCGGGACCTCCGAAATTGATCCAAAATGCACGGATCCGAACCCGAAAAATGTCCGAAAAATAATTCCGGGCGCAACCATAGTAAATTCTTCGAGAAAATAAATCCGGGACCCAAGAAGAAGGATCCGAAGGGTCCGAGATATTACATAACCCCTCGCCTATGCTGGGCACCTCCCCTCGAGAAGTACTTTCACTGTTTTGGCTTCCCTAGCCAGCTTCCCATGCCATCCTCTCTGGATCGTGCTTAGTGCAGATTTTGCCTCCTTATCTACTTCTTCAGAGGAAACCCCAATCAAGTTGGCCACATCTCTAGCCTGATCTGCCATAATCCTCTCTACCTTAGAAAATATATCCTTGACGTCTACTTTTTTCCGCTTGATCTGTTCCGTAAGAACTAGGCCCAAAAACACACATTCCTCCGCAGACACCGCCTTTGCCTGCGGCGCCTGATTGACCGGGAGTGCAGGGGCTACAGCACAGACCTCCTCTGGAGGTAGAGAGACCAAAGACAGGTCTGGGAAGGCATCCCCAGCAGCATCCACATTACCCGCCTCCTTAAAAAGGAGGTGAAGGTCACCCTTGTACTCATCCTCGACGCTCGGAAAATTGGAGTCTCCGTCTACATCAGCCGGAATAGGTCTGTTGCTGCTGCAAACTCTTGAGGGAGGCGGCGGCTCCTCTCCCCCACCTTCCTTAGCCAAGACCGCCGGCTGCTCCACCTTGCCTGCCGCAAGGTGGCTCAATGGCAGTGGAAATGGGACAAGGGCCAACTCGTCCCCCCCTTGTGGCTGCCCCCTGCCCGGGAGATAGACAGGGTGCAGCCATAAGGCTCTTGCAATATAATGACAGTCTTATAACTTCTTAATATCTTTCTTTAGAAAAGCATATCCTATGGGATTTTTTCTCTTGTGTACAATTGAACATTCCGCAAGCACTCAAAGTATCTCCTAGTGGCTCTAGATAAAGCCAGTTACAAGTGATCAATGATTTTGCATTCAACAGTTGGAAAATATCATAAGATCTATTCATCTGCAATGTACCTTTTCTCTTTCCCATTGAGACTCTACTCTTTGCTAAGTGGTATCCAATCAACTTATGTTTTCAGGTTATGTTAGTACTTAGGTATTAACATGATCTCCATGTTGAGACTATAATTGGAGAGGGGGATTTCTGTAGCCCATCTAAAAGCAGCCGAACTAGGTCCATCAGGACCAAACGAGGCCCAGCTCATTCCAAGTGACAGCCCTGTAGGGCCCACTTAGAATAAAAAGCCCAATAAGTTCACTCGGGATCACACCCTTCCTCGGCGGCCCTTAGGCTCGGAAGGCCCGAGCGTCGGCCAGGTCAGAGAAAGACCCATGCCCGATCTATCCCCTCGCCGGGATAAGGGCAGGCGCTCAGCGCCCACTCCGACCTATCCTCATCCGAGCTATGCCCGACCGGCGATTGCTTATCCATGCTGCCGTTGAGAACCCTTTATGAGCAGGAATTTATGAGGATAAGGGGCTCATGATCTCTCAAGGCTATAAAGATCCCACGATGAGGACGTAAAGATCCCACGTTGAGGACGTAACGCCCGCTTGAAACCCCTCAGCTTACGGGACTCATAAAGTCAGTGCACTATATAAACCTGGGACTCCCTCCAATGAAAGGTAAGGGCAATACACGCCTAAAACTCCCTGAGCAGGAACCACTTCACCACCTTGGTGTAGGGAGATCTCGTGCACCTCTTTCTTCCTCCCTCCATATCTTCTACCATTGCTCTACTGACTTAAGCATCGGAGGGTTTTTCCCAAGGAACCTTCCCTGGGCCCCCTGATCCGTTTCCCTTTCTTTACAATTCACTATTCGGTGATCATCTATCCCGCTCAGGAGCCGCGCGAGATCACGCCCCTTCATCTGGCGCCGTTTGTGGGAAACGACCGAAGAGCCAGTATGGTGCGAAGAAGTTCAGGGAGGAGGCCCGCCGGCGACAGTGGAAAGGCCATGGTGGCGGCGGGAGAAGGCCCCTCTCAAGCCTCACAAAATCCCCTCTCCAATGCCAGCACTCCCGCCGACGGACCGCCTCCTCCCGCCGCGGCGGTAGGGGTACCGCTTAACGGCGGCGCTGACGCTTTCCAGGCCCTCAACGCGAAACTGGATGTTCTCGTGGTACTCATGAGGACTCAGGCGGCCAGAGATGGAAGGTCACGCGCCCCTCCGGAGAGCCCCCCCCGCGAGAACGTGTCCCAGCACACCGCCGGAGGCCGCTTCACCCTCCGAGAGCAGCAGCTTATTCGCAACAAGACAGGAGGACCTTCGCAAGCCCCCCCTTCGAAGCAAGAGGCCTCCTGATGCGGGACGGACATGGGAGACGACACTATTAGGGGCCACCCTCGGACGCTAGATGAAGACGCGACCAGCAGCACACACCAGGGAGACACTAAGCCCGACACTACGAGCTCCTAGTGGCAAAACGTCGCTAACAGAAGTGGAAGCTCACTCGTCGTCCCAAGCGAGGGAAAGCGCGGACCGTGCGCGGTTAAGGAACCGGCGGAGGTCAAGGGTAGTCCGACTCAACTTCCGGACTCGGATCGAGTCACGGGACGGGTCACTCTCACTCTCACAGCGGTGACATGGACACACGGGCTAGTACCTACACTCTCGGCAGCGGCAAAAGACCGTATACTAACTAAGCAAATGAATGCCAAGAGGTTCGGACCATTACCTCCACGCACCCGGCGTGGCGAAGACAACCCCGGCCGAATCACGGACTCCCGATTAAACAATATCACAGCAATACAAAGATTTGACCCACTCCACGCAGGGAGGTAAAAGGTCACATGTGGAGCCCGGGAATCACGTAACTCGAGTTGACGGGCAGCATCTTGATGTCTCCCGGCGGTGTCGAACTCCGCATTTTCGTGCTTTCCGAAGGGCGGGTTCTGCGGGCCCACGGATGGCGCGGTCCTCCGGATCTGCGGGGGTGGGACCCACTATGACGGGGGCCCCTGGTGGCGCCTCCACGGACGGCGGTCGGCCGGGAACACCGATCGGGGGTCGATCGGTCCCGATCTCCAAGCTTTGAACTAGCTGCCCACGGATTTTGATTTCTATTTTCCGGCGCGCGCTCCGGCGAGAACGGCCGCTGTGATCAATCCCGACGTCGGATCGGGACGCATAAGCTATCGTTGGAAAGCTCTCTTCAAATGCTTCAATCCAGACCCAAGGAGATCTGCTGGATCTGGTCGAATCAGAACTTTAATGAATTTACAAGTCCCTGTTGTACAGTAATCGAAACCTCAGATTTACAGGGTACTTGTCTGAGAACCACCGTTGACCGCCTAGTAAACCTCCGATTCAGCTCTTGATCTCTTCTTCAAAGTTGTAGGGGATCAAACCACGGAACTGGGACTATTTTTAGAATTTGATTTGGAGATGGTGGTGAATTACTATGAGTTTTTGGGTGACTGGTGGTCGGATCTGGGAACAGGGAGACAGAACTGTAGCTGGGACTGAGAACGATTTTTAGAAAATATGAAATGGACGAACCAAACATTGATAAAAATTGTGGATGAAGGGGTGGATGCAAGGAACACCCAGTAAAATTGGGCGAACCAAAGAAAATCAAAAAGTGGACCTAAGACTTGAAACTCATGGCGGATGGGAACCTGGACAGAACTTTGGCAGAACCGAAGTGGAAGAGTGGACGAAAATCTAAAATTATGAAACGGGATCGGAATGACAAACCAAAATTTGTGGATGGTTCTTGACACCTCTGGAACATCCAGTAAAATTCCCAGGTCGATCTGAGCTCGTGGCTGATGGCTGAATTTCGTGGAAGCTGCTGTGGTACTGCGCAGGCAGAACTCCGATGAAGACGATGGCAGTGCGGTGGCGGCTCGTGGCGGCGGCGGCGGCGACCGGAACTGATAGGGTGGAGTCTCACCACCAGAAGGAAGCCTTCACAGCTTCAAGGGGAGAGGGAGGGGCGGCCTAAGCCTTGCTCAAGGGATTTTCTTCTAATTCAAATGCATTAATTCAAGAAAATGGGAAAATACAAGCATATATAGGTCATATGTCTAATCAACCCTCAACCGTTGGATCTAGGGGTGTGAGATGGAGGGCTGGGATAGCATGTGACCATCCACACAAATTAAAATAAAAAAATACAAGGAAGGGGGCGCCCTATTGACTTTGGTGGCAAGGGGGGACAAGTTTGGTAGCCACCTTGGACTTTGAAGTCCACTTGTCTCCCATGTGCCTTTTACCATTCAAACTTCTAGATGCCTCCATTTGACATGTTGACTGACCCCACATGGGGCCCATGGGCTGAGGTGGATCAATGGGAGGGGCCCTGGGGGTCCCGTGGGGCCCGAGGGTCCCACTTTGCAAATAAGCCCCTCGAACTATCTAAATTACACACTGATGAAAGAAAATAAAATACATTACACACAAATAAAAATATCCAAAAATATGATAAATGCTATGACTCAGTGGGGAACCTCCAGACTGTCTCCGAGCCATAGGGATGCTGAGGTGGCTCGAGTCGTGCTCCTCGTGCGGTACCGGTGGCTCGCCGGCTCGTGTCTCGCATGCGCTCGGGTGTCCGCACCACCTCCTCCACACCGAAACGGAGGAAACCTGGGGCACGCCGTCCACACCCGGAGACCGAAGTCCCCAGGGAGCGCCAGGACAGCCTGCCATCACGCCCCCTTAGCCCCACGGCGCAACAACAGCCGGAGTTGTCCCTCCGTCTACGAGAGTTCGAGAGGCGCTTCGCAGCGCAGGAGCGCGCCTTGCGAGCCTTGCAGAAGACCTCTCCACCAGAGGACGAGGAGAGATCCCCGTTCTCCGACTATATCTTGAAGGCAGAGGTATCTCCCAGAACCTCCATCCCGACCTTCAAGCCTTACGACGGTCAAGGCGACCCGGCCGACCACTTCGACAGCTTCGACGCCCTGATGACCCTTCACGGGGCGTCCGACGCCATCAAATGCCGAGCTTTCACGACCACCCTGGTCCAAGGCGCCCAAGCATGGTTCCGGACCCTCGCCCCCGGATCCATCCGAGACTTCAAGCAGTTTGGGCGAGTATTCAAGGAGAGTTTCGCCGGCAGCGGCCCCCTGAGGTCGGTAGCGGGGCTTTTGGCTCTCAAACAGGCGCAAGGGGAGAGACTCCGGGCTTACATCAACCGATTCAAATCGGAAGCCCTGAGAATCCCCCGCCTGGATGTAGCCTCGGCCATAACCGCGCTGACCGGAGGCACCCGGGACGAGAACCTCCGCCGCGAACTTGTCCTCCACCCGCCCTCGACCCTTGCCGAGCTAGTGACTCTGGCCTTATGCCATGCTGAGTGCGAAGAAGTTCTCAGCGCATGCCGAGGCGCAACCGGCTCGGGTCGGGAGGGGGACAAGAAGCGGGCACCCGAGTCAAGCTCGGGCCAAGGAAAGAGGCGGAATCGAGACGGGGAGCACAAAGAACCGTCCCGGAAGTACGAGCGGTACACTCCCTTAACCGCTCCAGTGTATGAGATATATGAAGACATCAAAGGCTCGGGCCTCCTCCGCCAACCCGAGCCAATGAGGTCGAAAAGCCGCAATCGCAGCAAACATTGCCTGTTCCACAGTGACCACGGGCATCACACCGGCGATTGCCACCAGCTCCAGGATGAGATCGAGCGCCTCGTCCGCCAGGGACACCTATCCCGGTTCGTGGCCGGGCATAAGGAAGACCGAGGCGCCCCAGAGGAAATCGACAACGCCCCTCGCGGGGTCCATATCAACGTCATCGCCGGAGGAGCTGCATCAGGAGGAGACAGTGGCCGAGGAAGGAAGCGTCATGCTGAGCGGGCGAGCCGAGCCATCGAGCCTCCCAAGGCCCGCCAAGTGAGCCTCAGGTCATAGTCTTCTCCGACCGAGACCTGGAAGGGCTGACTTGCATGACGACACCCTAGTCATATCGGCCACGATAAACCATTGTAACGTAGACAGGATTCTAGTTGACAATGGAAGTGCCCCCGATGTATTATCCTATGAATGTTTCCTTAAGATGGGGGAGGATCCGTCTAAACTTCGCCCGATCCGAACCCCCCTGTGCGGGTTCAATGGCCAGGCCACTTATCCCGAGGGAGCCCTAAGCCTGCCGGTTACTCTTGGCACCCCACCCAAGACCGTTACGGTTATGGCGGACTTCATAGTGATCAAGGGTATGATAGCATACAATGCAATCTTCGGCCGAGGAATCCTCAGCCGAACGAAAGCAGTGCCTTCTACCTATCACCAAAAGATGAAGTTCCCCACCAAAAATGGGTTGGGGGAAGTCCGAGGCAACCAGGCCATGGCCAGAAGGTGCTACAATATCTCGGTTGAAGCCACAAGGCCGGACGGGAAGAACAAGGGCCCCCGGGAAGTCGAGGAAAAATCCGCAACCGCCGAGCCTGGAGGCGAATTGCTAGCGGTTTTCCTAAACGACGACCCGACCCTGGGAGTAAAGATTGGAGCCGACCTAACATCTGAAGTCCAACAGCAATATAAAGAGTTTCTTTCCGCGTACATCCGAGTCTTTGCATGGTCTGATGATCAACTCCCTGGGATACCAGAGGAGACGGTGATGCATAAGCTCAACCTCGATCCAACCATCAAAGCCGTACAACAACGCAGAAGGAAGCACGCGCCAGAGAAGCAGGCGATCATCAAGGAGCAAGTCACCAAGGGACAAAAGATTGGTCTTTTTAGACCGGTCCTGTACCCGACGTGGCTGGCTAACGTCGTCCTGGTGCCAAAAGCTTCGGGAAAGTGGCGAATGTGCGTGGACTTCACCGACTTGAACAAGGCTACTCCAAAGGACTGCTATCCATTACCGAGCATCGACCAACTGGTTGACTCAACCTCGGGCAACGAGATACTCAGCTTCCTAGACGCCTATTCAGGTTACCATCAGATCAGAATGAATCCAGAAGACATCGAGAAGACCGCCTTTATCACCGACTTCGGCGTATACTGCTACACCCGGATGCCTTTCGGGTTGAAGAACGCTGGAGCCACATACCAGAGGCTGGTCAATCATATGTTCGAGGGACAGCTCGGTCGGAACGTCGAGGCCTATATTGACGACATGCTCGTGAAGACCCCCAAGGCCGAGGACCACTTCGCCGACCTAGCTGAAACCTTCGACACCCTCCTAAAGTACAACATGAAGCTCAATCCTGCCAAGTGCGCCTTCGGAGTAAGGTCCGGGAAATTCTTGGGCTTCTTAGTCACCCAGCGTGGGATCGAGGCCAACCCCGACAAGGTCCAGGCCATCCTGGACATGCGCCCACCCACCTGCATCAAAGATGTTCAACGCCTTACCGGGCGCATTGCCGCGCTCAGCAGATTCCTGTCCCGCGCGGCTGAACGATGCCTACCCTTCTTCAAACTGTTGAGGGAGCCTAAAATGGCATCTGCTACATTCCCGTGGGACGAGGAATGCCAAAAAGCGTTCGCCGAGCTTAAGGAGTTTCTGGCTTCGCCCCCGGTGCTTTCCAAGCCCGTCCCAGGTGAAACCTTGCATCTCTATCTCTCGGCGAATCCATCTACAGTTAGCTCGGTCCTAGTCAGAAATGACTCGGGAGTCGAGAGACCGGTCTACTACACCAGCAAGGTGCTCAATGAGGCTGAAAGAAGGTACCCCGCAACCGAGAGACTCGTGCTAGCGTTGGTTACCTCGGCCAAGCGCCTCCGACCCTATTTCCAAGGGCACTCCATCACCGTGCTGACCGGCGAACCATTGAAGAGGATCCTCGCTCACCCTGAAGCCTCGGGACGCCTCGTCAAGTGGGCCATCATGCTTGGGGCCTACGATATATCGTACTGGCCTCGCTCGGCTATCAAAGGCCAGGTGCTCGCTGACTTCATCGCCGAGAGCACCATCCCGACTGAAGAAAGATCTCCGTCCGCGCCCCGGCCGACCTGGGAACTGTTCGTCGACGGATCCTCCAACTCAGCCGGAAGCGGCGCCGGGATCCTCCTGAAGTCCCCCGAAGGAGCAGAGCTACAGTACGCCCTGAAGTTCAACTTCCAAGCATCTAACAACGCTTCCGAGTATGAGGCCCTCATATCGGGAGCCCGCATGGCCCGGCGGTTGGGGGCTGAGCGAGTCAGGATTCACACTGACTCCCAACTGGTCGCTAGCCAGGTCAATGGCGGTTATGAAGCTCGAGAAGCACCGATGGTCAAATACCTCCAGCTGGTCAAAACCGTGGCACAACAGTTCGAGAGTTTTGAGGTAGTCCGAATAGCTCGGGAGGAAAACTCCCGAGCGGACGCCCTCTCCCGACTGGCCTCCTCTCTTGACCCCGAGGGTACTCGATCGGTCCTTCTCGAAGAGCTAGAGCGGCCGAGCATCGATTCGGAGCTCCTAGCTGTTGACTCGGCCTCCCCAAACGACTGGCGTACCCCGTACCTGTCGTGGCTCCAAGATTCTCAAGAGCCCCCCAACCCTCGGGAAGCCCGAAGATTGAAATACCAAGCTCGGCGATTCGTCACTCTGGATGGCGCTCTCTACCGGAGATCCTTCTCCGGTCCTCTCTTGAAGTGCCTCAGCACTGACGAAGCCAACCGAGCGATCGAAGAAGTTCACGAAGGTCTGTATGGAGCGCATTTAGGAGGTAGGTCGCTCGCCAGGATCTTGCTACGGCTAGGTTATTGGTGGCCCACTCTGCAGCGCGACTGCTCGACCTACACACAACACTGTGACCGATGCCAGCGATTTGACCACTTGGTCCATCAGCCAGCAACGGAGCTCATCACCCTAGCCGAGCCTTATCTTTTCGCTCGCTGGGGAATCGACATCCTCGGGCCATTCCCCACGGCCCAGGCCCAGAAGAAGTTCATTATCGTCGCCATCGATTACTTCACTAAGTGGATCGAGGCCGAAGCCACAGCAAGGATCACCGAGACAGTCGTCTGGAATTTCATCTGGAAGTCGATCATCTGTCGTTACAGCATCTCCCGGGTGATAGTAAGCGATAATGGTCGGCAATTTGATTCTCGTTATTTCCGAGACAGATGTGCCGACCTGGGCATTCGCAATCACTTCACCTCGGTCGCCCACCCTCAGGCTAACGGGCTAGTCGAAAATGCCAATAAGACTATCTTAAAAGGCATCAAGACTAGGCTCGGCAAAGCCAAGGGCAGCTGGCTTGAGGAATTGCCGAACGTACTTTGGTCACACAGAACGACTCCCAGAACGGCAACCGGTGAAAGTCCCTTTCAGATGGTATACAGTACCGAGGCCGTAATCCCGTTGGAGATTGGCAACCCCTCCCTCCGAGTCATCTGCTTCTCGTCCGAGGCAAACGACCAGAAACTGCTCGAAAACCTCGACCTAGCAGATGAAGTCCGAGAGATTGCCAGCATCCGAGCAACGGAATACCAACGTCGCCTCACTCGATACTACAACGCCAAAGTCCGAGATAGACACTTTCAACCGGGAGACTTCGTCCTCAGGAAAGCCGAAGCCTCTCGACCACTTGAGGCGGCGGGCAAGTTATCCTCTAATTGGGAAGGCCCCTACCGAGTGGTCGAGACGCTCGGAAAAGGAGCATACCGTCTATCACGATGGAAGGAGAGCTCATCCCTCGGACCTGGAACGCGACTACACTACGCAAGTTCTACTTCTGAATACTGAGCATTGTGTAAGCGACATGAGATAAAACAAAAGCCTCCTTTCTTTTATTCAAACAACTCGCTTGTACATCAGGAAAGCTGAAGCCAAGAAAATACATGTCAAAAAAGCAAAAAATCCATCTGGCGCCGCCGTATGAGCCCATCGCTCGGCTGACTCGGTTGACCTTCCTGCGTCCAGCCACTGACTCTGCCTCGTGTAGAAACTGGCTCGGATAAAGGGTAGTCGACCCTGTTGGCTCGGGCAGCTCGGGACAAAGGTGACAGAGGGATTAGGAAGGAGAATGCTACCTTCCAAGTTGAACTTGGAAGAGAAAGGGGAGAGCCGCATATGAAAGCATCTTCCCCGCCAACCTGCCAACTCTTTGGAAGGAAGAGAGTGCAGGCACCCTCCGAAGAGTGAAAGAAATGATGAGAAGAGCAGAAGAGGGAAAAAGAAACCAGCAGAGTTGGACGAGGAGGTAGGGGAAAGTCCGGGAAGGAGGGAGCTTAATTGGCTTCCTCCTCCCCTCCATGGAGCGAGCAGGAAGGGACGGGCGGCAGGGATGCCTAATGCCCCCATCCGTCCGCCATCTCGCCCCCCCGCAAGCGCCGCCGGAACTGATAAAAAGAAGACGACGTGCCTCCGCACGTCGGACCTTCTTCAAACCCGTCCGCCGGCCGTCGAACCTCCTTCAAACCCGAAGCAGCAAGGACTCTCTGCCCTCCGTCATCGGCAGCTTCATCTTCCGGAGCGTCTTCCATGCTCCAAATATAACGGCACAACGCTACGTGAAGAAAGAATGAGGAGAGACTGTCAGGGAAAAGCCAAGCGGTGGAGAGGAAGGGACACCCTTCAGACCTTTTATAGGCGAAGGGAGGCTATTTGCCTTAAATGATTCTCTCCTCGAAAACACGCCAAAGGGATCTCTCCCTACGAACGGTCACCTCAAACTTCTCGTTTCCGCCCCAGCGGGACACACGAAGCGGCCAAGCATTCAAAGCATGAGAAAACGGAAAGACACCCTGTCAGGCGCTCACCCAACCATCAGGCGAGATCCACGCAGAAAGTACCGGCACTTTCCAACCACTGCAGATACGCTGAACAAAATACGGCAATGGCGATACGGAACAGTTAAGTCTTCGTCATAACGCTATTGCCTTATCTATTTTTCTACACAAAGGAGAAAGTTTTTTCTTCAAAAGGAAAAAGATATACAAAGAGAGGAAGCAAAGCGGATACATTAGGCCTCTGGCCCACCCTGAAGCTGGGAAGTGGAAGGCTCGGGCGGTCTGCCCCCAGCATCCCCGGCGACGGCCGACCCTGGCACTGACCCCACCGGCGTGGGAACTGCCTCGGTTGCGTGCCCTCCCGAGGCGTCCGGAGCTGGCGACCCTTCGGGCAAGGAGCCCTCCTGATCTTCTTCGTCTGACACCGAAACAGAGGAGCCGGAGGATGACAGATCCGAGTCGTAGCATTGCCCGGATGGGAAATCGATTATCTCGGACGCCTGCTCCTCGACATAAGATACGGCCCGGTCGTAGCCTTGCTTGAACCCCTTGCGGATGCCCCGGCGAAGTGCTAACTCGTAGTAGGGAAGGACAGCCTTCTTAAGGTCGACCCGGTAGGCCTCCGAGCATTTGTACTGCTCGAGAGCCTCCGCCCCGGCCGATCTCACCCTACCAGCGAGCTCGACCTTCTCCCGCTCCGCCTCGGCTAACTTCTGCTCGGCATCAGCCGTTTGCTTTTCGGCCTCCGCCGCCTGCTTCCCCGCCTCGGCCTCCCGCCGAAGGCGCTCGGCTTCCTCTGCTCGGTCCACCAGCTCTGCACGTTCGGTCTCCCACCGGCCATCCAGCTCAACACGTACAAGGCGCTCCTCTTCAAGAAGCCTATTCTTCCTCTCGAGCGATTCGCGGGCCTTAGCTAGCTGCTCGGTTAGCGCCCGGGTCTCCACCTGGCTCGACCGCACCAGCTCCCTAACTAAGGAAAGCTCCCGCCGAAGCCCATCACGCTCCTCGACAAGCTGAGCCAACCTCCTGTCAGACCCACTAAGGGTCCAGGCCAGGGTCGCTCGCTCCGACTCCGACTCCGACCGAGCGTATGCTTCTGCCAGAGTGGCCCCCATCTGGGCCAGGACCAAGCCGCCCTCCATAACCGCCCTAAGGGCCACGGAAGGGGAGTGCTGCCTATCTCTCCCCTTCACCTTCGCGGCTATACCGTGACACATTTGATACAGAGGGCCTTGGATGCCGAGCCTCTCCAGGGCCGTCGGAATGGAGACCCCCTCTTCGGTCGGCGTCTTGCCGGACGGCCCGGATCGAGCCGCGGTTTCGTTCGCCCCTCGTGCCTCGGTCGGTCGGGACTGCGTCGCTTTTTCTTGCGACCCCCCAGCCTGGACCGGTTCGGCAACTGCACCGCCACCTGGAGCGTCACCCGCCTCAGTCACCGCCCCAATCTTGGCCGTGGTCCCAGCGTCACCCGCCTCGTCTACGGCCCCCTCGGCTCCTACCGAGGGGAGAGTCGGGCCAGCACCGTTGCCAGTCGCAGGAGCAGCCCCGGCCCCCTCGGCTCCGGCCGAAAGAGGAGCCGAGCCAGCATCGTCGCCGACCGCAGAAGCAGCCCCAACCTCCTCGGCCCCCTCTTGCTCGGCGGGTGGGAGAGCTCGCCCGGTAGGGTCGGCCCCATCATGCTCGGCGGAGGGGCGAGCCGCGGCAAGGTCGCCTTAGACTGCGAGTACGACCCCGGCCTTCTTGGCCCGCTTCCTGGCCTTCGCGGCGGCCCGAATCATACCCTCCACGGGATCCTTGCGCTTGGACCCCCGCGGCCTGGAGGATTCGCCCTGGGCTGCCCCCTTGCCCTTATCTCTGGCTCGGGAGCGACACGCGACTCATCGGCAGTCGAGTCATCGCCGAGGTCGATCACCTCTGCGGCCTCCTCCAAAACCGGTCGCCTGGTGTCTGCACAAAAAGGAAGACATAGTCAGAAAAAGAAAAATGATCTCAACATCCAAAGGAGAACCTAGTTTATGGCACCTGAACCCGACGGATGCAGCCGTGTAAGAAGACACCGCTCGATATTTTCTGGGGTAACCAGCTCTTCTGTGGATTGGCGGTGCTTCAGCAAGACAGTCGCATATTCCTCCACATGAGGAGGGAACTCATCCTGCCTGGGAGGGATATTCGGGTGGAAATTGGGGATTACTGGACACCTCCAAGTTTCCTCCACCGAACAAATTCCCACCCAGAAGAATTGAGTTTTCCACCCCTTATGCGAAGAATCCTTCGCAGCCAAGGAGATACAGCTCCTATTCCGCCTCGCCTGGATGAAATAGAAACCCTTCCCGGCCGAAGGATGTGCTTTCAACTCAAAGAAATAGTGAAAGAGGTCCAAGGAAGGAGGAACTCCACACTGGCGGCAGAGAATGCGGAAGGCGGAAAGAAGAAGATAAGAATTGGCTACCAACTGAATGGGCGCCAACAGGAAAAAATTGAGAAGCTGAAGAACGAAAGGTTCGAAGGGAAGGCGGAACCCACCCTTCCACGACAGAAGGAAGTACAGATATGGCCTGTACGAGAGTCCAAGCTCGTCTCGTGTGGAGAGGCCGCGGCAAAGCAGAACTTGTGGGGCAGGCGATACTGGTGCTCCAGCCTTCTCACATCCGCCTCCCCCAGTTCACTGCAGTTTGGAACCGGCGCCTTCACCACTGGCTCGTCCTCCCACTCCTCAGCATCCGAACGCTGGTCCGCCATGGAATCCGGAGAAGAGTTTGAGGAAAGGCGATCTCGGGACCCCGAAGATTCCGGGGGAAGAGGAAGCCGCCGGACTGCCTCCGCGGTTATCTCCCCCAACTCCGTGAACGCCGCTGCAAGCCTCTGCTCTTCCGTCGTGTCCTCACGACGCATCAAAGAGCTCAAAGCAAAGGCGAGCCAAACCCTAAAGACGGAGGGAGTCTGGAACAACGGCAAGCGCACAACGCCTATATTCCCACGCGGAAGGCGGCGCGTCGTTCCGACCTCCGAGAAAAGGGGGCCCCTTCAGTTCAAATCCGTCAGGATCATCATTATTAAGGGCCCAGGTGACCACGACACGTGGCTTACTAACACCGCCAGATCTCCACTCACCTGAGCCACGCTGGTCAAAAACCCCAAACAGCTACTCTTCCGAGCTTACTAAAGCTCGGGAGTAGGAGGGGGACAAGTGGAGAGGGGGATTTCTGCAGCCCATCTAAAAGCAGCCGAACAAGGTCCATCAGGACCAAACGAGGCCCAGCTCATTCCAAGTGACAGCCCCGTAGGACCCACTTAGAATAAAAAGCCCAATAAGTTCACTCGGGATCACACTCTTCCTCGGCGGCCCTTAGGCTCGGAAGGCCCGAGCGTCGGCCAGGTCAGAGAAAGACCCATGCCCGATCTATCCCCTCGCCGGGATAAGGGCAGGCGCTCAGCGCCCACTCCGACCTATCCTCATCCGAGCTATGCCTATCGCCCGGACAGGGTTGGCACCTTTTACGCTCAGGACGACCGACGATTGCTTATCCATGCTGCCGTTGAGAACCCTTTATGAGCAGGAGTTTATGAGGATAAGGGGCCCATGATCCCTCAAGGCTATAAAGATCTCACGTTGAGGACGTAACACCCGCCTGAAACCCCTCAGCTTACGGGACTCATAAAGCCAGTGCACTATATAAATCTTGGACTCCCTCCAATGAAAGGTAAGGGCAATACACGCCTAAAACTCCCTGAGCAGGAACCACTTCACCACCTTGGTGTAAGGGGATCTCGTGCACCTCTTTCTTCCTCCCTCCATATCTTCCACCATTGCTCTACTGACTTAAGCATCGGAGGGTTTACCCCAGGGAACCTTCCCTGGGCCCCCTGATCCGTTTCCCTTTCTTTACAGTTCACTATTCGGTGATCATCTACCCCGCTCAGGAGCCGCGCGAGATCACGCCCCTTCAATAATCTTTCTCAAATTAATCGAGATAAATAAAAATTAAATTGGTCTGGTAACAGTCGATAAATAGCATAAAGCTAGCACCGTCACCCCAGCAGACCGTTCATAGATCTCGGGGTCCCCATCGGATGTCTCGTCATTTTCCCAAATTAATCGAGATAAATAAAAGCAATTTTAATTTAGTCTGGTGACGGCCGAAAAATGGCACAAAGCTAGCATCGCCATGATCCCGAACTATAATTGCAAGTCCCGGGGACTCCCGACGGATACCCAATATTAAAGGAAGAATCCTTGCAGCAAAGAAACAAGCAAACGAAGTTTTCCGTTGCATCTGCGGAATATCTGACGCATGTCGGCAAGTCGTCCCAACAAGACGGAACCTCCCTCCCTTGATAAACGGCGTGGAAGGAGCAAGAAAACCAAGCACAAAGCACTTAGGAGGGGTCGTTTTCTTCCCTCCACGTGGCAGAGCACCAAACCCAAGGGAAAATAAAAAATGAGGGACCTTTTATAGGGCCCCCCCTCTCACCTCTCCCGGCCAAATGGGACTGGGTAGGCCCCCTATGGGAGACCTATCTAGACCAGATAGGCCCTGTGGGGCCTATTCGGGGCCGGTGGCCCCTCGCAGGGTTGGCCGGTCCCAGATAGGTCCCCAAGAGAGCCTATCCGGTCTGGATAGGTCTTCCCAAGGACCGATCTAGTCCCATTTGACTCCTAATGTCTATAAATATCCCCCGTGATCCCCACTTGAACACACACACATCCCAAGGGAAACACTATGTGGAGCAACTCCAGGAGTGCTTGGAGACTTATGTTTTGTGTTTTGTGAAGACCCACATAAGGGTATGTTGTCTAAATACCCTTGAGTTTACACTTATGCCCTTACGGGTCTTGTTATGTAATTTTCTCTATGATTTTGTGAGAAAAATCACATAATTTTCTGAATGAATCAGAAATTACAAAAAATACCTTTTGAATTGCAAGAAAACCTCCACAATGACCTGTAATTGTAGAAATGTCTTGTAACTATCAAAAATTGTAGATACGCCTCGCATTTTTGCAGAAAAGTCCTATAAAGTCTACAATTTCTCGACAAAGTCTTATATTTATAGAAAAGCCCCTAAACTTTTGTATTTGCATAGATGCCTTATATTCTCCTAAAAATTATAGAAATGCCCAGAGTTTACAAAAATACCTTGGATTTCTATAAATTGTGTAAGCATCCCTACTACATGTGGATGTCGTGTATACACACCCCTGCCTCAAGGAGAGAAATCCAATGTGCTCATCTAATGGTCGGACAGAGATCATCTCGGCAATCCGGCGGTTTAGTTGAGATGGAGCCTGGAACCAACTCTCCGATTGCAATCCAGCGATCCGACAAAGATGAGTCTCAAATTGGTCTACCGACTTCAAACCCTAGCCAGTATCAAACTGCAACCGAACTCTAGCCAGTATCAAACTGCAACTAAGCCTTGAGTCAGTACAAAACTGCAAACCTGACCCCGCTCCTACCAAATTACAATTGAACACCTAGACAATATCAAACTGTGAAACCAATGCCTAAATCCTTATTTAAATTACAGACCTACCCCAATCTCCATAGGACCATTCTAACTCAAACCAAAATTACAATCTTATCCCCATTGTGGCATAAGTGCCCTCATCCCTTCAAAGGTGTTTGCTGTTATAATTGCCAATATGCCCTCAATATCACAACTGATATTGTGAAGATTGATGACTTCTTTGGCTGTTAAACGAAGGTGTTTGGACTTTATGCCGATGTAAATTAACATTGATTCCGATCAATGCGGAAAAGTTCAATACACGAACCCTAATCGTTTGATAAACCTAATTTGCGGGATTAACATTACACATGCCATCCAAATGGCTAACAAATATGCATAAATGTCCAATCAATGGACACCAAATAATCAATTTTTTCTCATATTCCATGTGCATAAATTTAATTTATTTAATTTATTTTCCAAGTTAATTTCAGTGCGTTAAACACTCCATTAACTCTGTTTTTAGGTTATGTTAGTATTTAGGTATTCACATGATCTCCATTGACTTCTATTATCATACTGGCTTAGGGTTTTAACTATCCAGTATCATCAATTATTACTTATGTTGTGCAACTGCCAATGCTGTTTGTTGGTGGATACAGGGACAATTGCCAAGGGTGCGGCTCTATTGCATGAAGAAGGGGCTAGGGAAGTCTATGCATGTAGCACCCATGCTGTATTCAGGTAACGTCTGATCTGTTGGATTGGCTATTTTATGTTTAGAGTTTATGTTAAGCAAATTGTACATAAAATTGTTTCCATGTTAGGGAATATTTTCTTCTTCTTCTTCTTCTGCTTCTTCTTCCTCTGCTTACCCTCCTGAATGGCCTTTTGGAGAGGTTGTAATCATGCCTTAAGGGATTGATCTAACTCCTATGAGTCTATGCACATGGAGTTGGTTTTCCAGATGTTATTCCATGCAACTTGCTGAATACTCGTGTGTCACCCATTAGAAAATGGACCAGAGATAGGATTCATGGCCTCTTCCTGGCTGTTATTCAGGTGAATCAGGTCAAGTTCATTTGACATGTCTTTGAGTCTGCAGTGGTATGACATGAGTCTCATTGATCCTACCTTTTTATGTTGGAAAGTTCAGTTATCTTGTTGACCTTTGACACATACTGGTACTAGAAATTTCTTGTTTCTTCAACCTCTACTTGCTTCATTTGTTGCCACCTTTCTATTGCTTCTTCTTTGTTAAGAATTCCTACCTGAGGGCATTTTCTTGTCATTTCTTGTAAGAATAAGCTTTGGCGTTGCCCATTTTTTGTGGCTCAGCTTCCCAGACCATGTGCCTCAGGAATGTTTGGTGTTTCAAAGATTGCGAACTATTTTTAGATAATCAGACATTGTTGTTGAAATTGTCTGGCCAAGGGACATTGAGGTTACATTTTAATAATGATAGAAAAGTAGAACTAGATAAATGAAGTTATTAAAGAGTACGGAAAGATAAACACCATTACGAATGAGTGAGACTTCTCAATTGGGGTGCCTTGGAGATGGAGGTTCTCTAAGGATGGTGAGAATTGCAGAATAATGTTGGCCACCATTGACATGGCAGCTGGGATTGCAAAGGACATGGGGAGGTTCTCACACATTTGGTAAGCCTTTAGGGCACTGTCTTTTTTTTTTGGGGGGGGGGGAGGTGACCTGCAATGCCACTTTTCATTAAAATTAGGACAAAGTTGTAAGCACTCATAATGCTTGATTTAGTTTGGGCTGCTTTTTGGATGATTATGAAATGCATATTACCTAATGCCCTGTTTGGTTAGAATATTGACTTTGATATAATATTAACTTCATGTTGATATTGTAGAATATAGGGTATCAAGATGAAAATTGGTATGATACAAGAGTTTAGCTGTTTGGATCAACTTGTATCAATTTTTCTTGGAAGGCGTTTGGGTTAACTTGTAACAATGTAAAAAATAATGTTTGGAACTTTGGATAACCCCTTGTATCAATTTTTAGCTTATGATAAGGATTGCTAATGACCTAAATAAAAATGGTCTTCTATATTAATTTGAATTTGATTATTATCGGTTTTATGTAAAATTAAACTTAGTACAAAGCTATAAGAGGAGTGTTGGAGCTGCTTGCCACCGTGTGTAAGGCCTAATCCATAGAAAATATCATTTCACTTTTACGTGAGTAAAAATGTATTTTTGTACCATTTACAAGAGTTTAGTAGACTCTGAAGATGAATGGAGAAGATTTAGTATCATAATTAACAAGAAGCAGAACTACATCATAGTAGAGAGAAGAAAATAGAAATACACAAAAATAATAGACAAAAGAGGAAGAGGATAATTCAGAAAGGAGATGCTGATATGATGTGTGATCCTTGGAACCTAAACCAGACCCTGATGTCCCCAAAGCTCTGGCCATAACAGGATACTCTTCAGGACCAACAGTGTGCCTCCACTGACATGGGCTGATCTTAAGATGGCACAGCCAGAGAAAAGCGAAGAAGCAGAGCATGGTGGCCAGGATGACAGACTAGATAGCTGTCTCAATGAACCAGACCACTCTCTCGAGCACCAAGCAATTGATGTGCAAGTCAAAGGGCGCCCACCAGGGGGGAGGGCGGGTGGGGGGGAGGTGCTGCAGGAGAACCCTGTGCGGTTTGGAAGAGAGTCAAGCAGAGAGGGCAAATCTGGCAACATAACTGCTTGCCCCATAATTGGTGCAGATTGACAAGGGCAGGTGGCAGCAGATGGCAGATCAATGGCAACAAGGGAAAGAGATCCATGGCGGCTGGTAGCTGATCGGCGATGGCCGGTTGCAATTCTGCAGTGGTAGATGGCAAACCAATTAGTGTTAGCAGGTGGTTTATTGTTGATCAATGGCAAGTGGCAGAGGAGAGTGGAGGAAGGCAGCCAGCGAGGCAAATGAGGGGGGGGGATTGGATCGAGAGAATCATGTTGATTTCAATGCAGGCAATTACCTGTATCAAACTTGATGGAAATTTGGGTCATATTAATGAATAAATATTAGGGAATTTTAGTTTTAACCCCTAAAAACATTCAAAATTAAGAAAAGCCTCCCTAATCCATCTATTTAGTGAAAAGCCCCCAAATTCTTCTCCATTACATGAAAAATCGCTGACATTTGTCTCCATAAGGTAAGGTCTGGTAAGGCTAATTTAACCATGGTCTAGCCTAACTTGGAAGGTGGAAAAGACCATAATGCCCTTGTGTTAGTGAGTGTCCAAAAAGAGAGAGGAGTGAGAGAGGATGGGACTAGAGAGAGAGAGAGAGAGAGGAGCGGAGGGCATCGGAGGGGGTCTCCCTCTCTGGTGTCGACACCCCCAGGTGGCCAGGGGGGAGAGAGAGAGAGAGAGAGAGTCTTATAGTAGGAGATATCACGGGCAGCTGCCTGAGGTGCTGCCTAGCTTGTGTACTTGTGGCGCCTTGGACATGATCTGGATCTTGCACCTCAACGGGCACGTTGATGAGTACAATCGGCCTATCACCGTTGGCGAAAGCCTCCACGCCAACTTGAACCACATCTTGAGCAAGCCCTACTCCCAGGGCGTCGTGCGTAGCATCCTTGTCAACTCCCCTGAGGCCAACCTCAAGTAGGGCAAAATCTACTTCCTCATCCCGGAGTCATCTCTTCCGAGAAGAACAAAAAGAGGAAGAGAGAGAGAGAGAGAAGGGAGGGCGCCAGTGGGGGGTCTTCCCCTTAGTATTTGCACCCCTAGTGGGCCAGAGGTACTCGGGGTAGTCAGGGATGATGGTGCTGCTTTGGTGGGTGCACGGATGAGAACCCAGTCCTCCATCGATTGTCGTCGGCTGCGCCCGTCAACGGCCCCACCATGGCTTCACCTCCGCTCCCGCCATTCACATCCACGGACATCGTCTTGGAGACATTCGAGAAGAAATTCATTGAGGGGGGATTGTGCCTGGACGAAAACACCAGCTTATGCTGTCTCTTGCCGCTTGAGAGGAGGGAGGCGGTGACTGACGCGTTGGACTGTGATGTTGAGGGTGCCACAGAGGGGGCAGCGATGGTGATACTGTGACCCATGGAATACACAGTGAAGTTGGCGAGGAGGAGCATGATGGAGACCACAAGGGTGGGCGTGCAGGCGAAGATGTGGCTGAAGAGCCAGCAGAACGAGGCAGACCGTTAGGGTGGGTGTGCAGACCTCCTGGAGACGATCGATGTCGCCCTTGGCGATCTCATCGTAGTCCTACTGGGGAACCACCGGCCGAGCTGCTGGATCTGCTCGTTGGTGACGAAGGTCGTGCGGACAATGGTGGAGTAGCTGGTGAGGTCCCACGCCTCCATCCGCCGGTCTTCTCTCAGCATCTCCAGGTCCGCCTGGAAGGTCCTCCACAAACCCATCAGATTGCGGATGACCATCCTGTCGTAGGACGGCGCCCCCCCATCGACACAGTTGATGCCGACAACCACCTTCCTCCCGATCCGACACGACGCAGACCATGTCTTGAGGAAGTGCACGACGCAAAGTAGTCGACGACAACATATTGCACGGTGACATCGAGCGCGACGCCTATGTCGGTGGAACAGTGTGACCCGCAGCACCAGCATTAGCACCCGCCTACCACCTGCCAGTAGCGGCGGCACTAGCGGGTGCAACCGGGAAGTGTCCCGCTCGTGGTTCCTCACCAGGTAGTGGAAGTTGTTGCCGCTCTCCTCCGTGAAGGCCGCCACATCGGTCGGGAGGGTGTAGGTGGGGAGGGGGGGGGTCTCCCTTTCTGGCGCGCGCGCGCGCACACACACACACACACAAAGAGAGAGAGAGAGGGTGCCGGTGGTAACCATGACGGGCAAGGCGACGACGAGCGCGTACGTCTTCGCCTTCAGAGCTCTTGTGATTGAGATCGCCTACGAGAGGATGGTGGAGACCCAGGGACCGTTGGATCAGGCCATGACGGGCAAGCCGACGACAAGCGCGAACGTCTTCCCCTTCAGAGCTCTTGTGATTGAGATCTCCCGTGAGAGGACGGTGGAGACCCAGGGGCCGTCGGATTAGGCGAGCCATGTGGTAGTTCTGTTGGATTGGGTATTGCAATGTTGGGGCAGAGAGAGAGAGAGGGGGGAGGGTAAAAAGGGAAAGAAAAAGTTAATGGGAGTGGAGGATGAAATATTTCTCAAAATAGGATGATATATTCTATTTTTCGGACGTCAGTTAACCCGAGGGACTTTATCCTAAAGGTTTGAAGATTTGGGGACTTTTGACTAAGGCCCCGTTTGAAAACCCTTTCTATCTTGAGGTTTTTTTGAAAATCCACCTCTCCGTACAAAGCTAAAACTGTCAGGGCCTCTTTGGTAACAGAATAGGGAAAACTGGGTTTTACTGGAACCCAGATAAATTATTCCTACTTTTTCACTTTGGTATGCATCCTGGGTTAAGGTGGAATAACCATAGCTAGAACTAGTTATTCCATGAAAACCCGGGTTAAAGGTGGGAAAACCTATCCGCCTTATCAAATTGAATTTTTTCTTATTCTTGGAGTTAAGACCTCTTGTTCCTCCCTTATTCATTTATCAAAGAGGCCCTCAGAGCTTTTGACAGAGTCAAAAATTTCATTTGGCGCTTGCAGAGAGATTGGCTGGTTTTTTCAAAAAAAAAATTCAATTCGGTGAGTTTTATATGGTCAAATTACCCATTTTTCCCACTTGCCATTGCTTTTGGGGTGCAGAGGGCGAGGGTATTTCCATAAAAAGACCTTGGGAAGTCGACGCAGCACCCAAGAAGCTCACTCTCCCGAGTTTCTTGGCTTTCAAAAATTTTGAATTTTATGTATCTACCTTCTCTCTCATCCAGAAGCCATCGTCTCGCCAAATCTTGAAAAAGATTTGCACCGTGTCAGCGCTTCCAACGATAAGAAGCACTCTCCACCGCGTTACCAAACGCGGCCTAAATAGATGGATTTGAAGGGTCTTTTCCTAATTTTAAAAGTTTTTAGGGGTTAAAAACAAAAAATCCATAAATATTATATCTAACGCAGGAGCAAAGCACCCATAAAAAATAATAATACCAAAACTGTTACTGATATTGTTGTGCAATACAGTGACCAAACATCTTGCAAGGTAGTTATTTATTCATGCTGTAACAGGTTGGTGCCTCTGCTTGGCTTAGTTCTTCCTCATTCTCCTCAGCACCTTGAGACCAAAAGGTGTGACGTCGTGACCACAACAAGCATCCATGCCCGTGCACCCCCTCTCCCCCACAGACAGAGAGTTATCTAGCATATGGCAAGTTCCTCGTTCACATTGTTGAGCCTAGAAGTCATCATTTTTTGACTTAAGATTGAGCCTAAACATGCTGTCACAACAACTGCATCCCGACGAACATAATGTTGGTAGTTTGTTGAACAGCTGCATCTCTAATATGGTAACTGATAAGCCTTATGATTTAACGTCAAAGAAAATTATATCATCTGAAGTCTCAATCCATGAATGTTAATTGTGATAATAAATCTTGGCCTTATGTGGACGTTGCTTCCACTCAACTCTTCAGTGGGCACTCCTCATCCAAGGTTGTCCTAATTGATCATCATCTCAACTTATGACCCCTCATTCCTTCCACTTGATTCGATCTTTCCTCATTCCATCTTCACTTACAGCTCTGCATTCTTAGTCATAAGTTTATTCTAATGGTAGAATACCCATTAATATAAGTAGATTTCGACATATAACCTTGTCTGGTTCATATGAAGTTGTGTGCCAAGTTGTAGCGGTGACAATTGATTTCTCTTTTTCCCCTGAGAAGTTCATCAGTATCCCCTTAATACTTCACCTCTTTATGTGGAGCACAGATCTATTGTTTCAAAAGGTTGATCAATTCAATTATTATTTGTTCATTGAAATGATCAATCATTAGGAGGCGAGTTTGGGACATGGACTCTTCAGCTCAACGTTAGACTTCACTGATTGGCACAACATCTTGATTTGCAAGGACATTCTCTTCTGGCGTGCAGGTCCGACTAGGAAAAGGCGACTAGTGTCTTTTCTGGAAGGACAGATGGTGCGGTGATTTCACGTTGAAGGCTTCTTTTCATAGGCTCTTTGTTGTTTCTGTTGGCCCTTTGGGGTTGGTCACCCAGGCTTTTGACTCCCAGCTTCCAAGAGGTACTTGGGCACCGACCTTCAGGAGGGACCTCAGGATCGACGAGATAGAGTGTTGATGTTATTAAATAATTAGGGAAATATATGTCCGCAATTACATGGACTAACAAACATGTGAATTGACAAGTGTATGTAAAAAATAAACGAGAGATTTTCACGACAAAATAGATAATTCAAACCATAAGGAGACAATAGATTTTACTTGGTTCGGCCTTGACTATTTCCACGGGGAGAGCAGAGAGACTGTGCTCCTTAAATAATTTTTATGGAACTCTGAACAGAAGCACCTACAATCTCCACCAAAGGAATATGGACGAGGAAGAAGAAAACACCCTAAAAAACTCGTCACGTCCTTGTGAACTGGCAAAAACGGATGAACGAGGCAAACTCGCGAACGCGATGAAGTTCTGGGGTGAACCTGAGGATGGGGGTGTTGGTTACGTGGCTACATGGGTCTTTTCTCCTTTTCTCTCACTAACAACGATAGGAGTCCGACTTTAAGTGGGTTACTTTTGACCTAATCAAATCTAAATTACATACTCCACCTTTTGACTTGGTCAAAAACAAAAATAATTGCTCCAACTCTTTTCTACAATAAAACAAAACAAAATCTCTCTACGATGAGAAAATGCCCCCTCTCGCTAGGGCCTTTACACCTCAACAATCACGGACATTAGCCAAGTCCAGACAATGTTGGAACTTGACTGTTGGTAAGCTTGGTCATCATATCAGCAATGTTATCCTCCGAAGGCACCTTCACAAGTTGAATGTCACCATATGTAACGAATTCTCTAAGCTTGTGATATCGAACATCAATGTGCTTGGTTCTTGCATGATATACAAGATCTTTTGCAAAACAAATAACACTCTGATTATCACAATGTATATTAATTAGGGCTGTCAATGGGCCGGGCCGGCCCGACAGGCCCGCGGGTCTGGCCCGATTTCGGGCCGGGCCGTGCCGCAAGGCCTTTTCTGGCCCGTGGGCTCTTAGCCGGGCCTAAAAGCTCGGCCCGACTAGGCCCACGGGTCGGGCTTGGACTTTAAGTTTGGCCCGCGGAACAGCCCAGCCCGTTCTCTTTTTTTTTTCTTTCCTTCAAATTTTAAAAACTACTTAGTTAAAATTATATTATTTTACTTAATTAAAAATTTTAAAACTCTATTTTCATACAAATTATGTAATTAATATCAAAACTTTAGTTAATTTTGAGATTATAAGTTTTATATTATTAAATGTATTAGTTTTCATTAGTTTTTATTTTTTTTTTAAGTTCTCGGGCCGGGCCTTAGTCGGGCTTTACAATTTTTTAATAGTATCGGGCCCGGCCCAGCCCGACATAGCTCGGGCCCGGGCCGGGCTTTAATATTGAAGTCCGGCTCGGGCCGGGGCGACCTAAGTCCGGCCCGGGTCCGGCCCATTGACATCCCTAATATTAATACCTTTATGAGCAATGCCGAGTTCTTTCACCAAACCTTTAAGCTACACTGCCTCTTTAGTAGTTTCCACTGCAATAATGTACTTTGCCTCTGTTGTTGACAAAGCCATAATATCTTATAACATAACTTTCCAACTGATGGGAGCTCCACCTAGAGTAAAGATATACCTTGTAGTAGATCTCTTCCTATCAAGATCACCTATATAATCATAGTCAACAAATCCAACTAAAACATTAGTGTTAGTGCTCCTATGAAACAATAAATCAATATCTGATGAGCCCTTTAGATATCACAAAATCCATTTCATTGTATTCTAGTGTTCTTTTCCTGGATCTGTCATATACCTGTTAACCACACTAGCTGCCTGAAATAAATCAGGTCTAGTGCAAACCATGGCATGCATGAAACATCCAACCGCACTGGAATATGGTATTTTGACCATCTCCATACGTTCTTTCTCTGACTGAGGACACTCCTACAATGATAATCTAAATTAATGAGGAAGAGGTGTACTTACGGTCTTGGCCTCCTTCATATTGAATTTGGCTAACACTTTTTTAATATAACCCTTTTGGGTTAACCACAACTTCTTTCTATGCCGATCTCTTTGGATTTCATGCCTAAGATTTTCTTGGCACTACCTAGGTCTTTTATCTCAAATTCTGTATTGAGTTCCTATTTTAGCTTAGCAATTTCTTGCATATGCTTTACAAGCAATAGGCATATCATCAACATAAAGTATCAGCTAAATAATAGAACCATCACAGAGGAAATGGAAATAAACACAACTGTCATACCTACTGCTAGTGTAGTCATGTGTCATCATAAAGGTATCAAACTTTTTATACCACTGATGCGGAGCCTGCTTCAAACCATACATAAACATCAATTTGCACACCAGCTTCTCACTACCTTCCTGAACAAAACCATCTAGTTGCAACATATTGGTCTCTTCATCTAAATTGCCATGCAGAAAAATTATTTTCACATTAAGTTACTCCAACTCCAAATCTCACATAGCCACCATAGCTAGCATGAAGCAGGTGCTATGCCTCTACTCCGGGGGTATTTTGATAATTTCGAATTTCAGAGATATTTTGATAATTTTACAAGGTCAGGGTCATTTCTGAAATTTTCGGGTTGGAGAGAAGGTAGGGTAAAATCTCTGACTCTCTGAGGTGCTGAGGTCATTTCCGGAGAGTTTTGAAGGCTCGTAGGCCATTTCTAGCGGGTTGGAGAGAAGTTGGGGTAAAATCTCTGACTCTCCGAGGTGTTGAGGTCATTTTCGGAGAGTTTTGAAGGTTCCTAGGTCATTTCTAGGTCACAGGGGTATTTTGGTAATTTTACCAAACTCTAAGCGAACCTAGGTCTTAGGAGACCCTTAGGTGCAAGATTGAGTTGGCAAGGCTCATAAACGGAAGGAGCAACAAGAGACTTCTTAGAAGGCATTCGCAAAGGGAGGGGTATGTATACAATTTCTTGAAAGTCTGGGTTCTCTTATAATTTTTCTTGACCGGCACATATAAAAGAACAATTGAGTACATTTATGATCCAAGTGAGTACAAGGGTTGTCGGCAAGTTGTCGACTGTACATAAGAGGTCTCTGCACTGACACGGGACGTAGGGGCATAACCCAATTACAAAAGTTTGCAGGGTAAAACTGTAAATACTAGGACTTGTATTTCTCGCAGTCCCAGTAAGGGTGTTTTCATAATTCTCCCATTATATGGGTGGAACTACGTAATTTAACCGTCCCAGGTGCGTAGAAATTACAAACATAGTCTGCAGAGGGACATAATTATAAATATAGCCCTCAGAGGCATAAACACAAGACCCGGGGTATCACTTACCCTTAGTGGGCCAAAACAACGAATAAGGCTTCTTGCTCCTCTCCTTTCCTCTCTGTCTGTGTCGCTCCCCCTCTGGACCTCCGGGGGTCTATTTATAGAAGTTGGAGGACCATTAGGGTCGGTTTAACCCGTATGGGGTGAACGGGGTGAAAATGACCCCGGGAGGGTCATTTTTTCTTTTTTTTCTTCTTTTTTTGTGAGAGAGAAAGGGCGGCGGGGTCAAATGACCCCGGGTAGGCCTGCGCAGGACCTGCAGTCGAAACGGCCCCCCCCCCCCCCCCCCCCCCCCCCCCCGAGGTCCCGCGACCCCAGGGAGGGCCCCCCCGCCCGTGCGCGGGTCTGCTCGGGGTCGGGCGACCCCGCGCGGGTCTCCCCGACCCCGGACGTGTACCTTTTCCTCCTTTTTTGCTTAAAGCTGCCTCCTTTAGGTTTTTTTGAGTCTATTGCTCGCAGCACGCCGCATGGAGGGAGGAGAGAATGCGCCTCTTGTTCGTTTGTCGTCTTCCCCGCACCGTCGGCCAAGAGGAGGGGATTTGTGTTTGTCCGAGCTGCGTGATACACATGTGTTGGACTTCTTCAGCTGTGTGTACACCATCTCTTGCATCCTCTTTCCTTGCTGCGAGGGTTTTCTTTGTTCACCCCGAACATCTAAGGAAGTGGAAATTCCCACCCTTTTGAGATTTTGCTCGGAATCACACGATCCTGACAATCGTTGTGGGTTTAGTCTGATTCTCAGCCGCCTCGTTTGCTGCGAGGGGTTTAAAATTGAAATAAAACATGGGCCATGGTGTCCCGTCATATGGAAGTATTCCATAGAGTGGCGGTACGTCGGATGTTGAACCCCGTTCAACTCGAGGGGAATCTCTCAATTTATCCGAGACAAATTGTGGGTGCAACATGGTCACAAATACTCACAAAGTTATGTAATTGCAATAAGTTTATCTTGTAATAGAGTTTTTCCTTTGGGGGGGGGATGCAATTACATGTCTACCTCTCACATTTCATTACATGTTTGTCCACCTAGACCCTTCCATATATTTATAATATACCTATTGATATGTTTATAACATATGTATTCATGTGCTTCTATATCTCGTGCAATGAAATGTGGTGTATGACCACCTTCGAAATGTACTTCAAAGGAAGTGTTGATGATAGTCTTTGTCACGCCCCGAGCGTGGATGGAACCCGAAACGTGACGGTTATATCGATCATGTCAATCAGAGCTTGAGGCATTCACACACACAAGAACAAAGTACGCTAAAGGAGACAATAAATGACAAAATACTTTTATTCCATCATACTTCAAGTTTACAATAGATTAACCACGACTCCAACGTCTCAAATTCACTAGACTCAAAAGAAAAGTACAAAATTAACTATGAATCGACTAGACTCGCTGGTTGATCAAACTATTCGGGATGGCTCTACGCTCTTCACTCTTGGCCTTCACCGTCGGTTTGGTTGTCCTCATCTGAATTACCTGAAAATAGGGTCAGTAGGAATTATATCTCTATAAATCATGCTTGTTTTAAGTAATTAACATGTTACGAGAATGCAACTATAACTATGCATGAATAATGCTCAAGGTAGAATGGAGTAATTATGATCAATAAGGAACGTCATGAAATAAATAGCAAGAACATGGAGAGTGTCTAGCAAGTGCACATAAGTAACAGGAAATTGGCTATTCGAGTTCAAGTAAATACCCTTCCGGGTCGAGCACATCAAGTCATTAAATAATATCAAGTCGAGAGTGGAACGTCTTAGATCAATCTAGCAAGTCAAGTACTTCGGTGCAATGTCACACCATAGTCAATAATAGCTCTCATGAGCACAAGTACTTTCGGGTGCTCCTCCCAGGACCAGATCGGGCCCCATTAATGCCAGGCATTGAGGTTATGGATCAAAGATCCTGTGTTTATATCTAGACCTCCACTTTATTTAATAGCCAATAGAATTTCCAAGGACTAAGTTTTTGTAGGAAAATTTGGAAGATTCAAGAAGACTTTGGAGTTTCAAGGATAGGCCATGAATAGGGAAAAATACCGAGAAATCTACCATTGAAAACTGCAAGAGGCAAGAATCTGGGAAAAATTGGTGTCCACACAAGTTGCCGTGAATTCAATAATTCGCGACATCTGGTCAAATAGCCAATTCTTGTGAACAGTACAAGCACGAAGAATTCGCGTCACTGTCATGGACGCTAATTTTGGAATACGCGACAGCTGCACCAGTTGCCAATTAAATAGCGTCTGGACAAAGTGCCACATATACAGGACTCTCACAGAACACCCCAATTTTGGCGCTCTATGAAGGCTAGGGGTCATGTTTCTTCAGAGTGACATGACTAAATCGGGTTTTTAGGGTACAACTAGTCCAGTGATTGAAGTGGGAATCCTTTGATGTCAGGGACTTACGGAAGTCTTAGAGAAAGAAATTCCAATCTAGCGAGAGGGATTCCCGACAGAGGGTCCTTCCTCCCCCAAGAGATAAGAGTGTAACGTGGAAATAACAGGAAACAAGGATCATGTCTCGGTAGTGAGACAATGGTGCCAGGGATCTATGGTATTGGATCAAAACATCGGTGAAAACCCTACTATAAGAATTTGTGTCAGATACAGAAGTCGTTAATTCCTTAAATTCACGTCCATGTACAAAGATGTTAATTTCCAATAAATTTCAGATTAATTATTCATTTAAATATTAATTAGCGTCGAGGTGGCAGACGTAGATTAATACGCGACTTTCTAGAAAGACGCATATTCAAGAATACGTGTCTACTACAAAGAACGCTAATTTATCGAGAAATCCGCGTCTCCCTGGGCGACGCAAATTCTTTAATACGTATCAAGGTTCACCGGGGAGATGCAATCACACACTCATCGAACTGTTCATTTCTTTTTAAAAAGAGTGAACAATAGCACTTTTAAACTACAGGGAATTTATCAAAACTGAAGGCATGATAATTAGGGGAAAAATTCTGGGATCATAAAAACATGATCATAATTTTATTTAACATGGTTCATGAGATATTAATTCTTAAATCGTTGAAGCAATTTACATATAACAAGAAAACTTGCATCTTAGCAGTCGACGTGTATTAATACGCGTCCAAAGGCCCAACGCAAATTCAGGAATCTGTGTCTGCGTAGAGGAGCGCAGATTAATACGCGTCCACTGCGGTGGTCGCGAATTCTATTTGAAACAGAAAAATTAACAGAATGCGTTAAAACCCAAGAAACTACATATGAATCATGAGGGAATGGCATGATAGGGATCTAGATTGGATGATTGTATGCTCGCCTACTTAACATGAGGGTTTAATGAATTTTTGCCCAAGAGAACACCTACTTTTTGGGAGAAAAGAAAGGAAGAAGCCTAAGACCGTCTCTACGGTTCCTAGCAATACAGCATGACGACGCTCTAAACGCCTGCAGCCGTACTCGCCTCCTTGTCTAAGCCTCCAATCCCAGAAGTAGCAATGGCCGCTGCGAACGCAAGGGGTTCTATAAATAAGGCTTTGACCTTCGATGAATCCTACTAGGGCTTAAAGTCCTTCTAATAAAACACAGCTGCTTCCTATCTTAAATCTTTATCTTCCTTAATCTAATCCGCCAGCCCAATCCTTCGGTCGACTCACCCTAGGGTTTCAAAGAAACCACGTTCAACCAAAAACATTAGCCCATTCACAAAGCCCAGTAATTGGTTTTTAGATAGGAATTAAAGGTTTTAATATTGGAGCCCATTACTGTTAAAACAAGTTTTATTCTTTTAAAAGCCTATTAGCTAATTGGACTGAATTTAAGGGTTTAATAGGTAAGGTCTTATAAAGTGTATTATGGGTTACTTATATTTTATCCAGTTGCTACAGTCTCACTAAGTTATCTGTGCCTTTTCTGACATGTATATGATTGAGATAGTTGGGGCTGGAGCATTAACAATAATTTGAAAAGGTTTCTTTAGTCAGTTCCCAATTTATCATGATGTAACCTGAAAAATAAACTACGTGGTGTTAATAAACAAGCATCCTAGTTCTAGATTATCTTCAGTCCCCTTGTGATGGTCAAAGTTTTTGTGCATGGGCATCCTTCTACTTTTGATCCTAGACACGTATTTGCAAAAAAATCACTCCTAGAAATGTATTAGTAGGCATATCACTCTGTAAACCGTAATTGTGCAAAAATGTCATTGCCGTAACTATCCGTTAGTGCTCGAGAATTTAACCATGGTTAATCTTAACCAGACACGAGAAAAGACCAACATATCCTAGTTAAAATAAAATAAAATAAAATAGAAATATGTTGTAACACCCCTCTCCTCCCTCCCACCGGAAACCCCCCTCCCTGTCGGAGTACACCCCCCACCTTCTCACCCCATTGTGCGTCCCTCTCCCCCACCCCACCCTTCCGTTGCAACCCCCTTCCCTGCCGGAGTTAGCCCCTACCCACCCCACCCTATGGCCCCCCTCCCGATTGGAGTAAGCCCCCCCCCTTGCGTGCCCCCCTCCCCATTGGAGTAGCCCCCCCTACCCCCCTCCCCGTCAGAGTAAGCCCCCCTTCCCGTCAGAGTAACCCCCCCACCCTGTGGCCCCCTCCTCCCCTTGCGTTGGGCCGCCAGAACCCTCTCTCCCTTCCTCCCCTTGCCGTCGCCGCCTCTTCTCTTCCCCCTCTATCACAACTGTAGCTAGAGGGAGCCCCCTCACACTCGTCCCCGACCACCTGTGACGGTGCCCTTTCGAGCGTCTCCAACCCCCCGCCACTGCCGAAGCCCTACCAGATTCACCACCTACGGGTCCACTGTCGACTGGCGGCGTCCTCACCACCTCGCCTCCAACCTGCCGTCGCCACCTACACTGGCTTGTGACAGTGCCCTTGTGGACACCACCCATGAACCCCCCTCCCCCCTGGAACCTCCCCCCAGTGACCCCCACTACTCTCTCTCTCTCTCTCTCTCCGAGGGTATTTTTGTCATTTTACACCTAACTGACGGGAATAACGACATCTATATGGAATATTTGTCTTTTTGTCGGCAGAAGTTAATCGAGATGGCATTTTTGCACAATGAAAGTTTATAGAGTGATATGCCTGTTAATACATTTTCAAAAGTGATGTTTTTGCAAATTCGAGTCTAACAATGATTTTCATGCGAAAAAATCCTTGTTTGTTCTAGTGACCTTCTTGATTTGTGCTATTCCTCCACTTCAAGGATGGCAAACTCGGTTTCGGTCTCGGTTTCGCCCGGGTCCGAAACCGAGTTGACTCGGTTTCGGTTTCGGTTTCGGCCGAAACCGGCCGAAACCCATATAAAAGGTCAAAAAAATTAAATTAAATCTAAAAAATATGATAAAAAATCATAAAAAATATTAATAATCACTTAAAATCACAAAAATCATTACACATGCATTTGACTGAATAAGTTAGTGCAATAACTTTGAAGTAGACAACTACAAAAATTGAACTTCAAACATTGAACATGTGAAAGTTAAAGTAATATTCCATTGTACATTAATACAAGCAGTACAAAATTAGACAAAATAGATAAAATAATTGTTACAAAAATTCATTGATTCTTACCTAATATGGATAATAATTATTAGAAGAACCTTCTCCCTCATCGTCTGGCCCTTGATGTTGATACCCATAACCATGTTGCATGTATGGTCTATATTCACTATAACCAAACAATGAGGTAGCCAAGTCCTGCATCCCTCTTTGGATCCCTCTTGGAGTGTTTGGTTGGCTTGAGCCGAATCCAGTATCAGCATAAGAATCTTGAGGAAGAGGAGGAACTGGCCGGATGGAAGTTGAATGATGGTTCATAACCCCACGATCGATAAATCGCTGCCTCCTGTTGGCCACCTCCATAACCTGATGGATGCCCATATTGACTCTGTGACTCATGTCCTCCCTCACCCTGATTGTATCCTCTGCCTGTGTCTGCGTGGAAGGAGGAAGGACCACCAGCATCCCCACCGCCAGTAGTAGCACCTGTAGCACCTGGCACATACGAAAATATATAATTTATCTCCTACCAAAACCTTTTCTGATTCGAACTGATAATAAGAATTTAAGTTACTTTCCAAAATAAAAAATCAAAGGATCACGAAACCTGCAGTCTCCAGTCGCCTTTTGGCCTTTGGGGATGCTTTTTCCTGTGCCGGTGTGCTTTCTTCTTGCACCCTTGACATGAATCCTGTTCCCCTTGGCGTGTGCCTCAAATAAATCTGCTTTAACTGTTCAATTGCCGGGTCCTCTCGAGCAGCAATATTTGTTCTCTCAGTTTGCCCATGCACTGATGTACTTCTTCTTAAGGATGTAGGTGCCTTGCCCATTCTAGGAGTGACTGGCCTGCTATCTGAGTCGGAGTGTCTAGCTGGCTGAAAATCATGTTGCTCCTCAGTGTCCTCAACAACCCTAGACATGTGGGCATGAGTATCTCTGGCCCTCTTTGATTTTCTTCTTAATTCGGGATCCCTTTGCTCATCTTCATCTAGTATGCCCTCTGCCCATCTTCTATCATCTTCATCAAAAACGGGCTCATCAACCTGCTCTCGTGTCTCCACCCAAGACTGCAACGGATTCTCATCATCAAATAAGGCATCCACATCAATTTCTGCGGCGGCATCCCCGGCGGCGCGTTTGTCTCGCAGCTGTTGTCTCAACCTCATATTCTTTATTCTCAACCTCATATTGTAGTGGCAGTACACTAATTTCTCTAACCGTTCAGCCTTTAGCCGATTGCGAACCTTTGAGTGTATAAGGTTAAACGTGCTCCAATTTCTTTCACATTGACTTGCTGATGTTGTTTGACTGAGCACCCTAATTGCAATGAAAGCCAATGCATTGTTACCCATATCTCGGTTGTTAACCATTATCCACCAGTCAGCTGTTCCACCAACCATAAAAAAATGCATTTTAGTTGTAAAAATATATATTCATCAGGTTAAGAAATCCAAAAAATAAAATATACCTGGGCTCACTCTTCCCACAGCGTATTGCAATTGGGAGTCAGCATATGTCTCAGTCCTCATTCTGTAATGGTTCATCTACAAACATAAAGTAATAGATTAACATAACTACTTAAATAAATTCTATACATGTTATTGACAGTATCAAATAAAGGCGAACCTCTACTTCGGCCTCTAGTCTCTTTTCTGGATTCCTCGATAAACGACCAATGACTTTTAAAGTCCCTTGAAGCACCTCGCCATCAACATGTGCATCGGCACCGTACATAAATCGAGAGTTGAAGAAATAACCTGCATTTGTGTATAATTAACTAAATAAAATTTATAAAATAACATAAAGGCATTACCTCAATTTCAGTACAATTAATCACTCACCAGCTGCATGCAAGTCATGGTGTAATGTGTTGTCCCATCTCTGGTCAATAATTTTCCACCATTTTGCATAATGTTTGGGAAGGGAATGCTGCAACTCCAATTTGGCACGGTCCATGGCCTCGTATAGATAGCCCATATCATTCTTCTCATCGCCATCCACCATTCTTAGGACCTTCACGAGAGGTGTGACTACTTTCAAGTACCGTGACACCCTGTCCCAGAATTTGTTGTCGTCCACGACGTGGCAGACATCCAGATAATCCATCTGTGTATCAACATTGCCCTTGTCGATGTATTCCCGCAGGGCATTGTGGTACATGAAAGCTTTCAGCTCATTCTTGTACCTGTGCAGATAAATGAAAATTGAAGCTGCATCAACTGCTACATATCAGTAAGGATAAAGTATCAAGAATTGAGATCAATCTTATACCTGTGCAAAGACTCCAAAGAAATAAAATTGGAAGCAAATCTGGTTGGGCCTGCACGGATGATATCTCGCCCTCCACTGGCATGCGCCCTGAACATATTTAGTATCCTAGGATGGCCATAGATATACTGTGTGACTTTTTGTGCCTTGTCAATTGTCTTCTTCACATGCTTTTCCTTCCCTATGTCTTCAAGCATCAGATCAAGACAATGTGCTGCACATGGGAGCCAATATAAATGACTGCGCTTTTGCATCAATTTCTTCCCTGCAGCCTTGTAACTGGCTTCATTATCAGTCACCACCTGCACAACATTCTCCTCTCCAATTTGTTCTACCATGCCATCCATCAAATGAAACAAATAATTTGCATTCTTTTCATAATCTGATGCATCAACTGATTTCACAAACACTGTACCGCTGATGCAATACACCAAAAAGTTTATCATGGACTTTTTCGTGGTACCAGTCCAACCATCACACATGATGGTGCATCCTCTCTCCACCCATATATGCTTGAAGCTTTCAACCCAATCATGGAGCTCCTCAACCTCTCCCTCAAGGCCACGCCCGTATATGTCTCGACGTGAGGGGGCTTGCAAGCCAGGGCCAGCATCTGCTATGGCATCTATCATAGGTTGGAAATATTCACTTGAAGCTGCATGTGCAGGGACACCTGCATGAAAAAACCATTTGCAAATAGATTTAAATGCATGCCCTGCAACTTCTGCTGATTTTTTGACCCCTCTCATTGCTTGCTTGATTTTAGGTTGTGTAGCTTGGGGCCTTCTGTGCAGATAGCTGTCCATGGGACCTGTTCCCTGCGTATGTGGGGCAGCACCAACGTCAGGACGTCGTGCAGCTGTACTCTCATAGGTCCCTGATCCCATGGCTCCCTTCCCTTTCCTTCGAGCGGCTTGTTCACGCTCCCTTGCTTCAGTCAGCTCTGGATCAGAATCCTCAGTGCCTTCCTCATCATCATCCCTTCTAACCCTTCTGCCAGAAATCTCCTCAGCAATTTCAGCCTCATCCTCAGCCCTTTGTTGCACCCTCTCCCTTTTCCCCAGAAGGCATTGGCGCATCTCTTCTCGCACCTCTCGGGGACAGTTGTCACATTGTCTGACCTCTCCTCTTACCCCTGCCAAATGTTGTTTTCCTCTGGTAATTCCGCCATACATTTCCTTACCACAGTAATTGCATTTCACCTTTCTTCTCTTAGCATCTATTAAAGACATGTGGGCCCACCCCGGATCCTCCTGCCCTTGCTGCTCCTGTGTTTGCTGACGTCTAGGCATGATGCTGCATTAAGACAGTGACACACAAAAAGGTATAAGTACAATTAAAAACTTAACCCTTAATTAGCAAGTAACCCTTAATCACCCTTGCAAAAAATCAATTACCAGTATGATCCCACCCCAAAATCTTCAATGTAGTTTAATTGAGCTTCAATTTAGCCTAAGCAAATTGACTTAGACAAAAGCCCCAAATTTTATATACTAATTAACCGTTAATTATCATTTACCCCTTAATCACCTTTTGAAAAAATCAATTGGCAGCATGATCCCACCCCAAAATCTTCAATGAAGCTTAATTGAACTTCAATTTAGCCTAAACAAACCGATTTAGACAAAAGCCCCAATTTTTATGAACTAATTAACCCTTAATTAGCAATTAACCCTTAATCACCCTTCGAATTAATTAACTACCAGCATGCTCCCGCTTCAAATTAGTCAATGAAACTTAATTGCGCCCTAATTGACCCTTACTAAACCTAATTAAAGAAAAGCCCCAAATATAAACTTCTAATTAGGGTTTAATTAGAAGTGTTAAAAATCTAATCATGGTTTTAAATTAACCTACAATACAACATTTAACCTACAACAAAAAAAAATTCAACAACTCAACCAAAAAAACACAAAACATAAAAAACCCTAAATTTACCTCCACAAAATTTACCTCCGCAGTAGCAGTCGGACGGTCGATGTGGACTTGTGGAGTGTGGACAGCCCCCTGCCCCCTAAAGGCCTAAACAAGCACAGCAGCAGCAGCCGGCAGCGCACAGCAGCTCCACACTCCACAGGCAGGGAGGCCCGGCAGCAGCAGCAACAGCCAGCAGCTTCAGCAGGCAGGGAGGCAGCAGCAGCACCGCAGCAGCTTGGTGCCTTGGTCGCAGGCCCACCTCGCAGGCAGCAGGCTCGCACGGGCCGCAGCCGGCCAGCCGCAGCCGCAGCAGGCAGGAGGCAGCAGCTGCAGCACAGCAGCAGCCGCAGCAGTGCAGCACGGCAGCAGCAGCAGAGCGGCGGCAGCAGCACAGCACGGCGGGGGGGAGGGTTTCGGCCGAAACCGTTGCAGCAGCGGCGGAACTTCTGCGGAAGTGGGGTTTCGGGAGGGAGGCGAAAGGAATATCACAAGTTTCGGCCGAAACTAACAGGTTTCGGGCCGAAACCGACCGGGCTCGGGCGAAACCAGTATCGGTTTCGCCCGAAACCGATATCTCACTTACGTTTCGGGTTGCTACAGTTATTAGGCCCGTTTTCGTATCGGTTATGGCCGAAACCGATACGTTTCGGCCGAAACGTATCGGTTTCGGCCGAAACCGCCAACCAGTCCACTTTGGACCTTTTGCCATTGATTTGATTAGAGGCCTTTGAAGCCCTTCCTAATTGTTGCATCTCTCTCAGGTAAGAGTGACTTAACTACCTTTTGTTGATAATTTTGTTTCGAGTGTTTAGACGTGCGTACTACTTGCACAATGGCAGAGTTACTGCATTGAATTGCCTCGAAACTGTTAAATGCATTGTTAAGCCCGTTATTTTTCTCGAATTAATTGAGGCGATTTTCTCGAACCAATTGAGGCAGACTAAACTAAGGTGGCTCAATGATGATTGAAATATGACACAAAGCTAGTACCTTCGCTCTAATGAGTCATCCTCAAACTCTGGGAATCTCCAGTTGAATAACCCATCATCTTCTCGAACTAATTGAGACAAATAGGGATAATTCAACTCAACAACGACCAATAAAAGGCACAAAGCCTAGCGTCGTTGTGATCCCGGACGAACTCTCGAATCTCGAGGATTCTCGTTAGATGTTCGGAGTGAAAGAAAAAATCTCGCAGTCAAAAAGCAATCACACGAGGATCTTCTACGCACCTGCGGAATGTCCGACACGAGTCGACGAGGTGATTTGACAGGATGCAAATTTCTCCCCTCGACGAACGGCGCGAAGAAGACCAAACAAATGCACAAAGGAGCCTTTCTTCTCTCCACGTTTCCAAGCAGCCAATCCAAGGAAAAAAGGCCAAAAATGGGGTTTTATAGGGGGCTGCCCCCCTCTCCCACATCCGTGGCTATTTGGACCCGGGTAGGCCCTTTAGGGTCCTACTTTCGGGGTCCTACCCGGGGTCAAATGAGACCGCCCAGGGGTCATTCGACCCCGGTAAGCCTCCCCGGGCTTAACCGGGGTCGATCGACCCCCTAAGGTCAACACCGGTTAAGTCCCGGGGTTGACCGCCACTCTCCACCGGGGTCAATCAATCCCCCTCTTTGGAGGGTCAATTGACCCCGGTTAAAATCTCGAAAAAGCCTAACCGGGGTCGTTTGCCTACCTAGTAGGTCATTTGACCCCTGGTAAGCCCCTGGGGGGCTTAACTGGCTCCAACTAACCCCCTTACACTCTATAAATACCCCCATGGGTCCCATAGGGAGAGTGGTGAAGACACAGAACAAGAAGTGTGTGCTTGGGATTTTGTGTTAGTTTGTGCTTGTAATGGCCCATCCATTCAAGAGTATGAATTATAAATATAATGGGTCTTGCACTTATGCCCCCAGAGGCCATGTTATGTAATTTTTCATATATTTTGATGTAGAAGTATGTAGTTTTCTGAATTAATCAGAAATTACGAAAATACACCCAAAATTACAAGAAAATCTCCTCAATGTCCTGTAATTGTAGAAATACCCTGCAAATTGCTCAAATTGTGACTATGTCCCGTATTTTTGCGGAGAAGTCTTGTAAAGTCTACAATTTGCCGACAAAGTTTTGTACTTGTACACATTTATGCAAATATCCCTTGTTTTTTCCAAGGAATTGCAAAAATATTCTGGCTCTCTGTTAAATCATGGGCATATCCCCTTTACGAGGAATGTTTGCACATGTCTCTCGTAAGTTTCAATTTGTTCTCACACTCATGGTCAATGTCAAATTGCATCCATATTCGAGTGTTACTCGAGGTTGCCAAAATGTCTACGGGACATTTCAAAAATTGCCAAAATATCCCTAGAGTCCAAAATTATCAAAATACCTCTGAGACTCAGGAATTACCAAAACACTCATGGAATTCAAGGAGTCCCTAGACTCTCCAAGAATTGTAAACATATCCCTATCACCACTAGGTTTTGTTTAACCTCCAAGAAGTGTTAAAGTATGGCATAGCCCTCTCCTTGTCCACACTCAAATGTCAATTTCCTGTCTACCTTTATCCTTCTTGGCTTGCTCCTGCCTATCCCCGTCCTTATTGACTTGTAGGCTCATTATGCCTCATTAAATCAGACCTCTATCTCCTTATCTTTCCTTTAGGGAAGACAAATATTGTCGTCTTGACTTTGCCCTGAACATTAGACCCTCATTGTAAAGAACTATACTTTTCTTTGGCAGTTAAGGATGTTCGGACTTTATGTCGATGTAAATCAACACTGACTGAAGTTAGTGGAGAAAAGTTTCACACCCAAACTCAAATCGCCTGATAAACTGAATCAACGGAATTGGAGATGCACATACTATTTAAAGAGCCAATTAATGTGCATTTATGTTCAACAAATGAACACTCCCTCCCCCCTTTTTCACTAAATTTATAATTACGTGCATTTTCCATTTTTGATTTAGTTTTTTGAAAGCCAGGTACGTTTTCATATGGTGTGTATATATATATATATATATCAGTCCATTGACTGAATTCGGTTTCTTTTTGCTGACAGTCCTCCTGCGATTGAGAGGTTGTCCAGTGGCCTGTTTCAGGAAGTTATTATTACAAACACCATTCCAGTGTCAGAGAAGAACTATTTTCCTCAGCTGACTGTTCTGTCGGTAGCAAACCTTTTGGGCGAGACCATCTGGCGTGTTCATGACGATTGCTCTGTGAGTAGCATTTTTCAGTGATAAACAACACTGAAACCAGTTCATTTGACTTAAATTAGTGTTCCCCATGTTTGTTTTTATTCTGAAATGGGATTATCTCCATCCATGCACACTGGTAATTAGTCTGTAGTTGGCTTCCCACCCAGATTTTGAATGTCATAACTGAGTCCGGCCATTTTTAGAATGCCCATCTTCCCTCCCTCGAACTGTTTCCTCTGTTTTCAAAAGACAAGAAACTAAAGTACAGCTTCCTGGTGTTTTCTTACTGACAAGCAGGGTGGTTATGAACCGTATTCCAGCTTGGGCATTGATTGATGTCTGCCGTGGATTTCGGGGTTGTCCTTGTAGCCCTAGCTCTGATTTCAATGATGACTGCAATCTTGCGCCTTTTTCTGATTGTACGATACAAGAAACCATGTGGGAATAGCTCCATGAAGGGATCGAGCTCCTACGAGTCTCATTCCCTTGTGCTGACTAGTTCATAAATGCTTTGGAAACTTCACAGCAACTGCCCTCAAGAGAGATTTCAAATGTGTGTAAAGCCTGCTGAACTGATGTGATGACCATGTAGTTCGTCATTCGGCCAATGTATGTTTTGATTTCCAGAACGGGGCTGGTTGGAATCAACCATATGGATTTGTAACAAACGCATTCCTGCTTTGATATGGTAATTCTATGCGGAAACTCGGCCATGTTTATCCATGCGATAATTTTTTTTTTCTTGAGAGAGAGAGGTGTTTAGGATTTGGCCATGTTCGCTGCCTGCAGACTTTCTTAACAGACGGCTTGCTTATATCTGGTCCCGGCGACAATGGCAAAGCCGAGGGGGTTAGACGACCAGGGCTTGTGGTCCCCAAGCTGGGATTGTTGTTTTGCAAATGGCAATAAGAATGGGCGACATATTCTGACCTTGTATAAGAAGTGAACGATATTTTACACGAGAGGATTTAGGAAAACATTGGCTGGTCACTTTAAGATAGGTTCTAAATACAACAATATAATATAATATAATATAATATATATACGATATTTTACACGAGAGGATTCAAGAAAACATTGACTGATCACTTTAAGATATGTTATAAATACAACATAATATATATATATATATATATATATTGTATGGGAAGTGATCTCAATGTGTTCGCATTGGGTGATGCTATTCTCGTATTTACAGTTATTTTTTATTTTTTATTTTTTAAAAAATTCAAGATGGGGACTAAGGTCTCTTATTTTGAAGTGGGGCCTAAGTCCCCTATTTTAATTAGGACTTGTGGCCAAAAAAAGAAAAAAATGTGTGAATATTGACTTAATATTCAATCCACGCATTTTTTTTGGTAATCTAAGATAAGTTTTTGGTGTCTTGGGTCCTACTTTAAGATAGGAGATTTTAGATTTCACTTTAAAAAAAGAAAAAATAAAAATTTTACTATAAATATAAGCAGTGATTGTGGTGGCATCACCCAATGGCGACATCATGTGATTATATATATATATATATATATATATATATATATATATATATATATATATATTGATTAAATAATTTATAAGTTATTCATCTGTTTAAAGATGTTTTTAATTTTTTCAACTCATATAATTTGTCAGGTAAAAGATTATTCTCAAGGTTTAACAAATCGGTATGGCACATTTTGTATCGCACATACCGAATTGTAATTCGTACGATCGGTGTGTGATACGTAAATGATATATTATTTATGTATTTTAAATATTAATTTTTATAATTTATTTCTATTTAATTTAATAGGTCGGCTGGAAGCTATTTATCTTAACTCAGACGTCTAATGTTCTAACCGTGTTGTCCCCCCGCCGGTGGCGGGGTGGACACCCCCCCTCCCCCCTCCTGTGCAGGTGGCAGGAGGGCACGGCTTCGATTCGCTTTCCCCTCCCCCCCAAAAAAAAAATGTTCTAACCGTGCAAGTAACATGTTTTTTTCTTTTAAAATCTACAAAAATATTCTAAATTTTGGGTGCACTTTAAGGATTCAAATTCAATGCCAACCATTTAAATGTCAAACTTATTAATCAAATGGGATAGTGAGACATATGAAAAAATCCACTTATAATTTATCATTTATACGTATCAAATGTCCTCTTTTGTTTCGGTACGCAATGGTACCATATCAGAAGATCGATACGAGACTGATATGAACGATCCATCGAACCCTGATTATCTCCTCCAATATTAATATTTATTTATAAACCCTTACAATTACATGTTTATTAGATAAACATTTTTTTTGGACTTGTTTCTTAAAAACTCGAAGAACTTAGGTCTTAATATTCTAGGGTATTTACTATTCTTAATATTCCAGGGTGTTTTCAGAAGAGTCTGCGAGGTGTTGTTGTAAATAAATATTAAGGTTGTAGAGGGTAGTTCTTCAATATGATTTTTTTAGCATTTTTTGCATATTAGTCCCTACAAATATGACGAATTACTTTTTAGTCCCTAAAATCTCTCTATTGTTTAAAAAGTCTTTAAAATCATGTAACTCTAACAGAAAGGTCCATGTAGTTCATCGACATTAAAATAATTGGATATTCGATGGAATATTCCATCCTTCCATTAAAAAAAAATTGAAAATTCTAAACTACCCTTACTCATGACCCTTTCCTAGTGAAACCCTTCACCCCACCGCCTGCCACCGCACACCCCACCGCCCCCATACGCAGTCGCAGACGCCCCACCGCCGTTGCAATCTGCGGACTGCCCCCACCGGCCGCTGCAGACGTCCCACCGCAAGGCCCCAGCCGCAGAAGCCCCACCGATCGACGCAGACGTCCCACCGCCGACGCCCCATCGGCCACTGCCGGCCCTTGCCATCACGCCCAACACGACAAATCGACCCTTGTTATTCTCCTCATGTCTGAAATGGTATGCTATTTCGATGGCTAGATTATTCATGCACGACAGGTAATTGATAACTTGTTCGTGTCGTATGCAGTCATCAAATGTTAGTGGAATGCAGTTGTCTCGAGGAGCTGTCGTCTCATCTCGTGTGCCGCCGATGGAATGTAACTGTAGAAAGGGTAATTATCGGGTTTACGTCTCAAATCGTGAGAGGTCGAAAGGCAAGCGTTTCTATGGTTGTCCGTATGCAAATAGTGACGGGGATTGCGGTTTCTTTGAGTGGGTTGATGATACTACCTATAATGTTGTGGATGTCAAATATCAACTGAAGGCGATGGAAGAATGCATGACAAAGAAATTAGAAAGGATAGAGTTACAATTGAAAAACTTAAAATTACTGATGTATTTTGTCATATTTGTACTATTTGTCATTTGCATATTCAACTGAACGTGTTTAAGAGAGACGTATGCAATGTAAGTCCTATATTGGACATGTAATCGTCTTTACTAGAATGTAATGCCACTTATTATCGTTAGTCTTATATGCCCCATGTGTATGCTTCACCAGCTCATTTCCAGACCAAATGCCTGCCAGTGCATGCTTCACCTGCTCATGCCCATGTTTCACAGACATGTGTGAAGAGTGAGGTGTCATCATCATCATCATCTCTGGCCAATGGACATTTAGCATAGTTCTGCAGAAGAAATTGTGCTGGACTCTTACATAGCTGGACTTTGTGGTGCAGGTTAACAAAGGAAGCAGCATAATTATGGAAATTAGATTTTAGCAGATTTTATTGATCATGGAGTGATGATGAAATAATTCAAAGGGCTAATCTACTAGGGGTTCAAATTAGATCAAAGGTGGGCCAGTTTCTCAAATCATGGAAATCAATTAGTGATGGAAATTTTAATGTTCCAAAACCAAATAAAGGCTTGTGGGAATGAACATCATCATTAAAAGATGTTCAAAGTGACTGTGGTGGTTGGATGCAGATAGATATATCTTCTGTTAGCTTGCAGCCCATGATCCAGACAGAAGAGGGTTGTGGACACCGAAAATCGCACATCCAAATGTCATGCTCGGCCCAGCATTAACAACGGCGCCGAGTGAAGAAACCCCGGAGAAATCAATCACAAAGGCCCCACATCCCAGGGGCCTCGAAGAAAATCAAATGGGCCACAACTCATGCTCACAATGGGCTCAGAATCGCCCATTTAACCCTCCAGCGGCACGCCGAGGAGAGCCTTCAGCGGCACGCCCTGGAGAGCCCTCCAGCGGCACGCTCCCTTCAGCGGCACACCCTGCCCCGGCCTTCACCGGCACAGCCCCTTTGGGCGCTCGCCGGCACGCCCCTACGGGGGTTCAACGGCACACCCCAGGGGGGTTCACCGGCACACCCCCAGGGGGGTTTCAACGGCACGCCCCCAGGCGGGTTCACCGGCACACCCCTTTGGGGTCTTCAGCGGCACGGCCCTTTGGGGCTTCCGCGACACGGCCCTTTGGGGCTTCAGCGGCACGGCCCTTTGGGGTCTTCAACGGCACGCCCAAAGGGGCCTTCAGCGGCACAGCCTCCAGAGGCTTCAGCGGCAGGCCTTTTTGGCTCCCCAGCGGCACGCCCCTTCGAAGCCCTCCAGCGGCACAGCGTGAAGCTTTTCAACGGCAAGACGACGTGCAGCCCATGCCCTACGCTTCCTTGGCGCGCAGTGAGCCGTCTGAGGTGGCGACCGTCCATTGGGCCACGTGAGCTACCCCCTGACGACCCAGGACGAGGCAGGTCAAAGGCCATCACCACAAGGCCACTTCCCGCCTTCAACGGCCGAGCTGGAGGGCTTCGGCTCTGGGAGGTATAAAAAAACCCTCCACTTCAACGAAGACGAAAGGAGAAGAAAAACACACACAAAGGGAGGGAGAAGAGAAGAGGGAGACAGACGCATACAGGCAGAAGAAAAGAGAAGAAGAGAGAAGAAGAAGAAGAGGCTCCCTCCCTGCCGGGAGCTTCCTCCGACGACCACCACCACCATCGGAAGGGAGCAAGAGTAAGGGAGAGAGGGTTCGATGTAACGGGGAAAGAGTTAGGGGCGGCTGGCCTCCCTCCTGCCCTCCGTTCCTCCTCTTCCTTTTATGTCTTCTTTTCTTTTGTGGGGCCTTTTTCCCCTTTCTTGGCCATGGCATCATCTTTGGCATTCTTTTTTGCTATGATATGTATATAAGGCAGTGTCCTCTCGATTCCCATGAATGAAAGTTGTTCCTCGTGGGTTCTCTTTGATTTCGTTGGCTTGCGCTAGCTCTCACGGTTTCTTTATGGGGTTGTTCGTTTTCCCTCCGCCTCCCCATTTCTCCGGTGTTTTTGGGGCCCTCATGTCGACTTGATTATTCCCCTATGAGCCTTGGTTTCACAAGCCCTTCAATCCTCTCCATGGCCATCTGCTGTGTCCACTGGCTTAAGGGAGAGGGAGACCCTCACCCTCTCTCCAAACACACAGTGATCAAGTGGCCTGCCCTTGGCCTTGAATCCCCTTTCTTTTCTTTAAACGGCTTCTAAGGCCCCCAGCTTGCACACTCTGTTTGAACTCCCAGCGATGCCTCTTCCTGGCCCTTCGCCGGCACCCCTGTTTGGTCCCTCAGCGGCACGCCCATGGGGGTTGTCCAGCGGTACGCCCCCCCCATTTATCCTTGGCCGGCACGCTATCTCCTCGCCTTCAGCGGTACGCCCCAAGTGCCCTCAGCGGTACGCCCTCCTCTGCCCTCAGCGGCACACATACCAGTCTACCCCTTTGGCCGGTACGCTCCTTGGCCGGTACACCTGATCAGCCTTGGCCGGCACACCGCAGGCCTTCAGCGGCACACACCCTCAGCCTCTCAGCAGCCCACTCCTTGGCTTTGCCCCCCGAGCCCTTCCCTTTACGTTTTCCGAGGCTCTTTAAAGGTGTTGCTCCCCCGGGGGCCCATCTCCAGTTGTCGGGTTCCGCCACTCCATGTGGGCGCGTTCCCTTTATCTCCCTTACGCCCCGGGTCAAGGGGAGATGCTGCCGAATTTTTGTGGGAAAATAATAAAACATTAAAAGAGGCAAAAGGAGGCAACAAACGAGTAGGATAACTGACGAAACCTTCCAACTCATCAAGCCGCTGCCGGCATCACAACGAAAACCGAACCGGACTAATTAACCACCCGGCAGCCCGAGTGTCCGACCCACAAGAAAAGAGGCCGAACCAAACGAAACGAAACAAGGGGGAAGTTTGTATAAAACTCCCTACAAATCGACACAAGAAGAAAAGAAAAGCCTTAAAGCAGGTAATCAAAAACTGAGTTAACCTCCATCACTCCCTGCCCAACCCCCAGCGGCACACACACGCCCAGCCTTCAGCGGTACCCGCCCCTACAGCCCTCAGCGGTACGCCCCTGCAGCCCTCAGCGGTACGCCCTTTGCAGCCTTCAGCGGTACACTCTCTACAGCCCTCAGCGGTACGCCCCCTGTAGCCCTCAGCGGTACGCCCCAGCCCTCAGCGGTACACTCCCGTTTTCCCCTTCGCCGGCACACTATACACATACACATATACAACTTGACAAGGGCATTAATAATAGCAAATAAATTAATAAAAATTATGCTAATTAAAGGACTCCGAATGCGTAATATTAATCGCAATAAAAGAGGTGGGAGGGGTAATAAAAAAAATAATAAATAACAAACAAATGATAATGATAAGAATAATCATGAACGAAAAGAAGAAAAATCATCCCGGACAAAGGCACGAATAAACAGTAAATATTAAATCAGAAATGAGAATGTACATAGCTAGGAAAACCCCAGATAAAAGACATCAAAGCCCGCGCTGCAGCCCCCATCTCTCCCCGTGACCCGGGGTGAAAAGGACAACAACGTCGCCCTTTCGGGTCGAGCCCGAGTCTCGGGAATTACCCCGATATGGCCAGGTTTTGATCTAACCTCGGGCCGACAGCTTAATCGGACCGGATTTATTTCTCGTTCCGGATACCTTCCGAATCATCATTAAAATTGCCGTACGCTCGGCAGACATTTGAAGGGAGTTACCACGGTTTTCTCGCCGCGTCCCTGTTACGGGCCCGTGTCCGACTATGAAAAGGTCCCCGAGTGGCCTATGCGGCCGGCAATTTATGGCTTTAATAAAACCCTCAGTGCGATCTACCTATATCTCTCTCGCATGATTAGTATCATCCTTTTCGGCCGTAGGGCCCCTAATTTCGGCAATTAATCAAGGGTGTTCCCCCGTATGGGGGATGTAAATGACGTCGTGACCTTCATGGCGCGACGGGATTCGGTCCCGACACGAACCACACAATCGTCTGACGAAGTCAGATCGAGCGCACCATGGGCTCTTCGGAGCCCGAATAAATTGTCACCTCGGTGACTGGCACGCCCACGCACTTAATAATCCAACAAACGAACAAAATAATTGTTAAACGAAAAGTGCGTCCACAAGTCTGGCACGCCCGGTGGGACTCATCCACCCTTCATCTCTTTGCCGAAATTAGGGGCCCCGCGGCCCCCTTCTTGTAATACTAATTATGCTACTTTCTTAAATGCAGAAAAAGAGAAAGGCATCATGGAGCCGACAATGGCTGTTCTCTGCAGCCCCGAGGTTGTGAAGAATCATGTGCGGGGCGGCTACCTGGCGGTGCCCCTCACTTTCGGGAGCTTCCCTCCCACCGTGGGCTTCCCCAACTTCTTGGGGGTGGCCTTCGTTGACATCCTCGACGCACGAGCGCCCGAGGAGCCTCAAACCAATGCTCCCGCTCCGAGAGCCGTCGAAGCTGCCGCCGGCCGAGCGGTGGCCGAAGGCAACAATAGCGTCCCCACAACGACGCTCAGCTGCAACGTGCACCACGTGCACCAGACCACCGGCCCGTTCCACCAAGGGTCGGCATCCCACCGAAGGAGGCTTCGGAGAGGCAACACCGGCGCCGGCTCAGGGCGTCGCCTGTCCAACTCCGGAAAGTCCATGACGGTTGGGGCCCTCCGAGTCCGCCTAGACGGCCAGAGGTCCCAGGTGACGCCAGACCGCGTCGTCCCGACCGTCCCAGTCCGCAACTCCTTTCAAGGGCTGGAGAAACTAAAAGGGAAGGTGACGCCCGCTGTTGTGGCCACCCCACCAAAGATTGCACCGGCTCGCAAGCTGGCCAAACTGAAGCAAGTCTGGGTACCCAGGGAGGCCCAGCCCACTGCACCCGCCCAGGCGGGGCCCAGCACTTTCCGCCCGAGGAGGTCCCGAAGAGATGACGGGGTCGAGGCAGTGACCCCCACTCTCCGACCGGCACCCGTCATCCCGGTGCCGCCCGAGAATGCTCATCGCCGTCGCCGAGGGCGCCGACACAATGCCGCCCGCCCGGCACTCAGGGCCTACGCTCCTCCTGCTGCCGTCATCGACGCGCAACCACAGGCCGCTCTCCCTGACCAGGAGTGGGAAGGGATCGAGCAGGCCATGAGAAACTACCTCCGAGGCCCTGGTAGCACCCCCGCTGGCCGCCAAAGACTACTGGGGGCAATGACCTCCGCCTTCCAGGAAGAAAGGGGGGAACCTGCACCTAGTATGGAGTCGAGGACCCGCCCGGAAGAGCCGCGCCAGTCCCCTGTACGGGAGGAGGCGCCGTCCCGACGGTCGGTCTTCGACAGGCTAACATTCCCAGGAGGACCGTCCCGGAGGGCGTCAAGAAGAAACAAGAATAAGAGATGGCAGACATTCACCTGCAATATGGCAGGGGTCCATGGTCGGTATGGGGCCCTACCCACCGACCCGGAAGAATTGGCCAGAATAGCCGCCAGGCCGGGACCCCTTACCAGAAGAAGGAGAGCGGCAGGCGGCGCGACACCCACGGGGCCCCTCACGGCCCTCACGGCCAATGTGGTCACCACCGGCGACACGAGTGGCGGACCCTCGACATCGTCCGAGGACGCCCCGGCCGAAGAGACAGGGGGCACGCCCAGTCTTCCCACGGCTGATCCAGCAATGCTGCTCATGATGCAACGATTCCAGCAGGAAATCGAATCACTTAAAAAGCAGTTGAATGAGCGAAACACACCACCCCCAATGTCCTGGCAGACCGAGGTCACACCCGAGGTACCCAGGGACAGGGGGCAGTCTTCCGAGGCAGCTCTTCCGTCAACCCTCGATCCCCTCGGGGGCACTCCCCCGCAGCAGGCACATTGCACAGCGGTGACCCCGCCACAGGCTCCGCTTTCACAAGGGTCCCCCATGGCCCCCCGAGCGACCGTGGTAGTCACCCCGAGCGCACAGCCCGCTCATTTCTACCCGAACCCGGTCGACCCGGCGGCAGTCAGCCGGTTGATGCTTGAGCAGATGATAGACATGAAGTTGGCCGAAAGGGGCGATGGGGATCAGACGCCTTTCGACGTCTACCGAGTACCCTACCCGGCTCAGTATGCTGCCAGGAAGTTGCCGGCTGGCGTCACCAAGCCGCCGAAATTTGAAAAGTTCAATGGGCAAGGATCTCCCAGAGAGCATATTGCCTATTACGTGAACGTCATGGGAGACCTGGCTGCTGATGAGGCCTACCTCCTGAAGTTCTTCGGCTCAACACTCACCGGACTTGCCTTTGAATGGTACTCCGGCTTGTCACCCGGGTCGGTGGCCGATTGGCCCGACATGCAGAAGAAGTTCAAGGAAAGATTCTACGTGGCCGAGAGAGAAGTTACCATGGCTGAACTCTACGCCACAAGGCAGAAGAATGATGAGTCGGCCCCCGACTACATCAAAAGATGGAGGAACCTTAGTATGAGGTGCAAGCGCCCCCCGCATCAGGAGGACGCAGTTCAGATCTGCAAGCAAAACTTAAAGAAAGAAATCCTAGAAAGGATGATCGGCACTGAGGTCAAGACATTTGACCGTCTGAACAATGTGGTAGCGGAGATCGAGGCATTCTTGGCCCGATACTCCTCCACCCCAGCCATGCCAAGCCAGAGGGCCAGGCAGGCGGAGAAGAAGCCGGCTCCCCCGGAGGTGCATGCACTAGACTTCCAGGCTTTTGAAAAGCATAAGGAGAAAGCCAAGGGAGCGGCTAACCCTCCGCCGCCCATAACCACAGAACGGCGGGAAGGCCCCTCACTAAGAGAGAAGATGAGAAACAAGTTGTATTCCTTCTCCCGGGACAAGTCCAAGCTCCTGTTGGAGTGGGCGACTAGCTACAATAAGATTACACTGCCCGAGCCGAAGAGGCCGGGCGACTTGAAGAAGAAGGATGACCCGCGCTTCTGCATGTACCATCGGGTGCTCGAGCATACTATTGAAGACTGCTACGTCTTCAAGGATGTTATTGAGTCCTTAATCAGGGACGGGGAGCTGGACATGGGGGAGCATAAAGTAGACCCCCCGCAGCCACACGAGCTGCCCAGCATAGCCTCCTCCGTCAATATGATCTCACTATATCAGGAGCTGCCAGAAGAATGGGCGAAGGCCTGTGCCCGTGCCACTTATGAAACCTTTATCATGGCCCCAGCTCAAGACCAAGAAGGGTGGCAGACTGCACCCAGAAAAACCAGAAAGGCGCGCGCCTCTCGACCTACCCCAGGAATTCACTCGAGGGTAGCAGCGCCCCTGCCTGCACCGCCCCCGGTAAACCCTGTTTGCCACGACACGGCCCCCCGGCTGGTCATGAGGCGGCCCACTCACAACAAGAAGAGCTCTGCCCCGCTGCGGACGTACAAGAAGACTAGCCCGGCGGTTGAAAAACTCCAGGCTATTATCGACGGGCTTGAAGATTATAAGCAGCCCAAAATCCAGCCCGTCGAGCTAAAACAATATGTCCCCTGGGAGCAGTTCGAGTCACTCGAGCTGGCTCCAGGAACAGAAGCTGATGCAGACAAAGAGCCTCCCCTGTCGGGTGAACCTATTCGAGAGCAGCCGTCCGCTGCAGCGGGCAAGAAGAAGAAGAAGAGAAGACCCAGGGGCAAGAAGAAGAAGGAGGTCGTCTTCGCCTGCAACACCCTCTCGGCGTTGTTCGATACCTCTCTCTCCCTGGAAGAGAAAGAAGAAGAGCCACCCCATGAGCCGGCGGAAGTGAGTCAAGCTGAAGCATCCACCTCCCAGCACGCCACCAGGTCAGGGAGGAAGTGGGGGCGCTCTCCTCAGGGCAGCCTCAACATCATGCTCATGGGGGAACAACCATACCAGGTTCCCGAGCCCGAGGTCCGAGGCACCGAGATCCCTCCTCCATCAGCCCTCTACCCCGGAGGCACCAAGAGTCAAGGCGCCCCGTCGTTCGCCGAGTTCCTGTCAGCACGAGCAGGAAGGCGGGCGCACCCCCAGGGGCCCGCTGCGACCAGTAAAGCAAGCATTCCCCAAGCTCTGCCAGCTGCAACTCCTGCCCAGCCAGAGGAAGGATTCAGCGGCACCCCAAACCTCGCCGAATTCATGCGAACAGCGGAGGAGGCCCAACAGGCCCCGCCTGCTCAACGGGCTACAACAGATCCCGCAAAGGAGGCGTCCCCTAATCCGGCGCTCCAATCCCAGGATGAGGGCAGGCGCAGCAAGCCCGAAGAGATGAAACTGCTCAAGGTGCGGGCGGTCGAGCGAATAGTCAGACACCTCAAGAAAATCCCGACCCGGTTCACGGTGTGGGAGATGCTGTCCTTGAATGAAGAAACACGGCAAGCCATCATCGCCGCACTCCAGACGCCAGCACACCTTGAAGCCTGTTTGGCAGAATTATCACCTGAAGTAGCAGTGGCTTTCACAGAAGATGACATGCTCCTACCAACTTGCAGCCATAACAGACCCCTCTACATGAAAGGGCAGCTGAACGGCCAGCCTATCAACAGGGTCTTGATCGACCCAGGGGCAGCAGTGAATATACTCCCGTACCGGGTATACCAGAAGCACTACTTTGACGTACACATGGTCGAAGTTAAAAATGTCAAGATTGCCGGCTTTAACCAGAAATGTGAGGTTCCCATGGGGGTCGCAGAGTTCAACTTGACCTTTGACGACTTCACCTCCAAAGTCCAGTTCCACATCATCAACTCCAGCACGTCCTACAAGGCGTTGCTCGGCCGGCCTTGGCTACACCAAAATAGGGTGGTGCCCTCCACCTTGCATCAGTGTATCAAGTACCCCTGCGAGGGAAAGGAAGTCAGAATCTTCGCCGACCTCCACCCGTTTGAGGTGTTTGAGTGTCACTTGTCAGATGCTAATCTGTACTTGGGAGAGGCGAAGCAAGCTCCTCAAGCTGCCCGAGACAAGGGAAAGAAGAAAATGGAATCGGGAGGCTGGTTTCCTCCGCCGCCCCCAGGCTATGTGGCTCCCCCACATGTACCATGTATTGCACAAGAGGAAGGGGTATCTAGGGCAGCCCCTCTCCCCATCTACCCCACACCGGGGGCACCCTGCCTCGAAGACCTGCTAGAAGATGTCAGGGTCCCGCCAGGGATCGTCAAGCCGATAGCGGAAATTGAATGCCAAGCGGCTGAGCAATTGAGAACCTTCGAGGTGCCTAACCCCGAGGGGCCGTCCACTATCTTCTATGTGGCCAGGGAGAAGCCGGTCAGGGAAGACGACGATTGCCGGTTCCCTGACGAGTTGCATGACCCGCACGTCCCCATTACGGGACTTCCCCACATGACTGACCGGGCAGCCAGAATGGTCAGGAAGCAGAAGATTCCTCCCTACCAGCCCTCCAGCCGGAAGGAAATGTTTGAAAAAATGTGGAATCCACCAAACCTGGATCGACGGTTGCTGAAAGTCACCAAGCACCCCGGTCTGGGCTTTTCACTAGAAAATTACTACGAGACTGATGTCATATCGGTCTCAACATGGCCCGGCAACGATCCTGTAGAAGCTACAGATTCGCGGGAAGCCTGTCAAGATGCATATCCTGCGCCCCCAATGCAGGAGGCACAAGACGAGGAGATCTTCCTTTGGAAACCTCCCCGCCGCCGTTGCACCGAGAAGACCCCCTCCTTCCCCGAAGTGTCGACCTCGAAAGGGCACACCGGCGAAACACCTTCGCCCCGGCCGGCCGGCGAAGCAAGGAGCAGCAGCATGGGCCATGCTCCGAATTCCCCTCGATACGACCCCGTCATGTACGCCTTGTACCACAGGCAGCAACGGGAGATCGAGATGCTGAAGAGGCGGCTAGCCGAGTTAACCTCGCTAGTCGCCGACCTGATCCAGGGCTCCCTCCCCCCATGGGGTGGTCGGATGCCTCGGCCCCGAGGCGCCAGTCCCAGCACCCCCGCTTTGTCAAGGCAGGAAATGAGAGACATGGCGAGCTCGCTGACCGAGCGGCCGACCAGGCAAGGGCTGACACTCCAAGAGAAGCTACAGAAGCCTTATTCCTTTCCGAGAGAGAAGACCCGGGGCATCTTCGACTGGGCATGCCACTACGGCAAAGTCTCCCTTCCACGGTCCAAGAGGCCACAAGACACCCGAAGAAGCGGGGACCCGCTATTTTGCCCTTACCACCAGGTGCTGGGCCACGCCATTGAAGACTGCTATGTCTTCAAAGACATTGCCCAAGACCTCATTGACAGGGACGAGCTCAGGATGGGGGATTATGTGATAGCCCCGCCACGCCCCCATGTAGCGGACAGCCCCAGAGCGAGAGCCTACACCGTGTCCATCCACTACCAGGCCCCTGAAGATGCGGCTGCCCCGGCCCCCGTCCAAGCTATCTATGATGAATACACAGAAGAGCCTGAGATGGACCTACGCCCCTCTGAGCCAGCGGGCCTCGCACACCCGGCGGCCACGGCCCAGGAGGAGAGCGAGGTGAATGCAGCCTCCATGCCCAGTCATGATGAACAAGAAGAGGGAGATGGCATTCTCGAACCCGAGGACAATGAAGACCAAGACTTCGTCGATTTGTCGCCAGCCCCGCCGGAAATTGAAAATGGCGGCCAGGCCACAGTCGACGAATTGGTTGAAATCAACCTTGGCACAGAAGACAATCCCAGGCCGACTTTTCTGAGTGCTCTCATGCCTCTACAGGAGAGAGAACAATACACAAAGTTGCTGCAAGAATTCCGGGATTGCTTTGCCTGGAACTATAAAGAAATGCCCGGACTTAGCCCCGAGGTGACTCAACACATCCTGTCCATTGATCCCAAAGTGGAACCAGTGAAGCAACCTCCCCGGCGCATGAGGCCGGAGCTAACCAGCCAGATCTGCAAAGAGGTCGACAAGCTCATAAACGTCGGCTTCGTGGCAGAGAATCAATACACCACATGGCTGGCCAATATTGTACCGGTGAAAAAGAAGAACGGACAGATCAGGATTTGCGTGGATTTCCGCGACCTGAATAAAGCCTGCCCAAAAGACGACTTCCCGGTGCCTATCACCGAAGTGATGATCGATGCAACTACTGGCCACGAGGCCTTGTCCTTTATGGATGGGTCGTCCGGCTATAACCAAATCTGGATAGCCGACCACGACCGGATTCACACCGCCTTTAGGTCACCTAAAGGGATATTTCACTACAAGAGGATGCCCTTCGGCCTCAAGAATGCTGGTGCCACATATCAGCGAGCGATGACCAAGATCTTCGACGAGCTGCTATACAGCAAGGTCGAATGCTACATCGACGACCTGGTCGTCAAGACTAAAAAGAGGGATGAGCATCTGAATGACCTCAGGGTCGTCTTCCAAAGGCTCCGCCTATACGGGCTGAAAATGAATCCCATGAAGTGCGCCTTTGGCGTGTCCAGTGGAAAGTTCCTCGGCTTTATCGTCCGACACCGAGGGATCGAGATCGACCCCTTTAAGATAAAAGCTATCCAGGAGCTGCCCCCTCCGAAGAATCTGGGAGAGCTGAGATCCCTACAGGGGCGTCTAGCTTACATCCGCAGGTTCATTTCCAACCTGTCGGGGCGCTGCCAGCCATTCCACAGACTAATGATGAAGAATGCACCTTTTAGCTGGGGTCATGAATGCCAGCACGCGTTTGACCAGTTAAAGGAGTATCTGGAGACCCCGCCTGTCCTGGGGGCACCTGTCAAAGGCAGACCACTGATTCTATACATAGCGGCCACCGAATATTCACTGGGGGCAATGCTCGCCCAGAACAATGATGAGGGAAAAGAGCAGGCCCTCTACTACCTTAGCCGAAGACTGGTGGGAGCGGAGGCCAAGTACACTCCGATAGAGAAAGTTTGTCTTGCTTTGGTCTTCGCAGTTAAGAAGATGAGGCACTATATGCTATCCCATGAAGTCAGGTTAATATCCAGAGCTGACCCCATCAAGCACATTCTCTCCCAGCCTGTCCCGAAGGGGCGCCTTGGCAAATGGGCCGTGCTGCTCATGGAGTTTGATATAACCTACGTGCCCCAGAAGGCCGTTAAGGGACAAGCCGTCGCGGACTTCTTCGCAGCACACCCCGTGCCCGAAGACTCCCCGTTGGCCACCGAGTTGCCCGAGGATGAAACACTGGAGGTGGATCAGGTACAACAAGCCATTTGGCAGCTGTACTTTGACGGAGCCTCAAGAACAGAAGCGACCCCGTCCGGACGTACCAAGGTGCGGGCCGGAGCGGGCATCGTCCTCAAATCTCCAGATGGAGAGGTGCTACACACTTCTTGCGGCATCCGCAAGCCCTGTACAAATAATGAGGCGGAGTATGAAGCCCTGATCATCGGCCTCCAGGTCGCCCTCCAAATGGAGATCAAAATGCTCCAGGTGTTCGGCGATTCGCTGCTGGTCGTCAAGCAAGTCCAGGGGCAGTTTGATGTCCGAAAACCCGAGCTGCTCCCGTATCACACTAAAGCAAAAGGGCTCATGGAGCAGTTCTACCTCCTCGAAATAGGCCATGTCGCCAGAGGGGAGAACGCACAAGCCGACGCATTGGAAAAATTGGCAAGCTCACTGGCGGTGCCCCCAGATGGATATCTCCATATCCAAGTAATAAACCAACGCCAGATGCCCAGCATGATAGAAGAAGAGCCGGAAGAGGAGGACCTACAGGTCGCTACAGCAGAAGCCGTCAGCCTGCCTGACTGGAGGGACCCCCTAATGCAGTGGTTCAGGCACCAGCGACTACCCGACCGAAGAGAAGAAAAGATCAAACTGGTCAGAACCAAGGACTCCTATGAGCTCCGAAGCGGAATATTATTCCGGATTGTGGCCGATGCCAAACGGAAGCTACTCCTCCGATGCTTGTCCATTGAAGAAGCTTGGAGGGTTATGAAGGAGGTCCATGCCGGCATAACTGGCGCACACCAGGCGGGGCCGAAAATGAAGATTGAAACCAAGAAACTTGGCTATTATTGGCCTGCAATGTTCAACGACTGTTGCGAGTATGCTAAGTCGTGTCAGAGATGTCAGGAGCATGCCACCATTCCCAGAAGACCTCCTGCACCACTACACCCAACAGTGCCCAGTTGGCCGTTCGCCCAATGGGGAACGGACGTCGTGGGCCCCTTTCCTGCATCTTCCACAGGCTGCAAATATATTCTGGCGGCGACCGACTACTTCTCCCGCTGGGCAGAGGCTGTTGCCTTACGGGAGGTCACCGGAGAAATCGTGGTCAGGTTTGTCCGCCGCAATATTATATTCCGGTTCGGCGTGCCCGACCGGATTGTGTCGGACAACGGCAGCCACTTCCGCAACCAGAAAGTTTACCGGCTAGCAGAAAAATACAAAATTGACTGGAGGACATCGACTCCTTACAATCCACAAGCCAATGGGCTGGCCGAAGCTTTCAATAAGACACTTTGCACTCTCCTGGCCAAGACTGTTAGCTCTAACAAAAGGGACTGGGAAGAAAGAATGTATGAAGCGCTTTGGGCGTACCGAACCGTATACAAGACCCCAACGGGCTGCTCGCCCTTCTCTCTTGTATATGGCTCGGAAGCAATCATCCCCGTCGAACTGGAGATATCGTCCCTCAGGGTCGCCATTCAGCATGGGCTTGTCCCCGAAGGGCAGACCAACACCGAGCGAAGGCTCGATGAACTCTCCAGTCTGGAAGGAAAGCGGCTTCAAGCCCAACAGAATATCCAGGTCTATCAGGCCCGGATTGCACGCGCCTTTGACAAGCTCATCAAGGAACGCGAATTCAAGAAGGGTGACCTTGTCATGGTCAAGAGAAGAGATCTCATGGCGGCCAACCCCAAAGGTAAGCTAAACGAGAACTGGCTCGGACCCTACGTAGTCCAGAAAGTCTACGAAGGCGGAGCCTATGTAATTGTCAACCACCGCGGGGAGGTTCAATTCCCGCCTCTTAATGGAAGGCACTTGAGGCTGTACCACGCCCCAGCGCCCCCATTCAGGTAATAATATTACTCTTCGCCCCATTTTGGGGCGGATTTGCGTGATTAATGTCCGAATGATTTGGCCACCAGCCGGGTTCCCGAAAAAGGGAAGAAAGGAATAGAAAGAGAAAGAAAGAAGAAGCAAAAAAAAAGAGAAAGACAAAAAAAGAAGAAGCAAAAAAATGGAAAGAGAAAGAAGGAAGAAGCAAAAAAAAAAAGAAGAAAAAAAAGAAGAGAAAAAAAAAGAAAAAAAAGAGAGAGAAAAAAAAGAGAAGCCAGAAAGGGGGACGCCCCCCATTTCCAGTCACCGCCCCGCATCAGCGGGGGTATCAAAATTGATTTAAAAAGAAAGAAACAGACTCTTCTCTCCGTCCTTCCCGGGCGGTGAGTACCCCTTTGGCGCGGACCTCGCGTCCGGGTCATTGACTAGACAAACTCTTCTCTCCGTCCTTCCCAGGCGGTGAGTACCCCTTTGGCTCGGACCTCGCGCCCGGGTCATTGACTAGACAAACTCTTCTCTCCGTCCTTCCCGGGCGGTGAGTACCCCTTTGGTTCGGACCTCACGTCCGGGTCATTGACTAGACAAACTCTTCTCTCCGTCCTTCCCGGGCGGTGAGTACCCCTTTGGTTCGGACCTCACGTCCGGGTCATTGACTAGACAAACTCTTCTCTCCGACCTTCCCGGGCGGTGAGTACCCCTTTGGCTCGGACCTCACGTCCGGGTCATTGACTAGACAAACTCTTCTCTCCGTCCTTCCCGGGCGGAGAGTACCCCTTTGGCTCAGACCTCACGTCCGGGTCATTGACTAGACGAACTCTTCTCTCCATCCTCCCCGGGGGGCGAGCACCCCTTTGGATCAGACCTCCCGTCTAAGTCACTGACTAAACGGACCTTTCTATCCGCCACCTCTGAACGGCAAAAGGGGTCTCTGGCCAAGTACCCCTCACTCGAGACCAGCACGCGCTTCCAATATTGCGGCAAAACCAGGGAGTTGCCCGTTCGGTATGGTGGAGTGGTCCCCTCGTCCTCCCCCTGGGAAGGCGAGCACTCTCCTGTACCCTGACATGGGTCCCTGCCTGGTCCTTCCAAAGTGAATCCCCGCAAAGACTCATACCCTGCCAATGGGCCCCTACACGAAAAGGGGGGAAAGATACAAGAGCGAGGGAAGAGGAAGGAGAAAACAATATGCACGGAAGAGAAAGAGGGGTGGGAAAGCTCCCTCCGGGATAAATGCATACACCAGGAGCGCGTGAAATCATAAATGCTCTGCTCTATTCAAAAGAGGATCAAACTACATGTGCTGCGGGGCATACCCCTGTGTTACATTCAAAAAAAAAAAGAAAGAGAAATTAAGGGATGCAACGCTCAGTCGATGTCCCTGAAGATGTCCTCGAGGGGGAGGATCCCGACGCAAGGGAAGTTCGTCATATCGCGCAGTCGGCCCCTCAATCCCTCAAGACGGGCGAGCTCCGCTTCGACGGACGCCATTTCAACGTTGGCAACGGCAAGAGCTTCCCTCTCCTCTGCCACCGCCCCTTCCGCCTCGGCGAGGCCAAGCTTAGCCGCAGCGAGATAGCCCTCCAGCTTCTCGATCCGGTTCTTGAAGGAACGAACGCTGCCTTCGCCTTCCTCTAGGGCCTTTCCGTGGCGCTCTCTACTGTCGCGTCGGGCCTTTAGGGCCTGCAGATATTCGTCTGCCTGAGCATCAAGGGCGGCGCGTTCGTCAGGAGCCTGGGTCTCCAGGAACTCGCGGCGCTTGACATATTTCAATAATAGCAAGACCCGCCGTGACCATTCCCCCAGCGGACAGCCAAGCACTTGCAGCGCCCCCGTTAATTGCGTCACGATGGTATGCACCTCCCGATACGACAGAGAAGCATCGGCGAGAAGCATCATCCGTAAAGTGATCAGCATCTGACGGACTGGCGCTTCTGAGGACGTGTGACTAACTGAGGGCACGACCGGAGGGGTGAATTCCACGGTGCTGTCCACCTCTGCCCACAGGTCGGTATCTGCTGTAGACACGCCATTCCTGACATCTCCTGAGAAAGTCTCATATTACTATACAACGTCCCGCGACGGCTTACGCGTTTTGAATCACTTGAGTGCTTCCTTTTCTTGAGTCTTCTTCCGCCCTTTTCGGCATCCGGAATCGTCTCGTCACGGCATTCGGACGGCATCAACACCAGTCGAACGCATCAGGAGGTTCCGGAACCAAGAAGGATATCTGCCGGGCGGCCACCGACGCCCGATCCAAGGACCCGGGTGGGTCTTAATGGGGGCGTCCAGGCCCCTGGACGCCCCCATGATTTTAATTTGTTTTATTCTTTTCTAAGGGCCCCAACACCAAATATAAAAATATAAAAAATATATATATTTATGGAGGCGTCCAGGACTCTGGACGCCTCCATAAAAACAAAAATAAAAAATAAGTGTAAAATGCCAGTTGGCATAAAAAACAAAAAAAAATAAATAAATAAAATTATATACATATTAATGGAGGCGTCCAGGCCCCTGGACGCCTCCATAAAAAAACAAATAAAAAATATAAAATGCCAGCCCTAGCATAAAAAGACAAAGAAACAATAAAAAATAATAAACTTTTGGAGGCGTCCAGGCCCCTGGACGCCTCCATCAACTCACTCACGGGCGCCGACCACCGAACGACGGTTTGTCGTGTGTGAAAAAAGCCAAATTTAGAGACGTCCAGCTGACTGGACGCGCCCATTTCTGAATCATGAGGCGCCGCTCACAAAACCACGCGTTGTGCCAAACCGCGTGCGGCCGTCGTCGGTTTTCGGTGGACCTGTTAGAGGCGTCCGGGACCCTGGACGCCCCCATAAAAGTATTCTAAAAAAATCAATAAAAATAGAATAAAATATTATTTCGGCCCTGATGGAGGTGTCCAGGGTCCTGGACGCCTCCACCTTCCGGAACTCTATAAATAGAGGCCCACCCCCTCAGTTCTAGGGGAGCTAAGCAGTGATCCGATAGGCTGTCGGAGCCCAGAGGCTACGGAGTCATTTTTCTAACCCGTGGGGTCTTTTGTAGGTGGAGGTTCTGCCGGCTTCTCGGGTGCCCACGCTCGCTAGAGGAAGGTCGTCTTCATCCACCGCGCTTCTACGTCGTCCCCACGCTGCCGGAGCTCCGCCGAATTTCACCACCGGCACATCCAATAAGCCAACTCTTTCCTTTTCTTCGTAGTTCTTTGCATTCATCATCTCGCATCCATCATCTCATTTTCCTCCTACTCGAGTCCGAGAGGGGTTTAAAAGATAACACCAACCAGGTGTGTGTCTTCCCGTTATTTCGTCATTTTTATTGCAAGGATATGAATACTACACATTCATCTTTCTAAACCATTTGTCACTTGTTTGTCGTTGTTTTGCAAGGGTAGCCGAGGAAAGCCCTCTCCGTCGGCCGGTCGGAAGGAGAGGAAGAAGCAACCCGCCATCTCCCGCTCTTGAGGTAGGCGCGATCACCTTCTTATTTTGGGGTCTTTTGGCCCCTGGCGATCACACCTTGTCATCGAGGCCGCGGCGAGTCACTTCCCCAATGGCCGTTTAAATTTCTGTTTCCTATATTCTCTTTATATTTTGTTATATTCTGCTTATATCATCGAGGCCGCGGCGAGTCACTTCCCCAATGGCCGTTTAAATTTCTATTCCTATAATCTCTTTATGTTTTGTTATATTCTGCTTATATCATCGAGGCCGCAGCGAGTCACATCCCCAATGGCCGTTTAAATTTCCGTTCTTATATTCTCTTTATATTCTGTTATATTCTGCTCTTATCATCGAGGCCGCGGCGAGTCACTTCCCCAATGGCCGTTTAAATTCCCGCTCTTTGTATCCTCTTCATATTCTGTCATCTTATTATCTGCTCATATTCTCGAGGCCGCGGCGAGTCACTTCCCCAATGGCCGTTTCAATTCTTGTTATTTAATTTTTGCACCATTCCCGTCCCCCCGAGGCCGCGACGAGTCACTTCCCGCTATGGCCGTTTAACCCCCATATTTTGCTATATCACGCTTGTCCCGCTCGCCCCGCCGGAGCAATCTCCTGTGGTGGCCCCTTCTCTCTTTCCTCTCATTTCTGTGTTGCAGCAAACAAAACAAACAAAAAAGAAGGAGCCCGCGCGCTCTCCGCTTCTTCCTCTTCCCCGCACCATCGAACTCCGAACCGCATGACGTCGCTCACAGATTGGCGATCACGGTGGGACTTCTACTGCTTCCTCTCGGCTACCCTTGCAAGTTCGGCACCATCCGTGCCTCTCCATCTTGGCGCCCGCGCGCGCCCCCGTTGTGCTCACGGCAGCACCGTCAGTTCTGATTGGTTCTTTGTTTATTACATGTTTGTTATTTCTGTTGTTTTCCCACTCCATATATCTGTCAGCATTCCATTGCATACATCCATTCCTCTTTTCTATCCTTTTTTTCATTTTTTTTGAGGATCACCCTTTCCCGGTGAAGGAAGGACTCTCCGTTTGGGAATTCCTCTCAACGGACTAGAATCTCCTACACTGGGACCTCCGTAAGTCCCCGACATCGAAGAATCTCCTCTTCGTTCACTGGGCCGGTTGTACCATTGAAGTTCCCCGAAGTTAGTCATTTCATTCGTGGTGAGACGAGAGACCCTAGCTGACACGGCGGTGAAACAAAAAATAAACTAGGGTCCCTATCTTGTGTGAACTTCGGATCTCGCTAAAAACACAAAAAAAAAATCATCAAAATCAAAACAAAAAAAAAGGCGTAAAGGCATCCACTTGTTTGACAATCTCTGCTACCTACTTGCTAGTGTATGTTTTTGCGTTCTGGGAGAACTGTGAGCATGTCTCACGAGTCTTCTCAGGAGAACCACCCTAGCCGTGGTTTGACAGCCGACCCGCGAGTCCATGCTATGGACTCGGGTCCTTCTCATGACCCCTCGCATGAGGTGCAGGTTATTGCCGGGGACACGTCCCCGCCACAGGATATCACTTCCTTACTGGGCGTCCTCGCCAACACGGAGCTTACCTCTGAACAGCTCCGGGCCTTCCAGGCCATTCTAAAGGGGAAATCTGTTTCCCCCACGCCCCAGGAGTCAACTCCGGCTATCGCACCTCTCCACGAGTCCGTGCAGGCCATTCCATCTCCTTCATTGGCGCAAGCCATCCAGTCTCCCTCGCTTCAAGGACAAGCGAGCCAACAACCTCCCTCATTCCAATTCCCGTCACAATCTCAAACTCCCGTTGTTCCCCAGACACCGCTTCAGCCGGGGCCAACTGTCGGCGGTCCGACAGTTCCCTCTCATTCTGGGTTCCCCCCTCAAGTCTCCGGGAGACAGTTTCTCCCCCAGTGGCAAGTGCCACCTTCACCCCCAGAGGAGCTCGCCCAATCGCTCCTCAATAGGTTCAACCGCATGGACGAGCAGTTTCAAAATCTAAGAAGGATGGTGGACGT